>CM053602.1:5387755-5409845 GCA_028646575.1 Pseudocheirus occidentalis | reverse complement strand
CCCCTCATTGGCTTTTTGGGCCTCTTTTGCCATTTGAGTTAATCTATTTTTAAGGTGTTATTTTCTTCAATCAGATTGTTGACTCTCTTTTCATGATTTTCTTGCATCATTCTCATTTCTCTTCCCTCTGCTACCTCTCACCTCGGAGGAAGGGGCCCAGACTGTGTCCTTTCTTTTCAACAGAGTTCCACACTGACCTTTTACTTCCTTTTTGGCATTTATAAGCCTCAAAACCACCATAGCTGCTGGTGATTCACTCTCCTGAAGTCTGCTCCAGCCACTGCTGCCTCCCTGGGTCCAAAATCACATGGCTCACGCAGGATAGACTGACTATCAGCATGCTGTGATGAACCCTTCCTATCGGCCTGCCAGGCTGCCTTCAGCAGGAAATTTGTTTCTCTGTTACTTTGTGAGTTCTGTAGCTCTAAAATTTGTTTAGATTTATATTTTAAAGATATTTAAGGTAGTTGTGGGGGGAGCTCATGGAATTTTCCTGTTTCTATGCTGCCATCTTGGCTCCTCCTGAATCTGAGCCCATTTGATTCTTTCAACGACCCTTGGAGGTAGTAGCTGTGGTTATTCCCATTTCACAGCTGAGTTAAACCAAACCAACTGGCACATAGAGCCCACCTGATATCACCAGGACCCATAATCCCCTGCCTTTCCAAGGAGAAGAGTAAGGTCCTAGTGGGACACCTGGTAAGGATGGGCAGTGGACATCTGGAGATCCAGATGGGAGAGCCATGTGCATGGGGTGGTCCTGAGAAGCCATGGAATTGATGGCTCTCTTGCCACGTTTATCACCTCTTCAGCAGATTTTCCTGGTTCCCCAAGTGGCCCCTCTGGCAAGGTTCCTGTATTGATTTGTGTGCATGTCAGAGCCCTCAGACCTGTTAACCTTTTGGCCAGTCTTGGTCTCACACATGGTAAATGCTTATTGCATTGAACTGAATCTTCTCTTCCCAATTGACTGTATTAATAACAGCAACAAGAAGAATCATCTTCATCAGACACTTTGTATCCAATCATTTTACCTCTGCCTCAGTTTCCTTATGTCTCAAATGGGGATAACCATAGCACCTACCTCTCAGGGTTGTTAGGAGTCTTACATGAGATAATATTTATAAACCACTTTGCAAACCTTAAAGTACTATAGAATACCATTAGCATTATTAAAAAGCAGAAGCATTTCTGTAACACCTGGGAGCTTTGAAGGACATTTTAGACAGCTTGTCACATTTCCCACAAAAACTCCTGACTCCAGACTGGAGAGCGGACATCCAGGGCACATTGGGGACACTCAGCAAGTCCTTCCTGAGGATCTGATCCAGGCAGATCTGAGCTGCTGCTCGCCAACTCATGCACCTTCCTTTCTTTCCTTTCTTTTGTGGTTATTGGGCCTTAAATCATATTATCTGTGCCTCACTTGCAAGCAAGTTGACAATTCAAACCACAGGTTATGTTACTGTAGGGCTAATGACCTCATCACTATGTAAACAAGAATTTTCAACCGCCCCTGTCTTGCATCTCCCCATCATCCTAGACATCTAGGTAGTGGCTTGGGGAGGCACAAAGGAAGTATTTACAAAATGGGCTGTGAGAAAGGGCCTAGAATTGGCTCACTATACAGGCGGAGAGCTTCCTGTCATTTTCCCGGCATACATCCTGGACGGAGGGAGAGTGGAGTGCCCTTAGATCCTACAACAGGCTTACCAAGGTCTCAAGAGTCTCCTGGAAAGTCTTTAGCAGGGCGTACCTGAGGCCAGGGTGTGAAATTGGCAGCTTTTCTTCAACATGGCAAGTGAGGCTTTGACTGGGACCTATTATTGGCCAATCAATGAGAGTCAGAGTGATTTGTGTTTAAGATAAGATACTTATAAAAAGAAATCTAGCCTGTAAACCCTAAACCCAAAAATATCTTGAAAATTTTCAGCAGTCAAAATTTATTTTCCTTTGGGCAGAGCACCCACAGGTAAGGGTATGATTACCCTTATTACATGTGGACAGTGGGAGTAGAAGAAGGGAAGGGGGGGAAGGAAGGAAGGAAAGGAAGGAAGGAAGGAAGGAAGGAAGGAAGGAAGGAAGGAAGGAAGGAAGGAAGGAAGGAAGGAAGGAAGGAAGGAAGGAAAGAAGGAAGGAAGGAAGGAAGGAAAGAAGGAAGGAAGGAAGGAAGGGAGGGAGGAAGGGAGGGAGGGTTGAAGAAGGAAAGGAGGGAGGGAGGGGGGAAGAAGGGAGCTTTGTTACCTAACTGGAACTGGTCAGTTGGATCCCCAGTGGGGCAGCAATTCCTACTCACAGATCATTGTTTTTCCTTCATTCTTTGACTCAGAGAGAGTATAAATAGCAATTGTTTCTGTTTTGTCCAGAAACCCTAAAGGTCTCCCTCTCCCGGACTGATTTGGTTTTTTGTTTTTTGCTTTTTTTGACTAGGTAGAAGAGGGCATTCTTTGCCTCATTTGTTACCTAGCCTTAATCACTGAATGGTCAAACTGAGACCTAGGAAAGACCTTAGCTTAAAAGGCTCAAGGTCTCCCACTGCATCCCGGACCATCTCAAGTCTTCCTAATTTACATCTTGCCGCTGGACACAGCTGGCTCTGGATGAGAGAGTGAGGCAGGTTACTTTGCCCAACTCTTTCTCACTTAAATCTGATTCACTTGCAAGTCATGACATCCCTTTCCTCATGTCATGGTTCTCTTTGAGAACCAAGGACAATGAACATTCTTCAGCATACTCTGTATCTTCTAATCCCTTTTGAAAGGCATGTCACCATTCTCTTTAGGTTATGTCCTCAGGCTGCTTGTTATCTCTTGTAAAGCCCTGCTTTCTGCCTATAGTAGAAACCAACTAGAATTTCTCCCATCTACTTCCTGCCCCAGGTGACAGATCTTACCAAACTACTTCAGGTTCCATGGAGAGGCACCACTAGATGGGGCTGGGCAGGGAAGTTATGGCGTCACCAGCAAACTCACCCTATATGGGCTCCATGAGTTTTCTCTGAAGGTGGTTGCTTGACAGCCCTGCTTGATATTTCTGTCTAGGTCCTGGGCCAGCTGCCTGCTTTAGTACCAACCTGGGCCCTCCTGGAACAGTCAACTGTACCTCTTGGCAGCTTCTTTCCTTGGGAGATTCTTGAGAGCCCATTGGCAATCCTCCAGAGGATTCTGTGTGTGTGTGTGTATGTGTGTTTCTTTTTGGAGGGCAGTTGGGGTTAAGTGACTTGCCAAGGTCATACAGCTCATAAGTGTTAAGTGTCTGAGGGCAGATTTGTACTCAGATCCTTCTGACTCCAGGGCCAGTGCTCTATTCACTGCACCACCTAGCCACCCCAAGAAACCCCATTTTTAAGTGGTTCATGGGAAAGGTTCATAGATGGTGATTCTTGTAACTGGAATCATGATCATGATAGGATAAGCTTAGATCCTAATGTTTTTATCCAAGTACAAAAATCAGCAATATTATTCACTTATAGGATAGTCTATCAGGCATTTTCAACTTTTTTTATTTGCATTCAAATCCTTGTGAGCCCAATTTGGAAACTGAGGCAAACAGGGTAAAATGACTTGCCCAAGGTCACACAGCTAGTTAAGTATCTGAGGCTAGATTTGAATTCAGGTCTTCTTGATTCCAGGCTTGGCACTCTATCCACTGAGCCATCTACCCCCCCTGCAGGCCATTAAACACACCCAAAAATCATTACATAATGACTTGTTTCAGGACTGTTTCTATCTGAACCCTTTAAAAACGATGAGAATGAGATGGAAATACTAATCATGATGCTGCTGAGAATAACCATAATGTTTTGTTGGGTGCCTCTAGAGTGGCCTCACAGAGTACAAGTCAGCTACAAAATGCAGTCATTTGACCTTCCTATGAATAGCTTCAAGAACATAACCTATGAAAGCATGCTGGCCATGGAAAAAGATGAGTGGGGGATGAGAAGAAGTAGGAGGTCACCTTGATAGAGCGTTTGAGGTTTGCAAAGGGCTTCTACTACATGATTTCACTTGATTCTTCCCATAACCCAGAGAGCTAGCTATTCACTGTGCCTTTCATGATCCTTGTCTTAGGGTGGAGGAACATGAAATTCAGAGCGGTTCTGATTGATCCAGGATCCATCAGTCAGTCCGCAAGCATTTGTTAAGAGTTCACTGTGTGCTAGACGTTGTTTTAAACCCTGGGTGTACAAAGAAAGCAAAAATAAATGGTTCCTGCCTATTAGAAACTTCTGATGGAGAGAGAACATGAAAAAAGCAGAACCTACAATTTAAATAAAGTGTAAATGGAAGGTGCTATCCTACTGAAGGCAGGGTCATGAAGATGGAGGAGGAAAGGCTTCCTGAAGCTTTGGGGACCACCCAAGGTGTAGCTCCATGATTAATGCACAAGACCCGCCCCCCCGCCTGGAGGCCAGGATGAGCCATACCTGGAGCCTTCAGGAGAGTGGATCAGCACCAGCAGGGGCAGTTTCCAGAATTATCAAGTCATAAGAAACAAGGACAAAGTAAAAGGTCAGTGGAACTCAGCTAAATTTGGGGGAGAAAAGTGGTCTGGCCGAACTGCCTCAAGAGCAAGGAAGCAGCAGAAGTGATGGCCGTGCAAGCACCTCCACATGGCTGCTTCAGAGCTCCTGGCCTGAAGACTACAGGAGGGCCAAGTGATCGTTCAGAGGCTAAATACTCTTGCATCGAGCAGCCTGGATCCGCATTGTGGTCTTTGGTGGTGGTCCTGGGGTACATTTTCAGTGAGCCAAAGCTGGTGGGGGCTCCAAAAAAAATGGCAGCCTCCCAATAGCTCCAGCAGCTGTGAAAACCCCAGCGATTTTAGACAGAGCTTTCCCCTCCGGAAGCAAAGTTCCACAGAGCTAAAAAAAATCAAGTAATTGACTGGCAACATGAGCAGGCAAAGGAAGCAAGGTAAGAACAGCAACCAAACTTTAGATTCCTTCTTTGGGGACAAAAAGGATCAGAGCATGGAATGGGAGGAGCACAACACAGGCAGAACTCCCACACCAAACGCTTCCAAGAAAAATGTAGACTGATTACAAGCCATAGAGCAGCTTAAGAAGGATTTTGGAAACCAAATAAGAGAAACCAAATTTGGAAGAGAAATGAGAATGATGCAAGAAAATCATGAAAAGAGAGTCAACAACCCAACTGAAGAAAATAACACCTTAAAAAATAGATTAACTCAAATGGCAGAAGAGGCCCAAAAAGCCAATGAGGAGAAGAATGCCTTAAAAAGTCCAATTTGCCAGATGGAAAAAGAATCTCAAAAGCTTTCTGAAGAGAACAATTCCTTCAGAATTAGAGTGGAGCAAATGGAAGCAAAGGACTTTATGAGAAATCAAGATACTAGTAAACAGATCCAAACAAATGAAAAAATTGAAGCCAATGTGAAATATCTCATTGGTAAAACCACTAACCTGGAAAATAGATCCAGGAGAGACAAAAAGAACTTAGAAAATATCCTTCAAGAAATTCTCAAGGAAAATTGCCCTGATATTTTAGAACCAGAAGACAAATAGAACTTGAAAGAATTCACCAATCACCTCTTCAAAAAAAATCCCCAAAAGAAAACTCCTAGGAATATTATAGCCAGGTTCCAGAGTTCCCAGATCAAGGAGAAAATATTAGAAGCTGCCAAGAAGAAACAATTTGAATACTGTGGAAACACAATTAGGATAACCTAGCAGCTTCTACATTAAAGGATCAAAGGGCCCAGAATATATTATGGAGATCATGGGAGCTAGGATTAAAACCAAGAATCACTTTTCCAGCAAAACTGAGTATAATGTTCCAGGGGAAAATATGGTCATTCAGTGAGGTGGAAGACTTTCAAGCATTCTTGCTGAAAAACCTAGAACTGAAAAGAAAATTTGACAGTCAAATACAAGAAGCATGAAAAGGTAAACATGGAAAAGAGATTATAAGGAACTTATCAAAGTTGAACTATTTACATGCCATCATGGACAAACAATAATTGTAACTTATGAAACTTTTCTCAGTATGAGGATAGGTGAAGGGAATACAAATGTATATATACATATACATACACATATGTGACAGGGGAGGAAGGGAAAGAATCTAGAATTTAAAGTTCTATAATCAAATTTTAAAAATATGTGTGTGTATAATAATTATTATTATTATTATTAACTACATCCAACTGGGAATTAAGATATACAGGCGCTGGGGTAGGGAGAGCCATCCTGCCCTACTGGAAAGTTAGAGGGGTGAGGGGGAGGACATAGGAGAGAACAGATTGGAGGAGGGGTTATATAGTGGGATGGCTCTTTTGAGGTGTTGGGTAGGGGAAAGATGGGGAGAAAATTTGTAACTCAAAATCTCATGGAAATGAATAATGTAAACAAGAAAATAAATAAATTTATTTATTTTAAAAAAATTAAGTAGGTAAATCAGCTGAGAATCCAAGCTAAAGAATCCACAAGAAAACCTAGTCAGGGCCAGGCCCAAAGTTAAGAAGACAGAGAGAAGCCTGAGTTCTTGAAGGAGTAAGGCAGGTCTAGAAGGATTTGGGCCATCCCTAGCAGGCATGGAGTCTGGGGCAAATCATACTGTGTACCCATCCAGAACATTTCTCTACAAGAGTAGTCAAGTTCAAATGAATATCAAGTGCCCTTATGAACAGGGAAAAGAAGTCACAGAAGGACCACATGCAGACTTCAGAGGGGGAGATGCTGCAGGTCCAGCTCATTGCTTTGGTATTTAAGGTCTTTTTCCTCACTGGGATGAACAGCCTCCTTTTCTTCTCTAGGCCTCATCCCAGTGTTGCATACCTCAGAGAGCCCAGGGTGGTTGTGGTACCTTAGGGTCAATATCAGAGAATGCTGAAGGAAAACAAGAGGAGAAGGCTCCAGGCTGCTCACAGCTGCCTTCTGCCCTGGGATATCTAATGTGGGCAGAGCTATACTCTTATGGCGGGTGTTACTGTTGTCTTGTCTGAAACTAGATGTATGGAAGGTGTTGATGGGAGGAGAGTGTGTTGTTACACAGTGGATAGGTTGCTAGGCCTGACTAAGGTACATAGTAGCTGTATAACCCTAAGTCACTTACCTGCTGTCTGCCTTAGTTTCCTCCTCTGTAAAATGGGGATATGGGTAGCTAGTTGCCCCAGTGGATAGAGCACTGGGCTTGGGATCAGAAAGACTCATCTACATGAGTTCAAATCCGGCCTTGGTCAATCTCCCGGGGTTGTTGTAAAGATTTAGCCCAGGACCTGGCACGTAGTAGGTGCTGTGTAAAAGCTTATTCCCTTCCTTCCTCAGTGGCACTTAGAAAAGTTGAGGAGAATATGGGTAGTAAGAAAACTGGGTCCATTTCGAAGAGAGACAGAGCAGCACAGAAGTGCTACAGAAATATGCAGGAAGGAATATCAAGCATCTTTTAGCTTTTATGAAGTCAGGAAGACCTGAATTCAAATCCAACCCCAGACACTTCCTAGATGTGTGACCCTGGCCTAGTCACTTAACCTCTGTCTGCCTCTGTTTCCTCTACCATAATAGGCATAATAATAACAACACCTACCTCCCAGGAGCAAATGAGATAATAATTGTGAAGCACTATTATTATGGCTCAGAGAACTAGTGGATGAGGAAATTGGGGTCAGCAATCCTACCTTGTGCCCAGGGAGGATTCCCAGGAGATGGGGGGGGGTGTCCATGGAGCAAGGATTTGGCCTGTTTCTTGGGCTCTAGAGTAACAATACTGGGATTGGGAATCCTGATGAGAAAGCCCAATCAACTCAGTTTGAGCTTTTATTAAGCAACTCTCCAATGTATGGCACAATACAGACAAAAATGGGACAGCTAGGTGGCTCTGCAGTGCATAGAGCATCAGGCCTAGAGTCCAAAAGACCTGAGTTCAAATCTAGTGTGACCCTGGGCCAGTCACTTCACCCTGTTTGCCTCAGTTTCCTCCTCTGTCAGATGAGCTGGAGAAGAAAATTGACAAACCACTTCAGTATCTCTGCCAAGAAGACCCCAGATGGGGTCATGAAGAGTTGGACATGACTGAATGATGACCAAACAACAGTCTCTCATAGACCTTCCCTTATGCTGTGGGGAATATACCATGTAAGTGTAATTGTGAGAGGGAGAGAACACCATCAACTTAAAAGATTAGGAAGGGCCTTCTGCTTGGCCTGCAGTCACTAAAGCTGTGCTTTGAAGGGAAATGAGAATTTCTTGGGATGGGGGTGAGTTGGGGATGCATTCTAGGCATCGGGAAAGTGCAAAGGCACAGGCAGAAATGGGAGATTGAACGTCAGCTTTATAGCTTAGTGTGACCTGCAGAATGCTTGAAGAGATGACAGGGTAAGTGATCTAGAGTTATAAGCATCTTTCAAGGTCATTGAACTCCCTCTCCTACCTCCTTTTTCAGATAAGAAGACCAAATCTCATGGAGGTTAGGGGATTTGTCCAGCATCACCCTACTAAGAAGGTGATGAGGTGGAATTCGAATCTCAGAATTTATATGCTGATGGTTTAAGCCAGAGAGTTTAAGAGCTGTCTTATTTTGTCTTTGTATCCCCAGAACCTAGCATTGTGCTTAGCACATAGTAGGAGTTTTATAAGGGCTTGTTGATGGAATTGAATTGAACCAATTTGGTCAGACTAAGGACAAGCAAGCTTCTTTTCAATGAAGATTCAAGGCGTTTAAGATTCAAATTTTCATGTAATTATATTTCGGTCCTAAGCCTTGTTCTATTCCTGGTAGCCATCTTGGTTAGGGCACAGTCTTAACCAATTTCAGTTATAGGTTTCTCAGCAGAGCTGAAGCCCCCAGTGAAATCACATGTCAGACATTGTAATAAAACCTGTCTTTCCTAGGAATGTGAGATGTGAAAGTTTTTTTTTTCCTTTATTGATCTGCCTTCTCAAGATTCATGACATTTTATACCATGGTTTCTAAAACCGCTTTCAAACTCAACTTTGCCAGCTTCCTGGCAATATTCCTTTCAGGTTTCAGAAATGACAAAGACCTGTTCTCCACTAGATTTCAGTGTCCTTTCTCTGTCCACCAGGGATTTTCTTTGATACAATTTTAATGGAAAAAGATAGAGTAATTCTATGTTTTCCTCATCTAATTTAATAAGTGAACTAGGTGGCAAAAGTGGTATGACAGGAATGGGAAGCAAGTTAGTATGACTAAAGGTTTGGAGTCTCAGTGAGCAAGTGTGCGCATGCACACACACACTCATACACACACACACACTCACACACTCTCTCTCACACCATATCTTTCTCTGTATATATCCACATTTTCCACAAATTGCTATTGATAGTCAGGGACTGGCTGCCTATCTGTGAATAGACTGATCCGTTCTGTCCAAGTACAGAAAAACAGAGTTCAGTTGAAACCAAATAAAAAGCCAACACATTTTGAAAGGAGCAATGCAAAGGTGAACTTGTTAAGGCAACCATTAGGAGGTACTTGTGAACCATTTGGGCTTTGAAAGTTTAGTTGTGGCAAGTTAGTCAGAAAAAGAAAATAGAATTAGCTCTCACTTGGACAGGGATGTACGGTCTTGCTCATCTTGAGTTCCAGTGGCCCTAAATGGTTCCTCCCATTTGGGTGAGACTGATCTACCCATTTCGAAATAGTTGTGTCTTTTGGCAAGTGGGTCACATTTCAAGTGAGACCCAATCCACACTCCTAAAGAGCTGATGACTTGAACTTGGATTAATATCTATGGAAAACAACTGCTAAGAAATACATCGATAGGATGATGTTCCCACCATTGGCAACTAAAAGAACATGAAATGAATGAAGAGCAAAGTACTGGCCTCGGCCCCAGGAGGGCTGGAACTTGCTGAGGTCTAGCCTCAGACTGTTGTGTTGCTGACAGTTTGGGACAGACCACTTCTCCTCTGCTGGTCTGGTACCTCCCTTGTAAAAAAAAGCCCAAATGTAGATGATGATGTTCAGTTCTGGCTGCCAAGGTTTAGGGGCATCATAAGCTGGATACTACCCAAAGGAGGGGAAGCAGGGTGCTGAGAGGCCTTGGAAATATGTCATAAGGTGATCAGGTGCAAGACCCTAGGGACATAGCCTTTAGAAGAGAAGGCTTAATGGGGACGTGAAAGTTCTCTTTAAGAGAGTTCTGAGCTCCCAAGTAGAAGAGAGATCAGCCTTGTTCTTCTTGACTCTAGAGGGCAGAGCTAGGAAAGGAGGGGGGGAGGAAGAGAGGTTGCCTGGAGGCAGATTTAGCCTGCACTCCCCCCCAAGTCCCCCAACTTTCTAACCATTAAAGGGGGAGCTAAGAGTGGAATGCTCTTCTTTGTAGGGAGGCAATGGGATGTTACTAGAACTCTCCAAGCAGCATTTAGATAAACAAATATTTGAAGTGAGGTGGGATCAGAGATCCTTGTTGAAGTCTAACTTGTACTGGATCTTTTCTCAAGCCTCTTCTACCTGGGGGATTCTGTGACAAATCTGACTAGAACCCTTCCTTCTCTTCTCCATAAATTGAAATTTGGTTCAGAGGATCATTAAGGGTAGTAGCCTCAAAAGCAAAAGAGGTCCAGCTAGGCCAGGCTGCCTGATGGGCAGGTGGCTCCAGCCTGCCCAGGTACAGGGGCTTGGGGTCTTTTTTCATATCAACAGGTAGAGTTGCCTACTTCTTCCACACCTCCTTGAGTCAATCACTACCTATCTACTTAGTCCAGCTAGCTGCATTCTCTGCCCTAAGAAGAATTGTGGTCAGGAGCCTCATGCTACCTTGGGGACCCCTTCAGTTCCCCCCCCACAACTAATATGGGGTTGACCATGATTTCCAGTCCTTCACTGGATCTGGGATTTTCTAGGTGTGGCTATTCCCTTCTACTTAGGCAGGGAAGCAGCTCATCTTGTATAATTCTTCTCCATGCTCTCCCATACAGTTAGCATAGAGTCCACTCAGCGCTGGAGAGCCTCATACTACAAGAATACTCGTGGAGTACATATGGTGGTCACTTGGTATTCCTTGCTCTTGCCACAAGACCAGCCAATAGCAAATCACCTCAAACAGTCCTTTCCATGAATAACTCTGTAAGCAAGGGGTACAGTGAGATCTGGCCCCTGAATGTCTCAAGTCAACTGTCTGCAGTAATCCAATTGACTAAGAAATGGCCAACTTTTCACTTTGTTCTGTGTGAACGTTGGTTCTCAGCTGATTTAGTTGATCCTGTTAGGATAATTAGGGAATGTTGCTACTGTGCTAGGTGCTGTAGGTGAGACAAAGTGAGGCATCTGCTTGCTCCCTGAACTGTCAGGGCTCCCCCATTAAGCAGAAAACCAAAACGAGTCCATGAACTGGAGAACAAGGCCTGACACAGTTAAGTGGTGACATCTGCGCCCTAGAACAGCGGTGTTGAACTCTAAGAGAAGGAAAGCTCATTAAATTGAACCCGAGGGGCCCTGTGGCCATCATGTTGATTTCAAAAGGGCTAAGCTGAGCAGCCCTTTACACAAATCCTCCCCCCCATACACATGGATTGGACACAGAGATGATATCTAAGAGACCCAACTCTAATACTTGGGTCACAGAATTTAGAATCCAAAGGAACTTAATATACTCGTTTTACAAAGGAGGAAATGAGGTCTTAAGACAGTAAGTGACTTGCTTGAGGTTATATAGGCAGTCAGGACTTGAACTCAGAGCCTATGTCTACAAATTCAGTGGTCATTTCAATTCAACATGTAATTATGAAGCACCTACTATATTCTGAGAGCTCTGCTGGCTTTGGTAATGTTTTTTTAGATAAGATCTGTGATTGTGTTCATATTAAGAACTTCCAGTGAGGCGAGTCCCTCTACCTGCTTTGTTACTACTGTGCTAGGCACCGTAGGTGAGACTGAGAGTTGCCTGGGGTCCTTGGCCACACAGACAATATATGAAGTCTTCCTGGATTCAAGTTTGACTCTCTATCCACTAAGCCACACTGCCCCTCAAGTACTAAGGAAACAAAACCAAAAATGAAAAAGGCCCTCCACTCAGGGAGCTTATATTCCATTACACCTTGCAAGTGGATCAACTATGTCTTTATAGTTCAATCAAAAACCTCCTATTCATATTCTTTGACCATTTATCCATTGTTGAATGGCTCTCATTTTTATAAATTAGACTCAGTTCCATATATGTATCCTAAAAATGAGACCTTTATCAGAGAAACCTGCTTCAAAGATTTTTCCCTATTTTATTGCTTCTAATTTTTGCTACTTCGATTTCATTTGTAAAAAACCTCTTTAATTTCATGTAATCAGTTTTATCTCCTAAGAACCTCTCTCCTGTTTGGTTCTGAAATCTTGCCCTCCATAGATCTGACAGGGACTTTCTTCCATGGTTTTCTACTTTGCTTATGATGTCACCCTTTAAGTCTAAATAACATACACATATGTTGGTTCTCTTGGTCTGCCATGTGAGATGCTTTACTTTCTGCCAGACCGCTTTCCGGTTTTCCCAACAGTTTTCGTTCAATAGTGAGTTCTTGCTGCAGCAGCTGGGATCTTTGGATTGATCCAACCCTAGGTTACTGCACTTGCTCGTTTGCCTCCCGATACTGTGTCCCTAATCTGTTCCATTGATCACCCCCCCCTACCATTTCTTCCCCAGGACCAGATTGTTTTCATGATTTCAGCTTGGCAGGATAGTTTGAGATCTGGCACTGCTAGAGAGGCATTTTTCTTTCAAACTCTTCAGAGCCCAGTGATGCTTTGGTAGGTTATAGAGTACACAGGTGCTCCAGAACAGGATTGAATCACTTGGAACTCCTCATTCAGCTGCATGTGGAATAATGGACAGCTGAGGCCTCAACAATTTCCAGAGAGAAGGGAAACAGTGACATGGTTTCTTCTGCCACAACTTTCCCATTCCCACCCCCACCCCAACCAAGGTAGTGTTGAAGGGGGGAAATGTGCACGCACGTGCACACACACACATGCACACGCACACATGCACACACACATGCATGCATGCACACGTGTGAAAACTTTTAGTTAACTAATTCCTTGAATTTATCTCCTTGTGTGAATAGACGTGGCTATTGTTTAGGTATAGGATCTTGAGAACCAGATTTAGACAACTATGAGGAATTAAATTGAAAAATATATCTCTGGCTTTTCTCTACCAAAGGAAGGGCATCAGAAAGCCTGGATTTAAATCTTTGTCTATTTGTTTCTTCATATGACACCTTGCTAAAGATCGTTCCCAATTCATGAACAGATTGGGTTCCCAAAGTTCACTTATAAGTAGTTTGTTTTGAATCCCAGAATGCATTTTCCAAGAAATTATGATCTATGTGATGATTGGCTTCCCAGGCTAGCCCACAAAAGCCATCTCCCCCTGGAATGGAACTGAATAATAGTGCTGATGGCCCCAAGATTACCTGAGGAACCTGGGAGCAGAGAGAGTCATGTCATCCAGGAAGAATGATGAAGACTGTCCTCCCTCCATACATACAGTTTTTAAACATCTTATTTGTTTTCCCTTCTCCTTAGACCCTGAGTGCCCTCAGCACACTGTTAATCCTTGTTGCAGCACCACTCACAGGCCTACCCCACCTCTAGAGTATTCCATTGTCTTGAATCACCTCCCACCAAACCATTTCATCAAAACTTCAAGCTTTAAGGGTGAAACTAATACAGTATGGGTGACTGGCACCCTTTTAACTGTCTGTAGAGTTTTCATTTTTTAGAAGCTAAGAACAATTCACCAAAATGAATTTCTAATTGGTAGAATTTTAGGGTGACTGAGGAAAGTGCACCTATTCAGGGCAGAGTAACTGAACCATGGAAGGTTCTCTTCCAAGCCTGTGAGTGGTGCTTTTCCAAACATCCTTGCTTTCTTTGTGTCAGACTCTAAGCTCTCCCTTCTCCCTCTGCAGTGGCAGCCTGGCAGGGTGGGCATTCAGTGAGGACAATGCAGCAAGGGCCTCCCGTAGGTATGCCTGCGTCATGAGCAAGTCAGGGGCTGCTCCTCATCCATCCTGCTACTAGCTAGGAGAAGCTTCTGATGAGAGGGATTTTCTAGGTACTATCTTATGAAGTTTTCCAAAAAGGGTTTTTGTTTTTTCCCAGTGACTAGGTTTCCTCTCTGTTTCCTGGGTTTCCACGGCTCAGGCTGGCCGTGCAGATGTGAGCAAAGCAAGGCTGGAAACCTCTGCAATGCAGGGGAGCCCGACTCTCTTCCTCCAGGCTGGTGGGGGCAGGAGGAGGAGGACGTTGGAGACTCAAACAGCATTTCATAACGCCAGGCAGCGAAGGCAAGCAGGGGTCAGTGAAGGACAGCGCTTCTCCCTCTGCCAGGCGGCCTGGGACTTTATTGATGCCCCCATCGCCAGCTATTTCCTTTATTGATATTGCTCATAATGCACTGTCTTTACTCAGCGATTGCTGCAGAACTGATGGGGGCCATGGAGGCAGTGACGTGTCCTCAAACAAGTTGCTTCTGTACTGGTGAATAGGGGAGCTAACATTTGTGCAGTCCTGGGCCAGCAGATGGGAGCTATGGCAGTCCAGAGAAGCTGCCAAGCCCGTGGAGAAAGCCCCATCTTTCTCTTGAGGTTTTGGGAGATGGGGTGGGGATGGGGGAGGAGGGAGAACAGGAATGGTATCAGAGGCCTGGGCTCCCAAAGCATAGGTCACTGTACTGTCAGAGCCAGAAGAGACCATGAGACCATTTCATCCGCACTCCCACCCCCAGTTTTACTGCCAGACAGATTAAGCCCAGAGAGGGGAAGATATTTGGGATCATAGGATATCAGAGCCGGAAGACTAGAGACCATCTAATCCAAGCCTCTCATTTAACAGATGGGGACATTGATGCCCGGAACGAGTTAGGGAACTTTTTCAAGGTCACCGGATGTGTTAATATCCAAGCCAGGAGCGGAACTCTGGTCTCCTGGCCCCCACCATAATATGCTGCAAGCCATCCCAATTTATGCTTTGTCTCTCTTTGGATTTCTTCAACGGTTAACAGCTGTTTCCATCTGCTTTCGGGCCTCCGGATTGGGCACTGTATTGAACTGAGACCCAAGGCCGGAACTATGCCCTGGCGTACTTCTGTGGGACCTGGGCATCACACAGCTACTGGATGCACTTCCCTGGTATTTACTTACCTCTTCCTGTTTTGGCTCAATTAAGTGGCTTTTTGCTTTGGGATTCGCTTACCTTTTGGATGGTCTGACTTTCTTGGTGTATCGGTTGAGGCCCAGGCTTTGGTCTCCATAATCTTATGACCCCAAATAGGACGGTAAGCCTGCAAAGTAACAAGGGGTCCAGGAGCCCCCTGGGGACCCATGGGGACTTGTGAGGGGCCAGAGCTATTTTGTATGGTTCTTTGATTTCCCTGTGTGCTTGTTTTGCTGACATCCCCTTCCATCATATGGCTCGTCAAGCCTCTCTTCAGTGCTGGCAGTCAGAATGCAAGGGGGAAAAGTTATTACTGATAGCAAACCTATTTGAAAGTAAGTAGCTTATGGGCTTTTGATAGTTGCCTGCCACTGCAGCCTCCAAACTCCTACCATTTTGCTGTCAAGATTCCAGGGCTTTGATAGCCTCCCTGGCATGGTACCCTAGGAACCCCTAGGCCTTCCCACTCGCCTGGCAGGTGATTCTCCTGTGCAGTGGTGTACTGATAAGTGTTTAATAGCCAGCTCTCCGGGCCCCCCAAAAACCATACACGGGAAATACTTTTAAAGTTTGATCTGTAGTATTAATACTTTCTCTCTTTTTTAAGTCTAGAGTAAATCAACAAAATAATGCATAAAGCCTTGATTTGTAGCGCTTGCCAGCTTCCAAGGCGTAAATACACTGAAAATTTAACAATCAGCTCTATGGTATGAAATGTGCTATCTTGCCTAATTAAAATGTGAGCTCCTTGACAGGGAAAGAAACAAATATTTTATTAAATACCTACTAAGTGCTTAAACACTGTGCTAAGCACTTAACCCTGTTTGCCTCATTTCCTTATCTGTAAAATTATCTGGAAAAGGGAACACTAAGCCACTTCAGTGTCTTTAGCAAAGAAAAAAAAACCTAAATGGGGTCATGAAGAGTGAAACATGACTGAAATGACAGAACAAAAGCACTTTACAGCAACTCTCAAAACGTCACAGAAGTTAAGTGACTTGCCTAAGGTCACATAGCTAGTATCTGAGGCAAGATTTAAGCTCCATTCTTCCTGACTCTAGGACCAATTGTCTATCCACTGTGGCACTGCCTAGCTACATCTGAGAGCAGAGATTGTCTTGCTTTTCTGTTTATACCATTGCCCCCAGCACTTAATACAGTACCTGATACAGCATAAGTTCTTTTTTTTCCCCTCGGCAATCAGGGTTAAGTAATTTGCTATTAAGTGTCAAGTGTCTGAGGCTGGCTTTGAACTCAGATCCTCCTGATTCCAGGGCTGGTGTTCTATCCACTGTACCACCTAGCTGCCCCAGCATAAGTTCTTAAAGTTCTCAAAAAAGAAAGAAAGAAATACTTTTCCACTCTGTCCCATCAATTGCATTTAATCTACACCAGTATTCTGTGATGGGGATACCAGTGGTCGGCCATGAAACAATTCATGATTCTCCCTGGTCCTATCGACTACTAACCTCAATCATTCGTAGAGATATGGACTACATGCTACTGTCGTGTCCCCCAAAGGCACTGGTTCTCTAGGATTCTGTGCCAATCTGGCAGTGAATGTCCAGAAGGACTTGGGGGCCATAACGCTGCATCACTCTGCCGACCACCAAGGCAGAGCCTCCCGCACAGAACATTAGAAATGGGGAGTTAGGGCCTATGGGGGTGCAGTGTTGCAAAGCCTCCAACCCCATCACCACATTAATTTGTTTTTGTTTGCTCATCAAGGCATGTGTTGGTGTCATATCCAGAAATTACTGGGGTATAAAAACTAGTGGCAGCGATAGCTTTTTTTTTAATTAAAAAATGAATTAAAAGCTAAGAAAAAAAGTCCAAAATATATTTTTTTTAAATAAGACTGATATCCACTGTCTGGCCCTCAATAGTTGTATCCTCAGGTTCAAACCTGAAACATTTCAATGATGACTGACTGGGAGCAAGCTCTTGTGCTCAGAGTGTCAGCAATTTAAAATGTCTCCTGAGCTATCTGGGCAGAGCCCAGAATGGAGATAGAAATGTCATAGAGGGGTGGCTAGGTAGCACAGTGAATAGAGGACTGGCCCTGGAGTCAAGAGGACCCGAGTTCAAGTCTGGCCTCAGACACTTGACACAAAAACTATCTGTGTGACCTTGGGCAAGTCACTTAACCCCAATTGCCCTCCAAAAAAAGAAAAAAAAAGAAAAAAGAAGAAATGTAATGTAGAGTGGGTGTGGGGAAGCAAAGAAGAGCTTCTAACAGTATTCAAGAAAGATTTGAGAAAGGAATGAACATTTTAAATTTGATGGGGAAGGTGGATCAAGGAGGTCAGAGGTGGCCTCTGACCTAACCTCAAATGCTTCCTCACTGTGTGACCCTGGGCAAGTCCCTTCACCTGTTTGCCTCAGTTTCCTCATCTGTCAAATGAGACAGAGAAGGAAGTGACAAAGCATTCCAGTATCTCTGCCAAGAAAACCCCACATAGGGTCACAGAGTCAGTACAGCTGAAATAACTGAACAACAGCAAGAAGTCAATTGGAGTTAGATTGTGGAGGGCTCTCATTTCCTGGCCTTTTGTTCTCTTGGCCATGGGGAGCCCTGAAGGGGAGGTCAGGGGAGGGACATGGTCAGATGTGGGTATTACAAAGTCATCCTCTGGCTGAGACATGTTCCTTGGGGCCCCTTGCCTTTTCTCAACATCCAGTGCATTGTTTCTAAGCCATTTGCTGTATGTTCAAGCTTCTTCCTGGGCCATCCTGCTCTGATCTTGGTATGCTGACCCTGGGCCTACATTGAACTGGCATTTCTGGACTATTTCTATATCAACCAGGATTTTGCACATCCCTTTGGCTGGGAGACATCAGCCACATCATTTCATTCCCCTCATCCGTAAAATGGGCACCTGCCCTCCCAGGGTTGTTGAAAAGACCAAAGAAAGTAACATGTAAAATGCTTTGCAAGCCTTAGTGTGTGCTCTGTAAATGCGAACTGTTATTCAAACTCGGCCCTGGCCATGATTTCCCCCTACTCTATACGCTAGTCTATTGCCTTGGCCCCAGCCCTTGGAAGCCCAGCCTGCCCCACGGCAAGTGCCGTATATTGCGAGGACACTGACCTCCCTACCCCCTGTCCATCAGGTGGACATCAGGTATAAAATGCATCTGCAAAGGAAATCAGGCCTTCACTTAACAAATGGTTTTAATAAGCTACTGTTTGCACTGCAAGGAGTAAGGGCTCACCTTTGTATAGTGTATTCAGATTGCCAAAGCGCTTTCCTCTCAACAACCTTGGAAGAGAGGCAGTACAAATGCTACTGTCCCCATTTTACAGAGGAGCAAACTGAGGTTCAGAAGTGAAGTGACTTGCTCAGGGTCACACATCTAATATCAAGAGTGGGATTTCAGCTGTATTCATTCCACCACATAAAGCCACTGTCTAATTCCTGCACTTTGGGTAGGGCTCATGTTCCTGAAGGTACAAGGGCCACTTAGGATAATTGAAAATGGCTATATAAGATTAAAGAAGACTAAGGAGGATTCCCCAAATCC
Source organism: Pseudocheirus occidentalis (assembly GCA_028646575.1). NCBI lineage: Eukaryota > Metazoa > Chordata > Mammalia > Diprotodontia > Pseudocheiridae > Pseudocheirus > Pseudocheirus occidentalis. The sequence goes on along the minus strand of CM053602.1, from coordinate 5,391,189 downwards.
TGGGCATGAGTCATGGGTGTTTAGGGTTCAGATTTTTCTACTACCTTGAGGAAAACCTAAATTTGACCCTGTTTGCTTAGCTATTGCTTTGGCATGACTTGGTGGTCCAGTGTGGATTCTTTTGAAAATTTTTCAGTGCCTTCTGTTATTACATTCCAGTTAATTATGAAACCACTTTCTTCTCCCACTTTCCAAGTGGAACCCTCCCTTATAATGAGAAAAAAAGACAATTAAGCATGTCCACTCTAGTACTCCAGCTGAGCATGTATCCAGACCTCCGTCCTAAGTACATCCTGGCTCTCTCTCGGGGATCTTCTGGCTTATATCGTTGTCAGCATTGTGTATGTTGTTCCTTTGGCTTTGTTTGTTTTCCCCCTCTGCTTTGGTTCCTATAAATCTTCCCATGTTTTTTTTTCCTTTTCTGAATTTTATGTCATCATCATTTCTTATTAAAGAGTAACATCTCATTTCCTTTCTGTGCCATGGGGTTTTTTTTCCTTTCAATCATTCCCTACTTGAGAGGCAACTGTACAAAATTTTTTAGTGGATGAGAATCATCTAAATTTTTATGGTATTTTTCCCAGACCTCAAACTTATTTGTAGCACTGACTACATTGAAGGCAATTGCTTCCCCCCATGGTGATGGAAACCTCACACAGTGAAACTTATAGTTTCATCATTTACTTAAAAAAATAATGCCAAATCCTTTTGATTATTACTGCTTTGGAGTATAGTTTGAGATCAGGTTCTGCTGGTTCCTTCCCTTCCCATTTTTCCCCCTTGTTCTCCTTGAGATCCTTGACCATTTGTTCTTCCTGAAGAATTTCTATCCCTGTAAAGAAATCCTTTATCATTTGATTGGTATGGCACCGAATAAGTAAATTAATTTAGATAGCATTGCATTTTTGTTATCCTGGTTCAATCTATCCATGAGCAATGAATATTTCACCAATTATTTAAGTCTGTCTTTTTTTACATGAAGAATGCTTGGTAGTTATATCAATATAGTTTCTGAATTTGTCTTGGTACGTAGACTTCCAGGTATTTTCTGTTACTCAAAAACCAGCTCTAGGCCAGGGTTGGGGAAACTGTGGCCTCTAGGTCCTCAAGTGTGGTTCTCTGACTGAATCCAAACTTCACAGAAGAAATCCTTAATAAAAGTATTTGTTCTGTAAAATTTGGTCTCAGTCAGAGGGTGGTACTTGAGGACCTAGAAGGCCACATGTGGCCTCAAGGACTCAGGTTCCCCACCCATGCTCTAGACTGTCCCAAAACCATTCCTTGAGAATTGGGGATCATGGGATGATGACATCAGTTACTGGGGTATAATTGATTTGTCTGGTTAGTCAAGAGATTAATCAATTTAGTCAAACTGGTCATTTCAAATTATAACAATAACAAGACCAATCAGAATGAGAACTGACCTTGTTTCCCCTCCCCCATCGTCATAGCCAGCATTCATAAAGTACGTACTGCACGCCAAGCACGTGCTAAGATCCCATTTCATCCTCACAACAGCCCTGGGAAGTAAGGCTGTTGTGATCCCCATTTCACAGATGAGGCCACTGAAGCCAACAGAGATAAAATAAGTTGCTCAGGGTCACACAGGTAGTAAGTGTCTGAGGCCAAATTTGCCTGACTCTGGTGCTCTAGCCCCTAACTTCTCTATTACTCCTGAGGGTATCACCATCATCCCAGGCATCTGGTCTTATGGTCTAGGTAGCATCCTCTCTTTCTCCTCCTCTTCCTCCTTCTCCTCCTTCTCTTTCTCCTCCTCTTCCTCCTCTTCCTCCTCCTCCTTCTCCTCCTCCTCCTTCTCCTCCTCCTCCTTCTCCTCCATCTCCTCCTCCTCCTCCTCCTCTTCCTTCTCTTCCTTCTCTTCCTCCTCCTCCTTACCACTTCCTTGGAGTCCTAGCTAAAATCCCACCTTCTGGAGGAAGCCTCTCCTAATCACCCTCCATTCACTCTGGTGCTTCTTATCTCCAATTTAGCCTGTGTCTAGCTCCTTTGTGCCCTGCTGTTTGCCTCCTGAGAGCTGAGACTGCCTCTGATCTTTCTCTTGCCACAGTTCCTGGCCCATAGTAGGTGCTTGATAAAAGCTTCTTGATTGATTGCTCTATATGCTGCTTTGAAGTTTGTCAATTACTTTATAGACATTCTCATTTTATCCAAGTTGAATGATGAATTGGGGAAAAGTGCTTGATTCGCATTAGCTGGGTAACCAGAGCCATCATTTCTCCCATCTATATAGAGTTTTAAGGTCTACAGAATGCTTACTAGACAGTACCTCATTTAATCCTTACAGACTGAATGGGAGGGAGGTGCTATTAGGATCCCTGTTTTCCCATAATGAAACTGAGCCTCAGACAGTTCAATTAAGTGATTGGCTTAACAACACATATCAAGTAAGTATTAGAGCTAGTATTCCAACCAGATCTTCCCAATTTCCAGGCTAGCCCTCCCCAACCATGCTTAAGGGCCTGGGATTTCAGAGGTGAGAACATGCCATCTCTCCGCCTGCTGAGATCACATCTCCTCTAGCTTTGGAGATAAGCCTTAGAAAAGTATTTCAGAGGCAGGATTTGAACCCAGGATTTGAACTTTCTGAAATCTAGTCCAACACTTTATCCACTTTACCATGCTGCTTTTGTGAGAGAAAAAGGGAGCAAAATACTCTTTTGTCCCAAAGTGTTGACAAGGGTAATGATAGAAGAATGATGGAGGAGGATCTTTATTACCTGACAGAAAGGATCACCTTCTATATTTTACCACAGAATTTTGGGAGCAGAATACAAAGATGGGCTAGACTGTCGCCTCCTCTCCCCTCTACCCCCATTAGCTGCCTTAGTCATTTCCCCTCTCTGTTTCCTTATTTCTAATTCCCCCGGATTCTTAAACACAACTGCCCCCTCCAACTGGAATTCTGTCTTTCTTTGCATGGTTCGTTGGCCAATAATTGTATCACAAATGAAATCCTTTCCTGCTGGGAAGCAGTGTTTCCTGAGACTGGTGAGCCTGCAGCCCAGTCTGTTAAAGCTGCGTTGGAGCAATTTGAGATGTTTTCAAAAGCAACAAACTGGCCAGTGATTTAAAAAGCAATGGGCCTAGATCTGGCGCTTTTCAGCTCGCTCAGGCTAAGCCTCATGGCTTATCTTGAACCGATCAAGGAAAGTCATCATTGGAAAGTCTTCCCATCCCACACACACACACACACACACACACACACACACACGCACACACACACACGCACGCACACACACACGCACGCACACACGCACACACACACGCAATGCACACACACGTACACACACACGCACACACGCACATGCACACACACGCACACACACGCACACACGCGCACGCACACACACGCACACATGCACACACATTCACACGCACACACACATGCACACACGCACACACACATGCGCACA
>CM053602.1:5291967-5387655 GCA_028646575.1 Pseudocheirus occidentalis | reverse complement strand
TGTATGTAGAGCAGAGACAACTTATTACCAAACATACTAGGCCCAGAAAGCCTGAATTGGGGGGGAATCACACAGTCTGTCTCCTTTGCATTTTTCTGTACATTGTTGTTTTAACATGATATTCAGCTTTGCAATTTAATTCACTTTGCTACCTAAGCTTCTCATCTAAATTAACAAAGTAAAACAATCTGAATAATTTAAAAGACTTGTAGAAAGGCATCTTTATCCTAATTGTAAAACCATCTTGGTCTCATGTTCACAGAATCTCAGGACAAGGAGCTGGTTGCAATCACAAATAGACATTAACTGGAGGGCAGACTTGCTCTCCCATTTTTCTTGCTCTCCCAGTATTTTGGTATAAACAGAATCATCCTTCTTCCTTATCTTCCTGCTCCTTCTGCCATATTAATTCAGCTTTGACATGTCCCCATATAGCGTTCATGGTAAAATGAGATGAGTGAACTGATTTGGATGAAATAGTTGCCTTTTGACCCACATCTCCTGCCAAAGACAAACTGAACTCTAGTAAGACTTTAGAAATCTAGTTGACTTTCACATTCTTTTTCACTTGGATGCATCTTGCTCTATTGTGTGTACGTGTGTGTCTTTGTGTATGTTTATATATGTGTGTGGATATACAGATATATGGATTTGGCTGTGTGTGTATGTGTGTGTGTGTGTGTGTGTATTGCGTGCACATTTGAGCAAAGGTCAGAAGGACCAGGTTGCTGCTGAAGCAGCCCTACTTCTGACTTGATTAGGTCTCTCATAGGTTTGAAGGTTTATTGGAGGGAATAGGAATCTTGTACCTCCAGCCTAGGGGATGTGGGTGCTGCAATAAGGGATAGAGGGATGAAAAAGGCAATTGAATGGGTGTAGAAAAGTGAATTCGCCCTAGCTTTCCCCTCTCCTAATCCCGGCTGTGACCAGCACTTACCCAGCTCTTTTGCTTAGACATTTGGCCATTACACTAGTTACAGAAATCTCTAGTATTACATTTGTTTTAAAGAAGAAAATGTGTACATGGTAGGCTCATGTTATGAAGTATGAAGAGAACATTTTTTCTTGACTTTATGAAAATGTGGTGATAATGTATTTGTGAGGAAATGTACAAAAAATTGTCCTGCCTCAGATGGCATTCAGTGAATATATCACCAACAAACATTTCTTAAGCATCTATTTGTGCCAGACACTGTGCCAAGCACTGGGGGATTCAAAGAAGAATATAAACATATTCCCTGCCCTCAAGGAGTTTATGTTTTGATGGAGTCTCACCCACATGCAAACAACGATGTATATACAACATATAAAGAAGCTAACAGAGAGAGAGTCTTAGCAGGAAGGCAGTAGCAGTATCAGTAGAGGAAAACCATGAAAAGCCTTTTATAGAAAGAATGTGAGTTGAGTTTTTAAGAAAGCCATTCCCCAGTTGATAACTGGTCAAGGGATATAAACAGGGAGTTTTCAGAAGAAATCAAATATATCCATAGTCTTATGAAAAAATGATTGAAATCACTAATGATTAGAGAAATTTAAGTAATTTGGAGGCACTACCTCACACCTATCAGGAATGAGAAATGCTAGAGGGGATGAGGGGAAATAGGCATGCATATTGTTGGAGAGCCACTGGCCCAACCATTCTGAAGAACAATTTGAAACTTTGCCCAAAGGGCTACAAAACTGTGCATACCCTTTGACCCAGCCATACCCCGCTGCTAGGTCTGTACCCTAAAGAGATCAGAGGAAAAGAACTTATATGCAGAAAAAATATTTCTAGCAGTTCTTTTTGAAGTGGTAAAGACTTGGAAATTGAGGGGTTGCTCCTCAATTGAGGAATGGTGTATGATTGTGATGGATTACTATTGTGCCATAAGAAATGATGGGGGGGGCTGGGTTCAGAAAAACATGGCAAGGTCTGTATGAACTGATGCAAAGTGAAATGAAAAGAGCTAGGAGAGCATATGGGTACAGTAACCACAACGTTGTAATGATGATTGATTGTGATAGACTTAACGACTATGGTCAGTACAGTGATCCAAGACAATTCCAAAGGACTTCTGATGAACAAATGGCATTGATCTCCAGAGAGAGAACGGAGGAACTCGGAGTGCACATTGGAGTGGCATTTTCTCACTTGATTTGTATTGCTTTTTTGCAATATGGGTAATAGAAGAATATGTTTGACATGATATCAAGTGTATGATTGGTATCCTATTGCTTGCCTTCTCAGTTGGGAGGGGAGGGGTGAGAATTTGGAACTCCAAATTTCAAAAGAAAAGAACTCTGCTTTTAAATCAATAACCAACTCCTGCTGAACATGTTCTCTTTTGCTGAATGATGAGGTAGGGGGCTCTGTCATCCACAGCCTTTAACCCTATCCATCAGCCTTTCTCTCTAGCCCCACCCTCCACCACCCAGGAAGCTGGAAAAGCTCTTTCCTGTTCCTGTCTCTTAGAAGGAGGAGCCAATGTGTGACTTGGAGGCAAATATTGGTGAGGCTTGGTGGGAATGGCAGGAATTCTGGTGCTGCCACTATAGGCACGTCTTTCTCCAGTGCCTGCAGCTGCCAGGGACCAAGCTGAACTGCTGGACAGGTCAGTGGGCTAAGGAGGATTGAGAGCTTCATCTTTTCGTGGGGAGGGAGAAAGGGACACTGGGTTGAGAGGCAGAAGCCCAGGCTTTTCAATCTGGGTCCTAAAGGAAGGCTCCTTTTGAGTGTCTGTTTCCTTGACAGCAAAAGGAGGCAGATAGAATTGGATCTGGATGGGCCCTTAGAGGTCATCACATTTTCCAGGGGAAAAATACTGAAGGGGCTGGGAGAGGGAAAAAGGTTGTCTCTGAGACCAAGAGAAAAACGTGGGGAGCAGGGAAGCAGAGGATCGCCTCATGCCAGCCAGAGCAACTGTGGGGCAGGCCATTTGAGGGGGGGGGGTGCCCCCAGTGTTACTGAGCGGACCTCGTGCTGCATTCTGCGCGAGTTTGTCGGGCAAACAGCCCCTGGCTTTTCTGGGTGGCGTGTTCTGGCTTCCCCTCTTGCTGGACAGGCCTCACGCCTGGAAAGTTCTATGGATTCTGTTGCTGGGCCTGCCTCGAGCTTGGAGAGCTGTTTTGTTTTTTTCGAGCCTCTGTTGCTAGGCAGGCTAGCAGTTGGAGTGTTCTGTTGCTGGGCAGGCCACGTGCTTGGGAAGTTCGGCCGCCTCTGTTGCCGGGCAGGCTTGGAGCCTGGAACTTCTACTGCCTCTGTTGCCGGGCAGGCTGGTACTCGGAGTGTTCTGCCGCCTCTGTTGCCGGGCAGGCCACGTGCTTGGGAAGTTCTGCTGCCTCTGTTGCTGGGCGAGTTTAGATCTTGGAAAGCTCCCCTGCTTCTGTTGCCCGGCAGGCTTGGAGCCTGGAACTTCTCCTGCCTCTGTTGCCGGGCAGGCTGGTACTGAGGATGTTCTGCCGCCTCTGTTGCTGGGCAGGCTTCGTGCTTGGGAAGTTCTGCTGCCTCTGTTGCTGGGCGGGCCACGTGCTTGCAGAGAGCCTTTTTACAGCCTCTGTTGCTAGGGAGGTTCGTACTCGCAGTGTTCTGCCGCCTCTGTTGCCGGGCAGGCCACGTGCTTGGGAAGTTCTGCTGCCTCTGTGGTTGGGCAGCCCTCACGCTCGCAGAGACGTTTTTTACAGCCCCTGTTGCTAGGCAGGCTCCTACTTGGAGCGGTTGCCCGTGTTGCTAGGCAAAGCTTCCTGGCTGACTTGCCCCTCCCCCCAGCTCCTTTCCCGCTCTTTTTTGTGGGCAACAAGATCAGCAGCAGCCCCGGCCTGGAGGGGGCGCCCGTGCTCCGCAGTTGGAGCCGGTGACGCCGGCCGCCCGAGGCTGCGCCTTCTTCCTGAGGCCTCACGGTCCTGCAGGGCCAGCCGGCCCACGTGCTCCTCATCTCCCCAGGTAGGCAGGCCCTGGCCTGTTGGGAGGGAGGGAGGCCGGCCGGCTGGAGGGGCGCCGGCTGAGGAGCATTCACGGCAGCCCACCCCATGCGGGGAGCGCAGCCCTGGGGGTGGGAGGGGCCGATGGCTCCTGACTGGGCCCCAGGCTAGGCTCTGCTGGGCCTCACTTGGTCGAGGCCCTTCAGGGGGTGGAGGGAGGCCGGGCCTCGGGAGGGCAGACGACAGTGGTGCGGCTGGGGGAGGCCTTCCCCTTCCCGTCCCTGTCCCCGTCCCCGTGTCCCCGTCCCCGTCCCCGTGTCCCCATCCCCGTCCCTGTCCCCGTCCCCATCCCCTTCCCCGTCCCCGGCTCCTGGTTTCTAGGGCATGGCTAGGAGCAGTGGGTGACAGTTTCCGAGATGAAAGTTGAGGTGACAAGGGAAAACAGTGACGAGCCGTTGTTGTTCAGCCCCTTGGGGCCGTGTGTGACCCTGTATGGGGTTTTCTTTGCAAAGGTACTTGAGTGGTTTCTCATTTCCCTCTGCAGTGGATTAGGTAAACAGAGGTTATGTGACTTGTCCAAGATCACACAGCTAGAGCTAGTGGGTGTCTATGGCAGGATTGGAACTCAGGCCACCTAGCTGCCTCCACACGTGTCCGGCTCTCCAGAAGTGTGTCAGTAGCCAGAGATCTTCCTTGGGGCGTGTGGTTTGGAGGTGATTCCTTCCGAAGGAATGTATGCAGTGTGGACTAGAGCACGGCTTCTTCAGCTTTTGGTGACCTCCCCAGTGCTTGTGAGACTTTCGGTAGCAAGGATGTGTAAAGGATCTTGTTCAGGTATAACTTGGAACACGTGGTTGCTGAGGTCCCTAACAACTCGAAAAAGCTCCTGCTCTTGGCCCCAAAAGATACACTAGGAATTATGGGCCAAAGTTTCAGAAACCATTTTCTATTTAATGTAAGAAAAAAAGCTCCCAACAATCACCACTGTTTGAAAGGTGGCCTGTGGAAGCAGCGCACACACCCCTCTGCCACTGGAGACCTAGAGTCAAGGGTGGGAAGACCACAGGCAGGATAGTCCGGAGAAGTTGCCCAAATGAAATGCATAGATAGGCTCCAGGAACTCTCCATTTGCTTATTGGTCATATCCCAAAATGCAGCACATCCTCTGCACCTTGAGTCCGTCACCTGTCTGTTGGGAGGTATGGAGCGTCATTTATCATTGACCCCCAGTGTGGATCAGAGTTAGTTGTTCATCTTAGACTCGAAGCTATTCCCCTCCTCACTTGACGATCAGTTTATTTCCGTTCACTTCATATGGCAGCCGTTTATTCATATAGGTCTTCCCAATTTCCTCCAAAATTCCTCATTTTTCTAATATTTATATATAATTATATGGTATATACGGTATATTACATGTATTACATAAACCATAATTTCTTCTGCTTTTTCCTAACTAATGGATCATTATTTCCAGTTCGTTGTCCCTACAAAAGCAGCTAGAAATTTTTTTCCCACATAAGTTCTTTTCCTTTGATTTCTTTGGGGGCATAGGCCTAGTTAGATTCATCCCTGGGTCAAAGTCTGTGTACATTTTAATGACTTTAGCAGTATGGTTCCAAATTATGTTTAGAAATCATTCACAGGTTCACCCACAGTAAATTAAGGTAGATGCATTCCTGTAGTGCTTCCAAAATTGGTCATTTTCCCCTTTTGTCATCTTTGTAAATCTGGTGAACGCGAAGTCAAATCTCACAAAAATTCTAAACACGTCATTTACTGATCACAATGATATTCATTAAAGGACTGTTGAAGAACATTCAAATTAGAGACTAACAATTCTAAAGAACTGTTGAGTCAAAGAATAAATTACAGAAACAATAGGAAATTTCATCCAAGAAAATGGCACTGATGTGCTAACATACCAGATTGATAGGATTCAACTAAAGCAATCCTTAGAGCAAATGTATAACTCTAAACGTTTTCATCAACAAGCGAGAATGAGAACAAATCAATGAATTAGACATACAAGTAGAAAAAACCCAAAAGGATAATAAATCCCCCCCCAACTGAACAACTTCTGAAAATCAAATAAGAGATTAAGACAATTAAAACCAAAAATGAACTAATCAAACTAAGTTTGGTTTCTGAAGCAAAGAAAAGGCCGATTAAATATACAGCCAATCTGATTGTTTTTTTAAAGAGAGAAGAAAACAGTTTGCCCCAAAAGTGAAAAATAAAAATTCACACAATTGAATTGAAACTAAAGGAAATCTAATTTGACAATTATATGCTAACAAAACTGATGATTTACATGAAATGGATGAAAAAACTCACAAAAACATAAAATAACCCAGTTTAGTAAGAGAAGGATCAGATTATGTCAATAAACCCAATATCAGAAGAAGAAATTGAACAAGACATAAATGATTTCCATCATCCCCAAAAAGCTTCCATGACCAGAAGGATTTAGAAACCATCATAATAAATATGGGTAGTTTGATGTCTCATGCTACACTTTAGGTTCCTCACCACTCTGGCAGGAGATGGGGAGCAGGTTTTATCTTCTAGTCTCCAGACTTGTATAGACCATAGACTCTGGATTTGGTGGCAGTGATCAGTTATATAAAGTCCTAAAAAGTTGCTTTTTTCCTGTACTAGGAAATTTTCTCATAATTCTTTCTCCTTCTTTTATCCTGCATCAGTTTATAACAGTTTTCCCAGTTTCCTCTGAAATTGTCAGAATGAGACATAAATTTTTCCTTACTTGTTATAGGGTTTTCTTTTCAATTTATGCAGTTGGGGAAATGAGAGGAGGGAAAAAAAATAAATGTTTACAAAAATTTTAAATAAATTTAAAAATAAGTGATTTGAAAAACTTAAAAAAGAAAATTGTAAATTCAAAGCCTTCGAGTCTTTATCAATTGAGGAGTAGCTCTTAGGAATTCAGAATCCTTAGAATTTAGTTCCTATACATATATATACATATATATATACATATACATGCACACACACACATATCATGAAAATGAGACCTTTCTAAGAGAAACTTGGTGCAAAGATTTTTTTCCCCTAGGTAACTATTTCTCTTAATTTTAGCTGCATTGGTTTTGTTTGTGTAAAACCTTTTTAATTATACGTAATCAAAATTATCTTTTTTACCTTCTGTAGTCTTCTGTCCCTTGTTTCATCACAAACCCCTCCCCTTTTCATAAATTTCAAATGCAATTTTTTCCTCACTCCTCTAGTTTGCTTTTGATTTGACTTCTTATATCAATTTCATTTAGTTATTAATATATGGTATGAGGTATTTGATATCTAAACCTAATTTTTGCCAAACCACTTTCTGCTTTTCCCAGCAGTCTTTGTAAAATAGTGAGTCCTTATCCAGTAGTTGTAATTTTTATGTTCATCAAACTCAGGCTACTGTGTTCATTTGCTGTTTGTTATATGCTCAGTCAGTACCTAATCTATTCCACTGATTGAAACCAGTAGTGATTTTTAACCAGCAGCAAACTGTTTTGATGACTATTTTGTAGTATAATTTGAGACCTGGCACTTTGTCCTTTTCTTCCCACTTTCTTTTCATTACTTTCTTTGAGATTCTTGACTTTTCTTTTTCCTCTAGATTAATCTTATTTTTTTTCTAGCTCTAAGAAATAATCTTTTGGTAGTTTGATGGTTATGACCCTGAATAAGTGAATTAATCCAGTTACCATCAGTTTTGTTAAATTGACTCAACCTACCTACCCAAGAGCAGTGAATATTTCCCCAATTTTACAATTCTATCTTTATTTCTGTAAAGAATATTCTTTAAAGAAAAGTTCATGCACAAGCAAAATTAATTCATCTAGGATAAGATGGAAGATGGTGAAATGGGCAGAAAATCTTTGTATAATATTTGTTTGATGAGGGTTTGGCATTCAAGATAGACTACTACCAAATCTATAAGACCAAAAAACATTCCCCAGTAGTTAAGCGTTCTCAAGAGAATTGCAAATTAGTAACAACTATATGAAATAATACCCTAAAAATCACTAATAAGAGAAATGAAAATCAAAATAGCCCTGACTTCATACTCAGCAAAACTAGAAAAGATGATTTAAAAAATGGAGTCAATAATATTGGAGGAATTGTGGGGAGACAGTCATATAAATGAGTTGTTGGTAGAGTTCTGAATAAGTATGGCCACTTTGGAAAGCAGTCTAGAATTATCCAAATAAAGTGACTAAAATATCCATACGCTTTGACTCAGAAATTCTATTACTAGGCTTATATATTATATACTAAGGAGGTCATTGATGAGATGAAGACCCCCATATACAAAATGTTTTTAGCAGCACTTTTTGTGGTAACAAAGAACTGGGAGGGGGGAAGTAGATACCCACTAATAGGGGAATAACTAAACAAATTGTGGTATATGAATGAGAAAGAATATTAATGTACTCTAAGAAATGCTAAATATGACGGATGTAGAGAAGCATGGAACATTTTGCGCGAACTGGAGCAAGGTGAAACTGGCAAAGCCCAGAAAACAGCATAGGCAGTGACCACAATATAAACAGAAAAGAGTAACAAAACGAATTTGAATGTTTCAAAATTACCAAGAATTAGTATAGACCTAAAAAAGAGAAATGAGAAGACTCTCCTACCTCACTCCTTTTCAGAGGAATGGTCTGTGGATATGGCACATTGTATGTATTTTCAGACTTTTTTGATATACAATATACTGATGAACTTTTTCTGTTTTTTTTCCTTTTTCTTTTTAAAAATATTATTCGCTGTATGGAAGGATTTTCTGGAATGGGGGAGGGAGGAGGATTCTGAGAGAAATTCTGATGTTGTTAAAAAAAAATGCTAAAACATCAATGACATCTTATTTTTAAAGTGCAAGTGGAGATAGTAAGTTCCTTCCTTATTGTAAAGGCAAGATTAGTGCTTGTGGGGCCCACTACAGGGTGTATTCAGTTTGATTCCTACTCATTCTGAGAAACTCAGAAGGGAAAACTAACCTGAATTTGGAGGTAGATCAGTCCAAGGTAGAGTAACAACTTGTAGAGTTACATTGTAAGAGGCAACTCTTCTTCTTCAGTCATTGTGTAGATAAACAGTCTTTGTGGTTCCTACCAGTTCTGAGATTTTCGCATTGGATAAACATTTATCCAGTAGCTTGAATAGGCCCCTTAAACAGACCATATTATGCAGCAAGGGCATGTATGAACTTTGTGCTTAGAGCTAGGCTTTAGCTTTGAAGCAAGGATGGCTTTCCTACCTGAGCACCTGTGAAAGGTTGTAAAGGAATTCTTGCTCAGGTAGGGCCATTGAGGTTCCTAGCAGCATGTAGATAGATATTTCTTCTCAGAGGTGAATGGACCCTTAGAACATATAACATGATCTTATTGTATGTACATGTACCTAAGAGTCACATGTTTTAAGCAGAGGCTTAGTGACCTCTTGGATGTATTGAATAGGGAATTCTTACTCATCTGTACATTTTCCCCTAAAGACCTTGGATGTACCTTTCAACTCTTTGATCTTAGGGTGCTTCTTGCCCCCAGAATGCAAAACTAAAGAGGAGCAATAGGAAGAAGTCAGAGGGGAGGGAGATTGGAGCTTGAAAAAAGGACATTTTCCTAAAATGTATACTTTTCAAGAAGTCTGTGTCGAGCCAGTAGGATTTTCTATGGCAGGTTGAATGATTGCTTGTGGAATTTGCTTTTTTGACTAGGTTCCGTTTCAGGTACTCCTTTCAGGAGATAGTCTCTAAGGTCCCTCCCAGCTCTAGGGTTCTGTGATTCTGCAAGCCTTTGAACACAGCTTTCCAGAGCTGGCTGGGCCTTCACAACACGTCATCATCTTATTCCCAGTATACCTGGGAAAGTATATAGGTCTGTTGTGTTTAATTGATGGCACACTAGTTCCAAGCTATAGTATGGAGAGGGTTCTTTTGCAAGAGCTAGAGAGCCTGTAATGTCCTTATCGGCTCTGAGTTCTTCTAACGCTATGACTTTGAGTACATGTTCTCAGTTGAAAAGGTCTCTAGAACATATAACCTGGTCCAGTAATGTGAAGTTGGGAAGGAGAAAGAGCAGGTTAGAATTCCTAGCAGAGGTAAGTTGAGAACTTGTAGAAAATGTTGTAGAGGGAATTATTGTCCTATATCTCTCCTCCTTTTAGTGACTAAACTCCTTAAGAAAGTTATCTGTAATTGATGGCTGTCCTTCCTCTCTTCTGAATTCTCTGCAGTATAGCTTCTGGCCTCATCTGTCAATTGAAAGTCCTGTTTCCACAGTTCCTCATTTACAAAACTAATGGCTTTTTTCCAGTTTTATCCTTCTTGATTTCTTTGCAGTCTTTGACCCTCTTGATCACCTACTTCTGACTAATCTCTTCTGCCTAGATTTTCATAACCCTGCTTTTTCCTGCTTCACCTCTCTTTTGTCTGACTGTTCTTCAGTCTCCTTTTCGGGATCTTCATCCAGGTCACACCCACCAGTTATGGGTGTTTCCCCAAAGCTCTGCCCTGAACCCTCTTTTTTCTTTATACCGTTTTCTTTTTTTTTTTGCTTTTTATTTTGGAAGGCAGTTGGGGTTAAGTGACTTGCCCAAGGTCACACGGCTAGTTTTTGTGTTAAGTGTCTGAGGCCGGATTTGAACTCAGGTACTCCTGACTCCAGGGCCAGTGCTCTATTCACTGCGCCACCTAGCCGCCCCCACTGCGCCACCTAGCCACCCCCGCTTTATACCGTTTCTGAGAAAGAGAGTGTTGCTATATCTCATCAGCTCCATTTTTTGACATGAAAAAACTTACTAACAATTAGAGCTGTGCCAAAGTATAATGAACCTTGAGTTTAAACTGCTTGTAGGTCATAATGTAGAAGGGTCTCTGTTTCAGGTACTTGTTATACTGAAGAGCATATCTGGGGTCCCTGCTCCCTCTGAGTGAGGCTCCATAATTCTGCTTAGCCCTAGAAGAAAGAAGTAGGATTAGTGAATGGAAGTCAAAGAAATACACATTTTAGCTGAATAAGAGGAAATTTTCCCAAGAACTAGCATGGTCTGAAAGGCTGTCAGAAGTCAGTGAATTCCTTCATGTTGAAGATCTTCAATCAAGGACTGGATGAGCACTTGTGATATATTGCATAAAGAGGAATCTTTTTAAATTATACTTTGAACTGTGTGGCCTCTGAGGTCTCTAGAAGGTTCATGATTGTAGAATTCTGTGATTATCTTGCCTGAGAACTTAGTGGGCATTTAGAACAGATACCTCTTCTATTAACGACACTTAGGAAGCAATGAACCCAGGTTTAAGCTTGTGGGGGGACGATGGAAGGGAGGATGTCCCAGCAGAAGCACAATGACTATTTGAGTGAGATATTTTGGAGGGACGTCTTTTTCGTGTATGAGTTGGATTAGATGGCAAATTGAGGTAAATTTCAAGTCTGTGGTATTGTCATATTTTCTTATCCTAGATGTCAGAACCAGGAGAAATGGATGGAATTTTCAGAGGCAAATTTATACTTCATGTTATGAAAAACTTTCTAACAAACAGCTATCCAATAGCAAAATGGATTGTCCCAAAGGCATTAGGTTGCCCCTCAGCAAGAATCTTTACCTAAAACTTCATAGCTGTTTGTGGTATATTTTCTTTCTTCCCCACCCCACCCCCGATACAGGTTGGACTAGGTGGCATTTGAGGTTCCTGTTAGCTCTGTGTTCTTACAAACATTTATTCCAGAAATGAACAGGTTCTCAGAACACTCATTGTTTTATAGTGAGTACATTTGAGAAGGTATGAAAGCAGGGGTAGTGTGGGATGTGGTGTTGGAAGAGGAGGCAGGTTTCTTAGCAAAGGCAGGGTGAGCAATCATGGAGCATGCCACTGAGGCAGAGCGGGGCCTTCTTTCATAGACACTCTGGCCTCTGATGTTCCCATAAGCTCTTGGTGCCTGTTTTTCTATTACTTTGATTATAGGTTCACAGAGTTGAAAGGGCCATTAGAATATACAACTTTGTCTTGTAGCAAGTACACATGAGGAAGGTTTGAGACCAGTATAGGCCTGAAGATTTCCTCCCAGAGGCAGTAGCTTTCCTAGCAGAGGTAGATCATATGTGATACATGTTGTCAGAGGATTGATTCTCTTTTAGCTACAGGATGGTCACTGATGTCTAAAAAGCTGTGATTCACTGACTCACTGAATACTGGCTTCTTGAACTGAATATACCCGTAGTGTGCATATCATCATCATGCAGCATCTGACTCTTCAGCTTAGAACAGATATATTTTGGAAGGAGCAGACCTTGGGTTGGGCCATCCTTGACCGGTGGTGAGGTGAGGAGATGCAAATGGGGAAGGGGAGACATGTCCCACATTGGGAATGGGGGATGGGTGGTGCAAAGCGTGGATGCAAGAGATGGAATGCCATGTGGGAGGAATAGGCAGAAATTCTCTTCTTTGTAGAGTATGGGAAGGAAACTGGTGTATACTTGAGGCTGGAAAGATTGATGCCTGATTGGGAAGGTTTTTAAAAGCCAAATAGAGAAATTTATATTTGATCCTAGAAGAAATAGGGAGTCAGTAGAGTATTGAGGCAAAGGGAGTAACACATCTTTGCTTAAGGAACCTCACTTTGGCAGTTGTAGAAGAATTATTGGAATGGGTAGAAAGTTGAAATGGTGAGAACAATTAGGACACCATTGCAGTATCAAGTGGAATGGTTTCCTTCTCACCTCCATCACTTGCAAACTTTGTTTTCATCAAGGCCCAGCTTCGACTCCATGAGTCCTTTCTTAATCCCCACAGCTGCTGCCACCTTCCCATCTAAATCACTCAGGTAGCCTTTGTCCATACCCATGTTTATATCTGTTTTCCTCCCTAGCTAGATCATAAGCTTCCTGAGAGCACTTACTTTTCTTGAGAGCAATGACGTTTCATTTTTGTCTTTGTATCCTCAGTGTCTAATACAGGGAATGGCACAGAGTAGATCTTTGGTAAATGCTTATTGATTGGATTGATTGACTCACAGGCTTTATGAGTAATTGCAGTATATGTGGTTTTGAGGTTACTTTTTTCCAAAACAGAGGGTGGACTTAATGACTGCTGAGGTACCAAATTAGTTCTGAGATTCTGTGTTTCTGTGACATATTGAACACAGCATCCCAGAACTGATCTGGCCCTTGGACAAACATCATCATGCTGCAGCAAGTACTCATAGGAAGACATAAACCCAGGTTAAGTATGGGGTGTGTGATTGGTGGTGACAGAGAAGCTCCTAGAAGAAGGGGGATGAGTAAATGGAGTTCTTTTGCAGCTTCTAAAGGGCTTCTGAGGCCCTGGTTAGCTCTGAGATTCTGTGATTCTGTGATTTGGATCACAGTTTCCCAGAGCTGAACAGGCTTTTAGAATGCACACTCTAGTCTTGTAGCAGTTACATTTGGAAAGAAGAGAGACCAAGGTAGGTCAGGGTTTGAGGGATTTGGATTGAGAAGGAAAGATGGATTTGCTAGCAAGGACTGTTTGAACACCAATAGACTTGCCATGTAGAGGGGATTCTTTTATCAGGAACTATATGGCCTGTCAGGTCCCTAACAGGTTTGAAATGCTGTGATTCTGAAGCTCTTCAATGCAAAGTCAAGTCCCAAAACCGAATGGACTCTTTGCTGTTGTCTTAGATTGACATATCAGAGGGAGGTAGTTTGGGGCTAAATATAAGGACAACTTCCTCAGAACTGTATGGAAAGCTGTCTCAGGAGGTTGTATTGTTCCCTCACACACACACTCCCATTAAAGATCATCATTCAAAAGCACAATAAGAAATCATTTGCAGAATATGCTATATATGGGCTGTGCACACTGCATGCAAAATGGTGTGTATAAGATGATCCATTGGAGTGGGCAGAGAGTGATAATAAACTATTAGATCTTTATGTATCTATTTTGATCTAAAAAAATGAAGTTTGTGTGATCGTTAGTATGCCGATGATCTCTGGTGTTCTCAGTTGGTCCATATGTCATATAGTCAGGTGGACAAGTCATGTGTACAGAATAGCCCCCTGAACACCTTTGTTCCCTTTCAGAATATTTCAACATATTGCAGTTTCCATATGCCTGGGTAAGTAGATTGACATGCCGTATTATCTAGTTTTAACTAAATTACTCTTCACAAAATGAGCAAGTTGCTTCAGAAGATTTCTTCAAAGAAACCACAGATTGATCTCACAAACAATAAGAAACTGACAGAGCTAACATTTCTCCAACTCCTGTCACTCATGTTATAAGGCAAAAATAATGAGGTTGTAAGCAGCTTTGAGAAGTGGGCCAGCCCACTTTTGAGAATGATCAAGATTATTTGAAATATGGATTTACCTCTTACTGGTTTTTTAATTCACTTCATTTTTATTTGGGGATGCAATTTGCCAGAAATAATGTGGAAGCCAGTGTCACTGGATCAAAGAGTATGGGAAGGGAGTAAATTTTAAGAAGACTACAAAGGTAGAAAAGGGCAAGGCTATGAAGAGTCAAAAAAGTCAAACATCGGATTTTATATTTGATCCTGGAATTCATGGGTTATAGGGAGCCACTGGAATATTTTAAATAGGGGGGTTACATGGTCAGGGACTTGTGATTTAGGAAGAGCAATTTGACAGCTGAATGAAGGATGGATGAGCATGGGAAGAAATTTGAGGCAGGGAGACCGTCCATTAAGCTGGGAAGACCTTACTAAGGTGGTGGCAGTATCTGAGGAAAAAGGGGGAGACTTTGGGAAAGTAGAATCCACGGGACTTGGCAACTGATTGGATGGAATAGGGGGAGAGCAGATGTGGGAAGTAGGGCAGAAAGAGAGACAGAGGAGTCACAATTAGTCATCTGGATACTAAGCATCCAGAACATGGAAACAAACCCCTGTTTTTTTCAGTGATCTTTAAGGCCATGTTTTGCTGAATTCAGTACTTAATAAAATTACACTAAATTTAATGACAAATGTTTAGAATCCTCTTTTGAGGTTTTTTACTTATTAGTGAAAAACAAAAGACCAAATACCACTGGGAAGTGCATGTTCTTCTTGCCATGGTAAAATGGCTAAGATGATGAACAAAATAATATGGCAGCCAATGAAAATGCATTCTTTGGTTGAATGACTGTTGGGACACACAGAGAAAGAAAACATGACTGAAGATTCAAGGAAGCAAATATTAGAACAAATTATACTGTGTGGGAGATTTGCCACATCGTTGAATGAACCTAGTTAGATGCTTTTTCAATAATGATGCGTGCGAAGAATGTTTTAGTGACTCACTGAAGATATGCCAAGAAGATATGCTAAAAATATTAATAGCTAACATTTACATGGTACTTACTAGATGCCAGGCACTGTACTAAGTAAGCACTTTACTATTATTATCCCCATTTCACAGATGAGGAAACTGAGGCAGACAGGATTGTGAAAGACATATCTAGGATCACACGGCTAATAAGTTTCTGAGGTTAGATTTGAATACAATTCTTCCTGACTCCAGAAGCAGCACCCTACCCACTGTACTACCTAGCTGCCCCAGGGACATTATACATCATCAACAGGTAAACGATTTCTTTAATAAAAACAGTATCTTATGGAATATCTATCAACAAAACCATTGATGGAGTGGCTGCTTTGAATAGATCTTTTGTGGGGGACTGAATCTCAAATGGGCAGGGGTGAGGAGGTTTCCCTCTTTCTTTGCAGTCCAGAAAAAAATGAACAATAGAGTGAAGCTTGATACAGGGGGACAAAAACCTTTCTGTCAAGTAGAGCTATGGAAAACTAGACTGGGCTCCCTCCTGAGCCTGGGTTTTGCCCTCTCATTGGAGATACTCATTTTAAGTGCTACATGATGACTTAGGGGACATGTTTTTAGGCACAAAATCTTTGGGGGGTTTTCTAGGTTCAGGTGGGTCTCCTCAACTGCTGAGGCCTTTCTAGCTCTTAGATGCCATGATTCTGTGATTCTTTGAAAAAGCTTCTCTGAGTCAAATGAAACCTTAGTACCCACCTCTTCTTCTTCTGTCAAAAGTATGTGGGAAAGATTGATAGAAAGGAAGATAAGTGTTTTGTGGCTAATTTGGGGGCACAAGACGTTTTCTAGCAGAAATAAAGCAAAAATAGTACTTTTGCGAATGTTTGAGAGCCATTGATGTCCCTTCAAATTCTTCAGTTGTGATTCATTGAAGATGGCATGAAGAGCTGGGGAAGTAATAAGGAGTAGGACATATGATTTCATCAATATAGCAAACACTCAGGATGAGGAAACTTTCTCTACAGTTTGTAGTCTTAGAGAATTTCCGTAGCATTTTTTTTATTTGCTCAAGGTCAGAAGGCCACTAACGTCCTACAGAAGATAGCCTCCTAGAACTGAATGGGCCCTTAGAGAATCATGCAACCACTTTTAATAAGTATTTTCAACAAAGCCCCGAGTTAGATTCTATGGCCATGGGTCACTGGACTTTGTGGGAATATATGGCTGAATACTGCTGGGGCAGATTAATTGAGGGGATTCATATTCATGCATAGTTTTCAACTTAGCAGTTAGATATGTCTTAAATTTTAAAGGTTCTGGGATTCTATTTGACGGTAAAGTGTAGTAGATAGATTCCTGAACATGGAGTCTGAGAAATCTGAATCTATCTGAATTTCACCTCAAATATTTGACAGTTATGTGACCCTGGACAAGTTACTTAACTTCTCTGGGCCTAAATTTCCATATTTGTAAAATGAGGTTGCATTGTTGGCCTGGAATATTGCTTCCGACTCTGAATCTACAAAGTTATGTATGATTCCATGGCTAGAAGTTAGTTCTTGAGTAAAACATCCAAACCTCAAAGGTACAGTTAATTTGCTTTGCTCTTGAGGCCTCTCCTGGCTGTGATTCCATGGCTCTTTGAACAAAGCTTGCCAGAGTTGAATGGGCCTACAGTACTTATATTTTTTCAGGGGTATTTGGAGATTAATATGAAACTAGACTTGTGTTGGGGGGTTGGCTGTTGTGGCTGAGGTGTTTTCCAGCAGTGGTAGAGCAGGATGAATGCTTCAGGATTTACTTGTGTAAAAACCAGAGAACTTCTGGCATCCTTTAGGAATTCTAAAGATGCTCTCATTCTGGTACTAATTGAAGACTGGCTCCTAGAACTGAATTGGAACCGAGAAAATAAGATTAGCTGTGTAATGATGAGATAGATGGCCTTTTTAGTGAAATCTGATTGATCACTTAAGGGGCATATTGTGATTTGGGGGTGTTTTTTGGCAAGGGAAGTTGGGGTTAAGTGACTTGCCCAAGGTCACATGACTAGTTAAGTGTCTGAGGCTGGATTTGAACTCAAGTCCTCCTGACTCCAGGGCCAATGCTCTATTCACTGTGCCACCTAGCTGCCTCCAAGGGGCATATTATGGAAGGGTAGGAGAAGCATGGAGTAGGATGAGTACATGTGTGAGAATTATTTTCTTTGTTCTCCTCCCAGGCCAAATAAAGGAGTACTGTATATAAACCTGAGAGAAACCCATTTGGAGCTGTTATAGGGAAAGTCATTCTCCAAAGTGGAATGGACTGAGTCATGAAGTATGGGTTTAAACCCCTCCTCCATGAAAATATTCTCTTAAAGTCTCTGAGAGGAAGTTATGTGGTATGGGCTTGAGGGAAAGTCTTTTTCGACGTACAGGTTAGTCAGTGTGCTTGTCTGCTGAGGCCCCTGCCAGCTTTGACATGCTATGATTTTGTTACTCCTCAAGCAAAGCTTCCCTGAGTTGAATAGGGTGTTTTATGTACACCTCTGGTTCTTCTATCAGAGATATATATGTGGATAAGAGTGATTAGGAGCTAGGCCTGTGTTGGGAGTCTGGTTGTGGGATGTGAGCTGTTTTTTCTAGCAAAAGTAAAGAATCCTTGAGAAAAGAAGGCTCTGTCTAAGTTCAATGTTGTATTTCAGGAAGCAAGAAGTTGTTATCTCTCATTAATGGAGATCTTTAGTTAAAGCTTCGTGACTCCCTATAAGGTGTGAGCTTAAAGGAAAAATATTTTTTTCAATTTGCCTGATCCCTTTTCAGGGCTGCTCACGGACCTTTGGTGTCCACCTGATCCACCCAACTGTCACCTGTGGCTCCAAGAAACTATAGCAGGCTCAGTGGCCACACCTTGGTAAAACCATCTTGGTAGACAGGCTGACACAGGTTGAAGGTAACCGACCGGCTTCCAACTTGTCAGTGAATTAGAGGGATGTCTGCCCCAAGTACATGAAGCCTTCTGCGGGCAGAATGGGCAGCTAAGGGCATTTTGTTCCAAAGGCGGCTGAAGCAGGTGCCATGGGGTGCTTAGAGCTTGGTCAGACAATGGCAGTGGATGAGGCCAAGGTCATCCGCTGCATCCCGGGCCTTTGCCAGTCATCTTGGCTTTTGTCCTGCCACTGGACTTCAGTGACTCAGGAAGAGAGAGTGAGGCTGATCACCCTGTGATGTCTCTTTGAAAATGAAAGGCTACGAAGGTGCCTACCACCGCTGCTTAGTCTTTGAGCAAGAACTCCTAGTTTACTGGGAATTTAAATCATTTTCATCCATCAAGTATATGTGGGAATGAATGAAGCTTTCAGAGGCCAGAATGGTATGGTTGATTGTTAGGAAAATTGGTTTCTACCATAAATAGAGCAGAATGAATACTTGTTCGTGAGTTACTTTTGCATGTATTAGAAGACCACAGAGGTTACTTCGAGCTCTGACATGCTGGGATTGTATGAGTCAATGAAGAAAGCCTCTCAGGGCTGAATGGGCCCTCAGAAATAAGACTCTGTCTTGTAGCAAATAAACCCCAAATGACTGAAGTTTGTGGTTAGGTTGGGGCAATAATATAGGTGTCCTTTTTTGTGGAACCTGGTTGAATACGTGTATGGTATATTATAGAAGTAACTATTATTCATGTATGGGTTGGACTACTATATGTCTTCCAACTCTAAATAATTCTAATTTTGCTGTCGCCATAGGTGATATAAAATAGCAACTGGTGCAAAATTGAGAGAAGCCCATTTACACTTCTTTTATGGAAAAACTTTTAACCTAATGGAGTTATGAAAAACTGGAACTGACTCCTTCAGGAGGTAAGTGTTTGCCCCTAAAGAGATTTTTTCAGCCCCAGTCTACATGGTGACTTAGTTACTCTTTAAGGAAGCCTTTTTGTACTTTTCATTTGTGATAGGGTCATCTCCCAGTGCCTTGGCCATGGCCTCCCAGTGCTGAATGGGCTCAGGGAAAATGTTCCACCACGTGGTAGCCAGTATGCTTAGAATGACTAAAGTCCAGGATCAAACCAGAGGCAATGTGGTAGTCATCCTTCTCTTTAGAAAGTCAGTAAGTCAGATTATAGAGAAGTGATTATTGGGTGAGACCATATGGCAGAAGGGAAAATTAGATGTGTGTGTACATATATACATATATATGTGCATGCATACATATAGGCATATATGTATAGATACATATACATACATATACATATATTTTTCCCACATTGCTTAAATCTATGGGGTTCGTTTATGCTTTGGCAATTTTTAGGAGTAAACAGTACAAAATGGATTGAAGCTTTTTTGTGTGTTTCTCATATGGCAAGGGTTTAAATAAACTTAAGGAAAGCTGTTGACAGTTTGAACTGGCAGTCTAAGAAGGCTGTGATTGAGTTTTAATGGAGAGATCCACTCAAGGACTACCAGATAATTTAATGGCCACAGTCTTAAGGAAATGTTCAGTTTTGCATATTTTCAGTTGCTGAATTTCCTACCAGCTCAAAGAGAGACTATGATTCTGTGACTCTTTGAACACAATTTCCCAAAGTTGTGAGTACAACTTAGAACATATATCATCTTCTTCCAGGTGTGTGCAGGAACAAGTAAGACTGGAGTAGACATTGGTCACCACTGGTGGCTCTGGGGCATGGTATAGCCTGTCACAGTCAGAGCACGAAATAATTACTTTTGTGTGTAATAGAGGGTTACCTCTGAGGTGCTTTTCTTTCTTTGATTCGATGCAGACATTACTTCTAGATCTGAATGGACTCTGAGAAAACTGGCTACTGTCTTTTAATAAGTTGCCCTAGGTCAGGCTTCATCCTCTTTGTACAGGTTGTTTTTTTTTTAACAGAACCCAGTGGAATATTGTGGGCCCCATTTTAAGAAAGATACTGTTTATATATAGCGTAGCCCTTATGCTAGACATACATAATTGTCAACTCTGAAACTTTCTGATTTTGGTTTCCTCCCCTTAGGCAATATAAATAGGCAGTGGATACAAAATTAAGAGAAGCCCCTTTGCATTTATCATCAGATAACGCTTTTAAATGTAATGCAGCTGTGGGAAAGTTGAATTGGCTATTTCAGGAAGCAGGAGTTCACACAACAATGACCATGTTCGCTCCAGGTCTGTACAGCAACTTATTGGCTATGGAATTCGTGAAACCTTTTCTTTCATGTATGGGCTTGTCTTGTTAGCTGCTGAGGTCTGATCCCACTTGAAGTGGTACTCTGAACAGTTTCTAGAGTTGTGAATACTCTTGAAACACACATTGTGTTCTTATCTCAGTTGTATGCAGGAACGAGAGCACCTTTGGGCCCTCAGAAAATACAGTGCCATCTTGTATCTACCAGACCTGAAATGACAAAAGCTTCAGGTCAAGTCTTGGACTCTTTGGTGGGTATCCTTTAGAAGGAAACCTAGTGAAACTTGTGTGGGGCCCACTGTGGAGCTGAGGCCCACAAACCTTCCAGTACTGAAATTCTATGATTGTCAATATAAAGAAACAGGGAGTTTGAAACTGAGAGATTCCCCCATGCGTTTCTCATATAGAACTTTAAATTTAATGTATCTGTGGAAAAACTGAATTGACTGCCACAGAAGTCACTTGTGCTCACCCTAAATGGACATCTTCACTCAAGGGTTGCGGTACAACTTATTGCCTACTGGCTTAAGGAAAGATGGGTTTTCCCCCATATATAGGATTATAATTTAACCTTCTGAGGTCCCTAACAGTTCTGAGATGCTTTGATTCTGTGACTCTTTGAATAAATTTTCCCTATGTTGAGTAGGCCCTTAGAACACACATCATGGGGGCAGCTAGGTGGCACAGCAAATAGAGCACTGGCCCTGGAGTCAGGAGGACCTGAGTTCAAATCCAGCCTCAGACACTTGACACACTTACTAGCCATGTGACTTTGGGCAAGTCACTTAACCCCAGTTGCCCTTCAAAAAGCCAAAAAAAAGAACACACATCATGTTCTTCCATCAGGTGTGTGTGTGAGGACAAATGAAATTGAAGTTGTCACATTTTATAGTGCTGACATAGACTAGAATAAGCAGAGCCAGATGAGTATTCATGTAGTAGTTACCTCAGTAGCTACTAATGTCTCTTCTAGCTTTGAGATGCCATCACTCTGTGACAGTGAATATGACCTTCCAGTGTTATATTGGTCCTTAGAAAAAAATTCGACTGATAGACAGTACTGTAACTCAGGATCATGTCAGAGGCAGCTTTGTGCCTGGATGGATAGCCTTCTAAGTGGCCTATGTGAGAACCCTTGTGGTACATTCTGATTACTGTTCATAGAAAAGGTGAGTTCTATAGCAGAAGCTGATAAATTCTTATCGTGGAAATTGTATGGTTTTTTTTTTTCTTGGCTGTTAGGCAATTTAAAGTAGATTGTGTTCAAAATTGAATGATTCCTATTCCCGTTTCTCATGTGAAAAACCTTTGAACCTCATAGAGCTGTAGAAAAGTAGAACTGACTGCCTTAGGAGGCAGGTGTTTGCCCCTAAATGGACATGATCACACAGGGGCTGCAAGGGAATGGATTAAGTATGAAGGTCTTAAGGAAAAGTTTAATTTCATATATTTCTTGTTTTTAGCTGCTGAGGTTCCTACCAGCTCTCATATGCTTTTATTTTGTGACTTTTTGAACAGTATTTCCCAGAAATAATTGGGCCGAGAACACCCATCATCTTCTTCAGACTAGTCTATGTGGGCACAAGTGAGACTGCTGAGCATGGGTAGTGTCTTTAGTTGTGGGGCATGGTGGTTTTTACTCTAAATAGAACCAGCTGAGTATTTCTGATATATTTGCTTTTACATGTAGAAAAGAGCCAGAGGATGTCCATCTGAACTTTGAGATGCTATTCTTTGCCTCATTGTAGATAGTTAATAGCTCCTTAATTAGCCCTTAGAAAATTAGTTACCATCTTGTATTCCATCAGCCTGAAGTGGTGGAAGCCTGCAGTCAGGTTTTGAACCATTTGATGATAGTCCTTTTTAAGGAAACTTGGTGGAACACTGTTATGGTGATTACTCTTTGTATATGTGTTGACCATTGTAACAAATAAATAAACCTCCAATACAGAAATTCTGTGATTTTGCTTCTTCTTTGTCAATATAAAGGAATAATTGGTATAAAACTGAGAGAAGACCAAATACACTTTTCACAAAGAAAAGTTTTAAATCTAATGGAAGGACACTGTGTGAAAAGGTGAATTGGCCTCCTCAGGAAGCAAGTATGCTCCCTTGAATCAACATGTTCACTCATGAGTTAGAAGACAAGTCGTTAATGATATTCTCAGGTCAATATTTTATTTCCTGTATAAAGTTGGTTTTTCAGCTGCTGAGGTCTGTACCATCTCTGAGAGATTTTGATTCTGGGGCTCCATGGATGTAGTTTCCTTTGAGTTGAATGGACCTTTAGAAAACCATCATCTTCTTCTAACATGTGTATTTTAGGTGTAAGGTGAGACTAGGGGAAGCCCAGGTGACAGTCTTGGTTGTGGGACTTGGAAGCTCCTACTGTAAATACATTAGTGCAGTGGTTCTCAACCTTCCTAATGCCTCTACTCTTTAATACTCATATGTGGGCATATCTGCGTGTGGGCGGACCTGCCTGGAGATGGACAGAGGCGCGAGGTCTAGGTTCCTACGAAATATGTGTTTTCCGATGGTCTTAGGCAACCCAGGTAAAAGGGTCATTTGACCCCCAAAGGAGTTGTGACCTATAGGTTGAGAACCACTGCATTAATATGAGTGCACATTTGAGGGTTGCTTTTCTTATATTCAGTGGCTGCTCATGTCCTTCACAACTCTGCTGTCCTTTTGTCACTCACTGAACATGATAACCTCCAGATCCAAATCAGTCCTCTGAAAATAGTACACAGTCTAGTAACCAATACACATGGAATTGCTGACGCTCAGAATCAGATCAGAGGCAGTAGGGTGGATATCCTTTTCAGTAGAGCACAGAAGAAATCTTGTGGGGAAAATTATTGAGGTGGTTAATGTTCATGTAAGGGCTGGACCCTCTATCAAAAGCTTATGCATCCCCAATGTGAAATTCTATTATTTTTCTTGCCCCTTAAGCAATTTAAAGGATCATTGAATGTAAAACATAGATAATCCCATTCATGCTTTTCTTATTATAACAAAACAAAACATTAAACCTCAAAGCAGAAGAGACTGCCTCAGGAGGCCAGTGTGTTTGCTAAATGGACATGTTCACTCAAGGGCTACAAGAACACATATTATCTATGTTCTTAATGAACTGTTGTGCTTTGTGTATTGGTTCATATTTTTAGCTGCTGAGGTCTATATTAACTCTGAGAGACTTTGATTCTGTGACTCTTTGAGCAATGTGTCCCAGAGTTGAATTGGCTCTCAGTACCCACATGATCTTCAGTCAGGTGTATCAGGAAAAGAATTAGACTTGGCTAAGCATCAGTTATAATATTATTTTTCCTGCCTGGTTACTACTATCAACATGTAGAGCAAAATGAATCCTTGCATGGGAATTTTGCAAGTGTTAGATGGACTCGATGCCCTTCTCAGCATTGAGATGCTGTCATTCTGAGTTTATTGAAGATGGCCTCAGAGTGCTGAGTGGGCCATTAGACAATTTCAAACATTTGATGGCAAATATACTTGGAATATCTGAAAATTGGAGTCAGTTGAAGGGCAATAGAATGGGGATCATTTAATTAGAATGTGAAAGAGCACTTGTAGGGAATATTAAAAGAGGTAATTATTGTTCATAAATGGATCGGATACTAAATAAGAATGTTCTGTCCTCTCTTGAGATATTCTGATTTTTCTGGGCCTTTAGCAAATTTAATGGAACAACACATAAAAAATTGAGAGAATCATTCTTCTTACGTGGCAAAGCTTTAAACGTAAAAGGAAAAGTAGATTTGGCTGTCCCAGGAAGCAGATATTCTCCCCTATATGAGGAGACAACTTACTGGCTATAAGCATAAGGAAATGCTTTATTTCATGTATGGGGTTGCCTTTCTAGCAGCCAAGCTCCATACCAGGTCTGACAGATTTTAATTCTGCAACTGTAAATAAAGTATCCCTGAATTTAGTCCAGCTATAAGAACATATGTCATCATTTTCTTCAGATATATGAGGGCACATGGGAAATTTGGGTAAGTGTGAAATGCAGTCTTGGTTGTGGGCCTTGGTGACTTCTCCCATGAGTAGAACAAGATGAGTACTCACTCATAGGAGTTACACAAGATGAGGATTCACAGGACTTTAATTTGCACATATTTGACTGCCACCGATCCCCCTTCCAGCTCTGAGATGTTGTCATTCTCTGACTCATCAAACTTGTCCTCTCAGCATTCAATGGGCCTGTAGAAAATATTCTACCGGTATACTTGGAATTGCTGAAGGTTGGGATCTGATCAGGAGAAATAGGGTGGGTATCCTTCTCAGGAGGATATAGTGAACCTTTATAGGTGATGTAGAGATGATCATTGTTTATGCATGGCATCAGGATATATATTTCCATTTTTAAAAGTATTTGGGATTTGTGCCTTGGGCATTTTAAAGGATTAAAACATACAAAATTGAGAGAAGCCCATTTGTGCTTCACAAAAGTTAAAACCTTATAGGGAAAAGTTTAAACCTTATAGAGTTGCTGGAAAGTTAAAACTAACTGCCTGTATGCAGGCAGGTCTTTGTACATGGCCATGTTCACTGAAGGGCCACAAGACAATATACTGACTATGTCTTAAGGAAAAGTTATGGTTTGTTTATTGATTTGTCTTTTAGTTGTTGAGGTTACTACAAGCTTGATGAGGTTTTGTTCTATGACTTTTGGAACACAGATTCCCAGATGGGCCCTTAGAACGTGTATCATCTTCCATCAAGTATGTGTGAGAGCAAGTAAAACTGGGGTGGGCATTGGTTAAACTAGTGGTTATGAGTCATGGTGGATCCTACCATAAGTAGAACAAGTTGAATACTTTTGAGGAAATTCTTTTTACATGTGGGTTAGTCGAAGTGCCTCCCAGCTCTGAGTTACTTGTATTCTTTGATTCCTTGCAGACACCTTCCCAGATCTGAAATGACTCCAAGAAAATAATACACCATCTTTTAGTAAGTTTACCTGGAATGGAAGATGTTCAGGGTCGAGTCTCAGGTTATTCAATAAATGTTCTTAGTAGAAACTGGAGGGACATTGTGGGGTCTATGTTAAGATAGCTTACTATGTATATATGGAATGTACCTTAACTCTGAAACTATGACTTTGTTTTCCCCTTAGACAGTATAAAGGAACAGTGGATGCAAAATTGAGAGAAGCCCTTTCGCATTTATCATGGAGCAAAACTTTAAATGTAATGCAGCTATGGAAAAGCTGACCTGACTATTTCAGGAAACAGGAATTCACACATTAATGGTAATTTCCAGATCTGTCAGGCAGTTTATTGGCTATAGAATTCATGAAACATTTTCTTTCATGTCCAGGCTTGCCTTGTTAAGCTGCTTAGGTCCAGTCCCACTCTAAGTGGTACTGATACTTTGACTCTTTGTATGGTTTCTCAGAGTTCTGAGAGCCCTTGAAACGTGTATCTTGTTCTTTTATCAAGTGTGTGTGGGAACAAGAACACCTCTAAGATGCTGTTATTCTCTGACATAGTGCAGATGGCCAGTATTAATTGGGCCCTCCGAAAGTAGGACACGATCGTGTATTTAATGGACTTGAAATGACAAAATCCCAGGAGGTCTTGGCCCATTGGCTCAGCATTCTTTTTAATGAAACCTGGTAAAACACTTGTGGGACCTATTATGTAAGTAATTATTCTTCGTATATAAGTTGTACATTATGGTAGCCCCACAAACCTTCCAACGCTGAAATTCTCAGATTTTGCTTCCCTCTGTCATTAAAAAGGAACAATGAGTACAAAACCGAGGACTCAGAAATATTCTCACATGGAAAACCTGGAAACCTCACGTATCTGTGGAAAAGTTAAATTGGCTGCCTCAGAAAGGAAGTGTTCTCCCCTCAATGGACACATTCACACAAGGGATACCAGAAAATGTATTGGCTCAGTTATTAAGCAAAAGTGGTATTTCATGTATAGGGTCTTCTTTGCAGCTTCTTGGTTCTCTTCCAGCAGCCATTGATGGGAACAGAGTGAGTCTGATCTGCATGGGTTTCACTTTTGGTTGTGGGACATGGTGTTTTGTACCTTAAGCAAGACAAGTATTTCAGAGGCAGATATTTTTGCATGTATTAGCAAAGTAGCTGATGTTCTTAGAGCTTGAAGATGTTATTCTCTGATATATTGCAAATGACCTCCAAGAACTGAAAGGGCCCTGAGACTTTTTTTTTTACTCTCTGGTAGATAATATTCTTAGAATTATTGAAACTCACAATCAAGTCAAGGCCAGAAAGGTAGCCATCCTAGACTGAAGATGGGAAAAACATGTGTGAAGTATATTTTAGAGGTGATTCCAATTTACATATGGGTTGGACCCTATAGCTGAAATATTCTCGTTGTGAAATTCTTTGTTTTTTCTTACCTATTTTGCAATTTAACGGGGCAATGAGTACACAGTTAACACCCTCCTGTTCTCTTGGGGGACATCTCTGAAACTCATAGAGCTGTGAAAAAGTAGACTAGTTGGCTGCCTCATGAAGCAAGTGCTTGCTTCTAAATGGACATGTTCACTCAAGGGCTACAGTAAGACAATATATTGCTTATATCTTTAGGGAAAGTTGTATTTCATTTCTCTAGTAGTCTTTTTTATCTGCTGAAATGGCTAACAGTTCTGAGATACTTTGATTCTGTGACTGTTGGAACCACATATCCCAGAGTTGAATTGGCCTTTAGTGCACCCGTTATCTCTTTTCCTCACGTCTCTCCCAACTCTGGGCATTTTTCTTGGCTTTCCCCGTTCCTGGAATGCTCTCCTTCCTCATCTCTACCTTTTAGATTCCCTGGCTTCCTTCAAGTCCCAAATGAAACCCTACCTTCTCTGGGCAGCCTTTGCTGCTTCCTCGTGATTTTACTGCCTTCCTTCTTTCCAGTTTGTTGTGAATAGATTTCATTTGTACTTAGTTATTTGCATTTTGTCCTTTCCCATTAGACTGTGAGCTCCTTGAAAACCAGAGACTATCTTTTGCCTTTCTTCAGATCTACAGCAATTTGCAGTGTACCTGGCAAACAGTAGGTGCTTAATAAATGTTTGTCAACCAACTAACTAACCATAAGTAAAGCAAACAGAATTCTTGTTCAAGAATGAAGGACAACAGCTGACCAACTGACCAATTGCACTGAAAACTGGAATTGACTGCTTCAGGAGGCAAGTGTTTGACCCTTCGTGGATATGTTTTGCACAAGGACTATGAGACAAGGTATTAGCTGTTTTCTAAAGAAATGTTGTATTTCATATATTTTTTCTTTTTTGGATATATGTGTGAAAGAGTGAAAGGGGTCAGCGCTGATCATTGTACTGTTGGATCTGGGACTTGGTAACTCCTCCCACAAATTGAACAAGGTAAGTACTTATGCAGGGGTTACTTTGCATTTATTTGATGGCCGCTGCTGTGCCTTCCAGACTTGAGACTCATGGAACTTGGTCTTCCAGAACTGAATGGGACCTTAGATAGTACTCGGTCCTCTGGTAGCCAGTATATTTGGAATTGCTGGATCTCAGGATTGTGTCAATAGAAGTAAGGTAAGCATCCTCAGAGGAGTGTGGGAGGACTCTTGTGAGGGCAGATTATAACGGTCATTGTTAGTTATCTATGGGTTGGACCCTGTCTCAGAACGTTATTCATTTCCGATATTAAATTTAATTTTTTTTCTTCCCCTTTAGGCAGTTAAAAGGAATGGTGTGATACAAAACTGATAGAACCAAATTCATGCTTCTCTAATGAAGGTCTGTAAACCTTATGGAACTGTGGAAAAGTAGATTTGACTACCTCAAGAAGCAGATGTTTGTCCCCAAATTGGACATTGACCCACAAACAAGAAGACAACATGTTGGCTTTGTTCTTAAGGAAAAGTTCTGTTTCATGTCTCAGTTCTTTTCTTGGCTGCAGTCCCTACCAGCTGTGATATACTTTGATTCTTTGGACAATGCTTCCTAGAGTTATTTGGCAGCAATAATCCCTGTCATCTCCCATCAGGTGCACGTGAGAACAAGAGCTAGGATGGCCATGGATTGGCTTTTTATTTCTTAGGCATGTCGGTTCATACTATAAGTCCAGCAAGATGAGTACTTCAGAGGCAGACATTTTTGCATGTATTATAGGATGATTTAGCTCTTGTTGCAGCTCTAAAATGTTATTATTTTTCAACTTTTTTTGCAGACAGCCTCCAAGAGTTGAATGGGCCCTTCGACTATATCCTGCTATTTGGTAGCCGGTATACTTTTATTATGAACTTCTGCATCAAACCAGAGGTAATTTGGTAGGCATCTTTTTAAGTGGAATGTGGGAGAACACTCGTGCAACATATTGTAGAAGTTCATATATGATTTGAGCCTTGTACTACAATGATATAATTCCCATTTTGAAATTATATCCCTCTTCTTGTCCCCTAAGTAATGTGTACAAAATGGAGATAAATCCCTTCACCTTTGTCTTATGAAAAATAATTTGAATCTCGTGTAGCTGTAAAAAAGTACAATCGACTGCCTCAGGAAGCAGATATTTGCTTTTTCTAAATGGACATGTTCATTCAAGGTCTCCAAGAAAATGTATTGGGAGGAAAAGTTGTATTTTATGTATTTAGTGTTCTTTTTAGCTACCAAATTTCCTTCCAGCTCTGAGAAGCTTTGACTGTGTCTCTATGAACAATGTTTTTCAGAACTGAATGGGCCCTTAGCATGCACATCATCATCTTCCATCAGTGTTTTGTAGGAATGAGAGTAATAATGGCTTGGGAATGGGTTACACTGCTGATTTGAGGAGGGAGGGGAGGAATGGCTGCCGCCATAAGTAAAGTAAGATGAGTGCTCATGCAGGAGTTACATTTTCATATATTTGATGGCCAATGATGTGCCTCAGAGCCAAGTTGCTGTCATTCTATGATTCATTGATTCCATTCTCCCAGAGCTGACTGTGCCCTTAGACAATATTCTACCATCTGTTAACCAATACACTTGGAATTGGTGAAGCTCAGGATTTGTTCAGGGACAATAGACTCGGCATCCTTCTCAGAGTAATTTGAGAGAAATCTTGTGGGTCATTTTATAGAGGTGATTATTGCTAATGATATAAGAGTTCAGTGTTACAGCGCAGAATGTTGTATATTGCTATTGTAAAAGTCTGTATTTTTTATTGACCCTTGGGCAGTTTAAAGGAGTATCAGGTACAAAACCGAGAGAAAGATGGATCTGTGGAAAAGTAGAATTCGCTGCTTCATGATGGAGGTGATTGTCCCTAAATAAGCATGTTCCCCCAAAGGCTACATGATAACATATTGCCCGTGGTCTTCAGGAGAGTTTATTTTTTGTATTCTGTAGTCATTTTAGACACCAAGATACCTACTGGCTCTGAGATGCTTTGATTCTGAAACTCTCTGTACACTGTCTTCAAGAGAATGCACGTTATCTTCTTCCATCAGATTTGCAAGGGAACAAGGAAGACTGATAGGAACGGGCTGCCTTCTTAGGCATGATTGGTCCTATAATAAGTAGAACACAGTAGTTGCATCAGAGACCCATATCTTTCCATATATTAAAGAGCCAGTGATGCTCCTCCCAACTCTAAAATGTTGTTATTCTTTGACTCATTGCAGAAGGCCTCTCAGTAATGAATAGGCCCTTAGAAAATATCACATCATCTAGAAGCCAATAAGATTGGAATTCTTGAAGCTTGGATCCACCTCAGAAGCAATAGGGTAAGCTTCCATCTCAGTGAACTTTAGGAAAATATTTCTGGAATATATAGTAGAGGCTATTACTCTTTATATATGAATTGGTCCCTAGGATGATATACATTCTGATTTTGAAATTCGCTATTTTTTCTTTTCTTTTAGATAATTTAAAGGAGCAAAAGATGCAAAATTGAGAAAAGTCCCATTCGTTCTTCTCTTATAAAAAACTTTTGTTCTTCATGAAGCTGTGGGAAAGTGGAATTGGCTGCCTTGAGATGAAGATGTTTGCCCTTAAATTGACATGTTCACTCGAGAGCTCTGAGAGAATGTATAGTATATCTTCTTAAGGTCATCTCTTTAGGTGCTCTGGTTTTAGAACTGTTTGAACAATGGATTCAAGTTGAATGGGCACTTAGAACATACATAATCTTCTTCCAGCAGGTATACCTAGGAAACAAGAAAGACTGTGGTTAACATCAGTTGATTTTTTTTTTTGCTTTGTGGCTTGGTGACTGATACCTTAAATAGAGGAAGATGACATCTCTTGTGGGATTTGCTGTTGCATGTATTTAATGGCCACTGCTGTCCCTCCTAACTCTGAGTTGTCATTCTCTGCCTCATTGATCATAGCCTTCTAGAAATGAATGGGTCATTAGAAAATATTCCTCTATCTGGTAGCCAGTGCACTTGTAATTACTGAAGCTCTAGATGGACACGCTTCTAAGTGGTACATGAAAGAACTTTCATGGGGCATGTTATTGAGATGATTACTGTTCATGTAAGCATTGGAATGTATAGCAGGAGCCTGTATATTCCCATTGCAAAATGAAATTTTTCCTTCCTCTTTAGTCAATTTAAAGAAACATTGATTACAAAATTAAGTGAATCCTATTTATGCTTCTCCCGTGAAAAACATCAAATGTCAGAGGGCTCTCAAAAACTAGAATTGACTGTTTCAGGAGGTAAATATTTGTCTTTAAATGCACATGTTCACTCAGTTCAACATATTGGCTGTAGTCTTAAGGAAAAGTTGTGTATCATGTATTCAGTCTTCTTTTTTGCTACTGAGGTTTCTGCCAGCTCTGAGATGCTTTGCTTTAATGACTCTTTGAGCAGAGTGTCCCAGAGTTGACTGAACCCTTAGAATCTATATCAACTTCTTCTATGTCTATGAGGAACCAAGTGAGACTGTTGTGGGCATGGCTTGCCTACATAGTTGGAGGATGAGTAGAACAAAACCCAGTATTTTTGTATACATTTGAAGGCCAGTTGATATCCCTCACACATCTACAGTGTTATTTTCTCACTTTTTACAGATGACCTACAGGAGATGAATGGACTTTTAGAAAATATTCAGCCATCTGGTAGCCAGTGTATTTGGAATTTCAGGATCAGTCCAGTGGAAATTTGGCAGGCATCTTTCTAAATGAAACATGGCAAAACATTTGTGGGTCATATTGTAGAAGTGATTATAGTTTTTATGTGGGTTGGACCTTATAGTACAAGAATATACATTCCCTTTTTGAAATTGTACTGTTTTTCTTGGCTGTTAGTTTAAAGGAGCAATGTGTAAAAACTGTGAAAATACCATTCATGCTTCCCATTATGAAAAATATATGAGTCTCACAGAGCTGTGATAAAGAAGTATTGACTTCTGCCTAAAAAGACAGATGTTTGGCCCTAAATGGACATAGTCATACAAAGTCTCCAAGAGAACATATTGGCTATAGTATTTAGAAACGAGTTTATTTAATGCATTCAGTCATCTTTTTAGCTGCTGCAGTCCTACCCACTCTGAAATGCTTAATTTCTGTGACACTTGGAACCTGTGTCCCATGTTTGAATGGGCCCATAGTATATACATCATCTTCTTCCAATCGTGGTTTGTGAGGATGAGTGAGAATGGCATGGAAATGGTTGCATTGCTGGTTTGAGAGGTCAGAAGCACCTGTCATAAGTAGGATAACATTATTTTTGCATGGCTCTGACAGACTGTAATGAACCTCCCAGCTCCAAGATGCTCTCTCATTCTGTCACTCATTGAATATGGTTTCCTAGAACTGAATGGTCCCTTAGAAAATGTTCTACCATCACATAGAACTGGAATCACTGTAACAGGATCACGTCAGAAACAGTATTGTGGCATTTCTAAGTGGAACATAGGAGAACTCTTGTGGGGTATATTATAGTGTAGATTACTGTTCATGGAGTTTCACCCTATAGCAGAAGTTTATACATTCCTATTGTGAAATTGTATGGTTTTTCATGTCTCTTAGGAAATTGAAAGGAGCATTAGATACAAAATGAAAAGAATTCCATTCAGTGTTTTTATGAACAATCTTTAAACCTCATGTTGCTCTCAGAACTGTCCCTAACGTCTCTGAGGTGACTCTGAACAGTATGTCCCAGAATTGAATGGGCTCATGAAATCCATGTCATCCTTCATCACAAGTATGAGAATAATGAGACTTAGGCAGACATGGGACACATTTTTGAGTTGTGGGCTTTGGTGACTGCTGTCATAAAGAGAGCAAAATGATTACTCTTTTAGGAGTTATTTTTTTGTGTATTAAATGACTACTAATGCCCCCCCCAGATCTGAGATGTTGTCACTCTGTGACTCATTAAAGCTCCCAGAGTTACATGGGCCCTTAGGAAGTATGCCACCATTTGGTAGCCAGTGCACTTGGAAATGCTGAAGATCTGAAACAGAGAAGCAGCAATAGGGTGTTGTTATTAATGGTACATGGGGGAATCTCTTGTGGGACATATTATCAAGGTATTATTGTTGATATATGGGATGGAACCCATAGAAGAATGATACACATTCCCATTGTGAAATTCTACAGCTTTTCTTTCCTCTTGGGCAATTTGCAAAAACATTGAATATAAAATTATGAGAATTCAATTTAGACCTCTCTTATAAAAAAAAACCTTTGGGGGAGGCTAGGTGGCACAGTGAATAGAGCACTGGCCCTGGAGTCAGGAGGACCAGAGTTCAAATCTAGCCTCAGACACTTTGACACACACACACACAAAAAAAAAAAACCAAAAAAAACTAGCCGTGTGACTTTGGGCAAGTCACTTAACCCCAACTGCCCTCCAAAAAGCAAAAACAAAAAACAAAAAACCTTTGAACCTAATAGCATTCTTGAAAAACAGAACTGACTGCCTCAGGAGTCTGGGGCTTTTTCCCAAATGAATATGTTCACTCGAGGACTATGAGATATGCCATGTTAGCCATTTGTTTAAAGAAAAGTTGTATTTCATATGTTGAGTCACCTTTTTTTAGCTTCTAAAGACCTCCCCAGCTCTGAGATGCCTCGGTTGTGTGATTTTTCTGAACAATATATCCTAGAGTTGACTGGGCCTTTAAAACCCACGTCATCATTTTTCCTATCAAATGTATGAGGGTACAAGTGAGACTTGGCTGGCTATAGGTGTCACTTTTGGTTGTGACCCTTGATGACTCATGCCATAAGTCTAATAAATACTCCTTCAGGACTTGGCTTTTGCATTTATTTGATAACCACTAAAGTGCCAGCCTTAAGATGCTGAAACCTGTGACTCAATGAATATAGTTTTCCAGAGCTGAATGGGTCCTTAGAAAACATGCAACCATCTTTTAAACTCATAAAGGTTTGTGTCCTTCTTTGGATATATTCCCTTAAGGGCTAAAAAACCCAGATTGCCTGTGGTATTAAAGAGATTTTTTCCATATAATTAATTATCTCTTTAGCTCTTGAGGTCCCTGCCAGGTTAGATATGCTTTGATTCTGAAACTCTTTGAACAAAACAGAACATAACAGGCCCTTAGAACCCACATCACCATCTCATCGTCTCCCACAAGGTATATGAAGTAACAAGTGAGACTGAAAGATGGGAGGCATGGTGGTTCTACCATGAGGAGAACAAGATGAGTGTTTCTGTGGCAGATATTTTTATGTATATAGAGGACCAGTTGACATATCTCCCAGATCTAAGATATTTTTCATTTTTGATGCATTGCAGATAGCAACCAAAAGCTAAAGGGGCCCTTAGAAAATAGTCTACCATCTGGTAACCAATATGCTTGGATTTGCTTGAGATCTGTATTAGGTCATTGGCAGTTTGGTGGGCATCCTTTTAAGTGCAATGTGGGCGAACAGTTGTAGGAAACATCATCATAGTGATTAATGTTTATAAGTGGGTCAGACCTTATAGCAGAAGGCTATGTACATTGCCATTGTGAAATTCTATGGTTTTTCTTGTCCCTAAAACACTTTAATACTCAATGGGTGCAAAATGGAGAGAATCTCATTTACATTTCTCTTTAAAAACTGGTGAACCTCATGGACCTAAGCAAAAATAGAATTGGATCCTTCGGGATGGAGGTGTTTATTCACAAAAGGCTACAAGACAATGTATAGGCTGTCGTTTTGAAGAAAACTTGTATTTTATGTTTTTATTCATCTTTTTAGCTGCTGAGGTCCCCTATCAGCTCTGAGATGCCTTGATTATCTTACTATTTGATCAATATGTCTTAGAGCTGAATGGGCCCTTAGCATATGCATCATCTTCTCCCATTAGTGGTATATAAGGACAAGTGAAACTTGGTGCACATGTGATACTCTGTTGGGTATGATGACTCCTACTCTAAGGAGAGCAGTAAGTATCTTTAAGGCAAAAAAATTTTTTTACATATTTGATGGATACTGATACCCCTTTCACCTCTGAGATGCTATCCTTCTATGACTCGTTGATTGTGGTCTCTCAGAACTGAATGGGCCCTTAGTAAATATTCTGCCACCTGGCAACCAATACCCCTGAAATTTCTTTTTTTTCTTTTTTTTTACCCCTGAAATTTCTGAATACAGGATCAGGTCAGTAGCAATTGAATGGGTATCCTTATCACTGGAATGTGGGAGAACATTTTTGAACCAAACTGTTGTGGTGATTATTCTTTATGTCAGGGTTGACCTATTTCAGAGGATTATTGCATTCCCCTCATGAAATTCTGTGGCCTTTCTTGTTCCTTAGGCTCCTTATACAAGAATACAAAATTGAGAGAATCCCATTCATGTTTCTCTTATCAAAAAACCCTTTAGACCTCATGGAGCTGTAGTCCTCTAGACCCTGTGGATGTCTTCTGGCCTTCCAAACCATTCCTCTACTGCTGTCTCATCCTGACACTTCCCTTAGCACTTGGAGGCCCCTCTCCATAGAACATTCAAGCATCACTAAACTGGAATTCTCAACATGGAATATCCCTGTACAAAAGCCACTTATAACATTGGTGAGTTCCTCTAGGTGCCTCCGTTTTGTGGAGGGGCTCGAGCTGACCTTCATTCCCCTCCTGTTCCTGTTTCTGACTTCTGGACTTTCAAAAATATTCCCGCACATCAGGTACCTTCATTCATCATTGCGTTTCCTTCCCCTTTTATGTGTTGTCTTCCCTTATTAGGATGATGGCCCTATCAGCTCTGAGTTACTGTTCTTTGAGCTCTTCAATGGGCTTCCACTGAAGGAACCCTAAAAAAATATTCCATCATCAAGTACCCAATATCCTTTACATTCCTGAATACTGGATATAGTTAGACTAGGCAAGAGTAGATCCTACAGGCCCACTCCAATAGGTCAAAGAATAACAGCATCTAGGAACAGAGAGGGAGAATATTTGACCCTACAAAACATGCAAAACAATCCTCTTTGGAAATATTTGTCTTGCTCTACTTTGGGTAGGATTCACCAGGCTCCACAGCCATGCCCATCGCGGTCTCCTTTGTTCTAGTATATAAGTCAGGGAAGAAGATGATGTTCTCAGGGCCCACTCCCCTCTGAGACACACCATTCCAAAAGTCACAGAACAGTGTCTCTCCAGAGTGGATAGGGACCTCAGTGGCTCAAAATAAGCCTTCGAAAAGAAGTAAAACTCTTCCTTAAGATTACATCCAAGAAGTTATCTTCTTGTTCATAAGTAAACAGATCCAGGGGCAGCTAGGTAGTGCAGTGAATAGAGCACCGGCCCTGGAGTCAAGAGGACCTGAGTTCAAATGCAGCCTCAGACACTTAACACTTACTAGCCATGTGACTGTGGGCAAGTCACTTAACCCCCTCCAAAAAAAAAAAAACAACAACAGATCACTTTGGTGAGATCACAGGCAATTCAAGTTGAAAATATATGCCAGTCAATGCACTTGGAATTGCTGAAGCTCTGGATGAGGTCAGGGGCAGTTAGGGAGTTACCCTTTTTAATGTAAACTAGGAAAACTCATCATGGAATGGATAAAAAAAATTAAAGAAGAAGTCCATTTGTACTTCTCATGTGGCAAATATTTCAACCCAGTGGAGCTGTAGAAATGTAGCTTTGATTGCATCTGGAAACAGATGTCTCACCAAAATGGACATGTTTACTTATGGACAGTAAGACAACTTGTTGGCTGAAATCTTAAGTAAACGTTTTATTTCACGTGTATTAATAATGTCTTTCAGCTGCCGAGGCCCCTACCAGCTTCTGAGAGCCATTGATTTTGTGACTCTTTAATCAGTATGACTCAGAGTTATATGAACCCTTAGAACCGCATCATCTTCCAGCACGTATATATTGGAACAAATGAGACTCTGATAGGCTTG
Organism: Pseudocheirus occidentalis; assembly: GCA_028646575.1. NCBI lineage: Eukaryota > Metazoa > Chordata > Mammalia > Diprotodontia > Pseudocheiridae > Pseudocheirus > Pseudocheirus occidentalis. The sequence goes on along the minus strand of CM053602.1, from coordinate 5,350,996 downwards.
GGTGGCCTTTTTAGTTGTGAGGCAGGGTGGTTCCTACTGTGAGCAGAGCCAGATGCATGTTTCTGAGTCAGATAGTTTTGCATGACTTAGTGCTACTTTGATGTCCCTTTCATCTCTAAGATGCTTTCTTTTACCTCTTGTGCTTAGTCTCCAGGAGCTGAATGGGCCTGAAATATTCCAGCATCTGGTAATCAATATCCTTGGAATACATGAAACTTGGCTCCATTCTGGGTAAGAAAGTGAGTGTCCTTCTAAGTGGTACACAAGAGACCATTTGTTGGGCATATTTGAGAGGTGATTACTGTTCCCATATAGAGTGTCTCCTATAGGAGAAGGCTATACTTGCCAGTGGTGAAAATCGGTCATATTTCTTCTCTCTGAGACAATTCAGAGGAGGATTGAATACAGAATTGAGAAAGTCCAAGTCATGCTTTTAGTAAAATCCTGCAAACCTCACTGATTTTGGAGGAATAAAATTGTCTGCCTCTGGGGGCAGATGTTGGTCCCTAAATGGACATGCTCGCTCATGTACTACAAGACAGCCTAATGGCTAGCAGACTTGACAAAATGTTGTATTTTATATCTTTGTCCTTTTTTTCTGCTGACTCTGAGTCTTTGGTTTTGTCACACTTTGAATATAGTTTCTCAGAGTTGAATGGGCACTTAGATACCACATCATCTCTTTCCTTTAGGTGTTTGTGGGAACTAGCGTGACTGTGATGGACCTGGGATATGTTCCTAGTTTAGGGGCATGGATATTCCTGCCATTATTGAGTATAGTAAATATCTGAGACAGATATCTTTGCATAAATTAGTGGATGTGTTCATTTCTCACCATGCCCCAAGTTATATTCTTTGAGTTATTGCAGATGACTTCCCAGTGCTAAATGGGCCCTTATCAAATATTATGCCATCTTTTCTCCAGTTTTCTTGGAAATGATGAAAGTCTGGATGAAGATTATCCAGATGTCTGGATAGAAATGTTATCTGGATAACATTGACCATGCTTAGAAGAAGGTGGTTATCCATGACTAGACATGTTCATTCATGGGCTCCACAACGACCCAGTTGTTCACAGACATGAAGAAATATTGTGTTGCATATATTTGTTCTTCTCTTTTGTTGCTGAAATCCTTTACATATTCTGAGAACCTGATTCCATGCCATTTTGAATGAATGTTCTCAGAAAAAGAAGGACCCTTAGAATACATGTGAGGTTCTGCCTTCAGTGGTTTGCCAGATCCTATGTGACTCTGATGAGCCCAGGCTGCTTCATTAATTGTGGAGTGTTGGCGTTGCTTCCATAAGTGGGAGATACTATGCATTTTTGAGGCATATATTTTTGCTGTATTAGAGGACCAGTTTATATCCCATTCAGCTTTAAAGTGATATTTTTTCAACTTGAATCATTGCAGATGACTTCCAAGAGAGAAGAGACTTCAAGAATATATTATGCCACCTGTTGGCCAGTATTCATGGAATTTCTGAACCTGTGAATTCAGGTCAGTGGGAATAGGGCAAAGTCATTTTCAAAAGAAACCTAGTGAATACCCATGGGGCTTATTATAGAGGTGATTGCTTAATTTATAAAAGATGATATATATTATGAAATGGAAAATCCAATTTTTTTTAACCTCCATCCCTTAAGAGAGATGGGTAGATAACATTTCAATATATGGCAAATGGTGATTTGGGATTGCAGAAGCTCTGGGTGAAGTCAAGGCAGTTAGATGGGCAATGTTAGTGTGATTACAGGACATTTTAGAGGGAAGTACTACCCTCCTCTCTGTTGGACCTTGTAGCATAAAAATATTCATGCCTATTGTGAAATTCCAGGATTTTCCTGTTGCTTAAGGGTTTTCAAGCAGCAGTAGGTACAAAACCAAGAAAAGCCCATTTTGGATTGCTCATTTGGTGAATGTTTAATGTCGGTGAAGCTATGGACATTTAGATATCCTTGTATCTGGTGACATGTGACCTCACCAAAATGGAACTGTTGTTATGGTCAAGAAGATGATTTCTTGAATGTAAGGAGGTATTTCTTTCCTGTGGAGGGCTGCATCTGGAGCTACTGAGGTCCCATTATCTGGTCTGAAGACACTTTGTTCTGTGACTGTTTGAACAATGTGTCTCAGAGTAGAGTGGGCCCTTAGAACCCACATCATTTTCTTCCCTCGAGTGTATATTGGAACAAGGGAGTCTGTGATGGCCACGGACAAGGAGCCTGGTGTGTCCTCCTGGAAGTAGGGCAAGATGAATATTTCCAAAGAAGATCATTTTGCATGTTTAGGGGGCCAAATGTTCTCTCTCTCAGCTCTTAGATGTTGTTATTCTTTGACCTGTTGCAGTGAGCCTAGAGCAGCTGAGTTGATCCTGAGAAAAGATTTCCCCTTCTGGTGCCCAACATCCTGGGACTTCCTAAAGCTTGGATCTAGTCATGATCAAGAGAGTGAGTATGCTTCTGAGTTGACCTGAAAGACCATATGTGGAGCATATTATCAAGGTGATTCTTCTTCCTATGTAGAGAAGCCACAAGAGCAGGAAGATGTAGATGCCTGTTGTGAAATTCTGTCCTTCTTGTTCCTGAAGCAATTACCAAAAGTAGTGGGTACAAATTCTGTTGTCCAGGAGTAGCTGTTTCAGCCATGTGCTCCACAACGACCTGATAGTACACAAACAGAAGAAAGGTTGTATTATATTATATTGTACTTGTTCTGTGCAACTGTGATGAGCCTAAGCTGCTTTACTAACTAGGACGCATTGGTGTTCCTTCTATAGGTGGAGTAAAATGCACCTTTCTGAGGCACATATTTTTTCGTGTACTAGAGGACCAGTTGTCTCACCTATCTTTAAAGTGTGATTCTTTCAGTTTGATCCATTGCAGATGAATTCCAGGACCTGAAGGACCCTCGAGAAAATCTCATGCCCCTTGTCAGCCAGTATCCTTGCAACTCTTGAAGCTCTGAATCAGGTCAGTGGCAACTGAATCAGTTGTTTCTAAAAGAAAGTTTATGAACACCTGTGGCATTTATTCTAGAGATATTTCCTGTGTCCATATGAGTTGGAATTTAAAGAAGAATGATCTATATCACCATTTTCAAAATTGACTTTTTTTCTTACCTTTGATCAGATGCATGGAGTATGAGTAGATAAGATTTCAATATATGGCAAATTGTAGGCTTGGGATTGCAGAAGCTCTGGGTGAAGTCAAGGCAGTTAGATGGGCAACCTTAGTGTGCTTACAGGACATTTTAGAGGGAAGTACTGCCCTCCTCTCTGTTGGACCTTGTAGCATAAGAATATTCATGCCTATTGTGAAATTGCAAGATTTTCCTCTTGCTTCACTGATTTTAAGTAGCAGTGGATGCAAAACCAAGAGAAGCCCATTTTGGATTTCTTATTTGGTGAATGTTTAATCTCAGTTAAGCTGTGGACATTTAGATCCTTGTATCTGGTGACATATGACCTCACCAAAGTGGAACTGTTTTGTTATGGTCAAGAAGACAATTTCTTGAATGTAGGGAGGTGGTTACTTCCTGTGGAGGGCTGCATTTGGAGCTGCTGAGGTCCCATTATCTGGTCTGAAGACACTTTGTTCTGTGACTGTTTGAACAATGTGTCTCAGAGTAGAGTGGGCCCTTAGAACCCACATCATCTTCTTCCCTCAGGTGTGTATTGGAACAAGAGAGTCTGTGATGGCCATAGTCAAGGAGCCTGGTGGGTCCTACTGGAAGTAGGGCAAGATGATATTTCCAAGGCAGGTTGTTTTGCTTATTGTAGAGTACTAGATGTTGTTATTCTTGGACCTATTGCAGTGGGCCTGTAGCAGCTGAGTTGGTCCTGAGAAGAGATTTCCTCTTCTGGTGCCCAACATCCTGGGACTTCCTGACACTTGGATTTAGTCACAGTCAAGAGGGTGAGTTTCCTTTTCTTCAATCCTTTTAATCAGATGATGAATAGATAACAGTTTAATGTATGGCAATCAGGAGGCATGCAATTGCTGAAGTTCTGGGTGACATCTAAGTTTGTCAGATGACCACTCTCAGTCCAGGAGAGGAGAAAGCTTAGGGAACATACAGATGCAATTACTGTCCTCCTCTGCATTGGACGCTGTAACAGAAGAATATGCATGCCCGTGGTGAAATCCCATGATTTTCTTGTTGCTTAAAGGATTTCAGGCAGCAATAGGTATAAAACTGAGAGAAACCCATTTGGGGTTACTCATGTGGTGATTGTTTACACCAAGTAGAACTGTGGACATTTAGATTTGCTTGTATCTGGAAACATCCTGACCTGACCAAAGTGGAACTGCTTTCTTCTGGACAGGAAGGCAACTTCTTCAAGGTAAGCATAAGGAGAAGTGTTATTTCTCATGGAGGGCTGTATTTTGAGTTGCTGAGGTCCCACTATCCAGTCTGAAGACACATTGGTTCTGTGACTCTTTGAACAATGTGTCTCAGAGTGGAGTGGGCCCTTTTAGCACCCACATCATCTTCTTCCCTCTAGTGTATATTGGAACAAGAAAGAATGTCGTGGCCATAGTTGAGGAGCCTGGTAGGTCCTGCTCAAAGAAGAACAAGATGAATTATTGTCAAGGCAAATCACTTAACGTGTTTTAGGGAACCAAATACTCTCCTCAGCTTCTAGGTGTTGTTATTCTTTGTCTTATTACAGTGGGCCTGTAGCATCTGAACTGGCCCTGAGAAAAGATTTCCCCATCTGGTACCCAGTACCCTGGGAATTCCTGAAGCTTTGGATCTAGGCAGGGTCAAGAGGGTGAGTATCAGAGTCAAACATGAAAAACCATTTGTGGGGCATATTATCGATGTGATTACAGTTCTACTTAGAGGAACCCCCATAGCAGAAGGATATGCATGCATATTGTGAAAATCTATACCTCTTTTCCCTGAGACAATTCAAAGGAATTTTTTTAATACAAAAGATTTTTTTAAAATCTAACACATGTTTCTTTTCTGGGGAAAAAAGACTCTTTAAACCTTAAAGTTCTTTGAAAGAAGAAAATTGACTATGGCTGGGTAAAGGTGGTCTTTGAGGAGTAGGCACATTCTGCCATAGACTCCTCAGTGACCTCATGATTCAGAGACACGAAGAAATGAGCTGCATGCATTTCCTTTTTTACTGTTGAAGTTGTTTACTCTCTCTTAAAATCTAATCTATGACACTTTTGAATGAATAATTGTCAGATTCAAATGGACCCTGAGATTCCACGTGAGGTTCTTCTGTCTCTAAGAGATGTTTATTTCCTGTGGAGGGCTGCATTTGTTGCTGCTGAGGTCCCCCTATCCGATCTGAAGGCACATTGTTCTGTAACTGTTTGAACAATGTGTCCCAGATTGGAGTGGGGCCCTTAGCACCCACATCATCTTCTTCCCTCTGGTGTATATTGGAACAAAGGAGACTATGACAGCCATGGTTGAGAAGCCTCATGGGTTCTACCCAAAGTAGAACAAGATGAATGTTTCTAATGGTAGCTTTTCCTCTTTTGGTAAATGTCTCTCTCAGCTCCTCTTTCGGTGGGCCTCTCCCAGCAATGTTGGCCCTGAGAAAAGATTTCCCTGTCTGGTACCCAGTACCCTGGGAATTCCTGAAGCTTGGATCTAGGTCAAGACGGTGAGTATCAGAGTCAAACATGAAAAGTCATTTGTGGGGCATATTATCGATGTGATTACAGTTCTACTTAGAGGAACCCCCATAGCAGAAGGATATGCACGCATATTGTGAAAATCTATGCCTCTTTTCCCTGAGACAATTCAAAAGGATTTTTTTAATATAAAAGCTTTTTTAAAAAAAATCTAATACATGCTTGTTTTCTGGGAAAAAAGACTCCTTAAGCCTTAAAGTTCTTTGAAGAAGAAAACTGACCATAGCTGGTAAAGGAGTAGGCACATTCTGCCATAGACTCCCCAGTGACCTCATGATTCAGAGACATGAAGAAATGAGCTGCATGCATTTCCTTTTTTACTGCTGAAGTTGTTTATTCTCTCTTAAAATCTAATCTATGACACTTTTGAATGAATAATTGTCAGATTCAAATGGACCCTGAGATTCCACATGAGGTTCTTCTGTCTCTAAGAGATGTTTATTTCCTGTGGAGGGCTGCATTTGTTGCTGCTGAGGTCCCCCTATCCGGTCTGAAGGCACATTGTTCTGTAACTGTTTGAACAATGTGTCCCAGATTGGAGTGGGGCCCTTAGCACCCACATCATCTTCTTCCCTCTGGTGTATATTGGAACAAAGGAGACTATGACAGCCATGGTTGAGGAGCCTCATGGGTTCTACCCAAAGTAGAGCAAGATGAATGTTTCTAAGGCTGATAGCTTTTCTTCTTTTGGCAAATGTCTCTCTCAGTTCCTATTTTGGTGGGCCTCTACCAGCAGTGTTGGCCCTGAGAAAAGATTTCCCCAACCAGTGCCCAATAGCCTTTGACATCTTGAACCTTAGATCTGGTCAGGGTCAAATCGTGTTCTGAGCTGAACATGAAAACCCCTTTATGGGATATCATGGGTTATCAAGGTGATTCCTGTTCCTATGTAGAGGATCTCCTACAGCTGAAAGATACAGATACATATTGTGAAATTCTACATTTATTCTTGTCCCTGAGCTACTTCCAAGGAGAAGAGAGAACATATTTGAGAAAATCTTATTTTTGCTTCTTTTATGAAAAACAAAACATTTAAACCTTAAAATCCTTGGAAGAATAAAATTGGCTACAGCTGGAAGAAGTAGGAGTCAACATGTTCCCCCATAGACTCCACAATGACCAGATGGTTTACAGACATGAAGAAATGTTGTATTACATGTATTCTGTTTTTTTTTTTGCTAAAATGTTTAACCACTCTGAGAATCTGATTCCATGATACTTTTGAAATGGACCCCTAGGTTCCACATAAAATTGCTCCTTCTGTGGTTTGTCAGATCAGGTGTGACTCTGGTAAACCTAAGCTGCTTTATTGTGGTTCCTTCCATGCATGAAGTATCACACACCTTTCTGAGGCAGATATTTTTCACCTATTTTTCATCCAGATGATTTCCCATACAACTTTAAAATGTTATTCTTTCACTTTGACATTGTAGATGGCTTCCCTAACTGAAGGGAACTCAAGAATATATTATGCTATCTGTCAGCCAGTATTCTTGGAATTCCTGAAGCTCTGGCTCAGGTCAGTGGTAACAGGGTAGGGTCCCTCTCAAAAGAAATCTAGTGAACACATGTCAGGATTTTTGAGGTGATGGCTATTTACACATGAGTTAGAATTTTTTGAAAAAATATATGATAGGTCAATAACGTTTCAAAATATAACTGGGAGGTTTGGGATTACCGAAGCTTTAAATGATATCTGGGTCATTCAGATAAGGCAACCTCCGTCCAAAAGCAGTGGAATGCTTGCAGAACATATTATAGAGGTTATTACTCTCTTCCTCTACATCAAACCATGTTACACAAGAATATATATGTTCCCATTGTGAGATTCCATGAATTTCTTATTGCTTAAGGGATTTCAGGTAGCGATGGGCAGAAAATTGAAAGAAGTCCCTTTTGGGATTGCTCATGTGGTAAATGTTTAAACCCAGTGGAAATGTGGACATTTAGATTTCCTTGGGTTTAGAGATATGTGATCTCACCAAAGCAGACCTGTTTTCCTCTGGACAGGAAGACAACCTCTTGGATATAGTTTTAAAGAGTTTTATTTCCTGTAGACAGCTGCATTTTGAGCTGCTGAGGTCCCTGTCCACTCTGGAGAGACACACTTGTTCTCTGACTCTGTGAACAATGTGTCTCAGAGTGAAACGGGCCCTTAGCACCCACATCATCTCCTTCCATCTGATGTATATTGGAACAAGGGAGACTGTGGTGAGCATAGTTGTGGAGCCTGGTAGTTCCCACCCAAAGCAGAGCAAGATTTCCAAGGCAGATCCTTTTGCATATTTTATACTAACAAATATTGTCCCTCTAAACTCCTAAATATTGTTATTTAATCTATTGCAGTGGTCTTGTAGAAACTGAGTTCGTCCTGAGAAAAGGTTTTCCCATCTGGTACCCAATATCCTAGGAATTCCTAAAACTGGGATCTGGTCAGGGTGAAAGGGTAAGTATCCTTCTGAGTTGAACATGAAAGACCATGTGTGAGGCATAATATCAAAGTGATTACTGTATTTACATAGAGGGTCTTCTATGATAGAAGGATATAGGTGCCTGTTGTGAAATTCTGTGATTGTTATTGTCCTTGAGCCAATTCCAAGGAGTAGAGGGTACAAGATTGAAGAACAAAAAGTCTAATTAATGATTCTTTCATGAAAAAAAATATCTTTGAACAGTGATGATCTTTGGACAAAAAAAATCAACCATGGCTGGAAGAATGTGTTTGTCCATGAGTGGATGTGTTCACTCGTGGGTTTCACTGTGACCTGATGGTTCACAGACAGGAAGCAATGTTGTATTGCTATATTTATGTTTTGCTGCTAAATACCTTTACTCCCACTGAGAATCTGATACCATGTTACTTTCAAATCAGTGTTCTCAGGCTGAAATGGAAGTCTAGATTCCATGTGGAGTCTTTCCCTTTGGGGGTCTGGGCCTAATGTGACTCTGATGGTCCTTGGCTGCTTTCTTAGTTGTGGGCTATTGGGCTTCCTTTCCTAAGTGGAACATGACACGCCTTTCTGAGACATATTTTTGTATGCATTAGAGGACCGGTTGTTGTCCCACCCAAGTCTGAAGTCTTAGTTTTCAGTTTGAGTCATGGCAGACAGCTTCCAGCAGCTAAGGGGAACCTCAGGGAAATATTATGTTACTTGTAGATCAGTATTCTTGCAATTCCTGAAGCTCCAGGTCAGGTCATTGACTGTAGGGTCAGGTCCTTCTCAAAACTAAGCTGGTGAGAACCTGTGGGGCTTATTATTGAGGTGATAGCTATTTACACGTGAGTTATAATTTATGGAAGAATGATATATATGGTCATTTTCAAAACCTTTCTTTTTTAAAATTCCCATCATTTCAATGGAGCCATGGGTTGATAATATTTCAGTGTGCATCAGTAGTAGACTTGAGGTTGCTGAAAGTCTGCATGACATTAAAGGCAGCTAGATGAGCAACCTCATTGCAAAAGGTAAGACAACTTGAGAACCAAAACTAGAGGCTAGTGCTGGCCTCCTCTGCATTGGACTTTGTACCAGAAGAATATCCATGCCTGTGGTGAAATTCCATAATTTTCTTGTTGCTTAAGGGACTTGAGGCAACGCTTTTCAGGTACAAAACTGCAAGAAACCCATTTGGGGAAACTCACGTGGTAATTGTTTACACCAAATAGAGCTGTGGGCATTTAGACTTTCTTGTATCTACAGACATGACCTGACCAAAGTGGACCTGTTTTCTTCCAGACAGGAAGACAATTTCATAGATAGTCTTAAGGAGATGTTTTATTTCCTGTAGAGGGCTGCATTTTGAGCTGCTGACGTGCCTATCCACTCTGGAGAGAGACACTCATTCTCTGACTCTTTTGAACAGTGTGTCTCAGAGTGAAATGGGTCCTTAGCATCCACATCTTCTTCCCTCTGGTGTATATTAAAACAAAAGAGACTGTGATGGGCATAATTATGGAGCCTGATGGTTTCTACACAAAGCAGAGCAAGATGAATATTTCCAAAGCAGATTGTTTTTTCTGTTTTAGGGGGCCACATGTCCCTCTCATTTCCTAGATGTTGTTATTCTTTGTCCTATTTCAGTGGGCTTGTAGCAGCTGAGTTCATCCTGAGAAGAGGTTTCCCCTCCCCATCTGATACCCCATATCCTGGGAATTCCTGAAGCTTGGATCTAGTCAGGGTCAAGAGGGTGAATATGCTTCAGAGTCATATATGCAAGACCTTTATGGGGGTATATTATCAGAGGTGACTATATTCTTATATAGAGGGCCCCCTATAGCAGAAGGATATACATGCACTTTGTGAAATTGTACATTGGTCTTGCATCTTGAGGCAATTCCAAGGAGAGGTGGATGCAAGATTGAAAAAAAAACTTAATTCTTGCTTCTTTTCTGTGAAAACCTTTCAATTTTAATGACCTTTTGAAAAGTAAAATTGTTCATTGCTTAAAGAAGGTAGTTGTCCATGAATAGACATGTTCACCCATGGGTTCCTCGCTGACCTGTTGTTTCATACACATGAAGAAATGTTGTAATGCATGGATTTGTTCTTCTGTTTTGTTCTCCAGTCCTTTTCCTGCTCCAAGAATCTGACTCCATGACAGTTGCGAAGGAATACTCTCAGCCTGAAATGGACTCTTCAATTCCACATGAGGTTCTTTCTTCAGAGGTTTGTCAGATACTAGAAGACCCTGATGAGCCGAGGCTGCTTTATTAGTAGTGGGGTTTTGAGGTTCCTTCTATAAGTGAAGCATAGCGCACCTTTCTGATGCAGATATTTTTGCTGTATTAGCGGACCAGTCGTCACACCCAGCTTTCAAGTGTTATTCTTTCAGTTTGAGTTCTTGCAGATGGCGTCCAGGTGCTAAAGGGATCTTAGAGAAAATAAAATGCCCTTTGTTGTACCAGTATTTTAGTAATTCCTAAACTCTGGATCAGGTCAGTGGAAACTGAATAAGGTACTTCTCAGAAGAAAGCGAATGAACACCTATGAGACTTATTCTAGACGTGTTTCATGTTTACACGAGTTGGAATTTATAGAAGAAAGATATACACGACCATTCTCAAAATCTTTTTTAAACCTCCATCACATGAATGGAGTGATTGATAGACGATGACATTTCCATATATTGCAAACAGTAGACTTGGGATTGCTTAAGCTCTGGGCAGCCTCAAGAGCAATTACATAAGCAAACTTAGTGCAAAAGGTATTAACCCTTGAGGCACATCTTCTAAAAGCAATTACTGCCCTCCTCTGAATCGGACCCTCTAAGAAAAGAAGATAGACACACAGTGTAAAATCCCACGATTTTCTTGTTGCTTAAGGAATGGCAGGCAGCAATGGATAAAAAACGGGAGAGAACCCCATTTTCAATTTCTCATGTTATAAATATTTAAATTAGTATGAACATTTAGATTTCCTTGCATCTCTAGATGTGTGACCTCACCAAAGTGGACTTATTTCTTCTGGACAGGAAGACATCTTCTTGGATGTAGTCTTATGGAGAAGTTTTATTTCCTGTGGAGGGCTGCATTTGGAGCTGCTGAGGTCCCATTATCTGGTCTGAAGACACTTTGTTGTGTGACTGTTTGAACAATGTGTCTCAGAGTAGAGTGGGCCCTTAGAACCCACATCATCTTCTTCCCTCAGGTGAGTATTGGAACAAGGGATTTTGTGATGGCCATAGTCGAGGAGCCTGGTGGGTCTTCCTGGAAGTAGAGCAAGATGAATATTTCCAAGGAAGAGTGTTTTGCTTGTTTTAGAGTTCCAAATGTTGTTCCTCAGCAATTAGTTATTGTTATTTTTCTTACCTATTTTTGACCTGTAGCAACTGAATTGGTCCTGAGAAGAGATTTCCCCTTCTAGTACTCAGTATCCTGGGAATTCCTGAATCTTGGATCTGATTAGGGTCAGGAAGTTGAGTATGCTTCTGAGTCATCATGTATGAAGTATATTATCAAGGTGATTACTATTCCTGTATAGAAGAGCTCCTACAGCAGAAGGATATACATGCATATTTTAAAATTGTAGTTATTCTTGTCTCTGCAGCAATTCCTAAAATAAGTGGGTGCAAGATTTGTCCAGGTGTAGACATGTCCAACCCTGGGCTCTATGATGACCAGATAGTTCACAGCCATGAAGAAATGTCTTGCATGTGTTTGTTCTTCTGTTTTGCTGCTAAAATCCTTTAAACCCTCTGAAAATCTGATTCCATGTTCCTTTTAAATCAATGTTCTCAGATTGAAATGCACCTCTAGATACCATGTGAAGTTCTTTCATCAGTCTTTTGTCAGATCCAGTATGACTGGCAAACCTAGGTTGCTTTATTATTTGTGGTTCCTTCCATAAGTGGAGTGTACTATGTCTTTCTGAGGCAGATATTTTGCCACATGTTAGAGGACCAGTTTATTTTCCACCCAATTTCACTTTGAGTTATTGAAGATGTCTTCCCTAACTGAAGGGACTTTGAGAATGGACGATGCCACCTGTTAGCCAGTATTCTTGGAATTCCTGAAGCTCTAGTTCAGGTCAGTGGCAGTTGAGTTGGGTTTTTCTCAAAAGAAAGCTAAAGAACACTTTGGAGGCTTATTCTAGAGCTTTCTTCTGTTTACATATAAATTGGAATTTTAAAAAGAATAATATACATTACCACTTTCAAAATGTTTTTTTCTTTGATCGCTTTAATGGAGTGATAGCTAGATAACATTTCAGTATATGGCAAATGGTAAGGCTTGGGATTGTTGAAGCTCTGAGTGACGCCCAGGTCAGACAGGTGGGCAACTTCAGTCCAGAAGGGGGGAATGCTTGTAGAACATATCATAGAGGCACTTACCCTACATCAGACTCTGTTGCACAAGGATTTACATTCCCATTGTGAAAATCCATGATTATCTTGTTGCTTAAGGGATTTCAAGCAGCAGTGGATATAGAACTGAGAGAAGCCCATTCTTGGTTTTTCATGTGACGAATGTTGAAATACCCAGTGGAGCCATGTACATTTAAATTCCTTTGCATCTGAAAACATATGACCTCATCAAAGTAGACCTGTTTTCTTCTGAACAGGAAGACAGCTTCTTGGATATAGTCTTAAGGATAGGTTTTATTTCCTATAGAGGGCTGTATTTGGAGCTGCTGAGGTCCCACTATCCAATCTGAAGACACATTGTTCTGTGACTGTTTGAACAATGTGTGTCAGAGTGGAGTGGGCCCTTAGAACCCACATCATCTTCTTCCATCAGGTATATATTGGAACAAGGAAGACTGTGATGGATGTAGTTGTGAAGCCTATTGGGATATACCCAAAGTAGAACAAAATGAATATTTCTAAGGTAGATGATTTTGCATGTTTTAGAGTACCAAGTATTGTCTCTCTCAGCTCCTAGATGTTATTCTTAGAGCTATTGCAGTGGATTTGTAGCAGTTGAGTTCATCTTGAGAAAAGATTTCCCCTTCTGGTACCTAACATCTTTGGAAATCTTAAAGTTTGGATCTGTGCAGGGTCAAGAGAGTATAAATATCCTCTTAGGTATAGAAATCTATCTTACCCAATAGGAAGATAGGAGGGGAAATGTATAGGAGATCTGGGAGTGGGAATTACAAGGGGGAGAGTAGATCAAGGCAGACTTTTGAGGAGGAACAGGATAAAAGAGAGGGAAGAGAATAAACAGAAGAAAATCAGATATGGGAAAATGTAATGTTAACTGAATCTGAGTGGTACGAGCTCACCCATAGAATAGAATTAGAGAGCAGAATGGATTATAAACCTAAATCCAACAGTATAGTTATGTGCAAGAGACACACAACATTAAAATGAGCTGGGGAGGAAGCTTTTGTACTTCAGCTAAAGAGAGCAGGAGTAGCAGTCATGATCTCAGACAAAGCAAAATAAAACCAGACCTAACTAAAAGAGATAAGCATGGAAATTGCATTTCACTAGTACTAGTAGTATTACAAACAATGAAGTAATAGAAAAAATGTGCAGTTTCTCTTATGAAGCCTAATTTCTCAAATATATAGGGAACTCTAAAAATAAGAGACATTCCTAAATTGTTAAATGGTTAAAGGCAGTTTTCAGAACCTGAGATCAAAGCTATCTATAGTCATGTGGATGTAATGCTCTAAATCACTATTGATTAGAGAAAAGCAAAGTGAACTCTGAGGTTCCACTTCACACCAATCAAATAAATGCTTGAGGGAAGACAGGTACATTAATGAATTGTGGGTGACATTGTGAACTGGTGCAAACATTCTGTAGAACAATCTAGAACTATGACCAAAGGGCTAAGAAACTGTGGTTTCATCCAACAGTAGCACTATGTCTGTATCTCAAAGAGATCAAAGGAAAAGGATCCAAATTTACCAAAATATGTATAGGAGCTTTCTTTGTGGTTTCCAATAATTCGAAATTGAGCGGATACTTGTCAATTGAGGAGTGGCTGAACAAGTTTTGGTATATGATTGTGACATAATAATATCGCCCTATAAGAATTGACAAGTGGGGTGGTTTCAGAAAAAACCATGGCATGGCAAAGACCTGTATGAACTCTGATGCAGAGTGAATGAAGTAAGAATATTACCAAAGGACTCATGATCTTAAAAAATTCTCTCTGCTTCCAGAGAGAGCCAGTGAACTCTGAATGCAAATTGAAATAGAATGTTCTTGCTTTCTTGAATTTTTTTGCTTTACCTTGTGATATGACAAAAATGGAAATATTTTTTGGCATGATTTCACATGTATAATTGATATCCTTCTGTTTGCCTTCTCAGTGGGTTGGGGAGTGGTGAGAGAAAACCTTGAACTCCATTAAAAATCAATAATAATATTTTTAAGTAAGGAAAAAAGAGGGTAAGTATCCTTATGAGTTGAAAGTCAACAACCATGTGTGGAGCATATATCAAAGTGATTCTTGTTCACTTGTAGGGGCAACTACAGCAGAAAGATATAAATATTCTAAGGCTCTTTTTCTTCAGGCAGTTCTAAAAAGTAGATGGTACAGGATTTTAAAAATCTAATTTATACATTTTTATGAAAAAAAAACCTTTGAATCTCATAGACTTTTGAAAGAATAAAATTGATCATGACTGGAAGAAGGTGGTTATTCTTTAGTAGACATGTTCACCCATGGGTTCCGGGATGATTCAATGGTTCACAGACATGAAGAAGTGTTATAGTGCATATACTTGTTCTTCTGTTTTTCTGCTGAAGACCTTTACCCTCTCTGAGAATCTGATTCATGACACTTTAAATGAATGTTTTCAGAATCAATAGATGCTTAGACTCCATGTAAGGTTCTTCCTTCAGTAAACAATTGGATCCGTTAAGACTCTGATTAACCTGAGCTCTTTTATTAGTTGTGGGGTATCAGGATTCTTTCCATTAATGACGCATAATGCGCCTTGCTGAGGCACATATTTTTGCATGTATTAGAGGATAAGTTTTGTTCCATCCAGCTCCAAAGTGATATTCTTTCAGTTTCAGTCATTGCAGACATTCCAGGAGCTGAAGTCACATTTAAAATCTGCCACCAGTCAGCTGGTATTCTTGAAATTTCTGAAGCTCTGCATCAAATCAGTGACAATAGGGTCTGGGTCCTTTTCAAAACAAAGAAGTGAACACCTTCAGAATTGTCTTAGATTATTGTATTACTTAAAATAGCTATGTCATTCACAGTTGATCTTTGTACAGTATTGTTGTACAATGTTTTCCTGATTCTGCTTACTTCACTTTGCATCAGTCCATGTAAGTTTTTTTCAGGTTTTTCTGAAAGCACTGGATATAGTCTTTTTTTTTTTTTTTTTGCTTTTTGGAGGGCAGTTGGGGTTAAGTGACTTGCCCAAGGTCACACGGCTAGTTTTTTGTGTTAAATGTCTGAGGCCGAATTTGAACTCAGGTACTCCTGACTCCAGGGCCAGTGCTCTATTCACTGCGCCACCTAGCCGCCCCCACTGGATATAGTCTTAAAGAAATGTTTTATATTGTGTAAAGGTCTATATTTTGAGCTGCTGAGGTCCCTATCCACTCTGGAGAGACATTGATTCTGTGACTTTTTGAACATTGTGTCTCAGAGCGGAGTGGGCCCTTAGAACCCACATCATCTTCTTCCCTCAAGTATATAGTAGTGGAACTATGGAGACTGTGATGGGCATAGTTGTAGAGCCTGGTGTTTCCTACAAAAAGTAAATATTTGAAGGCGGATTGTTTTGCATGTTTAAGGATGCCAAGTCTTGTCACTCTCAGCTGCTATATGTTGTTATTCTTTGACATATTGAAATGGGCTTGTAAAAGCTGAGAAACAATTTCCTTGTCTGGTACCCAATATCCTGGGAATTCCTAAAGCTTGCATCTGGTCAGGGTCAAGAGGTTGTGTATCCTTCTGAGTCAAACACGAAAGACATTTTGTAGGGCATATTATCGGAAGTGATTACTATTCCTGTATAGAGGAACCTCTATAGCAGAAGGATTTATATGCATATTGTGAAATTCCATGGTTGATCTTTTACCTGAGACAATTCCAAGGAAAAAAGAGTACAAGATTGGGAAAAAAAAATCTTATCCATGCTTCTTCTGTGAAAAAAAAAATCTTTAATCTTTGATGATCTTTGGAAGAATAAAACTGACCACGTCTGGAAGAAGGTGGTTGTCCATAACTAGACATGTTCACCACCCACAGGCTCTACAATGACCCAGTTGTTCATGGATATAAAGAAAATTGTACTGTATGTATTTGTTCTTTTGTTTTGCTGCTGAAGTCCTTTACTATTTCTGAGAACCTGATTCTGTGTCACTTTTGAATAAATGTTCTTAGACTGAAATGGACCCCTAGATTGCAGGTGAGATTCTTCCTTTGTTGCATCCTCTGCAACTCTGATGAGCCAAGGCTGCTTTATTAGTTGTGGGATATTGGGGTTCCTTCTGTAAGTGGAGCATAATACTCCTGAGGCAGACATTTTTACATGTATTAAAGTACAAGTTGTCCCACTCATTCAGCTTTAAAATGTTATTCTTTCAGTTTGAACCATCGCAGACAGCATCCAGGAGTTGAAGGTACATTTAAAATATATTATGAAAAAAACAATTTTAAATATATTATGCCAGTATTCTTGGAAGTTTTGAAGCTCTGAATCAGGTCACTGGCAATAGGGTCAGATCCTTCTCAAAACAAAGCTAGTGAACACCTGTGGGGCTTATAATAGAGGTGACAACTGTTTATACGTGTGTTGCAATTTATAGAAGAATGATACATTCCAATTTGCAAAATTCAATTTTTTTTACCTCAATTTGTTGAAAGGAGAGATGGGTAGATAGCATTTCAGCATATGGCAGATGGTAGACTTGGGATTACAGAAACTGAGTGAAGGAAGTTAAGGACAGTTAGATAGAGAATGACTATGCAAAAGGGGAAAACACTCAGAGAACATATCAGAGAGGCAACTACTGCCTTCTTCATTGGACCCTGTAGCACACAGATTCACATTGCAAAACTCCAAGATTTTCTTACTACTGAAGGGATTTCAAGTAGCAATAGGTAGAAAAATGAAAGAATCCTATTTTGGATTCTTCATGTAGACTTTTAGATTTCCTATCATCTCTAGACATGTGACCTTACCAAAGCAGACCTGGTTTTTTTATGAACAAGAAGCCAACTTCTCAGATGTAGTCTTAAAAAGAAGTTT
Source organism: Pseudocheirus occidentalis (assembly GCA_028646575.1). Classification (NCBI taxonomy): domain Eukaryota; kingdom Metazoa; phylum Chordata; class Mammalia; order Diprotodontia; family Pseudocheiridae; genus Pseudocheirus; species Pseudocheirus occidentalis. Next base: position 5,333,662 of record CM053602.1, on the reverse strand, counting down.
CATTTCCTATAGAGGGCTGTATTTTGAGCTGCTGACGGCCCTTTCCAGTCTGAAGACACATTGTTCTGTGACTGTTTGAACAGTGTGTCTCAGAGTGGAGTGGGCCTTTAGAACCCACATCATCGTCTTCTGTCAAGTTGTACATTGAAACAAGGAGTTGTCTTGGCCTTTTTTTTGCCACTGGACTCTGATGTTGCTGTAGGAGAGAATGAGACTGATGACTTTGTGCAGCTCTGCTTTACCCAAATCCAGTTCACAGGCGAGTCAAGACATTCTTGTGATGTCATTGGTCCTCCTTGAGAATGAAGGATGAAGAACAACAAGGGTTCTGTGTGAGGTCTCTACACCGAGAAGGACTTCCAGAGCAAGTGGTGAGAGTCAAACCTTGTCACACATATTTCTTACACATGTGACTCACTACTCTTAGGTCTAGGACTAGGTTTAAGCTTACTTCTGTGTGTATTTGTGGGAAGAAGTGATCTAGGCTCTTAGGAGAAGTTTTGTATTAACTGTCTTTACCATGTTATGTGAGACTAGTAGTATCTGCCCCTTGGAGACCCAAACTTCCTAATGAAAGAGAAATTGGAAAATGCTTCTATTGTTATTATAATTATTATTTCTTCTCTCATTTGTTTTATTATTATTTTTTAAGCTGGAAAGATGTATTTTTTTGCCCTACACAGTTTTTTATTTTCTTTCTTGAAATATAGCTCTGGGGGCGGCTAGGTGGTGCAGTGAATAGAGCACCGGCCCTGGAGTCAGGAGTACCTGAGTTCAAATCCGGCCTCAGACACTTAACACACAAAAAAAAAAACTAGCCGTGTGACCTTGGGCAAGTCACTTAACCCCAACTGCCCTCCAAAAAAGCAAAAAAAAAAAAAAAAGAAATATAGCTCTGAAAAGGCAGGCTTTAAAAAACACCTACTGTTTTAAATGGAGTTACTTGACAAAGCTATTAAATCCAAATCATTCTGACTTTCATTTAATGACCAATAATAGCCCCAGCCCAAGCCTCTGTAGCCCATTGTTTAGGTTTTGATGGCTTAGAATGAGTGTAAATAGCGATTGCTTTCTGTTCTGGCCAGAAACTCTGAGGATCTTCCCCTCCCAGATTGCTATCTTTGTGATGAAAAATTGGACCACCTTTTGTGCCAAGTGTTACCTAGCCCTTAGATATTGAATGGGTGTGACCATACAAAGTGAGACCTGGGGAAGACTTTCATTTAGAAAGGCCAAGGTCACCCACTGCCTCCTGGGTCATTGCCAATCATCTTGACATTGATCTTGCCACTTGACCTCAATGATTCTGGAAGAGAAAGCACAACTCTGCCTCAAATCAAGACATCATCCTCATGATGTCACTGGTCCTCTTCAAGAACGAAGGGTGAACAACAACAAAAATTGGAACAAGGGAGACTACGATGAACATAGTTGTGGAGTCTTCTGGTTCCTCCTCAAAGTAGAACAAAATGAATGTTTCCAAAGAACAGAATGCTTTGCATGTTTTAGAGTGCCAAATGTTGTCCCTCTCAGCTCTTAGATATTGTCTTTCTTTGACCTATTGCAGTGGACTTGTAGCCACTCAATTTGTCTTGAGAAAAAATTTCCCTGTCTATTACCTAATATCCTGGAAAGTCCTGAAGCTTGCATCTGGGTGAGTATCCTGAGTTGAACATGAAAAACCACGTGTGGGGCATATTATCGAGATGATTGCTGTTCCTACTTGAGAGGGACTCCTATAGCATAAGGACATACATGAATATTGTGAAATTCTATGATTGTTCTTGTCCCTGAAGCAACTCAAAGGAATAATATATAAAAGAAAAAAATCTAATTCGTGTTTGTATGGAAAAAAATTAACTTCACAAGTTTTTGAAGGAATAATTATCTACTGCAGCTGGAATACAGTACTTTTCTGTCAATGGACGTGTTCACTCATGGGTTCCAAGATTACCTAATGGTTTATAGACCCAGTTTTTTTGTTGTGGTTTCTGATGACTCTGTTTTGAGAATGTCTCATTCTGTGACAGTTTGAGTATAATTCCTCAAAGTCATATGGGCCCTCAGACTTCACATCATCTTCTTCCATCACATTTTTGTGGGAATAAGTGAAGACAATGATCAGCCTAAGTTGCTTTGTAATTGTGGAGTGTGGAATTTCCTACTATAATAGAGTAATGTCATTTTATCTCAAGCAGCTACATTCTCCAGTTAATATCATGCCCAGCTCAAAAATATGAGTCTTTGACTCCTTACAGACTTCTGAGAGCTCAGTGACTACTTAGAAGATAGCCAATCATAGCCATTATGTTCAGAAGTTCAGATGCTATGCATGAAATCATTTACCTTTTAACAGGCTTTCTTTTGTATAGAAAGTAAGAGAACATTTCTGGAATGTGTTATTTTATTATTCATAAATTTCTTGGCCCTATTGCAGTGGAATATACATTCCCATTTTGAAACTGTATTATTTCTCTTAGCCCATAGGCAATTGAAAGTGCAAATGTATTAAAATTGAGAAAAATTCCATTCATACTCCTCTCTTGTAAAAAAAAAAAAAACATTTGAACCACATAGAGCTGTGCAAGCATCCAATTGGATACCTGAGGTGGCAAAATTTTTCCCATAGACACTTTGACTCAAGGGCTACAAGGCAATATATTGTCTATATTCTTAAGGAAAATAAGTATATAATTTAATATATTCTCTTGTCTTTTATGTGCTGAAGTCCCCACCTCCTCTGAGATGCTTTGATTCTTTGACTTTTTGAATATAACTTCTCAGAGTCGAATGGGCCCTTAGTAGACAAATCCTCTTCTTACAACAGGTAGACATGTAAGTAAGTGAGACTGAGGTTGGCATGGGTTTCATTTTTAGTTTGGAGGTATGAGGCCTCATTCCTCCCATAAATAATAAGATCTAGCTAGATCAAGACTTTTGCGTGAAGACCAGTTGATATTATTCTCAGCTTTGAGATTCTCTTATTTTTGGACTCATTACAGACAGTCACCTAATGCTAAATGTGCCCTAAATTAGGAAGACATCAGCTTGTTTCCAAAAGACCTGGACTGATCGAAGCTTAGGGTCAGTTCTTGAACCATTTGACGCATAAATTGGACACTACAGATAACTGTCTATACCTTCCCGCATTGAAATTCTGTGATTTTGCTTGACCTCTTTTCAATATAAAGGAGTAATGAGTATGAAACAGAGAAGCCCAGATGTGCTTCTCATATAGAAAAGCTTTCTATCCAGTGGTGCTATGGACAAATTGAATTGGATGCCTTAGGAGGCAAGTGTTCCTGCCAAAATGGACAATTTCATTCAAGGACTCCAGGAAAATTAAATGGCTGTGGTCTTTTGTTTCAAGTGTAGAGTTCCATCTTTTTAGCTACTAAAATTCCTATCAATTCTGACCTTTTGAACACAGATTCCTAGCACTTGATGAGCCCCTAAAACATACACCATCCTCTTCCATCAAGTGTATGTAGGGACAATGAGTGGTGCACAGGTTGTACTCTTGGGGCTTAGTGGTTCTTACCATTAATAAAGTACAATTAGTCCTCCTGCTGGTCTTACTTTCGCATCTGTTTGATGGTCACTGGTGTCCCTTCCAGCTCTTAGATGCTGTCATTCTGTGACTCATTGAATACTGCCTCCCAGAGCTGACTGGGCCCTTTGAAAGTATTATACCATCTGGTAGGTAGGATCAGGTCAGGGGCATCATTTTAAATGGATCTTTTGAGAACACTTGTAGGTCATCATATAGAGGTGATTATTTTTTATGTAAGGAATGAAACCTAGAGCAGAAGCATATACATTACCATTATAAAATTCCATGGTTTTTCTTGCCCTTTAGTAAATTAAAAGAATGTAAAAATTAAGAGAGTCCCATTCATACTTCACTTAGGAAAATCTTTAAACCTCATGAAGCTGTGGAAAAGTAAAATGACCTTAGTCGGGATGTAGTTGTTTGTCCCCAATGGACATACTTCTTTGAGGGTTATAAGACAATGTAATGGCTGTGAACTTCAAAGAAATGTCTTCATTAATGTATGCGCTCTTCTTTTTGCTGCTTAGGAGCCTGCCAACTCTGGGAAGCTTTGCTTCAGTGACAGTCTTAATGTAGTTTCCTAGAACAAAATGGGTTCTTTGAACTCGCATCATGTTCTTCTAGATGAGGCTGTGACAGTGCTAAGTCGCTTTCTCAGTTCTGAGACACTGTAAAGCGAGGCACAGGGGCTATGGCTGTAGTTGTCATTAGGCCTTCAATTTGCAAAGAGGACAAAGGGAGATGGGTGCTTGTAAGGCAGACCTTTTTGTCAACTGTTAGAGGTACATTGATGTTTCTTTCCACTCCCAAATGTTGTTATTCTCATTGTGGAAGACCTCCAAGAGCTGAGAGGCCCCAATATCCCATCGTCTGGTAGCCAGTACATTTGGAATTCCTATAACTCTGGATCAGGTTAGGAACAAGAGGGTGAACATCCTTTGGAGTGGAACATGGGAGAGTATTTGTGGGGCATATTGGAGAGATGGTTATTGTTCACATATGAGTTGGGCTCTTTTGAAGAAGGATTTACATTTTCCTTTTGTAAACCTATTCTATGGTTTTTCTTGATCTTCAGGCTATTTAAAAGAGTACAAAGTAGAGAAGTGCACTTTGCTTTCACGAAAAACTTCACATTTCTTAGAACTGTGTTGAAGTACAGTTGGCTGCCTCAGGAGGCAAGTATTTGTCCTTAAATGGACATGTTCACTCTAGAACTACAAGACAATGTATTTTCTGTGTTCATAAAGAAAAGTTATGTTTCATGCGTTGGCTCTTCTTTTTAACTCCTGAGGTCCCTGTCAGCTCTGAGAAGCTTTCATTATGTTACTCTTTGAACATGGATACCAAGAATCAAATGGGTCCTCCAAATACATATCATCTTGTTCCATCGGGTATTCATGGAAAGAAGTGAGACTGTGATGGGTATAGGCTGCATTCTTAGTTGTAAGGCGTGATGTTTCTGCCCATAAGTTAGGCAAGATGAGTATTTTTGAAGCCATCAGTTTTTTTCATGTTGGCAGGTCGATGTTCTCCTTAGCTCTAAGATGTTTGTATTCCTTGGATAATTGCAGGTGGTATCTCAGCACTAAATCTGCTATTAGAAATGAGCTACCATTTTGAAATCAATAGAATTTAAATGACGTATATTTTTGTTAAGTCATTTTTCCATTGTATCCAATTCTTCATGACCCTATTTGGGGTTTTCTTGACAAAGACATAGAAGCAACTTGCCATTTCTTTCTTCAGATCATTTTACAGATAAGGCTATTGAAGCAGACAGGGTGAGGTAACTTGCCCAGGGTCACACAGCTAGTAAATGTCTGAGGCCAGATTTGAATTCAGAAAGATGAGTCTTCCTTCTTCCAGGCCTGGCATTTTATCTACTGCACCACCTCGCTGCCCATAAATGGCATATATCTGGGCTCAAATCACAGGCTAGTTGGTGGATGTCCTTTTTAATGGAACCTGCTCATGCCCCTATGGGTCCCCTTATAGAGCTGATTATTCTTATATAAGTTAAGTGTTAAGATTAGTTATATATAACTTTAAATATTGAAATTTTATTATTTTGCTTGCCTCTATATCATTGTAAAGGTACGGTGAGTATAAAACTGAAAGGAACCCAAATATGCTTCTCCTATCTAAAAACTTTCAACCTACTGGAGCTGTAGAAAAGTTGAACCACTTACTTAAGGAGGCAAATATTCCCTAATAGACATGTTCACTTAGGGACTACAGGACAATTTATAAACTGTGGGATTAAGGACCTGTTTTATTTCATTTGTAGGTTCATCTTTTCACCTTATGAGGTCCCTACCATCTCTGAGAGATTTTGATTTGGGGACTCTTTGAACAAAATTTCCCAGAGATTAGAGGGCTCTTGGAATATCCTTCATTTTCTTCTGTCAGGTGTATGTGGGAACAGGTGAGGTGAGGTGGGATAGGGGGAGAAGTGGCCATGGATTTTATGGTTGGTTTGGGGGCTCCTGATAGAAAAAATCGAAATGAATATTCCAGCCAGGGGTACTTTTGCATATATTTAATGGACATTGCTTTCTCTGCCAGCTCTTAGATTCTGTTATTCTGTAACTCGTTGAAGACAGCCTCCCAGCTCTGAGTAGGACCTTAGAAAATTGTATACCTTTTGTTAACCAATACACTTGGAATTGCTCAAGCTCTGGATCAGGTCAGGAGCAGTTGGGGTGGTTGGTGTGTTCATGGAAATAGGGGAAAACTTTGTGTTGCATATTATAAAGGTGCCTATTATCCATATGAGTTGGGCCCTGTAGCAAAAGGATATACATTCTCATTGCAAAATACTGTTTTTTTCTTGTACCTGAAGCAATTTATTGGAGCCATGTGAACCAAACTGAAAGAAACTCATTTGATTCTCGCATAGGGCAAAGATTTAAACTGAATGGGGCTGTGAAAAAATAGAATTGACTGTCTCAAGAGGCAACTGTTTGCTCCTAAATGGACTTGTTCACTCAAGGGCTACAGGACAACATATTGACTGTCATCTTACAGAAATTTATTTCAGGTACAGGACCATCTTTTTAGCTTCTAACCTTCCTATCAGTTCTAAGAGACTTAATTCTGTGAGTGTTTGGAACAGTTTTTCAAAGTTCATTGGGCCTTTAAAACAGATATCTTCTTCTTCCAGTAAGTGGAAATGAGGAGGATGAGTTACATTATAGTGGGCATAGGTTATATTTCAATTGTGAGGCTTGGTGATTCCTTAAGTAGAGTAAGAAAGCTACTTCTGTATTTAAAGGGACTGGAGAACTATAGATGTTCCTTCCTAGCCCTTAGATATTATGATTCTTAGATACTTTACCAGTGCCCTCCAGAGCTGAATGGGACCTTCCAAAAATAGCATCTTGTAGCAAATACACCTGGAATTCAAGTCAGGTCTAACAAAGGTGGACAGCCTTTTATGAGGAATCTGGTTGGTTGGATGCTTGTAGGAAATATTATATAGAGTGATTTATTATTCATAAATGAGTTGATCCATATAACAGATAAACATTTCAATTCTGAATTTCTGTGATTTTGCTTTCCCCATAGGGCATATAAAGGAGCATATATACAAAATTTAGTTAGGGCCATTTATTTCATTATTTAAGTTCTTTGCATTCCAACATGTTGACTCATGACTACATGAAAGCTTACTATGTATAGTCTTTTGTTTGTTTGTTTTTTGGAAGGGGGAAGGCAGGGCAATTGGGGTTAAGTGACTTGCCCAAGATCATACGGCTAGTAAGTATTAAGTGTCTGAGGCTGGATTTGAGCTCAGGTCCTCCTGACTCCATGTCTGGTGCTCCATTCTCTGCGCCACCTAGCCACCCCATATGTGTAGTTAAAGGAAATTTCCAGCAGCAGTATACTGGAGTTCCAAGGAGTCTGCATTCATGTCACTAAGACTCAACCCAGGGTCAGGAGCTTTCAAAGCTCAGTTCAAGAGGGCAGAGATCATACTTGATTTTAGATACGTTGGACATGCTGAAAGTTCCATGGTCTGAGCCACCCATAAAACCTTTGAAGAATACAGGACTTAATATTCAGAGAAGGCAGCAATAAGACCCAAGGTAATATGAAACAGAAGTAAGGTCCTAACATTCCTTTCACAAGTGCACAGAACTTGGCCCCAACATAAATTCCAGTTCAATCAGTCAATTGGTAATCATTTATGAAACACCTACTGTGTGCCAGGCACTGCACTAGGGATTCAAAAAGAAACAAAAGATAGTCTCCATCCTCAAGGGACTTACACAGTCTAATGTGGTAGATGACATAGAGACGAAATATATGCAAAGCAAGATATATACAGGATAAATAGGAAATACTAACAGAGTAATAACACTAGAATTAAGAGGAATTGGGGAAGGCTTCCAATAAAAAATAGGATTTTAGTTGAAAAACGAGGAATATCAGTAGGTAGAATGGAGGAGGGAAAACATTCCTGGCATGGGGGACAGCCAGAGAAAATGTTCAGAGCCTAGAGATGGGATATCTTGTTCATGGAACAGCAAGGAGGCCAGTGTCACTGGATGGAAGAGGATGACAGGAAGCAAGCTGTTAGACTGGAAAAGTAGGAAGGGGCTAAGTTATAAAGAGTTTTGAATGCCAAACATAGCTTTTTGCATTTGATCCTGGAGGCAATAGGGAGCCACTGGAGTTTATTGAGTAGGGGAGTGACATGGTCAAACCTGTGTGATTAGGAAAATCACTTTAGTGACTGAGGATGACCTGGAGGATGAACTGAAGTGAGGAGAGACTAGAGGTAGGCTACCCCATCAGCAAGCTATTTCAACAGTACAGTCATGAGGTGGTGAGGGTCTGCACCAGGCAGTGGCAATATCAGAGGAAAGAATGGAGTGTATTTGAGAGATATTGTAAAGGTGAAATTGACAGACCTTGACAATGGATTAGATATGAGGGGTGAGAGATCGTGAGGAGTCCAGGATGACTCTTGGATAGTGAGCCTGGGGGTCTGGAAGGACAGTGTTACCCTCTACAGTATTAGGGAAGGAAAGAGGGGGAAGAGGTTTAGGGGGGAAGATGATGAGTTCAGTTTTAAACATGTTGAGTTTAAGATATCCATGGGCCATCCAATCTGAGATGTCTGAAAGGCAGTGAGAGATGTGAAATTGGAGTTTGACAGAGAAATCAGTGCAGGATAGGCAGGTTTGAGAATCTGCATCCTAGAGATGGTCATGAAATCCATGGGAGCTGACAAGATCCCCAAAGTACATAGAGAAAAGAGATGAGGACCCAGGAAAGAATCCTGAGGGACACCTATGGTTGGGCCATGATCTAGAGAAGGATTCAGCAAACAAGACAGATAAGCAGGAAAAGACCCAGGAGAGAATGGTATCCCAAAATAGAAAGAAAGGAAGAGTGAGCAGTAGTGTTAAAGTATGCAAAGAGATCAAGAGGAATGAGAGGAGTGAAAAGATCCAATTCTCTTTAGTCGGATTTGGCAACTAAGATCATTGGTAACTTTGGATAGAGCAATTTGGATAGAATGATGAGGTCGGAAACTGGATTGTGAGTGAGTGAGGAGAAAGTAGGGGAACGTTTTGTAGACTGACTTTTCTAGGAGTATAGTTAGCAGGGATGGAAGGTTCAAGTGAGTTTTTCCAGGACGAGAGAAACATGGCCATGTTTGTAGGCAGTAGTGAATGAGCCAGTAAGCAAGGAGAGATTGAAAAAGAGTGAGAGTGGGGTGATAGAAGGGTCAGTTTGTTGGAGAATCCAGGACGAAATGGAATCACTTCAACACAGAAAGGGATTTGCCTCGGTGAGGTGTAAGGCCACTGCTTCCGGGGTAAAAGAGATGGCAGCTGAAGGCCTCTGAGTGATAAGAGACAAGGAAGAGGGAAGGAAAGGGAGCTTGTGGCAAATGGCAACAATTTGTCAGTAAAATATGAAGAAGAGAGTTGGGGGAAGGTAAACCATGGCAGGTTTGAGGAGGGATTAAAAGGTTTGATTCAGTAAATAAAGCTAAGAGCTCTTGTGGTGACCGGGATGCCTTTACGATGTAAATCCAGAAGAGAATGATTCTAAAACCTCTGTAAGCAAAGCTTCAAAGAACAACACAGCCTAGCCATAAGAATTCCTGGAAGAAATGAAGTGAGTTAAAAATAATTTTATAAAAGTGAGTAATAGAATTGGAAAAGAAATTCGAGCTAAGGTTTTAGCTAGGTGGTGCAGTGAATACACCAGCCCTGGAGTCAGGAGGACCTGAGTTCAAATGCATCCTCAAGACACTTGACATTTACTAGCTGTATGACCGTGGCAAGTCATTTAACCCCAATTGCCTTGCCCTCCCCCATCAAAAAGAAAGAGAGAGGGAAGGAGGGAGAGAGAGAGAGGGGAAGGAAGGAAGGAAGGAAGGAAGGAAGGAAGGAAGGAAGGAAGGAAGGAAGGAAGGAAGGAAGGAAGGAAGGGAGGGAGGGAGGGAGGGAAATTAGAGCTACAGAGGAAAGTTTTGGAAGGAGAATTAGTAACTTAACACAAGGGATATGAAACCTTACCCAAGTAACAGACTCCTTGAAAATTACAATAGATCATATAGAAGTTTATGATGCTATGAAATAAGAAAAAACATTAAAAGAGGTCAAAAGATAGAAAATAGAGGTGTAAATTATCTTGTATAAAAAATAACTGATAGAGAAACTACATCAAGAAGAGAAAATTTGACTCATTAGTTCTCATGAAAGCCATGACCAGTGAGTCTCGAGCAATCATATTTCAAGAAATCATGAAAGAACACTGCCCAGACATGTTAGAAAAAGAGGGAAATGTGAAAATAGGAAGGACCCCTTGTGAAAGAAACCTCCAAATTAAAACTCCCAGCAATATTATAGCCAAAATCCAGAGCTTCCAGATCAATGAAAAATAAAGCAAGCAAGCAGTAAGAAAGTTCACATTCTGAGGAACCAAAGTCAGGATCCCCTGAGAATAAGCAGCTGCCCCTGTACAGGAAATGAGTGCTTGGGATGTGCCATAAGGCTAAGGTTATAGAGAAAGAATAATAAAATTCAAAGTGAAAAGACTATTGAATTGATGAAACCAGAAGCTCTTTTTAAAATAAGATTATCATAAACTAGGAGCAACTAGGTAGCATATAGTTAGAGCACAGGTCCTGGAGTCAGGAGGACCTGAGTTCAAATTTGGCCTCAGATATTTACTAGCTATATGACCCTGGGGCAAGTCAGTTAGCCTGGACTGCCTCAAAAAAAATAGAATAAACTAAATTAATAGTTAGCTAATCTGATTGAAGAAGACAGAAAAACCAAACTGTCAAAAATAAAAAAGAACTTTTAGCAAATAAAGAGGAAATTATGAGAAACTGCTTTGCCTAGTGATACGCCAGCAAAACCAATAACTTAAAGGGAGTGGATGAATATTTACAAATATATAAAATAGCCAGATTAACAAAAGCTGAGAAAGAAATATCCAAAAAGGACATTTTAAAAGGCATAAATGAACTCCCAAAGAAAACAGTACAGGACCAGATGGGTTTACAAATAAATTCTATTGTACCTTGAAAGAATAATTCCAATATTGCCTAGCTTATTTATATTAATAAGAAAAAGAAGGCATCTTTCCACTATTTTCTATTATACAAATATGGTCTTTATATTTATAACAGAGAAAGTGACAAAGTGTAGATCATTATATCTACTGACTATTAACTCAGAAATTGTAAATATTAGCAAGTAGTTAATAACAATATATTAGAAATATTACATACCTTGATCAGTTTGGATTTATACCAGGCATTTAAGTTTGATTCAAGATAAGGAAAACTCTAAATACAATATATTATTAGAAATTATTTGACCAAATCCAGAATCCATTTCTGTTGAAAATTCTAGAAAGCATAAGAGTAAATGGAAAATTCCATAACAGAATAAGTGACGTCTACCTAAATCCTAGAGCAAGCATTATGTGTAATGGAGAAAAGTTAGAGGCCTTTCCAGTAAGATCAATAGTTACGAAAAGATCCCCATTATCATCAGTATTATTTAACAAGATATGTCAGCTACGTGAATAAGATGCAAAAGAGGGAAAAAAGGAATAAGCACAGGCACACAGGAAAAAAAGTAAATGGGTTTAGCAGATACTATGATGATTGACTTGGAAAAACCTGAAGATTCAAACTGAAAAAATTAAATGAAACAACAAATTTAGCCAAGTTACAGAATATAAAATAAATCTCCATAAATCATTAGCACTCCTGTATGGTACCAAAAAAAAAGCCCAGCAGGAAGTGCTACAAAGAAAAATTCTATCCAACGTAATTATGAAGTTATAAAATACTTGGCATTGTAGTTGCCGTCATGTACCCAGGAACACCATGAACCCAGCTAGAAAGCACTATTTGCAGAAATAATGACAGGCCTCAATAACCGGAGAAACATTAACGGCTCCTGGGCAGGCCAAGTCAGTGCAATGAAAATTAGAGTACTACCTCCATTACTTTACTCATTCAGTGCCTTACAAAACTTCCAGAGCAGCATTATTTATTATAGAAAAAATAATGAAATTCATCTGAGGGAACAAAAGGGCAAGAATCTCAAGGGTAATAATGAAAAAAAGTGGGAGGCAGGGTGCCCATGAGAACTAAATCTCCAACTAGCACAAAACAGTAATTCTTAAAATGATTTGATGCTGGTTTAAAAATAGAGGGGTCAGTCAGTGGGCCAGAATAGTGCACAACATTCAGAAGCATAGAGTTTGATAACCTCCAAGAGTCTAGTTTGGGGGGAAAGACACTGACAAAAATTGTCAGGAAAACTGTATAACAATCTGGTAGAAATTCGATTTAGCTCCGCACTTCAAACCATATACCAAGATAAACTAGATCTAAAAGGCCACATCGTAAATACATAGGGACAAGGAAGAAATTATCTTTCAGATTTGTGGATGGGGGAAAGATAATGATTCAACGAGTGAGAGAGAAGATAAAACAAGATTGAAATGGAAAAGTTTTATTATAAAATTTAAAATTTTGCACAAATTTAATGTAGTCAAAATTAGAAGAGAAATATCGTTTCTCTGATAAAGATTTCATTTCCAAGGTATATAAGTGACTGATTCAAATTTATAAGACTAAGAACCATCCTCCAGTAGTTAAATTGTTCAAAGAACGTGAAGTCAGTTTACAAAGAAAGAAAACTAAAATAACAACTATATGAAAAAACTTAAATCGCTAATAAAGACAAATTAAGGTAATGTAAAGGTTCTACCTAATGCCCATCAGACTGGCAAGGATGACAAAAGAGGAAAATGGCACATGTTGGCAAGGCTGCAGGAAAACAGGAGTGCTGGTATACTGGTGGAGCTATGAATTGGTTCAGCCGTTTTGGAAAGCAGTTTGGAACTATGCCCAAAACATTATTAATCTATGCATACCCTTTGACTCATCTATCCCACTACTGGGCCTGTACTCCTAGAGAGGTCAAAGGAAAAAGAAAATCTGTGTCAAAAATTGGAAATTAAGTTGTTCTTGGTAAACTTGGTGAATAGCTGAAACTACTGGGAAATGACTGAACAAGTTACAATATATGAATAAAACAGAATATTATTGTGCCATTAAGAAATGAAAAAGGACGTTTTCAGAGGAAACTGGGAAGATCTCTGTGAACTGAAGTCAAGTGAGCAGAGCAATTTATAAATGACAGCATCATAGTAAAAAAGAACTTTGAAAGACTGAAGGTGAAACAAGGTATGCTTCCTAACAGAGAAATGACAAACTTAAAATTCAGGGAGTCATATTTTTTGGCTTTGCCAACATGGAAATGTTTTACATATTTATGATGAGAGTTTTCATTTTTATTGGGGGTTTTGTTCAATTTTTAGGTGCAGTGAGAAGCACAGATTATAAATGCTTGCAAAAAATAAATTATATATGTATACAAGAATGTGCTAGTAATATTCAACAACCAGTTCTATGATAAAAATGTGTGCACAATACATCTTGAAGTTGAATCTGCATGAACATTTTCTTCCATTACTTAAGTCCGGACAATCAACAATAAATCAAAGCCTAATTTGTAGCATTTACTGATTTCTGAGGCACAAGTACCCATGATGAAAATTTAACAATCAGCTCCATAGGTACTGGTTCAAGCTAGCTCCAGCACATCCATATGTGTGTGTGTGTGTATGTGTATATGTGTGTATATAGCATATGTGTGTATATATATATTCATGTGTACAAGTATGTGTGTGTAGAGAGAAAGGAACTTATAACCAAGAATAAAACTAAATATATAATATATAATCCTATAGGGGGGAAAGGGGTCTTTAATGCATAGAGAGGATTTCTAAGTTTCTGGTTTTTATCCCTTCACTCTTTTAAGTTAGTATTCTGTCCTTGTCATTTGTTTATGCTATCCTGAATCTCTTCTCATAGGTTTTCCTTCCCAGTTTTTTGTTTACTCTACCTCACATTCTTTGAATTTACTTAGATGGTTAATTGGAATATTCTTCCTTCTCATCTTTGTCTTCTGGCTTCCCTGGCTTCCTTCAAATCCCAGCTAAAATACCACTTGATATAGGAAGTTTTTTGCCATTTCCCTTAATTCTAGTTAGCCTTCCTTCTATTGTTTCTTTCCAATTTAGCCTGTCTCTGTGTAACTTGTTTGTCTGTAGTTGTCTCCCACATTAGGCTGTGGGCTCCTTGAGATCGGGGACTATCTTTTACGTTTCTTTCTATCTCTAGTGATTAGCACAGTGCCTGCCTGGTACATAGTAGGTACTTAAGAAATGTTTATTGACTGACTGGCTCAAAGATTTGTCCTTGGCTTGGCATTTAAAGCCCTTCACAAAAACCCTGGGAAGACTTGTATGAAGTGATGCAAAGTGCACTGAACATAATCAGGAGAACAATTTATGCAATAAAATAATTTGTAAAGATTTTTGAAAGACTTAGCACTCATCAACACAGTGAACACACACAATTCCAAAAACTGCAGCTAGAGAGCTGATGACCTCAGAGTGCAGACTGAAGCATATATTTGACTTGCTTTATTTTATTTGGACATCGGTATTGCAGAAATTTATTTTGCGTAACTATTCCATATTTGTAATGGGTCTTGTTTTTTTTCTTGCCTTCTCAATGAATGTGGAAGGGGGAGGGGGGAAAAGAGGAGGAAGATCATTTAAAACGGAAAATAAAACTGAATTTTTAAAAAAGGCAGCAAGGGTTGCCTCTGTCATGACAAGGCATCAGAAGAGGATATTGGTGAAGTTATCAAATGTGACATGTCTAAAATACTTGGCTAACCTTGTAGAAAGAAGAGTCTGACAAATTAGCATTTGGTTAGGCCACTAGCAGTGGAGCTGGTGATTTTGAAGTCACTAAAGGTGATCAGTATAAAGAAGTTGCATTAGAGTTCTGTGTCTTGATCAGGCTGTTTTGCATGGAGACCCTGGGAACCCTGAAGAGAATTCTTGCATAAGTTCTTCCCAAATGGCATGGAGCCCACCATCTGAGAAGCAGCTGCAACAATAACAGGCTTCATGTCTTTCTGTCCTTTACATTCCTGCTTGAAAAACAGAAGGCCTGCCAACTCTTTTTCCTTCTTCCTCTATCACTTTGCTGGTAGCCAGGATAAATTGAAACTCAGCCCAAAGCTGAGGCAAATAAACTCCTTTTAGTCCAGAAAGATTAAGGCCAGTTGGGGATGGGGAAAGTGTACTTCTTCTATGAGCACTGAAGCTTTTTGCAGAAAGTACTTCATTTGTTTGATGGCTGAAGTACTCCTGGGCTGCTCTGAGGGGCATAGCTTCCTTTAGTAGGAAAATGATCCTCCCTCTTCCCTATTTAGAAAATATCTAGAAATCTGGAGTGTTATGTTCAGTTCTTGGGACCACAGTTAAGGAAGCTGAAACTGGAGAAAGTGCAGAGAAAGAAAGCCAGGCTGGTAAAGGATCTTAAGTCTATATGAACACAAGCTGAAGAAACTGAGAATGTCCATCCTGGAGAGAAGAGAAAACTCAGGGGTGGCGTGACAGTTACATGACAAGTATTTGAAGAGCTATCAAGTGAGAGAGGGATTAGAGCTTTTCTCTTGGTCACAGAAGGAAGAACCAGGAAGGAGTAGGGAGGGGTGGGAGTTACAAAGAAATACAATTTAGATTTTATGTAAAAAAGGAAAAAAAAATTCCTAACAATGAGAGCTATTCAAAAGTGTAATAGACTGCCTTGGGAGAGATAATGCATTTCCTACACTAGAAGTCTTCAGGCAGAGGCTGGGTGATCACTTCTCTGGCTGTTCGAGACAATGCTCCAGGCTAGGGGTTCTTTTTCAAGTGTAGATTGGGTTAGATGGCCACTGAGGGTCCTTCTAAATCTAAAATCTGTATCATTTTGTAATCTTCACTGTGATATGTAAAGTAGGCCATATGGATGTTCTCTTACATATGAGAAAACTGATAGAAGTTAGGTGACTTACTCAAGGTCACACAGTAAGTGACAGCTGAGACTTGAACCCAGGTCTTCTGACCCCGAGCCTGCCAGGCAAACAGAAAAAGTGGGTAAAGATGTAAAAAAAAAATGATGTGGCTACAGCTCATATTCAAACAAAAAGTTTCAGCAACGAAGATGTCAGGTTAGGGGGAGATTATGATATGAAGTCATTTTTTATCTCAGGCTCAAGCCTAGGATTTGCATAAGACTCTCGTTGTTCATGGAGAAAGCAATTACATAATGCTCCTGGCCAGTGTGAGGAATGGAATTGTTGGTAACTTGGGAAATAAGAGGTTTTGGTGGTCTGGTTTCTAGCTTCAAGAGAGAACCCAAAAGGTTTCAGGCTCTCTTTGTGAAGAGGTCTTTGGAGCGAGAGACTCTGAGGAAACCAACAGAGGAACTGACACCTCAAGGATGTCCCTGTTCCCAAATTGATTTCCTGTAGACCATGAGGAATTTCCTGTTGAGTGAGATCAGGTATCCTTTCTTGTCGCTTGAGATATCTCATTCCCAGGAGAACTTGTTCACTCTTCTGTATTGTCTGGTAATATGCTAACCTGTATAATTTCTCTGATTTCTGTTTGCAGTCAGCTTATATAAATGGGTTTATTTGCTAGTCTCTGTGTATGATGGTCTTTTTGTAACTGAAATTTTGTAGGGAAGGGAGTCGAGCCTTCAGATATTGCTTAGAGCACTCCTCTTTTAAGGGACAGTTACCAAGAACACAGCATTTAAAAAATTATTTCCCCTAAACTAGCAATAGTTAGGGGGTCACATATCATTCTAGCTCAGTACCCTTATTTTAAGGAATAGAGTAAGCCAGGCTCTTTCTCCCCTTCTGGTAAAAGTAAAAGTCTACGTTGGAGAAGGGGCAGATGAGACTCTAGAAATATCTGCTCATGTCTTCCTATGAGAAGTGTCTAAATAAATCCATGTGGACGTACATAACCTACATGATGAACATATACCTTTCAAAACAGAATCAAATAGGGAGAAGGAAGGGATCCAGATGTGAAATAAAGTAGTTAAAAAGCCAGTTCAGTTCAGCTGTGTCTGACTCTTTTTGACCCCATTTAGGGTTTTCACCTGTTCTCAGGCCGTGCGGCATCCTGACAAAAGCCAGCCTGTCAGGTTGATATTTGCTGACCTGCAACACAGGTAGGGAAATAGCAACAGTTGCTGCTGTCATCCAGCAAATCCATGCATTGATTGAGTAGATCTCTTCTACTCTACACAAGGGATTTTTAAATTCTTACTCAAAGGCCTCCAATATTTGTTTCTTGGTGCAAATGAGGTAAATATCCCAAAAGAGAATAAATTCATTACTGGGGCCTCACTGTAATCAACTTTTACCCTAAATAGGGTGAAAATGAATCTACTCTCCTGACAGCATTTTCCATTGGGAACTGAAGTCAGCACCCAGCTCAAGCATTCGAGGAAAGTCATTGACAAATTCTGTTCATGTTTTGGTCAAATGTAGATAGTGAATGGATGACAGAGAGACTGATTGTAATGAAATATAGATAAAAGGTCAATGTTGCCTCGTGGAATGAGTGAGTGATTAATCGTGCAGAGTGGCTAAGCTCACATCTCCTCAATCCATTGTGCTCTTCCTGTGGAGACTATTTGGTAGCTAACTGGTCACAGTCACCTTGAGCATCCAATGGAGACAGATGGGTTTCTGGTATGCGCTTCTCGTGTGACTTAAATTGTTTCAAACTCTAGGCTCTGAGTCTCTAAGTTGTGCTTCCAGATCAGAGATCAGTCAAGAGGCTTGCTTCTATTCCTGGCCCCATTGTTAGTTCACTCTATCACCTGAGACAAGTCCCAGACAACCCTCTGGGCTGATTGAGAGAGAGAGAGAGAGAGAGAGAGAGAGAGAGAGAGAGAGAGAGAGAGAGAGGGAAACAAGGGGCTCTCAAAGGCTCCTTCTGCTTTATGTGGTAATAATGATTAACACTGCTCTAGAGCTTACTACGTGCCAGACACCAAGTGCTTTACAAAGAGTATCTACCCTAGCAGGTAGGGCTATTATTATTCCCATTTCAGAGATGAGGAAACTGAGGCAAACAGTGCTTAAGTGACTTGTCACGGTCATATAGCTTGTAAGTTTCGAAAGCCAAATTTGAACTCAGATCTTCTTGACTCCAAATTCAGCACTCTACTACACCACTTAGCTGCCTATGAGTCTAAAGCTGAGACAGTGGAAACAGACTGATAACAGTACAATGGAAGAATTCGGGATTTGGAGTTAGAATTCCTGGATTCAAATTCCAGCTCTGCTACTTAGTATCTGTGCAACATGAGCCAAGTCACTTTTCTTCCTTGGACCTCAGTTTCCACCCCTATAAAATGAGAGGGTTTGGACCGCTTCATTTCCTTCAAAGCTCTATATCCATGATTTTATGATCCCATTTGTTCCACTTATCCTCCCATGGAGAGTAGTGAATAGGTTTTTGTAATTAGGAACTACCACCAACAGCAGTATAGCATTCTGTTGGATGGACTCACAGGGCCAGGACAGTGGACACAGGGAGTGAAAGGAGAGCACATTTTATTGGGGCCTTGGAGGATAATCATTTGCCTTTGCATATGCCCTGCTCAGGGTCCAGTTAGTATGTTCTCTAAAGGGGTCAGCAAAGCTTCATTCCACTAGCATCTAGGAACTGGTTATTCTCTTAGGCCTGAGTATGCAAGGGAGAATGCAGAAGGGCAGTCAGTCATAAGTAGGCACTGCACTAAGCATTGGAAATACAAAGTAAGGTAAAAGGTAAGCTCTGCTTTCAAAGTGCTGACAGTCTAATGGGGGAGAAAACACACAGATCACTATGGCCAGCAAGTCACACACAGGATAAGATGGGGAAAATAATCAGTAGAGGGAAGTCACTAGAATTAAGAGGGATCAGGAAAGACTTCCTGTAAAAAGGAGTAGAAGGAAACCAGGCAAGATAGGAAGTGGAGATGAGGAGATAGCGTGTCACAGGCATGGGAGACAGCCAATGAAAATGCCTGGAATTGGGACGTGGAATATCTTACTCACGGAAAAGCAAGAATTGATCTAGTCACTGGTTCAAAGAGTACATGGTGACATACAAGGTATGAGAAGAATGGAAAAGTAGAGAGTGGGTTATGAAGGGCTTTCAGTGACAGTGATCTCGGAGGTGATTGATAGGGTGATAGACAGACCCACCAGCAGCCATTCCAGTGGTCCAGGCATGAAATGACAAGGGCCTACAACAGGTTGGGGGCAGTGTTGGAGGAAAGAAGAGGCATCTGCAAGAGATACTACAAAGGGAAAATCAAGAAGCCTTTGCAACAGGTTGAATATGGGGCTAAAAAGAGAGTGAAGAGTCACAGGTGACTCCTAGGTTCTAAGCCTGGGGGGTGGGAGGATGGTGCTACCCTCAAGAGTAATAGGCCGTAGGCTTGGGGGGAGGAGGAGGATAATGAGTTCGGATTTGTACATGTTGACTTTAAGATGTTGTTAGAGATACCCAGTAGGCACTTCTAGAGAGATGAGATTTGAGGTCAACAGAGAGGTAAGGCCTGAATAGGACTGTGAGAATCATTAGCATAAAAATGAAAACTGAATCCATAGAGACTAATGCAGTCACTGAGTGAAATAGTCTAAAAGAGGAAGAGGAAAAGGTCTAAGGGCACTGCCCAGTGAGACACATCTGGATGATGATAACTCATCAGAGAGGTATGAGGGAAACAAGGAGAAAGGGAGAAGTGGGCGATAGTGTCGGTAGCTGCAGAGAAGTCGAGACGGATGAGAATTGAGAAAAGACCATCGGATTTAACAATAAGATCATTGGTAACTTTAGAGAGAGCAATTTTGGTGAAAGAATGAGATTAGAAGTTGTAAGAGGTTAAAAAGAGAGTGTGACAAGAGAGAAAGGGAAAGCACCTATTGCAGATGGCGTTCTCGAGGAGTTTAGCCAGGAAGAGGAGAAGAGATATGGGACGAGAGCTAGCAAGGATGGCTAAATCAGGTGAGGGCTCTTAAGGATGGAAGAGATGTGGACATGTTTGAAGGCATGAAGGAAGTGGCCAGCAGACAGAGAAGGACTGAAGATAAAAGAGAGAAAAAATGATAGAGGAAGTGATATGTTGGAGAAGGTGGCATAGAATGGGATCATTTGTGTTTGTAGAGAGGGGTTGGCCTTGGCAAGGAGTAGGGCCACCTCTTCATGTGAGACAAGAATGTTGGAGGAGATAGTAGCAAAAGAACGAAAGATGGAAAGAAGAGGAAACTCTTGGCCAGTGGCCTTAATTGTATCAGTAAAATGTGCTGCAAGTTTCTTAGCCAAGAGAGTTGGAGGAGAGGGGCATCTGTGGGAATTCAGAAGTGGGACAAAGAGGTTAGAAAAGCTGCTGTTATTCCTGAAAAGATGTGGTGAATCAGGACGCTGAAATTAGCTGTTCAATTTAAGTTCAAGGATCATTTGACTTTCTGTTAGAAAACAAATCTTTGGCCCCCATAACAAAGTCTTGATTTGACTTATTGACAATTTAATCTCTCAGAAGATAGAGGTATCAACAAGGGGACCTGCTCCTCTGGATCTAACTCAAAGTCAAATACAGTGTTACCGAAGTCTTAGGACAGTGTTAAATGCTTTTAAAACTTAGAACTGCACTGAGAATTTGTAGAGGCTGTGTATAAGCTCAGTCCCTTGGGTTATAAACTCCTTGAGGACAGGGACCGCTTCATTTTTGGCTTTGCATCTCTAGGACCTAACGCAGTGTCTTTATGAAGCAAGCACTTAAATGTTTGTTGGATTAGACCAAACCAATGAGGAGAAACCAACTGGGAAAGAGAAGTTATGTCAACCTTGGGAAAATGTGATTATGTCATCTTCGAACTCGTGAAAATCAAGGAACCGAGCCCTTGGCCTAGTTGGAGATGGCCATCAACTTCAAGAAAACTTATTTCAAAAATCTGGAGTCAAGGGAGTTATGAGCTCATAGCCTAAGATTCTCCTTCTTGCTCTCTTACTTCTGGAAGTAAGAAAATCTGCTAATTTTGCAGCCTGCCTCCTAGTCCATGCTTCTCAATGAGAAGGTGATGATTTTAGGAGTTATTCACTGGGGAATCCCTTGTGAGCTGTGGACCAGGGCCCCTTTCAGATAGATAGTACAGTTTGGGAGGAGACTTTCAAGTATTTAGGATTTGAGAAAAAACAAAACCAAGCTATGGTGAAGTTCTTCAGAACTGGGCCTTTTCAGCTTTCTTAGTACTTTTTTTTCCTGAGGAACAGGATTTCTTCAGTTTCCCACCCTAGAGAGAAATTTAAAAGGAACAAATGGATTCTATTTGACCAAAATCTTTGAATTAGATAGTTTAAAGCCAGGCAGAGACTTGAAAAAACCCAGTCTCCACAGCTTTTCCAGCAATTTTCTTCTGTCACTATAACTTCAGAGCCACTGGCTTTTCATTTCTGTATTTAAATGCAAAATAATGTTTTGGGTAATAAGAAAATAGAGGAGGGCATAGCCCTTCTTAGTGCAAAGCTCTTCTCTGAGCAACTGATGGCTTCGGCCCCATTCAGCACTGAAATGAATCACCACCATATTTTAACCCAGATATGGATTCCTGACATTGCTAAGCTCTAAGCTTTGCAGAAAATCTGCTGAATATGTTTAGTAGATAGGCACAACATTCCCTTGTTAAGGCCAAGGAATGACAGTGATGCAGGAGAGTTTTCTCAACCAGGCCTGGCTTCAATTTATAAAGCTCAATGTTGGAAACAAACGTAGAGGCCATTTAATTCATTCTACATCTGGACCCAGGATCCCTTCTACAAGAGGACGACCTCCAGCCTCCATGTGGAGAAGTCTACTGACCGGAAATTCTTTCACTTTTGAGGTAACCATTCTACTTTTAAACTGATTTTCCCTACAATATGGCCAATTACATCCTCCTTTTGATTCACTTCAATATTATTTTGGAAATTGAAATACACATTTTACTGTTTTCCTTTACATGTCACGTGAAGGACACAAATTTATTAAGAATGTAATAAAGAAAGGGAAAGGCAGTGGGTCTTGTCAAAATGCCAACTCTTGGACCAGTGGGAGAATCACAAGAGTTGTTCCCCAATTATGAAGGGTCAGTATTTATTAATGATTGTCTGCTCTCCTTCTCTGACCCTTAAAAGGAAGAAACGCATTTTTCTGGCCTTTGCTGTGGTATGGGACTTGCCCAATATTATCAACTTAAGTCAACCTCAATTGATTGTTACCGGAACAAATGTGGCGGCCCATCCCTTTTGTGGAACACCTAGCTTTATCAGTCGAGCTAATGTCTTCAGATTTAAAGTGCACATCACCATTGTCCTGACAGCCTCATGTCAACTTTACCCCCATCCCAGTTGTAGTAATTATGTCTGGTTAATAACAACAGTAATAATAGCTAGTGTTTCCGTAATGCTTTAAGGTTTGCCAAGGTTTTTGCAAATATTATTTCATTTGATCCTTACTACAATTCTAGGAGGTAAGAGCTTTTATTATCCCTGTTTTACAGATGAGGAAATTAAGGCAGACAGGTTAAATGATTTGTACGGGTTCACAAAGCTAGTAAGTGTTTAAGGCAAATTTGATCTCTGATTTTCTGACTCTGGTTCTAGTGCCCCATTTACTGCTACACCTAGTGGCCTCTAATAGCTGAGCCAGTGTGTCTAATATCCTTTATATTGAAAAGTTCACAAGAAGGTAGCCTAGATCCTGGGGTTCCAACTTTCAAATGTCTCCTTTATCAATAGAAAAGAAGATTCTTGAATGACACGAACTGTTTTATTTTTGTCTTTGTATCCCCAGTGCTTAATTAATAAGTGCTTGCCAAAATGCTTTGAAAGTCAGTTTGACCAAAAAAAAATGAAGTGTAAATCAAATTAATAATGAGGTTTTTGCCTCATACCCCCACAAATTAGCAAAAATGACAAAAGATGGAAATAATCAGTGTTGGAGAGGTTGTGAGAAGACAGGAATACTGGTAAATTGTTGGTGGAGCTGTGGATTAGTACAGCCATTTCAGAAAGAAGTTTATGGAATTGTGCAAGTAAAGTGACTTTGACCCAGACATTACATCATTCAGCTTATACCCCAAGGAGACCATCAATAAGAAGAAAATCCCAATATACATCAATTTATAGCAGCACTTTTTGTGATAGCAAGAATTGGAAACAAGTAGGTGCCCATTGATTAGGGGATAGCTAAACAAATTGTGGTACATGAATGTTATGGAATATTACTGTTTGGTAAGATAAATATGATGAATATAGAGAAGTCTGAAAAGATTTATATGAATTGATGCAAAATGAAGTAAGCAGATCCAAGAAAATAATCTGCAGAATGACTACGATCATGTAGGCAGAAAGAACAACTACAAAATCGTCAGAAGTGAATCTTAACAAATTTATAAAAAACCAAATATGACTCCAAAGAAGAGCTATAGAAAACACCCTCACCCTACCCCTTTGCCAAGGTAGGAGTGCTACACTTGCATATATTTTCAAACTTTTTTGATGTATGTACCAGTTTTACTGATTTTTGTCTTATTGATTAAATGGGATGGCTCTCTGGGAGGGGAGTAGAAGGATTAAAGAGAAATTTTGTGATATTAAAAAAAGATATAGATAAAATTTTATTTTAAGAAAAAAGTCAATTTGGCTAAAGCAGCTATTTTCCCCAAATAGAGAAAAGGTTAACCAAGTCACAAGCCTTTAAATATCTGTTCTGTACTAGGCACCGGTGACTCAAAGAAAAAAATGAAACAATCCTTTCCCTCAAAGAGCTTGCATACTAGTAAGGGAAGGAACAGATTCACAGAGAGGTAAACAGAGGATATATGCAAAATAAACACATAGGGATAGAGTACTAACTGCAGGAACAATCAACATAAACTTCTTTAGCTGAGCCTAGAGAGCTAGAGGTTTCAAGAGGGGGAGGTAAGGAGGAAGAGCATTTCAGTCATGAGGCACAGCCTCTGAAAAGGCACAGAGGCTAGAGATAGAATGTCATGTTGAAGGTACAGTAAGTAATCTAATTTGGGTGGACTGTGAAGTTTATGATGGAGAGTTTTATATGTAAACAGCCTGGCGAGGTAAGGTGATAGCAGATTGTGAAGGATTTTGAATGCCAAATAGTGGAGCTTGTAATTACATGCTTAAAATAAAAAGGAATTACTTAGGCTTCTTCAGCAGGGGAAAGATGTTGCCTGACCAAGGCTTTAGGAAAATCACTTTGGCAGCTACGCAGAGGACAGCTTGAAGAGGAGAGAGGTTTGAGGTAGGAAGACCACTTATTACACAGACAACAACCCTTCCACTCCTTAGCATGGTCTTTTAAACAATAAGTAAAGTTATCACCACATAGCTAATGTGGACAACAGACATGCAGGTTCTCACCAGGCCAAGTATTACTTGAAGCCTGTCCAGCTTGGACCTTCATAGAATATGCTTCAGCTTTACTGAGGTAGCCAGTGACTGGACCCAAGGTCCTTTAAAATCACAATAATGTCTTTCCATCCCCACCACCTTGCACATGGTAGATACTTAAATGTGTGCATGTTACCTGTAGCCCTTGTGGCTCCTTTGAAAAGGCTAAAATCAAGAGTAGTAGCCGCTCACATCCTGATGCCCGCATGACTGGAATTTCAAGGAGTAGCAGAAGGAAGAGGAGACACACAACCCTGAACGTGCCAGTCTCATGCTCCTCTAGACTATTGTTCAGCAGCTTCTTGCCCTGAGACTCCCAGTGAGGAGTGACGCCCAATACTCCTCTCCTATAGACCCGGCTTGTCAGAGACCACCTTGCCAGTCTCTCTGTCCAGATCAGCACACTGTACTCCCAAGAAAATACTTACAAAGAGAAGAGGACAAAGTGTAGACATAGGTTCTATGCATTGAATTCAATTGAACAAAATTCAATACATTTTAAAATGAGTAGGTCTTTAGTAGAGATAGACATAGATTTTAATAAATTGTTATTGTTGTTGCTATATATTTTATCATCTAAATTTCCCAATATATTCCTGCTCCTCCCTCTCCCTCCCAAAAATCTGTCCCTTTATAACAAAGAAGAGGAAAAACATTTTCAACAAAACTAACCCAAAGAAAACAGTCTGATATTATGTTTAACATTACACATCCATAGTCACCCTTCCCTGCAAATAAAGGCATGAAACAACTTCTTTGTGGCCAAGGCCTCCGTTTCCTGACTCCAGGCGCTTACACTGGTTGTTTCCCATACCTCTCTCCACTTCCTGTACCTCCTGACTTTTCTGGGTTCTGTCAAGTTCCTGCTTAACTTTCACTTCCTACAGAAAGTCTTTCATAATCTCTCTTAATTCTGTTCTCTGTTGGTTATTTTCTCTTTATCCTGTATATAGCTTATTTGTATACATTTGTTTGCTTGTTGCCTACCCTGTTAGACTGTAAGCTCCTTGAAGGAAGAGACTGACCTTTCCTTCTTTTTGTATTCCCAGCACTTAACACAGTACCTGACACATAGTAGGACCTTAACGAGTTTATTGACTGCCTGCCAAGCTTGGTCATTATAATTGCACAGTGTTCAGTTTGGATTATTTTGTTACAACTTGTGTCTTCTCCATTTACATTGTTTTAATTATTTGTGAATAGTGTTTTCTTGGCTTATGCACATCTTTCCATTCTCCCCTGTATTCATTTTTGTCATTTCTCACAGAACAATAGCATTCTATTATATTCATGTACTACGCTTGTTGTTTTTTAGTAATTCCGCAAGTGATGGGTGTCTACTTTGTTCCCAGTTCTTTGCTACCACAAAAAGTAGTTCTATAAATATTTTGAGATATATGGGGGCCTTTCTTTTGATCATTAACTTCCTTAGGGTAACAGCAGGATATCTGAATCAAAGACTATAGACATTTAAGTCACATCTTTCTCCTATTTCAGAATAGCAGCAGCAGGCAAAACCTGTCTGGGCAGCCTGGTGATTTAGAACATTCTTTCATGGGGATGTTAATAATTTCCAATTATTCTTTTGAAAATTCTTTGTTCATATCCTTCCACTAATGATCTATTGGGGAATGGCTTTGATCATGTATATTTTGGTCAGGATCTTAGGTATCAGGCCCTTATCAGAAATATTTGATATAAAGAATTTTCCCTGGTCAATCATTTCCATTCTTCTCCTCATAGTATTGATTTGTTTGTGTAAAAGTTTTTCAATTTCACAATTGAAATCTCTTTTATCTTTTGTGATCACCTCTATCCTTTGGTTAAGAATTTACGCTTTAGCCATAACTGGGTCTAATCTGATTCTTTTCTCATTTTTTATGCAGTGACCTTTAATAACCAGGCCATCTATCCATTTGAAGTTTATTGAGGAGTATGATATAAAATATTGGTCTAAACCGAGAGTTCTTCAACTTTTTGTATCAAGGATCTATTTGGCTATGTGGTAAAACCTGTGGACCTCTCCTCAGAATAAAGTTTTTAAACACATAAAATAAAACACTTGAAATTACAAAGTATGATAGAACCAACATTTACCAGGATTTCTCCCTCTATCCCCGCAACATGAGTTAAGCTTGATTTTCCCTAAAAAATGAAAAAACCAGGACTTGATTGGACCAATGGTGGTACAAAGGCTCATGTTATGCCTTCCTGATAGCTTCTGGTGGTATTCAGGTGTCTTCCTAGTTGTCTAAGGGCATTAAAAAGTCCCACTCTCAGGGTGGCTAGGTGGGGCAGTGAATAGAGCACCGGCCCTGGGGTCAAGAGGATCTGAGTTCAAATCCAGCCTCAGACACTCAACCCTTACTGGCTGTGTGACCTTGGGCAAGTCACTTAACCCCAATTGCCTGCCTTCCCCCTTGCAAAAAAAAAGTCCTACTCTCAGCCTTTCAAACTTCATGATGTCTGGAGATCATGAGAGTAACCATATCCTGAGTAGAAAGTCCCACATGGAGGCAAAGAAGGTCAGTTCTACCAAAGCTTAAGTAGTACTGTATACTTACTCAATATCCTTGCTAAGTTAGGGCTAAGTAAACCTCCTGTTGTTAATTGTTCAATGACCTATCAGTGCCTCATTTTATCCTAACATCAAACCTGAAGTAACAAGGTGCCTGCTTCAGAACTATCCCTAGCATGAAGGAAACCAATTGTACTGAAACACGGTTAACAATTTAAAAAAAAGAAGTTCATGGACCCCAGATTAAGAACTTCTGGCTTAAAACAATTCATAATGTCACTGACAGTACATTAAAGTGCCTGTTTTTCCACAGCCTCTCCAACATTTGTCATTTTTCTTTTTTTCTGGCTTTGCCAATATGATGGGTTACATAATATAAACCTAATTTATAACAAACTCTTTTCCAGTTTTTTCAGCAATTTTTGTCAACTAGAGGATTCTTCCTCCAAGTAATTTATGTTTTCAGCTTTATTGAACAGGTTTACCAAATTAAATTATTTCTGAACTTTCCTAGACACTAAAACTTTTTAAATCAGTCAGGAACCTAGAAACACAAGACAAAAGGGTAAAAGCTAACTAAGCTTTGACAGCTCTCACTGTAGGCATGCATCTGGATTTCTTATCACCTACCTTAAGGAAAAATAGTACACACAGAAAACAGCTGAGAAGCCATGGCAAGGAAGAGAGGCTTTTTTTGCAAGTGGTCTAATCTATCTTTCTGTCTCCAGGATGGACCATGGACCATACCTAAACCATTCTAGACACACAGACTAGTTGACCAAGTGGTTGTTTTGCTGTACCCCTGAGGTTAGCCCAATTCCACATGAATCCATTAGGTTGGGGTCAAGACCAGTCTAGAGTGGAGCTCTACCCAGAGGGATCTGTTCCCATTGGAAGTGGTTCCTGGGCATGTGGTTTAGTCCTCCACAGACCACATAGAATCTGCCCTCACCATCTAGGGCTCCATTGAACTATTCATGTACCACAAACTTTAGCCATCTCCCCAAGTAATGACTTTCTACTTTATTTCCAGTTAACTACTACTGTGAAAAGTTCTGGTTTAAATATTTTGATATGGGGTAGGGGGTTGTTACTGAATCTTTCATTTTTTCCTACTCTGTAAGAATGCTCCCAACCCTTTCATTTTACAGATGAGAAAAATGAAGCTCCAAAAAGCAAAATGACTTGCTTAAGTTCATCAGGTACTGTCAAAACCAGATCTGAACCCCAATTTCCTGTCTCTAAATTCAGGGTGCTTTGCACTGTACCTTGTTTCCTCCCAGTGGTTTAAGGGAAACAAGATGTGAAACCCACGTGAAGTGATTAGCAACTAATTAAGTGCTTGTAGTGAAATGGGATTCAGGGATGGAGAGAGCTAGATTGACTGGAAGAATCAAGGAAAGGCTTCCTGGAAGAGCTGGGAAGGGTGAGTAGAGTTTGAATGGGCAAAAGGAAGACAGGAAGATATTTCAGGTCAGGATAACAGTATAAGAAAAGGCAGTGAGGGAAAAATGGAAACATGGTTTTGGTGAACAATAGTACGAGAACAGCCTAACTGACATAGCTGTCTGTTGAGGAACAGCTGTAAATTAGGTATGATAGGTAGGGTGGGGCCATGTTGTAGAGGCTTCTAGTGCTGAGCAGAGGAGTTTGGACTTGATGTGGTAATCTGTGGAGAGCCATTATAGGGCTCAAGCAGGGGAGTGACAATGAAAATCTTGTATCAAGGAGATTATGATGGTGGTCGGTAGGATGGACTACAGACAGGGAGACTAGTTATGAACCTATTGTAATATTCAAAATTTGAGTTACTGAAGGGCATTTAGTTGATTTGAGTTGATTAGAGTGGTGGCAGTAGGAATAGAGTGGAGGTAGACGCTGCAATTAAATAAACGTTAAGTGTCTACTGAGTGCCACACTTCAGTATCTTTGCCAAGAAAACCCCTTGGATGGTATGGTCCATAGGGTCATGAAGAGTTGGACACAACTGAATAACATGTGCCAGGCACTGTTCTGAGGATATAAATAAGAAGTATTACTACAAATAAGGCCTAGAACACTTGTGACAGATTAGGGTGTAGTTAACAAACATTTATGAAGTACCTACTATATACATTAGGCTCAGTTTGGGGGCTTGTGTCAGAGTATACATATGGCTGGGAGCCTTTCCCAATTTCAGGGCTGGGAGAACTGGGAGTAGTGCTGACTCTCCCTAAATTAATCTGATATTCCTCACAACATTCTTGGCTTCAATTCATATTCTCTCTGGGGCAAGAGAGAGAAATGGGTTCACCAAATAACTTGCAATTTCCTCTTAGTCATTTAAAGTATTTTCTAAGAGCCCATATGCTTATTTAGCCCAACATGACATCCTTCTATGATATATCTACCGTTCTGAGCAGGGATGGACATCCCTTGGTCTTCTTTGATGTATTATGTGGTCATGGAGCTGGGGACTCAGCTTGCCACCTGTCAGCTCCCTCAGACTCTTTTAGCTGCTCTCACTTCCTCAGGCCTTGCGATGTAGCTGTGATGGGAATGATGCCAGCATTTCTGAAAAGAGGGTGATTTTTACCTGTCATCATCTGCTGTACTGATAAGTGGTTCAAATACTACTTTGGAACCAACCCCATGAGGCCAACACAAAGCTTTGGTGAAAAGCAAAGAATTTGGTCAAGCAAAAGGAGATTGTTTTCGTCTGTAGCATTGCAAATGGTCTACTTATCTTTTGTTTTTCTTCCTGCTGAACTCTCTTCTTGACTAACTGGGTATTATGTAGACACAGCCTAAGGGGATCCTGGGGAAGTAACATATTTTCAAACCCACCAGTAATCCCCACAGCCCTCAGAGCAGCATCTGTGTGGTAGAAGGTGGTATATTTGGGTGGCTGTCTCACCTAAGTCATGGCTTCCCATGCAGGTGTTCCCAGCCACATAACAGAGCAGCTCATTCACAGGCAGATTTTACAGGCTTCTCCTCTTCCTTTTGCTGTAATCAATCAACAAACGTTTGTTAAGCTCTTACTATGTAACCAAGTAGTGCGCTAAGCCCTGGGGATACCATAAAAAGCAAAAACCTTCCTTTCCCTCAAGTCATTTACATTCTAATGGGAGAAATAACATATATGAATCTGAACATACAAGATCAATATCAAATAGATTATGGGTGTTGTTAGAAGCAATCACACGGAAGACCAGAAGAGGCCTCCTGGAGGAGATCACAATAGAGCCTACAAGTGTTAAAGGAAGCCGGAGGTTTCCAAGAATTGGAGGTTGGAAGGGCGAACATTCCAGGTAAGGGGAATAGTCATTGTAAAGGCACAGAAATGGGAGACAGTGGGTAAGGAGCAGCAAGTGTGCCAGTAGGGTTATAATATAGAGTACTGAATGTGGGTGAAATGAAAGCAAATTAATGAGAGCAGATTGGAAAGGTAGAAAAGGGCCAAGTTGTAAAGAATTTTAAATCTGAGACTTTAAAAGAGATTTTCAATTTGATCCTTTAAGGTAATTGGGAGCCACTGGAGTTTATTGAGTAAGGGAATGACATGGTGAAATTTACACTGTAAGAAAATGACTTTGGCTGCTCAGTGGAAGATGTTTGGAGTTGGGAGAGACTTGAGGCAGAGAGACTAATTAGAAAGCTATTGCAGTAGTCCAAAATGTGTGATAGCTATGTGAGTAAAAATAAGGGGACATATGTGAGACAGGTTATAGAGAAAGAACTTAGATGACTTGGCAACTGATTGGATAGCTAGGGTAAGCAAGAGAGAGGAAACAAAGATAACTTACTGCAAGGTTTTGGACCTGGGATGGCTATGGTCTCAACAGTATGAGTGGTTTGTCCTTCATTCTCAAAGGGGACCTTGACATCAGGAAGAAGATGGCATGACTTGCAATTGAATTGGATTTAAGCGAGGGAGAGCTGTGCAAAGTCACCAGCCTCACTTTCGACTCCAGTGCCATCTGGCTCTAATCAGGACAGTTGGAGTTGACCCAGGATGCAGTGGGAGACCTTAACCTTTTTAAGCTAAGGTATTACCCAGCTCTTAATTTCAGTGGTGGCAATGCCCATTCAGCAAGTAGGCCTGTTTATGAAGAAACTCGAGGAATGGCCCCTTTAATTTAAAAAAAACAAACCCAGCAATGATAAGGAAGTTCAGAAGAGGGGAGAGTTTGGGTTAAAAATAATGAGTCTGTTTTAGGAATGTTTTGATTGAGATGCCAATAAGGCATCCATTTAGAAATGTCTAATAGGTATCTGATGGCAGTGTAATAGAGCTCAGGAGAGAGACCAGGGCTGGGTAAAGAGTGGAAGAAACACGTTTATCATCAGAGATTGGAGTGAAGGAAGAGATGGGGGGACAGTGCCAGAGACATGTAAGATGAGAAGGAATGGGAAAGGACCTTTTGGTAAGTGGTCTCAATTCTGTCAGTTACATATGAAGACATTCTCAGCACAGACAGAAGGGAGTAATGTGAGAAGCTTCCAGAAAGAAGAAAAGGTTTGGCAGAGTTTCTGGGGTAAGTGGTATAGAGTTAGACGGTCAATTAGAGAGAAAGAAGACTGCCCTGCAGTGAGGGCCTCGTCAACACCTAGTCAGCATGATTTTCTTGCATGGTTTCATGATTTTCTTCAGCTACATTCAGCAGCATATAAGTAGGAGTAAAGGAAGCAGATGAGAATAATCCAGGAATTGGAGTTAGCAAGGTATCCTTAGTGATTAGGACAAGGGAGCAAGGTATTCAAGAGTAGAAGATAGTGTAGAGTCTAAGTGGCTCACCAAGGAAGTCAAGATTGGGAGGCAATTGTGTCCTGCTCAGAGATATTGACCTGGGATGGTATTGTAGTATTAGATGGGGGTGGGGGGAAGGGTCACATTGAGGGCAAAGAATAGATTTAAAAGAATGAGATATAGGGAGAGACATAAAGATATAAAACTATCAGATAAAGGAAATTCAGAATTCTTTTTTTTTTACTTTTTGGAGGGCAGTTGGGGTTAAGTGACTTGCCCAAGGTCACATGGCTAGTTTTTGTGTTAAGTGTCTGAGGTCAGATTTGAACTCAGGGCATCCTGACTCCAGGGCTAGTGCTCTATTCACTGCACCACCTAGCTGCCCCATAAATTCAAAATTCTTAAAGAAGATAGTAGAAATTTGTGGGTGATGGCATGACTAAATTCTCTTAGAAATAGTTCTCTTTGTGTAGCTGAAACACAGAATTTGTCATTAGAACTGAACAGATTGAGAAACTGGGAAGTTGAAATATTTAAGTGAGCATCCATATGTATTGTAAAAGTCCTCTAGAATGAAGTTGGGAAATAGGGGGAGAGAAAGTCCATGAGCCAGGAAGGCGGGAGAATGCCTTGTGGAATGACAGATATAATGGCCACCAAGACCTCGATCGAATTATAAGTTTATAAACCTTGAAGGAGGAAAGTTTGCTGAGTGATGGTAAAAGATTCTGGATGTGGCCATTGGGAGCAAGAAATATTCCAAGTCTTCCACCATGACCATCAAGTCAGAAGTATGAGAAAAAATGCAACAAGTCCTAGAAAGAGTAGCTAGTGCTGCCATATTTTGATGATTGTCAGAAGATAGAGTATGGTATTGTCTGCTTCTGTGGCAAGGTGTGATAACTATCCCTAAATTGGCAACTGCCTTTTCTCCAAAACTACAAGGAAAGGACCTTCCTATTGTCTTGTAAGCCACAAGGTTGAGGCAGTCATAACTAGCTGGAACTGCACCAGGAGCAAATTTACTTCTCAGAGAGAAGTGCAAAAAACAATTCCTCTATAAGTACAGTTACTCCTTGTCCCATAGAAAGTCTAACCTTCTCCCCCCCCCCCTGCATCTTGCAGTGGGGCATGTGTGCTCTCAGCACTGAAGGGCTTGGTGCTTTTGATTGATGAAACAATACCTCTCCTCTAAGGGTATGTCTTAGTACCCTGGAACAAAGCCCTGTTTGCCCTGTGCTAGTTTCAGCTCTGCCTAGAGTTATGCTTTACAACTTACAGAGGGAGAAACTTTTCATTGTGGCACCTTTATTCTTTACAAACTTTCAAATAGTCATTATGCTTCAGGAAGAGAACCTTTAGCACAAAAGCCATCCTTTCAGATGTGTCTTCGTATCTCATTAGGGAAGTGCTATGAGACAGTACAAAGACTATTGGGCTTGTGGCAAGGAGAGGGGGTCAAATTGTTAACCTTTGACCTATTATGAGCCTCTCAGTTTCCTCTCCTATAACATGAGAATAATGATAGCTCTTGGACCCACTTCACTGGCTTTGTGTAAGGATCAGATGAGATGCTAAATGATTTTGTAAACCTGAAGGCACTACATAAATGGAATGGGACAGCAGGTGAGCCTCCTCTCGTCCATGTGACTTGAGGCACTTGCAGTGGGGCATGTGTGCTCTCAGCACTGAAGGGCTCGGTGCTTTTGATTGATGAAACAAAGCCTGGGTGGTCCCTTGCTTCTCTCCACTCCCTTGGCAGCTGATAGAGGGGGAGAGACTTCATCATTTTAAGTAATAGTATCTAACAATAATAGCCAACATTCACATAATGCTGATGGTGTGCCAGGTAGTGTGCTAAGCATTTTACAGATATTTCATTCGATCCTCATAACAACCCTGGGAATAAGCGCTAATAATGCATCCAGTTTATAGATGAGGAAACAGAGACGGGAGAGGTGAAGTGACTTGCCCAGTCTCACACAGCCCAGCCAGTGTCTGACTCCAGGCAACTCTTGGATCCACTGTGCTCTCCCCCTCTCCCTCCCTCCCTCCTCTCTCTCTCTCCTTCCTCTTTTTCCCCCCTCTCTCCCTCTCCCTCTCTCTGTCTCTGTCCCTCTCCTCTCTCTCTGTCTCTCTTTCTCTGTCTCTCTCCTCTCTCTCTGTCTCTCTTTCTCTGTCTCTGTCTCTGTCTCTGTCTCTGTCTCTCTCCTCTCTCTCTGTCTCTCTGTCTCTGTCTCTCTGTCTCTCTCCTTCCTCTCTTTCCCCCTCTCTCTCCCTCTCCCTCTCTCTGTCTCTGTCTCTCTCCTCTCTCTGTCTCTCTGTCTATGTCTCTGTCTCTCTCCTCTCTCTCTGTCTCTCTTTCTCTGTCTCTGTCTCTCTGTCTCTCTCTCTCTCCTCCTCTCCCCACCATGGTTATGGTGACTGCTTGCATACAGCCAAAGAGTAGCTACTCCTCCAGGTGAGTCTAAATCAGGATCTCAAGGCTCCAGCTGCCCCTTCTGCTTTGTGTTTCTTTCCCATAGTATCGGTGGCTTTTTTCCATTTTTAGTCACCACTTAGGATCAGAAATGTTGTTTTACTTGCAACTATTCCCCCTCAGTATTCTCCTCCCTCTTAACTCCTCTCTCTCCCTTATCCCCATTTGTTTCCCTGTTGAGTTGATAATATTTCTACCCCAAACTATTGTGTGTGTTTTGAACCCTCTTTTATCCATTTCAAAGGATGTTCATCTGCTCCCTATTCCTCCCCCTCCTTCCTCTGTGTTTATTTTCTTTTTTTAAGCACACCAATAATGAGAAATAGCAAGTTCAAACCCCTTCTTCGTCCTTTCTACATTGGTGTATTCAAGAACAAAGTACAAACAACAACATTCCTTTTACGCTCTTCTCTTTCCCCTCTTAAAACCCTCAAAACTAAAAAATCCACCCCCAGGTCCTCTGGTTTTATGATTTATTTCCTCAGTACACTTTTAAGACCTTAAAGCTGTGAAGGGATACTTTTTTCTCCTTCCGCTATTGGAATGGCAGCGCATCCCCAAACAATCTCTTCCAGCTGCTCGAATGAATCCACCTTTCCAGGTTTCTCTTGACTTTCTTTATTTACTTTTAG
Source organism: Pseudocheirus occidentalis (assembly GCA_028646575.1). Taxonomy (NCBI): domain Eukaryota; kingdom Metazoa; phylum Chordata; class Mammalia; order Diprotodontia; family Pseudocheiridae; genus Pseudocheirus; species Pseudocheirus occidentalis. Next base: position 5,298,823 of record CM053602.1, on the reverse strand, counting down.
CTGACAGCATTCAGTCCCACAGTCCCTTGAGTTTCACATTTTCTTCCCCTCCCTCTGCCCCCCCCCATGGCAGCATGCAATCAAGTATAAGATCTGCAAATACCTTCACATCAACCATTAGTCAGGTTGTAAAGAAGGGTTATAACCAATGGAGTGAACAATGAGAAAGAAGGAATACAACAAAACACAGGAGAGAGAGAGAGAGCAAGTAGTTTGCTTCTATCTGCATTCAGGTTCCATAAATCTTTCTCTGGATGTGTCTTCTGGATTTGTCTTATAGTGTTGCATTGCTGAGAAGAGCCCAGTCTATCAGAGTCAGTCATCACAGATACAATGTGTCTGTAACTGAGTACAAAATTCTCCTGGTTCTGCTCTTCTCACTCAGCATCAGTTTATATAAGTCTCTCCAGGTTATTATAAAGTCTATTTGCTCCTCATTTCTTATACCACAATAGTATTCCATTATATTCATATACCATAACTTGTTCAGACATTCCCCAATTTATGGACATCCCCTGGATTTCCAACTCTTTGAAACCACAAAAAGCTCTTCTATAAATATCCTTGTACATATGGGTCCTTTTCCAACTTCTATGATCTCTTTGGGATGCAAGAAGTGGTATTGCTGGGTCAAAGGGTACACACGTTTTTATAGCCCTTTGGGCATAGTTCCAGATTGTTCTCCAGAATGATTGGATCAGTTCACAACTCTACCAACAAAGTATTAGAGTTCCAATTTGTCTACATCCTCTCCAGCATTTATCATTTTCTTCTTTTGACATCTTAGCCAATCTGACTGGTAAGATGTGGTACCTTAGAGTTGTTTTGATTTGCATTTCTGTAATAAATAGTGATTTAGAACATTTTTCATATGCTTACAGATATCTTTAATTCCTTCCTCTGAAAACTACCTGTTCATATCCTTTGACCATTTATCAGTTTGGGAAGGGCTTGTATTCTTATAGATTTGACTCAGTTCTCTGTGTATTTTTGAAATAAGGCCTTTATCAGAGGTACTGGTTGTAAAAATTATTTCCCAATTTTCCACTTCTCTCCTAATCTTGGTTACATTGGCTTTTTTTGTACAAAAACTTTTCAACTTAATGTAATCAAAACTATCCATTTTGTATTTCATAATGCTCTCTAACTCTTGTTTGTTGACTCTTGTATTTCAAAGTTCCAACTCACCTTTAGATTTGTTATCAGAAATGCTTAAAAATCCTCTAGTTCTCTATTGGAGATCTGTTTTCCTCTGTAAGATTATCCTTAGCTTTGTAAATCTTGGGTGTAAGGTGACACCTTTTGCTACTTAGAATATCGTATTCCTAGATCTCCTCTTGTCCACAATAAAAGCTCACAAGTCTTTTGTGATCCTGGTTGTTGTTCCTTGGTATTTGAATTCCTTATTTCTGGATGCTTGCATTACTTTTTTTTGGATATGGATTTTGGCTATGGGACTTTTCCTTTTGTTGTTTCTTTCAGGAAGTCATCAATGAATTCTATCTTCATTTTGCCCTGTGGTTCTAATAGATGTGGACAGTTGTCATATATGATTTTTTGAAACGTAGTATCCAGGCTTTTTTCTTTTAGTATAGTTTTCAAGGAGTCCAGTGTTTCTTAAATTCTCTCTCCTTGACCTCTTTTTCAGAGATTTTCTTTCATTTTTACCTCTTCATTTCTTTTAGGTATTCATGAAGACCTCAGGGAAGACCCAATGCAGTTGTAATGCAATTACTCTCCCCTTCTTTGGAGGCCTCTTGCTTATGAGCTTCTAGTTGATTTTTTTCGGTTATGGGCTAGGAAAAGTTACTGTACTTTCTTATTAGATGTCTTGATCATTATTCAGATCATTATGAATTTCAAGTTTTTGTTTGTGCTGACATGTGAAGTTAAGCAACCTGCCTCTAGACAGCCATCTTGGCCAAGTTAGACTTGTGTTCTCTCCAGGACTCTATAATTTGGTCACCTAGGAGCTCAGGGAAAGAAATGCAGAGCAAAAGTACCAGTCTCGTCCCTGAGTTCCTGACTCCAACAGCTAGGAGAGAGTAGCCATCATTTAATAACAAGAAGCTAACATTTCTATGGCACTTACCATGTGCCAGGTGCTTTACAAATATTATCTCAATTGATTCCCAAGACAATTCTGGGAAGAAGGAGCTATTATCATCCCCATTTTATAGGTGAGGAGACTGGGGCACACTGGCTAATTGACTTGGTCAAGATCACACAGCTAGTGATGTCTGAGGCAGGATTTTCACTCAGGTCTTTCTGACTCCAAGCCCAGGGCCTTATCTACTGCATCACTTTCAGCCCTCTCAGGAAGTCCCAGAAAGAATTCTGTGCTACAGATTCCAGGGGAACTTTCATCACAGTCAAAAGACATGAGGCCCACAGAACGAGGAATAGGCTTGAGGTTGGAGGGTCTTACCTCTTAGCCCCTATTACACTTATAGCAGTAGAATGCTGAAGGCTTCTTGGGTTCAGGGACTATCTCACTTTTGTATTTGTATACCCAGAACCTAGCACCAAGTCTGACACATACTAAGTACTTTACTAGATGCTTATTGATTGATGGACTATGGGATGGAGTGTGTTCTAGTATAGTCCTGACAGAAAAATTGTTAATATAATGACAGAAAATTGTTAATACCAAATGTAATGTTACTTGCTGCTCCCTTAATTATCCTAGTAATGTCAGAATTTCAGTACCCTTCTTGCATCCTCATTCTTAAAGATATTTATTCTCAATTAAGTTGAACTGAAGTATACCCTGTCACCTCACCCTCCACCTCACCTCCTGCCCCAAGAGTTTACCTTGTAGAAGAACCTAGCTTAAGCTGGATCTCCGATTCCAATATCCTTGCCCCCTTCCTTTGGGATTCATGGCATGAAGGGCAAAAGAGCAAGAGTGAAATGAGTTGCCTTGTCTGGATAGCCAAGGGTGACTGGGGTCTCATGACCAGGCCTTGTTACCTCATACTGCCTCCTCCCCCTTTCTTCCTAAAAGTATAAGAACTTTTACTGTGAGTCTCTTGGTGGGACATCCAGTCCCCCAGGATGGTTGGTTTGCCTTAAAGATCATTTATCCCTCAACTCATACTGAGTTATTTCAGAACTTGACAGTACAGTAGACCTCAGTTTGAATCCTGGCTCCTATGCTTGCTATTTTCTTGACAATGGCCAAGCGACTTCATTTCTTTGAGTCTGTTCCCTAATCTTCTTAATGGAGCTAAGATCCACCTCACTGAGGTCTTCCTTTCTTATCCAACAAGCATTTATTAAGTTCCTTTTGTATGCAAGGCACTGTGCTGTACACTAAAAATACAAAGACAGAATGAAAAAGCCAGTCCCTGCCTTCAAGGACCTTACATTCTACAGGGGAATATTACAGGAAGAGAGATATGTTTATGCATTCGAATTTGAAGAGAACCACAGAACTCTGTCCACCTTAGAACAGTATGCAAATGTGTGTTCTCATTAGTTATGGCAGCATCCTGCTCCAAATGTAACTCTTTCCTAGGAAATCATTGCAAAGAATGATTCCTCTGGTCTTCAAGAGAAGCAGATAAAGCCCCCAGAATGAGCTGCTCATAGTGACTCTCTTCTGTTGCATCAGCCAGGCAGGGAATAATGGCACATTGCCAGGTATTATCAGAAACTAGCCCAGAGAAATACTTCTAGAAGAGACTGGTAATGTGGCCCAAAAGGCCAGGGACACTGCTGCTGAAGAGCCTTTCTGGGAAGAGCAAGGGTCAGAAGAGCCAAGGACGTCTGAGAACAATTAGTGGATGGCTCCGAGCTGGAAGGTCTCAGTAAGACTTTTCTTGGAAATTCAAAGACACCAACTTTGAACTAAAGGGGGGAGAAATAAAGCTCTCTCCCAAATTTGTAATTCTAAGTCAAGTTGAAAATAGAAACTGGATTTTGCTCATACTTTGGGTTTTGCTGGGGGGGGAGGTTAGAATTTTTTTTTTGCAAAATACTGATTTTTTAATTGAATTTAATTTTTAAATTAATTATTTTTTAAAATTTTGAGTTCCAAATTCTGTGTGTGTGTGTGTCTCTGTCTCTCTGTCTGTCTCTCTCTCAAGCAATATAATAGTCATTCTCCTAATGAAATCAAACAAAGCATTTTTCCATGTTAGGCACATTGCAAAAAAAAAAGGAAAGAAAAAGGAAATAGAACAACTTCCTTCTGTCTGCACTCCAAGTTCATTCATTCTTTCTCTGAATGGGAATGGTATAAAATGTTAACTTTTAAATAAATATTTAAAACTAAAGGGATAAACCATAGTCGATACGAATAAAATCCTTAAACCACTTCTGACCATAACTTTAGATTTTAAATGTAGTATTAGCAATATGACAGGAGAAGACTTATCATGGTACAGTGTTGACAAGAGGTGGCTTGGGAGCCAAAACGATCTTGGTTCCTATCCCAGCTCTACTACTTCCTACCTGAATGACCTTGGACAAGTCCCTTTCTCTCTCTGGGCCACAGCTTCATCTTTAAAATGAAGAGCTTGGGAGAGTAATCTAGCACAGACTCTTGCTGGCTTGTTCAATACAAGCCTCATAAATAGTTATGCTCCTTAAGAGTCCCATTGGAAACCCAGGGGCTGATCCAAGATGGCAGCATAGGAACAGGAAAATTCCACACTCCCCCACAACCACCTCAAATATCCATAAAATATGACTCTAAACAAATTTTAGAGCCCCAGAATCCACAAAATTAGGGAAAAACACATCTCCCACTGAAGGCAGCTCGAGAAGCAGGACAAGAAGGGTTCATCACAGCACACTGAGAGCCTAAACCAGCCCAGCCTGAAACCACAGCTTGGCCCTGGGTCCACCAGGACAAGCCATGGCTGGAGCCTTCAGGAGAGTGGATCAGCAGCAGCTGTGGCAATTTCCAGAATTATCAACCCATAAGAAACAAGGACTAAGTGAAAGGTCAGTGGGACTCTGCCAAATTCTAGGGAGAAAAGCAGGTCAGCCAAACTGCCTCCAGGGCAAGGAAGCAGGAGAAGTGGTGGCCCTGCAGCCACTTCCACATAACTGCTTCAGAAGCTCCCAGCCTGCAGATTGCAGGGGGGCCAAGTGATCATTCAGGGGCTAAGTGCTCTTGCCTTAACCAGCCTGGATGAGGATTGTGGTCTTGGGTGGTGGTCCTGAAGTGTGTTTTTAGCAACCGAAACCTGGTGGGGGCTGCAGCAGCCTCCAAATAGCCCTAGCAGCTGCCAAAACGCCAGCAATTTGGGACAGAGCTTTCCCCTCTGGAAGCAGAGTTCTCCTGAGCCCAAAAGTTAAGTAATTGACTGGCAACATGAGCAGGCAAAGGAAGCAAAGCAAACCCAGCAATGCAACTTTAGATTCCTTTTTTGGGGACAAAAAGGATCAAAGCATGGAATGGGAGGAAGAAAACACAGTCAGAACTCCCACACCAAAAGCTTCAAAGAAAAATGTAGACTGGTTGCATCTTAAGAAGGATTTTGAAAACCAAATAAGAGAAGTGGAGGAAAAATTGGAAAGAGAAATGAGAATGATGCAAGAAACTCATGAAAAGAGATTTTCAGAAATAATTTTCAGAAATAAAGAAAATAACACTTTAAAAATAGATTAACTCAAATGGCAAAAGAGGCCCAAAAAGCTAATTAGGAGAAGAAGGCCTTTAAAAGTCAAATTTGCCAGATGGGAAAAGAATCTCAAAAGCTCTCTGAAGAGAATAATTCCTTCAGAATTAGAGTGGAGCAAATGGAAGCAAATGACTTTATGAGAAATCAAGATACTATTAAACAGATCCAAACAAATGAAAAAATAGAAGCCAATGTGAAATCTTTCCTTGAAAAAACAACTGACCTGGAAAATAGATCCAGGAGAGACAATCTAAAAATTATTGGACTACCTGAAAGCCATGATCAAAAAAAGAACTTAGAAAGCATCCTTCAAGAAATTCTCAAGGAAAAATGCCCTGATGTTTTAGAACCAGAGGGCAAAATAGAACTTGAAAGAATTTACCAATCACCTCTTTTAAAAGATCCCCAAAAGAAAACTCCTAGGAATGTTATAGCCAGGTTTCAGAGTTCGCAGATCAAGGAGAAAATATTACAAACTGCCAAGAAGAAACAATTTGAATACTGTGGAGACATAATTAGGATAACCCAGGATCTAGCAGCTTCTACATTAAGGGATCAAAGGGCCTGGAGTATGATATTCCAGAGACCAAGGGAGCTAGGATTAAAACCAAGAATCACCTACCCAGCAAAATTTAGTATAATGTTCCAGGGAAAAATATGGTCATCCAATGAGGTGGAGGACTTTCAAGCACTCTTGCTGAAAAAACCAGAACTGAAAAGAAAATTTTACAGTCAAATACAAGAAGCATGAAAAGGTAAACATGGAAAAGAAATCATAAAAAACTTATCAAAGCTGAACTATTTACATGCAACATGGAAAAAATGATAATTGTAACTTATGAAACTTTTCTCAGTATGAGGATAGGTGAAAGGAATGCAAATGTATACATACGTATACATATACATATGTCTATATAGGAGGGTATATATATATATATATATGTGCATATGAATACATATCCGAGTATGTGTATATATGTGTACATAGAGAGCATAGGATCAATTGAATAGGAAGGGATGATACTTTAAAAGGTGAAATTGTGAGGTGGGAGAGGAATAGAATGAGAGGAAACAGGGAGAGACAGAATGGGGTTGACCATCCCATATAGAAGAGGCAAGAGATAACTGTTACAGTGGAGGGAAAGAACAGGAAGGCAAAAGGGAAAGGGTCAACCTTACTCTTATTGAATTTGGCTTAGGGAAGGAATGACATAAACTCT
>CM053602.1:5247492-5291467 GCA_028646575.1 Pseudocheirus occidentalis | reverse complement strand
TGTGTGTGTGTGTGTGTGTTTATATTTTTACCCCAATCTCCACCAAAATTCTGCTCAGATGTGCTGTTGTGTTGTGGAGATGAACCACGGCCCTAAAAGGTTACGTATGGCTTTGGAACAAAAGCTCTGACAAAATCAATAGTGCTAAACAAGTTTGGTAAATGTGGCCAGAAACAGACTATATCTGCTTTCTGGGGAATTGGCTAAGCACAAAGAGGCTTATCCAAAGTAGGTGAGGAATTCTTTGGCCATGACAACCTGGCCAGCCCAACCTATTCGTTGAGTACCTACTATGCGGCAGGCAACATGCTAGGAGCACAGAGATAACATAGTAAACTATTCCCTGCCTCTAGAGTTCACATTCTACTAGAATCTATGAAGCAAATATATACAATTATCTTGTAATATCCTATTTCTGCAATGATGGTAGTAAGTGATAAAAAAGGAGAAATGTGCTGATAATAACACTGCTTTAAGATCATCTATAGAAATGCATCATGATAATGGTGCTCTAAATTTTAGATCTCTGTCCAGTAAATATCCTATTGAAGGACATCAACCATATCAATATTGATATTCTCCTGAATGAAAGGAAAACAAAAAACCAAAAGAAGTGGTATGAAAGTTAACTAGTCAACAAGCAATTACTAAATGCTCACTTTCTGTCAGATGCTGTGTTAAGCACTGGAGATTCAGAATAAGGCATTAAATTTTATTTTTTTCAATCAGCAAAAATCCTTTTTCCCCCTTCTATTCTACCCCACCCCCAATGGAGAATAAAAGGGAAACAAATAGTGCAATCAAACAAAAGAAATTTTCCCATTCACTGTGTGTGCACATATGTATGCAAATATATGCGTACATATCGATACACGTGTGTGCATCATGGTGTACTCTGAGTCTTCTCTCTATTAGTACGTTTCGTTATTCTCTGGAATCTCAAGATTGTTGTCTTTGTAGAACCTGTTCTTTGACTTCTGTTCACTCTGTATCAGTTCATTTAAGTCTCCCCAGGTTTATTCTGACGCCATTCTCTTCATCATCTCTTACAGCACAATAGCTCTCCATCACAATCATATGCCATAACTTGTTCAGCCATTCCTCAAATGATGGGCACTCTCTCAGATACAATTCCTTGCCCCTCAAAAATAATTACATTTTTGTACATCCTTAGTTAGAGTTTGTTTTGTTTAGGATTAACACACACACACACAAACAAGCTACCCTCTTCTCTCCTTTCCCTCCTATTTCTTTGTTGAGAGGTTTTCTTTATCCAGCTCTGCATGTGTGTGTATGTGTGTGTATGTGTGTGTGTGTGTGTGTGTGTGTTGCATTCTTCCCCCCTTTGACCAATTCAGAGTGAAGTTTCTGGCAACTGTTCCTCTCACCTTTTACTCCTTATTTGTATAGATGACTCCTTGCACACCTCACTAATGTGAAATTTCCACTAACTTTCTTTTTCCTCCACATATTAGAATGTAAGCATTCTATCGTTGTTTACTCCTTTATCATTGTTCATTTACGCTTACCTTTTTAGGTTTCTTTTAACTCCTTTGTTTGAACATCAAAATTCCTACACAGCAATGGTCTTTTTATCAGAAACGCTTGGTAGTTCTCTGTCTCATTTTTTCAATTTTTTCCCCTATAGGATTATACTGAGTTTTTCTGGGTAAGTTATTCTTGGCTGTAAGTTCATATCCTTTACCTTCTGGAATATTGTGTTCCAAGCTCTCTACTCCTTTATAGTGCTGACTGCCAAATCATGTGTAACTCTGACTGTTGCTTCTCAGTATTTCAATTCTCTCTTTCTGACTGCTTGCAATATTTTTTCTTTGACTTGGAAGCTCTGGATTTTGGCTAAGATGTTCCTGGGGTCACTTTGGGGTTTCTTTCAGAAGATAACTGGTGAGTTCTTTTTATTTTTACTTTTCCCTTTGTTTGAAGAAGATCTAGACCAGAGGTGGGGAACCTGCAGCTTCAGGGTCATATGTGGCCCTCTAGGTCCTCAAGTATGGTGCTTTGGCTAAATCCCAGTTTCCAAAGCTGGGGATATACAAGCTATCAATACTCCCAAAGTAGTCTTATCCCTGGCAAATTCTGATCCCTTCTTTCCTGGTCTGAGCTCTACAAGTTTCTGACCTGGCTTTGGGTCTGAGCAACAGGATACTGCTGCTGGACTCAGTCCCTAGCTTACAGTTGAAAATCACTGCTGATTCAGAGTGACATAATGTAGGTTTCTTTTTGGTCTGGGATTCCTACCCTAATTATTGCTCTCTAAGCATCAGATTGGGCTGGTAACTAGAACTGACACCCTCCTGTACTCCTGGAGTCCAAATCACACAACTGCTGCTTGCTTCTGGACTTCCTTCTTGCTCATTCCCCAGCTAAGGACCTGTGACCATTCTATAATTCGGAATGCTACCTCTGGGTACAGGTCCCTTCTTTATCTCTGACCTAGAACTGTGAAGTGAGCAATAAAACTGCCTGTTTGTACCTGTTCCTACATCTTTCATGAGGTTCTGGTGCCCTGTATGGCTTTGGGACCTTATCTTACCCTTGGGTAAAGTCCCTGGGCACTACAGTGACCACCTGGTTCCTGATCAGACCCTCTCCTCATTCTCCACAGACCTCTCTGTTTCCTTATGCCAACATAAGCTGAAAACGTGACTTTGGAAAAATCACTGTGATTTTTTAAATATCTTGATCCCATCATGATTTTGTCTCCTACATTTTCTAGATCTGTTTGGAGAATTTGTGGTGGGGAGGGGGTAGGGCAATGGTATGGAGTATGGTACTTGCTGTATTTCCCCCTGCTACTCTGTCATTTTGACTCTACCTTGCTGAGCTGAGTCTTAAAGGAAGCCAGGGACACTAAGAAGTAAGGAGGGAGACTGTTTCAGGTCTGGGAGAGCAGCCGGTGAAAATTCAGCATCAGAGTGTCATATACAAGAAACAGTATGTACAGTTGGATTGTAGATTTCCTGGAGCGGGGAGACTAGACAGGTAGGGTGGTGTCAAGTATTGCTTGATGAACATATGTAGACAGAGCATACAGACATTCACAGATTGTTTTCTGTGGTAGAGCGTACCTTCATAGTCATACAACTGACTTAGCAATGTAGAAAATAGGATTTATTGATTACAAAACCAAAAACATTTGACTTGATAGAACAAAATGTGGCCTTTAAAGGGTCTCTTTGTTCCATTGAGCTGTCTCCCACGGATATAGTAATATTATATGAGATCTCCTCATAGATGCAAGCACAAGTTAATTTTGTCTAATGATTATCAGTAAAAAAAATAATCCATAAAAGAAAAGCCAAGTAGTTCTCAGCCAGATTATGGCCAGTCCGTAGAGATAATCCATCAGGATAGATTTAGGATATGAAATGCAGATAAGCAATGAACTAGGACCACAATTGAAGAGGGAGAGAATGTACTGGGCCATATTTCGGAAGCAGTACAGTATTTTCAGTGATCTCTGCCTGCTTCCTACCACCAAAGGCCATCTTTTTTGAATTTGTTTATAATGGGATACAACTTAATATATGTGGGACAGACTAGCTAGACATGGCTTAGATTATTCCACCTTTTTTTCCTTTTCCAACATCCACAAGCATCATCATCTGGGTAAAGGCAGACCCAATTCTTCTCTCCAGCCTGCCAGTTCAGTGTGTGCCCTTGGACATATCAATGTCACATACCTTCTTTACAGCCTGCTTGATTTGATGCTTATTGGTCTCGATACCCATGATGAATCCCAGGATGGTACTGTTCTCAGTCTTCCTCATAATTGACTCAGTGATTAAGGGGAGCTTAATGACATAGTCAACAAGGTGCTTCTTATTCAGGGCATTTTTATTAGGACATGTGGGCTGCCTATGAAATCTCAGCATCTTGGGTAGCCTGAAGGTGGGGGGGGGCGGTCAGTGTTCAGATATTCATCTTGTGGCTTCAACACTGCCTTCTTTAGCTTACAGGTTTTTAGCCTTTGCTTTGGAATCTTCTTTCTTTGTCTTTGATAACATCTTAGGGGAAAAGGTCTCCCATATCAGCTCGCATGGACTTGTGTCTACAACTGTCACTCAAGCCTGGTGAAGCTTTGCTGCCAAAGTAGGCTATGGAAATGTGGTAGAAATGAGGAGGGATAGTGGTAGTGGGGGGAGGAAATCTCACAACCTCTTCTTTTAACATGAATATTTTCCTAATGGTACCATATATCTACCTAGTACAGCAGAGCACAATCTTGAAAGATTCAGAATGGAAGATAAACCATAGAGCACTGGGAGGTAGAAGTCTTAAAAATATTACCATTGATGATTTGACTGCAAGAATTGCCATAAAAGTATGATCCAGGGCATATATGACCATAAAAGGTAACTGGCCAGTCATACAATATGAGCAAGGAACAAAAGATAAGCCTAAAGGACTGGTATTGATGAAATATTCAGATACTCAGGGAAAGGCACTTCAGTCACTCAGATCCTCCAGAGTAGATTTGGTAAAAGACCTAGACTAGGCTTGCATAGGCTGTACAGGCATAAATAAGGTGTGAGCTGCACTGTTAGAAGGAGGATCTGTACTGATGAGATTGTAGGAACCTTGGAATGTTAAAGAGAGAACTAGGGAGAGCTCCCTGGCGAAAGCTGGACATTTTCATCATCACACTATCAAGAAAATGTTCGAGCCTTTCTAGTCTAACCCCGGAGTGACTCTGATGCTGGCAGTTTCAGACTAAGGAGGATGGAAGAGATCCTGGGATAGCCCTTTGGTTGCCCCTAAAATTTCTCTATGTAGATGGCCACTGATCCTACCTGTACGGAGGCCCAGCCCTCCCACATGTTGTGTACGTAGGAATTTGCTGACCTATAGTCAGAACTTAAACCATACCAGGGCATAACCATGTTTGAAGATAAATAAACCCCTTCTGGAAATTATTCTCCCCTCCCCCAGTCACTTGTAAGGTCCCAAGAATAATGTGAAGTCATAGGCTAAAAACTCAATTCAACGTAACAAGCAACGTAACATGTCAGTCATGTGCCAGGCAGTGTCTAGAGATGTAGGGAAGCAAAGATACAATGGGATTTTCTGCCAAGAAGCTCACATTCTACTAGAAGGCTACAACACCGACCCAACTAAGAAAATACAAAATAATTGGGGAATATGGAAAGAGCATCAACAGTGGGGGCGGGGGGCAGGGCGCAAGCATCAAGAAAGGCTTTGTGATGGGTGGCTCAATGGCTCAGTGAATAGAGCACCAGTCCTGGAGTCAGGAAGACCTGAGTTCAAATCTGACCTCAGACACTTAACATTTACTAGCCATGTGACCTTGGGCAAGTCACTTAACCTTAATTGACCTGCCTTTCCCCCTCAAAAAAAAATAAAGGAAAAAAAGTCTTTGTGAGGAAGGTGGTATCTGAGCTGAATTTTGAAAGAAGCTATGGTGTCCAAGAACCAGACGGGGCAGGGCAGCATTCCAGGCATGGGAGACAGCCTTGTGTAGGGACACAGATAGGACATGGAATGTTGCGTGTGGGTTCCAGCAAGTAGGCTTCTTTGGCTAGAACCCAAAATAAGTTGGGAGCCAAATTCTGCAGGCCTTTTAATGACAGAGAGGTGTGGGATCAGTCCCAGGGGCAATAGGAAACCCCTGAAAGGTTATTGAGTGAAAATTCTGTGTTTTAGAAAGATTCTCCTAGCCACATTGGAGGAGTAGCAAGGGTGCCTAATGGTGCTCCAGCATTTCCAAAGCAGCAGCTCACATGTATACCCTCAGATTCTTGCCAGGAACCTTCTTGGGTTTTATTGAATCAGTGGAGTGGGGGGTGGGGGGAGAAGTTGTGTCCATTCTTCCTGAGCTCCCTAGCGCTGAATAGCGGAGCTGTCCATCAGTATCAGCTTGGTCTGGAATGAACAAATGAATAGCATTTACTAGTGGGCACTATGTATCAAGCATGTGTGGGCCCCTAGGCAGCACAGTGGAGAGAATACTGAGTCTAGAGGTAGAAAGACCTGAGTTCAAATCCAGCATGTGACACTAGGCAAGTCACTTTACCCTGTTTGCCTCAGTTTCCTCATCTGTAAAATGAACTGGAAAAGGAAACGGCAAACCGGTGTCATATCTCTGCCAAGAAAACCCCAAAGGGGGTCACAAGGAGTCAGACACAACTGAAAAACAATTGAATAACATGTACCAAGCAGTAGGGATCCAAATACAAAAGCAGAACACCCCCTTACCCTTAAGGAGCTTACATTCTAATTGAAAAGACAACATAGAGAGAGGAGCGGTGGCAAGGGAGGGGTGCTTTGGCCTGAGAAATCATATTAAGGCAGTCCATTTACATGTCCTTTCATAGGTAGTGGGAGTATTTTTTTTTGCTTTTGGGAGGGAGAAATGCAGGGCAATTGGGGTTAAGTGACTTGCCCACGGTCACATGGCTAGTTTTTATGTTAAGTGTCTGAGACTGCATTTGAACTCAGGTCCTCCTGACTCCAAGGCCAGCGCTCTATTCACTGTGCCACCTAGCCAACCTGGGTAGTGGGAGTATTGACCAGCTTATGATTGTCAGAGAAAGAGGTGAAAAGTCTATCGAATTCTGTAGCTTTGGTAGAATGGCAAATAATGGGCTGCCAATGAGTCTGTGTGCCAAGTTGTGTGGCTTAGCTCCTCCCAGCCACAATCTCTGGTGGTACAGTTTGGGTATGAAATGCTTGAAGAACCTCTCAAAATAATGGATGGCTTACCTGCTGCTGATTGAGACCTTGGCCAGTCAGTGCTAATGATAGAAAGTAGGGGAAAGAGGCCTCTTCCCCGTCACTAGTAGGTCTGCCTCATAGCACTTTGGAACAGGAGGCTAATGTAAATTCTCTGCAACTGTCCCTGCCCAGAGGGTAGGGAATCTATGACATAGTTGTGTACTTTGTAATATAGAAATAAAATGGGACCCACAATTATCCCTCCCTATCAGTTTACTTTTAACAAGGAACATGTGGAGTATCATTCAGCCACAGCCCAATGACACATGAATGTGGAAATCCATTTTTGATCCTCATTATTTCTTCCCTCAGAGAAATTGATGTTATCAGGGCGTTTCAAAGCTTGTCAGAATTCTTCAGGAGAACTCTCTGCTTCCTGCATTTGAAGGATTAATGAGAGCTTTCTAATTTCATGAGGTCCTATATCCCTTAAAAGGAGTCACGACTGTAGCTGACATCACCCGAGGGAAGTGAAATTGTCAGTTAGGTTCTCAAAGCCATTCATTTTGTCCAGGAAATAATTTTGTTCTTTTCAATAGGGTTAGGGGAAAAGTTTCACAAAAGCAATAGGATCAAGCTAAAAGAATACATAGGTAAGACTTACTGATACTTTTTTCAGGTAAAATAGTCCCCATCTTGGTGTTTTTTTGAGACCAGTAGTTGAGAATCTTTTTTTCAAAACAAAACAAAACAAAACAAAATCATAAATAGGGTGGATGAAAACATAAACTTTTTTCAAGGGGTTGGGGAAAGAATGATGTACTGGAAAAATAAGGATTGAAAAGAATATAGTTCTGAAGCAGGTATGTTCAGGATGATGCAGTAGAAGAATTAGCATTATTAGCATGCTTCAAGGAGCGGAGTAGAGAGTAGCAGGACATCTCCAATCAATCGACTTTCCCCCAAACCCTACTGATAAAATTGTGGACAGTTGGGGAATGTAACAGACACGAGGGATTAGGCTCTTGAATGAAGGGCAGAGAGGTTTTTCTATTTTGTTTCCGTTTTACAAAGTATTAAAAGCATTGTGGGTCAAGAGGAAATGAACTCTGTTTAGAGTTGAGCCATTGAAAGGAGCACACCCAGGAAGCCCAGCTGAGAAGGATGCCCAGGAAAGATGCTGTCTTGTTGTTTCAGCAAGTCTGACTCTTCATGATCCCATGTGGGGTTTTCTTGGCAAAAATACTGGAGTAGTTTACCAGTTCCTTCTCTAGCTCATTTTATAGAGGAGGAAAACAGGGTAGAGTGACTTACCCAGGGTCATACAGCTAGGCAGTGTCAGAGGCCAGATTTGGATGCAGGAGGAGGAAGGAGTCTTTCTGCCTCTAAGCTCAGCTCTCTGTGCACTGTCCCAGAGGTGCTGTATCTAGAGAAAGGACATGAGACCTCATGGCCTGAGGGTGTGACTTGTCTTGGCCACACTTTCTGTGCCCATTTAACTCACAAATACTGCAGAGTTGTGGGAGAGTATACCCCAGGTTTGTGGGGAGAACATTTTATCACTATTGTTCATTCTGGGCCATCTCAGTCAGTACTTTTGACTCTTTTGGCTGTTAATGGTGAGTGCACCAGTTGGAGCTTGTGAGGTATACACACACTAAATATTTTGCACTTGGAGTTAGTCACTTCCTAGGGCCCCGGCCTGTGAGTGGGAGTTGGGGGCATTTGCTTGTTCTGCTTTGTACCAGAGGGTAGGACTAGGAGCTGACAATGAGGGGAGTTGCAGAGGAGCAGATTTTACCTCATTTCTGAATAATGAGAGCTGTCCCAGTGTAAACGAATAAATAGGCTATCTAGGGGGCTAGAAAGCTCTCCCCCACTGAAGGTCTTTAAGCAAAGGCGGAATGCCCACTTTTCAGGGATGTTGGGGAGGGAATTCTTGGTCAGTGAGGGGTTGGTCCATATTGGCTTCTGGCCTTTCTTCCACCTTGAGTTTCTATAATTGCCTAATTATGGTGATTTAGTCAATTCCCAAATATCTGGATGAAAAGTAGGAACTTGAGGCCATCAAACAATTAATAATAGTAATATCTATTATGATTTTATTTGATAATTATTTAATTAAACTGACTGTTGTACTGCTGGATAAAATGACTGCTGTTGGTAACTGAATAAGCACATTGAGCCATCAGCTCCCATTCTAAAGGCTTACTTGCAAGCATCATTCCCAGATGATGCCAGTTTCAACAGTCCAGGATGAGATCTTGTTGGCTTCAGTCCCCATTTAGCAGAGCTTGTTCTGACTATAGCTCCCTACCCTCACCCCCTGCTGTATTCCCAAGCTGAACACCTAAAGGCTTAGGGCCATCTTCTGGTATACTCCTAGAAGGTATTGACAAGCTTACTGGCACTTCACTCTAGTTTATTGAGCATTGCCTCTAGGATCTTTTTTCTTCTCTCCTAGAGTTTCTAGTGAAGTTGGGCTCCTGAGGAATTTTGTTCATAAAATCACAGATCTACTCCCTAGCACCAACATAGCCCCTATAATTGGACAAAATGCTTCTAATTGCCTTTAGCATTGATCGTTTTAGTTATTTGGTTTTGTGTTCTTTTTTTAAAACAAATTAGCTATTAATTCACCTAGTTTGTTAGTATTTTTAAACCTACTACTAAGTAAAACTTCTTATTTTCAATCTGGTTAACATTTTATTTGATTTTAGAATTTCTGTCTTTGTGTTTGGTTGGGGCCTTTTGTTTTTCTAGTTTTTAATTGTATGTCTAGTTCTTTTTCTCTTTTGTTGATAACAGTATCTAACATGGTGCTTTTAAGGTTTGCAAAGTGCCACACATACATACATATATGTTCATGTGTGTGTCTATGTGTATAGAGATATCTATATAGATAAAAAATATATAAACTTCATTTGATTCCCACATTATCTCCATTTTACAAACGGGGACACTAAAGCTAAGAGAAGTTTAGTGATTTGGCCAGGATCACACAATCAGTAAGGGTATGAGTCTGGATTTGAACCTGGGTCTTTTTAATTTCAAGTCTAGCACTTTGTCAACTATACCATCTAGCAGTCTCTAGTGCTATTTAACATAACTTTGCCTCTAATGCTTGTTCTAGCCATATCCCAAAACTTTTGGTGTATTGTCTTATTGTTGCTATTTTATTTGATGGAATTATCTGTTGTTTCTAGAATTTGTTCTTTGATCCACATATTCTTTAGTGTTATACCATTTAGACCTCATTTAAATTTGATTCCTTTCTCCATCAGCCCATTATTGATAGTAAATTTTGTTGTGTTGTGATCACACAAGGACGTGTTTAATATTTCTGTTTCTCAACTATTGTTTGAGTTTTTATGTCCTAACACATGATCAGCTTTTGTAAAGATGCCATGCAAAGTGGAGAAATTTGTGTACTACTTTACATTCTATTTTCATCCAATATGTGTCAGAAATCTATTATATCTAACTTTTATAAAATTCTGCTCGTTCTTAATTTCCTTCTTATTGTATGTGAATGGTTTTGTTTGGTTTTGTTTTTCTTTTTTAGATTTCTCTACATCTGAAAGGGGAACATTGAAGCTCCCAACTATTAGTTTTACTGCATATGTGTCCCTGTATTTTGAGTATATTTTCCTTTAAATATTTAGGTGCTATGCCATTTAGTGTGTGTGGGTGTGTGGGTGTGTGGGTATGTGGGTGTAAATTTTCATTATCTACAATGTCTTTAACATAGTGAAACTTCATGCCAGTCTCCTTTAGCCAGTCCTAATTTTATTATTTCCTTGTTTGTAAAATTATGATTCCCTCTCATTTCTTTTCACTCTTAAAACCAATAAAACAAAACCACACCCATCCCCTGTGTTTGTCTTCCTTTACTTTCTTTCTACTCTGAAGGATAATGAGATTCTGAGAAAGGGGGAAGGGAGAGGAACAAGCATTTATAAAGTGCCAGGTACTGTGCTAAGCATTTTACAAATATTTTCTCATTTGATTTTCACAACAATCCTGGAATGTAGGTATTATTATTATTCCCATTTTATAGTTGAGGATACTGAGGCAAACAAAGGTTAAATAACTAGGTTCATACAGCTAATGTCTGAGGCCAGACTTGAACTCAGATCTTCTTGACTCCAAGTTCAGCACTCTATTCAATGTCCAACTTAGCTGCATATTCTCTATTTCTCTTATCCCCTTGTGAGGGCCATCTCCAGTCATCCTGATCTATATCTTGTCCCTGGCCCCAGATGGCTCTGGAAGAGAGAGTAAGGTTGGTGACCTTGCATGGCACTCACTTCAATCCAATTCACTTGCGTGGCATGGCACCACCTCCCTGATGTCATGGTCCTCTTTGAGATAGAAAGACAAACCACAGTAACTGATCCCCTTGTGACAATTGAAGGAGGAGACATATTTTTTCTCCCTCCTTTACAATATAGGCATTTGATCATCATGTTCTAGTTGTTCAGATATATTTACTTTTCTCTGTTTTTCTAGTCTCTAAAAGTCCTCTATTCTATTTATGATCTATTTCCCCCTGTAGGATTGCCTTTGTTTTTTTAGGGTAAATTATTCTTGATTATAAGCCTCTTTCTTTTGCACTTTGAAAGATTGCATTCCATGATTTTTGTCTCTTTCTAGTTGTTTCAGCATAGTTTTGTGTGATCCTGACTGTGGTCCTTGCTACTCAGAGTCTTTCCTTTTGTCTTTTTGCAGTATTTTGCTTTGACTGAGAAGCTACTGATTTTGGCTTTGATATTCCTAAGTGTTTCCAGTTTGAGGACTCTTTCAGAAAGTGACAAATGAGATCTTTTTTACTTTTACTTTGCCTGGTTCTAATAAATCTAGGGTGTTTTCTTTTACAATTCCTTAAAATAGGGTGTCCAGACTTTTTGTTTGATCATGGTTTTCAGGAGGTCTAGTGACTGAAAAATTCTCTTGAGGACCTCTTTTTCAGGCCAAGAATTTTTACATATTCTTAAATGTTTTCAGTCTTTTGACTTTGTTCTAATATTTCTTCTTGTCCTATGAAATCATTGAATTTTTCAGGATTTAGTGCTAAGCAATACTTCAGGTTAAAGTTTTCTCCCTTCTGTTCTCCAAGGTACTGATTTTTCTTCCAACTTCATTTTTAATTCTTGCTTCATTTTTTCATTCTCTCTTTGGAGTCCTTGTGATCATGTCATTCTTTTTTCCCCGAGACTAATTATTGCGGAGTTACTGTCTTTTTGAGTTTACTTCTTGGTCTTCTCTTAATCCTATAGTATTTCTCCATTGTATTACAACATTTCTTCTCTTCCCTCATGTCTTAAGCCTCACATCCTGGATTGGCACTTTATGCCAGGCGCACATTCCACCTTTTCTCTCACTCCTGTTCTCTCTGCTGCTGTCCTCCCAAAGTTCCTTGCTTCTTTTCCAACATGTCCCTAGTTTCTGCTGATCTCGACCCTGGCTCCATCTTCTGGCACATTCACCCGTTGTGAGTTGACTTTTTCCTCCCCTGTGACTTGACTAGCTATCACGTAGTATGCTGGCTCCTAGCCACCTGGAGGGCTCTGTAGTACATAAGGATGGGACAGATAACAAGAAGCAGCAGCAGCACTTGGTGATTGTTATCTCATTCAATCTTTACAGGTGCTGTGGTTTCCCCCATTTCAAAGATAACGAAACTGAGGCAAACAAATGTTAAGTGACTTCCTGGGATTACACAACTACTAAGTATTCAAGCTCAAATTCCAACTCAGGTCTTCCTGACTCCACACCCAGCACTGTCCACTGCGCCACCTAGGGGCCAAATGCTGTTTGGTTGCCTTTGCCCTGTCTCCGTCTCCTAGATCCCCTTGGGAGGCCACTTCACGTCAGAGATCATCCTAGTTTCAGTCCTCCTTTAGTATTATTGATCATTATTCCATCTGGTGTCTTTTTTTGATCTTTCCTGGGGAGTTCCTTAGGGAAACTTAGCTCAGGTGCAATATTTCCTTACAATGGGTTCCTCTGAACCTAATGCCGATACTGACCTAGAGAAATTCACAACTTGAAATTGTGAGTGGCATTTCACTTTGATGCTTTGGTCTCATCATTATGGATACTCCATCGCACAATGCTCCTTGCAACCAAGCCACTATGCTTGTGATACTGTGCAATTCATGGGCATGTCCTTTAAATTCTCCCCGAGGGCTCCATTCAACATGCTGGCAGCCTTCTTCTAGTTCTCCTGACATTGCCTGTATGCTATCCTTGGTAATTCCTGGATCTTACATGAACAGCACATCTTCATTTCCATCAGTACAGCTCTATGATGACAACTCATAGTCTAGTCAGTAATTGTAGCTTACTCATGCCCACCTTGTGCTTCCCCATTGCCTTTGTATGATCATTAATTTTTCAGATGCTTTGTCATCAAATGCTTTGTCACTTAAACCAAAAACTATGCCCTGAGGATTTAGCCCTTTCATCCCCCTAACTCTTAACTCTACAACTCCATCATTTTGATTAGTGAGTGTCTCCTGGGGTCCCCTATTTCAGACTAGCCCCAACCATGCTTGCCTTTACTTCCTTACCATCTTCTTCCCAATTCCCTTGCCTCCTGGGCCAGAAAGCATGACCTGAGGACTTAATCCTTTCATCTATAGACTCTAGAGTCGAGTCTAGAGTGTCTACCCTAAGGTCCCATTGGTCTGATCAGTGAGTGCCCCCAGGAACCCACTGTTTCAGATTGGTGCCAGCCATGCTTCATTTTATTCCCAGGTCATCTTCTCATTACCTACCTTGCCACCATGATACCACTCCCCACCCCCCAAACATATACATTTACCAATTCTGTAACAATAATCAAACCAGTGCTGTCATTACTTCTGGCATGTGTGTGTGTGTGTGTATGTGTATGAGGCTACTCCCTTATGACTCTACTCAGCATCCCAGGAGTTTTTAACCAAAATGCTCCTACCTACTCTTCAGTCCCCTGTATGTGTTGTTTCCCCTATTAGAATATAAGCTCTTTGAGGGAAGAAACTGTCTTAGTTTCATATTTGTATCCTTAGCACTTAGCACTGCGCTGTAGACATAGTAAGTGCTTAATCGGTGCCTTTTTTCATTCATTTCATAACTCAAAGCCATACAGATGAGTCTTAGTTTCACAGAGAAGCTTGGGGTCAGAAGGGCTGCATAGTTTCCCAAATGCTTGTAGATTGTTACCAGCCAAATTCTGTGGTCACCATTTTCCAGACTGAAACATTGTCGCAGAACAGCTATTAAATGAGAAGCCCCAAATCCCATTAAACCAGAACAGAAACTGAAATAATATCAAGCCCTGAAATGGGGGTTCACATTGACAATGGCAGCTCTATAGTAACTGAAGTAACAGGCAGAACATTTCTGTCAATGTCCTTGTGAGGAGCTTTCCCTTGTTGACAATCAAGCCTAGATGCAGAAGATATTTGCCTATCTAAACAGTGCCCCTAAAATGTTTGCTCTCATTGTAACACCCAGACCAGTCATTCCTTTTGTCAACATTTTTCACTGAAGTGAACGTTTGAGCTATGCACATGGCACCACATTGGCTGGTAATTTGAAAAAAAACACAAATGTTTTATTTAGAAAACTCTTGCCAATGTAGATGCAACTGCAATCTCTTGTTCTGCCTATTAAGCCCCACTCCCTCCCTTTTTGACGCCATCATGTCATGAGTTAGTTAGCAGCCTGGCAATCCTTCCAGATTTGCTTCATTCTCCAGCAGGGCAGGTATATTTGTATAACAGCTCTCTGGCAATGGGACAGATTTTTCCCCACTACAAATGCTGGATTCAACAATCGCCTTTCCTGAACGTTGGCCCATGACCAATGTTTAAGGAATCCTCACTGTATCTCCAAGTGTTGCAAGTCAGGTTTGGCTCTATCTTTCCAAGCTTGGAATTACTCACATTATGCTATGTGATGATTGTCTGAAATATTGTCCTTTCTTCCCCCATTCCTGCTTGGCCAGTTTCAGACTGGCTGAGTGATACACAAATTATAGAACAATACTCAATACTTTTCTTTTACCAACTAAAAGACATCTTGCAGAATAGAGAAAAGGCAATGTGGTAGGATTGTACCTTTCTTGCTGGGGCCCCTAGAGGGTCAACATGACTTCCCCAACTTATAGGTAGGCTTAGAGATGAGCTGCTGATCTTCAGCCTCCTGGGCCCCATGCTGTTTCCCAAGTAGTTGAATTTCTAATTAGATACATGCCCATTGACTCATGCAGATGCCATGCTAATCAAAGCGTTCACAGAGCAGGGACAGTACCTATTTGGGGAGCCTACCCTTGGGAAGTCAGAGCTGGGTGACAATTATAGTAGGTTACATTTATTCCTTTATGTCTTCTTTCTTTCATTTACAAATGTAAAATGTGGCACCTCCAGATGTCCTGGATAAGATCTCTGCTTAGCCCAAATGCAAAAAGCTGAATTGATGAGTATAACATTGCCCAGCATACCATCTGGAATAATGCCTAGAGTATTGAAAAGGCCTCTTCTGAGAGCTGGAGGTGGTAGTATAGGGCCAGTCTTGCAGATCCTGTGAGGTTAAGAGCAGATAAGGGTATATCATGATCCCTCACAGGTCATGATACTGGGGAGGGTGACCCAAATAGGACCAAAGCAATGCCATACACCTTCCAGTGACATCCACCCCATACATGGTAGCTATGTAGAGATGCATGGATTATGTCAACAAGCCCAACCTATAGCTATTGCTTCCACCACTCTGTATCTATCACATGCACGCGCGCGCACACACACACACACACACACACACACACACACACATTTATATTGAAGGATTACAATTCCCAAGTCTAGAAGTAACACCATGGACTATAATGAAACAGCCCTATTGCTACCTGTTGATATCCTACCCAGCTCAAAAGTCTGCTGCTCCACAAAGCCTCCAGAGAGAAGAAATGCTGTGAAGGAATGCAAGCATTTGCCTTGGAGTCAGAAAACCTGAGCATCATAAGAAAGTCACTTCCCCTTTTAGCAGTCAAATGAAGTCAAGAATCCGTGCACTGCCTGCCACGCAGCAATGTTGTGTGCTTGGGCAACCTTAAAGTGCTCTAGAAAAGCGAGTGATTATTCCTGCCTCCTGCTCCCATAGTGAACCAGATTTCTCCTTCCTTTGATCTTCTCCAACACAAAGTCGACTCTCTCCTTGGCATTATTAAATTAAATATATTGGCATTAAATATATTACAATATTTACCATCTCTTCTCCCTGACTAGACTGGAAACTCCCTGAGGGAAAGCACCATGTCCCATTTGTTATTATAGCTCCCCAGCACCTGGCACAGGCCTTTACACAGAGTAAGCATTTACTGAATGTTGTTGCATTGAATGAGATTTGGGGGAGACAGATATTTATGAGTCATGAAGTCACCTTAGTGATACAGGATGAAAAGAAAGAAAGATGGTGTGGAGGGGGAGAGAAAACAAGTATTTCACAGAAAAAACAACTATTGCTAATAGTGTGAATCAAATAGCCCTTTGTTAATGTGTACATATAAAGTTCTACTGATGTTCTTCATTTCTTATACCATAATCCTTTCATAGAATACATCCACAAACCCAGCCCCCAACCATGGATCTTTCAACAAAGATTGTAACAAAGAAACTAAATCTGACATTATATACAACATTCTGCACCCATAGTTCCCCACCTCTCTATCAGAGAGAGGGAAGTCTGTTTCTTTTTTTTCCACCTTAGCTGATCCACCAAGATTAGTTATTGGAATTGGGCTGCCTTTTCATATTGACTGTATTTATTTTTTGTAATAGTAGTCATTGTGTAGATTAATTTCCTGATTCTTCCTGTGGATTTTCATTAAGGCCCCAAATTCTTCCAAGGTTCCTCCCTCTTCCTTGATAGCCATATGGCCTGAGCAGACATCAGTTAGAAGAAGATATCTGACAGAAGGTGGCCTCCCATCTTCAGCCCAGTGTCAGCTAATCCACAGCCTGTTTGTCAGATGTCTTACTTAAGACCAAAGTGGGGCAAAGAGATGCTAATGTATGAGGACACCATGGCCTAGTATATATAGCATGCTGTTGGTGACACTCAAGGGTGAGTTGTCCCTATTTCTATCTGCCTGTTTCATCCAGGGCAAGGATGCTTGTTCCTCCTCCAGGAAACCACCTCCCTAATACCAGAAGCACAAAAGAAGCTCATTGTTAGTCCCTGGCCTGGCCTGGCTGTGGGCCAGTATCGGGCATGCCAATTCTTAGGTGCAGATAGTAAAGTCAGCCAGAGGAGGAAAAGGAATAGAAGGCTGAGTTAACTCCAACCAATCTGAGGGAAGATAGCAGTTGTTTTGAGTCATGTGACTCCACGTGGAGTTTTCTTGGCAGAGATGCTGGTTGCCATTTCCTTTTCCAGATCATTTGACAGATGAGGAAACTGAGGAAGACAGGGTGAGGTGACTTGCCCAGGGTCACCCAGCTAGGAAGTGTCTGAGGCCAGATTTAAATTCAGGAAGATGATGAGTCTTCCAGACTCCAGGCCCAGAGCTCTATCCACTGGGCCTCATAGCTGCCCAGTTGGTATTTGTGTAATGCTCTTATTATCTCCTGTAAGCCTCCTGGCAATATGGTAAGGTGAGTACTCCAAGTATTATTCCCATTTTAGAGATGGAGCAACCAAGGCCCAGAGAGGCTTTTTCTTCTATAACATCAGCACCCTATCCATTATACCATACTAGCCCTGAGCACTCTTTCTAGCCCTGAAAACAGTGAACAGATAGTTTAGTTGATGGCTCTAGTAGTAATCTTAGTGACAAGCTGAGGAAGCAAGGCTTCCACATCTCCACCCATAACTAGAGCCACCAGCTTCACCTCTAGAACTAAAGTAGTCACCAGAATCTTGGTATAATAATAATAATAACAAAAGCTCTGGAATTCAGTTCAGTTCAAGAAACACTGACTAAGCCCATCCTATGTGTAGAACGTTGTTCTTGGCTACGCTGTGGGGCACATTCATTCATTTCTTTATTGTTCAATATGCGTTGAGACATTTACTAGGGACCAGGCATGGATGTAACAGGGAAAATCAAACAGTCTCTGATCTCCAGGAGCACACATTCCACTGGGGGAAGGAGGTGTATACAGACAAGGAAGATGGGAGAGTGGGCTAAGGCATGAGTGGGTCAGACAAGGCTGGGCTTCTGAGGGGCACTGGTTGGACTTTGATGGCTGCCTTAAGGGGGTGCTTTAAGGAAGGGCCAGGGCTAAGGCATCTGGACCCCTGAAGATGGTCTTCTCTGACAAGTGTGAGAGCTACAAGGTGGGGAGGGAGGGGAGAGGAAGACATGAGAATACTGTCCTTCACATGGCTGTGATCAGTGCTTCTTGTTTGTCCTTGGTTCTCAAAGAGGACCATGATGTCAGGAAGGTGATGTCATGACATGCAAATGACTTGGATTTAAGTGAGGGAGGCCTGTGGGAGGTCTCCAGCCTCACTTTCACTTGGGGTCAGTGGCCAGATATAGATCAGGACCACTGTAGATGGCTGTGGATGCAGTTAAGAGACTTTGACCCTTTTAAGCTAGGGTCTTTCCTAGGTCTCAGTTTGACCATTCAGTGATTAAGGCTAGGTAAGAAATAAGGCAAAGGGGGCAGCTAGGCAGCACAGTGACTAGAGCTCCAGCCCTGGAGTCCGGAGGCCCTGAGTTCAAATCCAGTCTCCGATACTTAATACTTACTAGCCATGTGACCTTGGGCAAGTCACTTAACCCCAATTGCCCTAACTTCCCCCTTCCAAAAAGAAAAAAAAAAGTTAAAAAAAAGACACGAGGCAAAGAATGGTCTCTTTTATCTAGTCAAATAAAAAAAATCCATCTGGGAGGGGAAGATCCTAGAGGTTTCTGGACAAAATAGAAGCAATTGCTATTTACACTGATTCTGAGCCATCTGACCCAAACAATGACAGCTAAGTCATCTTCTTATGGGCTAGGACCTATTGTTGGTCAATCAATGAGAGCCAGAGCAAATTGAGTTTAAGGTATGGTTTGGAATTGATTGTATGACATGGGAGACATTGGCAGAAGATTGCCCAGCATAGTGGGCCCTCCTCCGAGAAGATGCTGTGCTCCATGAGCAAAGCAGTGTTGAAATAGCTCCAAGGAAACACAAGGTGTGCAAATTTAGAGAATCCACCCCAAATGCTCATCTCTTTCATTATCTTGAACCAAATTGTTTTCAGTGAGTGGAGTTAATAGCTTAACATTCCCAGAAATTCTGACCTTTGGGGGATTTCAAGGGTCCTGGGTGCTCTTCAGTATGGTATAGTGAATAGGGTAGCGACTGCACCTCAAATTTTGGAGCCAGGGCCCAGGCATGTCATTTCAACCTCCCTGAGATTCAGTTTCTCATCTGTAAAATGGGGGTGGACTAGACACACGACTGACATTAACTTGTATAAATTCCATTTCTTCAGCCTGACTCCCCAGCGCACTCATCCATAACTGCTTCCATATTTTGGGGGGACAGAGGCCCTCTATTTGAATCCTGATTCTTCTCTTTACTACTTTTGTGACACTGGGCAAGTTACTTGATCCCTCTAGCTTTCATTTTTCTCATCTGTGCAATAGGAGACTGGACTAGATGGTGTCCAGGATTGCTTCTAAACCAGCAGTGTCTCTAATCCTTTACTTACAGGGATGCTGTGAGCCAAATTTTCCAGCACTCTATAAATGGCAGTTGTTATTCTTATGATAGCTGCAGGTGAAGCAACAGAGGCCTAAAGTATCAGAGTCAAGATCTGAACCTGGCTCTTCACATGGGCTGCTAAATTTCAAGCTCCAAGCCATCTGAGAGATCACCTGATCTACCGCCCCCCAAGCTTACAGATGGGGAAAGTGAGGTAAGTGATTTGTCTTTAGTCACATAGCTAGTAAGGAACAAATCCAAGATTCCCAGGCCCTAGCCTCCCTTGATGTGGTCTGCTTTGTCCAGATCATCCTACCTTGTTTACTAGAAACTCTGGACAAGAAGAACAATATCCCCTTAAGGCTAATTTCTGGGCATATGCATTGCTATATTAAACTGAAATTTCTTCCTTTGGATGTTTTCCCTCCTGCCCCACTATTCTTCTGGCAGCGGGAGCTATACCCAACATCTTGAGGCTCATAATTGTGTCAGAAGCTTTGATATCTGGCCTTGAAGAGCAGCTATTACATTACCAAGGACTTCAAATGGAGCTTGGAATTATGTTAAGAATAATAAGACCATAAACTACTGCACACAATTAGCTCAAAGCCTAGGGTAGGCTGGGCCCTCAGCAGGATGCCTAATGAAGATGAAAAAATATTCCCCTTCTATCAATGAATGCGGAAATGGATTTTATAATAATCAGTTGAATGGGGAGGCGGTTACAACTCTGAAGGATTTTAAAAATTTTCTAAAAAATATCCATTTTACGACATATTTGGAAGGCATTCCAAAGTTATGACCCTGTCACCTTCCTAAAAGGCAGGTTGACAAACATGTCAAAAAGGTTATCCCTTTATTTACTAATCCCTGTCCCCCCAACCTTTGCCTCACAGGTTCACCCAACTCCACTCTGCGATGAAACTCCAGGAATCTCACCAAATGAAGGAGAGTGAGAGTCATCTCCTAGACCTCCCTTTCCACAAGCATCCACAAATTGGCCTGCCAGCCGGGCATTGACCACAACATCTCCCCAGGTGCTAATGCATGTGTCACCTTGAAATGATCACTTTGTACATGTTTCCCAGTTTTGCACTTGGCTCTCTCCCTGCTGTATCCCCCAGTAGAATGGAAGATCCCTGAGTGTAGGCTTGTTTTCTATCCCTAGTATCTAGCATTGTGCCTGGCACATAGCAGGCACTTCATTGGTTGCGATTTGATGTAATTCAATTCAGGAAACATTGGATAAGCTGTCAATATGTATAAGACATTATACTAAGAGTTAGGACTCCATGTGGAATTGACTTGAGTAAAGCTATGGAATAGCAAAAAGTTAGCTCTGCCACTTACTGCCCATGTGACCTCGAATGAGTCTCTCTTGGCCTTTGTCTCTACTTTTATAAAATGAAGGGGTTGGCCTGGGTGCCCTCCAAGGTCTCCTCTAGCTCTAAATCTGTGATCATTTGTCCATATCTACCAAGAGAGAGGGTGAGAAAAAGAAAGGGACAAAGTAGTTCCAGTCAGACTACCTTTACATAGAACCAGAGCAAGAAAATTGCGGACACTGGGATCAAATCATATCTAGTCATTTCCCTTTCCTTTAGGAAATAGTTGAATGCTCCCCATGAACAAAGAGGAAGTTTGACAGGAATCATTCTCAGAACAATCCTGATTCCCCCAAATCAGTCGAGCACCGCCACTTTGGCAGCCCATGTTATTCCACATCATTAGATGACCCCAAAATCCTTTTATTTGTTTACCTAATGTTTAGTGAGAACCTATGTAACCAGCACTGTTTTGGTTGCTACAAAGTATACCCCCCAACTGCAAGATCCAGAGGTTTTTATAACACTTTTAGAGCTTAAAACTACATTAAGACTTTTGGGACACAGGGCATGGTCCCTGCCTCAAGGATGTTGTAAGTACAATGTAAACTATATGAACTTCACTTGATAGGCATTGGGGAAGCCATCAAAGGTTTTGGGGCTGAAAATTCACTGGTCTCGAGGGTGGCTATGGGCCTGGAAAGGAGAAAATGACTGGAAAGAACATGTGAAGGTCCACAGTTTCACACCTAGATCGATGTGGTAGAATTGATGCTATTAATGTCAATACAGCAAGGGGAGCGGGCGGACAGAGTTTAGGGGAGAGAGGATGAGTCTGGTTTTGAACATGCCAAATTTGACGTGCATGCAGAAGACATCTAGTTTGGAATGTCCAGCAGGCAAATAGAAGTTCAAGGAAGCAGGTGAGTAAAGATAGACAGATCTAGATTTGGGAGTTATAGCAATGATAATTAGAATTACGGTAATGAATGAAATCCCCATGGGACAGAATGTCAAGAGAATCGAAAAGGGCATCGTGACAGCCAAGGAAGGAGAGAGGTTCAAGAAAGAAGAGAAGTTAAGGAGGATGAGACCATTGGATTTGGCAACGTTGGTGTTGGTCATTTTAACCTTGGAGAAAGCGGGTAAATAGAAAACCATAAACAGAAAAATCAATGAGTAGTAAGGAAACAGAAGTGGCAAATGTAGATTACTCTTTCAAAAAGTTTGTCAATGAAGGGAAGGAGACAGAGAGGCTTCGGGGGCCTAGAAGCCTAGAGAAGGTTTGGGGAGACAAGAGATATGTACATTTTGTTTTAGATTTCATTGGTCTTCTTTGAGAATGAAGGATGAACAACAAGCAAATGTTGTTTTAAACATTTATTGATCCACAGGGACTTCATCCGGGATATGTGTGGGCCCCTTTGCAGAAACCTTCTGAAGAGATTCTTCATCTGAGACTGTCCTCCTTGCATGCCCCAGTATTTCAAGATCCATGGAAATCCTCCAGGATCCTTTAGGATGCTCCAGGATCCAAGGATCCATGGAAAAAACGAGTGGGGAGTTTTCCATTCTGTTGTTTGAGATTGTAATTGGATAGTCAGTGATCTGGAGTATTTCCTTTATAAATCAGGTCAGTTTTTTTTTTTACATAACTCTTGCTTGTATGTGCACTTATCTACCTGTCACAAGTATGGAAGCTAAGGAAGATCCCCTAGATTTGGGGTGCTGAGATGCCAGTGCCTAACAATTCACCCAGACCAAACGATAGGGACTCATCTGTGTTTTTTCTTTTTGTCTTTGTTCAGTCGCTTCCAGTTATGTCAGACTCTTCGTGGCCCCATTTGGGGTTTTCTTGACAAAGATACTGAAGTGATTTGCCATTTCCTCCTTCAGCTCATTTGATGAGATGAGGAAACTGAAGCAAACAGGGGCAAGTGACTTGCCCAGGGTCACACAGCTAGTGAGTTGGGAGGCCAGATTTTAATTTAGGAAGATGTGTCTTCCTGACTCCAGGCCTGGTACTCTATACACTTCACCACCTACCTGCCCCACTTTTTTCTTTTAAGTAAACTGAACTGCTTGATTTATTGTGACTTGAGCCTAGATACCTTATCTGAAGTCCTTATGATAAAGTCAACCAGTCAATAGGCATTTATTAAGCGCTAACTATGACTATGGGAAAAGCTGGGGAACCAAAGACAGTAAAAAACAATCCCTATCCTTAAGGAACTTATAATCTAATGGAAGCAACACAGAAACAGCTCTGAACAACAAACTATAATCAGCATAATTGGAAGGCCCTAGACTTCAAGTTTTCACAGAAACACTGAGTAATTGACCCCAAATGCTTAATCCCCTTTTAGGAACACTTCACCTCTTTGGTAGTCTGCTTGTCCTAGTGTATTTGGTCTTCTAGTTCAATTCCTAATGTGTTTCAGGGGTCACTAGAGAGATTATGGGTGGCCTATGGGTTTCAGCAACCCAAACAAATTTTACTGCTAGGATTAGCCTTGGTCTACATGTGTTTGAACCTAAGAGAGAGGCTCCTTTTTAATGATAAAGAAAGAGGGAGAGCATCCCCCCCAAAAAACCCAACCCAGATCTCATTGGTTGTAGCTTTTGGTCCCCAACTCAGGCCAGAGCAGAGGAGTCACTTAAAGGAAGAGGGAGATGAGTACCTCTGGGCCCAACACAAGTGTCAAGACAAAGCGATTTCTTCTCTCACCTGAGGGGGAAAGGAGGTAATTTCCATATGACTCCATGCACCTAATCTCTGTGGGGAGAACCACAAGAGTTCTAGGATCTCTGTGAAGACCAGACTTTCCATTTATTAACTTTGGGTTGGTGAAGTTCTTTGCAAAAGCACTAAGACAAGTTGATAGTCTGTGGGAACTTTGTAAAAGGATGCCTAACTACACCTTTGGAAGTGAGTCTGAACCCCAGAGCCACCAGTTAAGGTAGGCCTGTATCTTTGGGGAAGAGTATTCATTTCTAGATTGTTTGTGTACTGTGCCACATGGAATTTGGGAACAAAACAGCACCAACAATAAAAGCCACCCATCATTGATTTACAAGTGTTTGACTGGAGGGAGAGTATGAAGAATATGATTACATCCTCATTCCCCCAACTCAGTTGGTGTAGTCCATTTGATTTACAAGTTTTTCCAATATCAAACCTTCTGTATTCCTGATCTAAATCGAGTGGAATTTGAGAATCTAATCTTCTTTACATGTTGCTCTAAGAGATATTTTAGTATTTTTACAAGGATATTCATTAGATACTAATCTATAATTTTCTTTCTTGACTTAGTCTCTCTCTGGTTTCTAGGACTGTGTTTGTCTTGTACGAGGTGTTTGGTAGGATGCATTTTTCCCCTCTGTTTTTGTAAACAATCTGCATAATATTGTAATTAATTGCTCTTTGAATGTTTGTTAGAATTCACTTGTAATCTATCTGAACTTGGTTTGCCCCCCCACACACGCACACACCTTTGGAATTTCCTTTGTAGCTTATTCAATACCTTTTGTTTCTGAGATTGTATTGCCTAAATTCTCTATATCTTACTCTGTTCATCTAGGTATTTTATATTATTGTAAATTTTCATCTATTTCTTTTAAGCTGTCAGGTTTTGGGCATATAATTGGGCAATGTTTCTAATTACTTCTTTTATTTCATCTTTGTCTCTTACAAATTTCCCCTTTTCATTTTTTAATATGATAATTTGGTTTTCCTCTATTTTTAATCAAGTTACATAACAATTTAACTATTTTATTCTTGCTTTCAGAAAACTACTCCTAGTTTTATTTATCAATTCAGTATTTTTATTCTCAGTTGTTTATCCATTCTTTGATTTTCGGACTTTTTGGTTTTGTGTTCAGTTGACATTTTAAATTTGTTCTTTTTCTAATTTTTTCATCATATTCACAGTTCAATGAACTGTTCTTTCTTTTGTTGATCAAAGTGTTTAGGGGTATAAATTTTACCCTAATGAATATTTTTGCTGCATCTCAAAAATTTTGGTGTATCCTCATCATATTTTTCTTTAGTGAAATCATTTTTTTACAATTTCTTTTGTGACTCATTTTTTTTTTTGCTATATGTAATTTAAACTACATCTAAGTTTAAATCTTTTCCACAATACTTGTTACTTGGTAATTGTTGTTACTTGGTAATTGTTGTTACTTGGTAATAATTGTTCTTCATAAGATTGGTAAATGATTTGTTTGAGGTCTCTGCTTTCCTGACTTCTTCTTCAGTTTTGATGCATTAGCACATGGGCCCCGATAACGTCTACCTATACTTATTGTGAAGTTATTCTCTTCTTCTGGCTTTCCATTTTGGGTTTCTTTTAGGCCTTAGAATTTCTCCATTGTATTCCAAGGTTTCTTTTTTTTCCTCACATCTAGGCCAACCTCAATGCCCGGATTAATACTTTGTACTTGGGCTAGGCCCTCTAGCCCCTGCACTTTTGGATAAAGGGATAAAGAGGGCAGGACTCCCCTGGTCCTCAGATGTCTAGATGCCCCTGCTGGGCCACAGTTCTAAATGAAGCATCTGGGATTAGATCATGCCCTATGATGTGCTCTCTGACTCATTTCATGGTGGCCCAGTGCAAATACTAGCCTTGATCCCATCTATCACCCCTTTCCACATGACTGATGGCTAGCGGCTCTCTCTGTTCCTTGCAGTATCCCTGAAAGATCCCCGCTAATGTGTTATTTCTTTTCTGGCAAACAACTTCCAGGAGTGAACCCTTTTTCCTTCTGTGGCTCCAAGGGGAGCATTGGCTTCAGGCCTTTTGTTGGACCCCAAGGTATATGTGTGCCCTGTCAGCTCCATCTCCTAATGACAGTGACCTATTGGAGGCTGATTCTGTCCTCTGTTGTAGTTTTAACAGGCCAGGCCTCAGATTCTATTGACCACAGACACATTTATTGGTGATAAAGCTGTGTGCTTCTGTGTGCTTCCAGTCCGACTGTGTGCTTCTGCTCAGAATACTTGCAGGTTGCTAATGGTCTTCTTGAGGTATCCTAGACTGTATGGAGGAGGTCACTGATATTTCCCTTTGGTTTTATTGGTCATCATTTCCTCTGGTACTGATTTAAATGTTTGCTGGGACATTTGTCAGGGCAATTGGACTGGCTAAGATCTAACATGGAGCAACAGTTCAATTTTAACTAAAGTTCCCACCCCCATTTATTTTTTGTATAAATTTATTTTTCCTTAGTCAGTAAACATGCCTGCTATGTGCCAGGCACTGTGCTAAGCACAGAAGATACAGAAAAAAGACAAAAAATGGGATAGCTAGGTGGCGTAATGAATAGAGCATTTGTCCTAAAGTCAGGCGGATCTGAGTTCAAATCTGGATTCAGATATTTGCTCACACTTAACTAGCTGTGTGACCTTGGGCAAGTTGCTTAACCCCAATTGCTTTGCCTTTCCCCCTCCAAAAAAAAAAGACAGTCCCTGCCCTCGAGGAGCTTCCAATCTAAGGGGAGAGACAAAAAGTAAATCAATATGTGCCAAAATGCTCTCTACGAGATACAGTGGAGATAATAAATAGAGAGAAGGCACTAGAATGAAGGGGGGCTGGGAAAGCCTTCCTGTAGAAAATGAAATTTTAATTAAGACCTGAAGGAAGTCAGGAAAACAAGTGGGCAGAGATAAGGAAGGACAGCATTCTAGGTTGGGGATAATGGGTGAATACGCTCAGAGTCTTGTTTGAGCTGCAGCAAGGAGGCTGGTGGATGGAAGAGGATGGGGGGTGGGGTGCAGTACTAGCTAGTGAAAAGACTTTGAAGGTCAAACAGAGCATTGTGTATTTGATCCTGGAGTTTATTGAGTAAGGGGATGACATGGTTGGACCTTCACTTTAGGAAAAACACTGTAGTGGTGGAATGGAGAATGGATTGGAATGGGGAGAGGCAGGCAGCCCCCCAGCAGCTGCCGCAATAGCCTAGGTATGAGGTACCAGCGTGGGAGCAATGTCAGGGGAGAAAAGGGGACATGTTCAAGAGATGTTGCAAAGGTAGAACGGACAGGACTTGGCCACACCTTGGACATGGGAAAGGATGGGGGTTGGGAGGAAGGGCAGAGAGGGTGACATGTGGGGGACTGGGAGGATGGGGCTTCCCTCAACAATAATAGGGAAAACTGGGCAGGGGAGAGGTGAGGGTTTGGCTTCCACTACCTTGATGCCAGTCTATTCCCTCAGCATCTCTTCCCCATTGTTTGTTGTTCCATCTAAGCCCAAGTTCTGTGAACTCATTTCACTTGGTGACTTCCCTTTTCTTTGTTTCTCCTTTCTTTTGTCCCTTCTTCTCTTTGCCCAGCCAATTAAGCAAGTAGTTCAATATTATCTTTACCACTTCCTCTCTAACTTCTTAGTCTGATGTGCTCTTTTCCAATGAATTTTCCTTTGCTTTGTCTGGTCCATGAACTATACCTTTCCTTGGTACTTCATTGTTCTTCATGAGGGTAAGGCTTCTAAAATACTGGATCGGACCTCTCTTTTCCATCCAGTTTCTATGTTATTGCCTTTCTACTTCTTCCCCTGTACTTGCCTTTTTTCTTTCTTTCTCTTAGAAATATTACTTCATGAGGGAAATCACATCAGGCGGAAGCAGTTCTGCATGGTAGGAGCCATGCCGTGCTGTACATAGCTTTGCTATGATCATTCTTCATCCCCAGGGCTATACCATCCTCCCACTGGATATATATCCCATCAGCCCCATACCACTACCACTCTGGGGCCCACCCAGCTGCACCTGGGGCCTCACACTTCTTTGCTCCTTCACCACCAAAAGATTCTAACATGGAGCAACAGTTCAATTCTTCTACCTTTACTTCTGCTAATTATTTAGCACCCCTAATCTACTTCTCAAATTTACAGGTTGAGTCCCCAAGGCATGATTTCTCTCACAAGGTCCAGGATACATCCTGGGAGTCTATACTCCTAAAACTCTTAACTCATAAGCCCCCACTGGTGATCTTCCTACCAAGTCACTCAAGTGACACAACTCAGGCAGCTCTGTGACATGGTAGATAGAGCACTGGGATAGGTCCTGGAGTCAGGAACACAAGTTCAAATCTGGTCTCGGATACTTAGCAGCCTGTGATCCTGGGAAAGTCATTTAACCTTTGTCTTCAAATATAAAATGGTCTGATAATAGCACCTACCTCCCCTTCCCCGGGAGGATCACTTAGGTAAGATTTGTAAGTTGCACAATAAATGTTTGTTCCCTTCTTCTTGCTCTGTCCCTCAAAGGAAAAGCTTTTGCTAATCTACATATTAAGAATTGCTTTCAGCAATACAATGATCCATGGCGGTTCTGAAAGACTTATAATGAAAAATGCTCTCCAGCCCAGAGGAAGAGCTCATGGTATCTGAACACAGACTGAAGCAGGCTTAGTCAACTTTATTGAGTTTTTGGAGTATTTTTGGCCTGTTTTCTCTTGCAACGTGAATATTATAGATATGTTTTGCATGACCACACATGGATAATCTATATTGAATTGCTTTCTTTCTCAATGACAGGGGTTGGGGAGGGAGGAAGAGAGAGAATTTGGAGCTCAAAGTTTTCAAAATGAATGTTAAAAATTGGTTTGACGTGTAACTGGTGAAAAATAGAAATAAAATCCTAAAAAAAAGAAATGTTGTTCAGTTGTCTTTAGTCCTGTCTCATTCTTCATGGCCCCCGGTGGAGTTTTCTTAGCAAAGATTCTGGAGTGGTTCGCCATTTCCTTCTCCAGCTCATTTTACAGATGAGGAAACTGAGGCAAACAGGGTGAAGTGACTTGCCTAGGGTCACACAGCTAGGAAGTATCTGGGGCTAGATTTGAACTCAGGAAGGTGAGTCTTCCTGACTCCAGGCCTGCTACTCTTTCCTCTGTGCCACTTAGCTGCATATTAAGAATAGTAGCTGTAAGACATTCCCCTAGATGTCCCACAAATACACACGGCATCCTTGGGAAGAGTGGTGAGGTGCATGCGTAGAGAACAACTCACATCTCTGGTATTACAGGGTCTTGCTACCCCTTCTCTCTTCAGGAAATCCTCATTCTGCTCCTTCATGGAAGTGACTTTTCTACTGGGCTCATCTTTTATTTTTTACCTTCTTTCTTACTCATTAGGGGAATCTTCTTGTTTCTCTGGCCTTTGCCTCTGCTTTCAAGCCCTCTGGGGCTAGACTTCAAGATGATCTCAGTGTCATCGCATAGGGAAGATAGGAGTCATCTGGGTCCAGGTCTCTGTCCTTAACCTTTGACAGTAGAAGACTGGCCTTGGACAAGTTTCTTATCATTAGTCACCTTTTCTTCTGGCCTGACACTCTGTTCTCTCCCAACCTGTGGCTTAGCAGGTTGTTCATCGTGCATCATCTCCCCTTCCCTGAGACTTCTGCTCATCTTCTCCTCCTCCTTTCCTTCACATGGCTAGGTAGTATCAATTTCTGAAGTTCCCAGCTCTGCAAGAAGCAGCAGACACTGCCATGGAGAAAGGTCCCTCCAGCTGAAGCCTGCATCACAAACCTACAAGACTGCTCATTGTCCTGGGTGTGAGAAAGTGATGAAGTGTGGGCACATGGAAGCAAACCTGTAAGCTGTCAAGTTCCCCAGTGATAACTCCCAACTTTATCTTGAGGAATTAATTGCCTTTTATCTGGCACATAACAGCTTCCTTTTGAAGTCTACAGGTGGGAAATGTTTTTAGAAAGCTACTATTCAATCCTCTTCTTGATTCCACAATCCATGAAGGGGAAGAAGCTAGCCAAGAGGACAAGATGAAAAAAGGCATCTTGCATGAAGCAAGCACTTGGGAGGTAAAAAGAAAGGATGGGGTGGGGCTCCATGTGAGGCCTTAGCCTCAGGCAGGAGGAGAGTCAGCTCCTTTGAGAAAGAAGGTAAAAAGGAATGAATGAGTCAGTGGGTGCAGATAAAGAGAAATATTGCAGATGGAGAGGACGGAAGTTGGACAGGGCTCACATCCATTTTTGAAAGGATTCACGGTGAGGAGGGACAGTGTACAGGCCCAGCCTTGAATCCCTCCTCCATGCAAAGGGCTCTCGTTCAACATTCTTTAACAGTTCACAAAAGTCTTGATTCATTTACATTGGAAGATGAGTATGTCCGGGTTGGGAATTCTGGCTGGAGCATTTGTACGCTGGGAAGTGATGGAGAGTGGGAAGACATATATATTTATTTCACACAGATTTTGGAGTACCCAGAAAGGGTGTCTGTGTTTTGGAATTTCCTCAGGAGGAGAGATTGGGGCCCTCAAACACTTTAACATACAAATGACTTCCCTGCTTCTAGCCTTGTGGGGTAGGTAGTACAAGGATTCCACATCTCATGGTACAGATGAGCAAACTGAGGGAATTAAACCCAGCTCTCCCAATCCTAAGTCCCGAACTCTCTGCAATCCCACTTTGCTTCTCTCTTTGGTCATTAGCCCTACTCCAGGAATTTGCATAGCAATATACTATAACTCACTAGCATCCTTGGAAGGATTTTAGAGAGCCATAAATTTATACTCTTCTTGGCAGTCCAAATATTTGATGGCCAGCTCGTATGAATTTGTGTCTAGTTGGAGGAAAAATCTGAAATTCAGTCTGTGCTTTTAATAAAAAAAAAAATAAACACGTGGAAAGCACTTCTGCCCAATGGAACCTGGCTGACGCTGGCATGGCCACATGAATAACTGTTTAGCTGCCATCTTGTGGCAAACTAGAGACATGGCAAGAACCTCAAAAACCCATAGACAGATGAAATCAGAGACTAGAGAGCTCATTTAGCCCAAGACTCTCATTTGACAAAGGGAGAAACTGAGGCCCAGAGATGAAGCTGAAGGCCT
Source organism: Pseudocheirus occidentalis (assembly GCA_028646575.1). Classification (NCBI taxonomy): domain Eukaryota; kingdom Metazoa; phylum Chordata; class Mammalia; order Diprotodontia; family Pseudocheiridae; genus Pseudocheirus; species Pseudocheirus occidentalis. Next base: position 5,260,900 of record CM053602.1, on the reverse strand, counting down.
TACTATCTAGTACATATTTCATTCCCCAAATCAGGTGGTTTTATTTTCGTTTCTTTTTAATTGTGTTTTTCAGTAGTTTTCTCAAGTTTGAAAATGAGGGAATTGGACTAAAGGATGTCCTCTCCTTTCAGGGCTGAAATGCCTCCTGTACTTTGCTTTCTTTGACCTTGGCTGGTTGAAAGGCACGATGATTGAAACATTTACCCAGAACCATAAGTAGGAAGAGGTAACTTGGGCTTTGGCCCACAGTGCCAAATATAGAGGAGGCTCCATTTAGCACTTTCATTCTCTGGGCACCATAGACATAGTAGAGCTTAGCACCTAGCTGGCACAAAGAATCAGCTAATATAGGAAGCTTGCAGAGAGGTTAGGGCAAGTTCTGCCATTGCTCCACTTTCTTCACCCTCTCCACTACGTGGGGTCTCTATATCCTCCCGGCAGGACAATGACCTCCCTACTCTACTTCAGTGTCCTTAGTGCTAAGAGAATGCACAACATTTGAAGATGATCCCATTGCAGAGATTCCCTTGAGTTTCATCCAAGATGAAATGGACAATTGAGATGAACAATAAATTGAAGTTTTGTGTCTTACATTCTTCTGGTGAATTTGTATACATGTTTCCCTCAGTAAAAATGTAAGATCCTTGAGGACAGGGGTCATTTTGTTGGCATTTTGGCTTCCCAGGCCCTAGCATGGTGCCTGAGCCATGGTAGGCACTTCATAAATACATGATAAATTGGATCGAATTGATGTCTGGGTTCTGATGCTTCTCTTTCAAGTTATGCTCAGGTTTTGGCTTAGAGGTCCGCCACCCCAGCTCCTGTGGCTGGGCTTCTCAGGACTTGGTTCAGCTTCTCCAGACCTGGACCTTCAGCCCTCTGTCTCTCACTGGCTTCCTGCAGCCTGAGCATCCAGCCACCACCCTCCTCCACTTGGCACTATGCCCTCTGGGGAATCTTACCCCTCTGCCTCCATATAACACCTTCCCTACCTTTGTGTGTGTGCCCCTGGCCTGCCTACTCACAGCTTGCTTCCTGTCGATTTTCCTCAGGTGGAGTCCAAGCTCCAAATTTTAGATGTGAGCTCTTTACCTCTGGCTCATCATTTCTTCTTCCTTCCTAGCACCTCTAATAACAGCAGAAAAACTGAAATTGGATCTGAATCTCAGCTCAGACACTTACTGACTGTGTGATCTTGGGTAAGTCTTTTACCCTCCCTCAGACTTCAGATTCCATGTCAACAAAATAAGGCTCATCCATATTCTTGAAGTCAATGAGATCCCAGATGTCAAAGTTACTCTGTGACTGTCCTATATGAAGGCCGGGTGTGACTGTGTCACTGAGTCCCACACTGGCCTTTTCTAATGTCGTGGCTCACCCTTCTTTATTAAATGAAGGGATTAATGTTCTTTCCTGCTTTAGATCTTTGAGCCTTGGATCTTTCAATATCAAGGCAATTATCCCCTGCCCTTAAGTGTTGACCATATGCCAGACGACAACCAAACAGCAGCAGCCTCTAAGGACATCGGTATCATTATGGTTGGTGCATTTGATTTAAGAAGGCAAGGGGTCTGATGCATTTCTTTATAAAAAGAGTTCCTATGAAAGTGTGAGTATGGAAAGAGTGGGTAAATGAGGTGTGGATGTATACTATTTTGAATCTCTCCACAGAAATTGCCTTTTTATTTAAAGCTCCCTTCCCCATGTAGTCCTTTGGGAGGTTTTCTGTTTGCTTTTTATAGACTTTGTTTCCTCATGTCATCCTTACTGTTAGGCTGCTACTTGTCACTTCTTACTACTTCTAGTGACTCCCTATGATCCCTTTTTCCCCTCCCTCTAATTTCCTGCTTCTGACCTTCAATGGGCTGGAAACAAGACTTGTTAAAACTGTGTGTTGAATAAGAGTAAATGATCTCTGACTGAAGGCCTAAATGTACTTTGTATAAAGTACACAAATTTTAGGCTGTAGATATTATGACAGCAATTTCAGCTCCTCAGAGGCCTTTTAACACTCTCAGGTTCTTAGCTAAATTCTAGGTGGTTAAGGTCATTAAAAAATATATCTGAACTCTTGTTGAGTAGAATGTTATTTCACCATCTTTTTATTTCAGCAAAAGCTGTGATCAGAAGTGCTGGGCTATAATGGTGTATACAATAGAGTAAGCCAAGGGTGGGGAACCTGTGGCCTTCAGGCCACATGTGGCCCTTTAGGTCCTCAAGTGTGGCCCTTTGACCAAATGCAAACTTTTTGTTCCGTGAAGTTTGTATTCGGTCAAAGGTCTGCACTTGAGGACCTAGAGGGCCACATTGACCTCAAGGCTGCAGATTCCCCATCTCTGGTAAACTATCCCACTCCAAGTCTTGAGTCAGAGTCCCCAGGCAAAGTTGGAGTGGAGAAACAGACCCCAGGGAAGATAATCTAACCTGAAACTGCCCCAGGACATCTTCTTCAATCTTAGTACCCAGTTAAGAACACCAAACTAAATCAGTCACTCCTTTATCCATGGTTGTAATCTGCTTGAGAACGTCCCAGTTAAGCTTTGCATCTCTGGTACCATCCATCAAGAGGACTGGAATCCTAGGCAAGGCTCACCCACCCACCCAAATGTGCTCTAGAGCAATGGCAGGATGAGTCTCCTAGGTTTGCTCCATGGTCTCTGGACTGAACCCTGAGGCCAGGTCAGGGCACAGAAAGCCTTGTGTGATCAAAGTCACTTGGCATTATTGTTTACCATCTTACGAGACACTATTCATGTGCTGGGTCCCTCAGGCACCCCATTAAAACTATAACAGAACCCTAGTTTTACTGTTCTCTTACCATACCTGTTCATAGTTTTAAAAAGTTTGAGTTTTCAGAGACCTTTTTGAAAATAGCCAACAATTAACCATCAGATCCTTTCCTTGGAGATAGCAGGCGCTATTGCTCAGAAAATCAGGAGACTGGTGTCTTATAAACCCAAAAAGGGTGTTTATTTTATTTATTGCTTTCAGATAATCACAGGAAAAGGGATATTATAAAAATCCCAGTTGATATAGAGTATCTTTAAAGAGATATTTATTGAGTACCTTGTATAATAGGCACTCAGATATTTTTTTATTGCTTACATTATACATTCTACTTTATACTGCTATCACAAATAATAATCCCCTCACCCCCAAAAGAAGAGCCTTTATGGTGCTTAGTGCTCAGTAAACAGCACGATCTAGACATGAGCAAATTAATGGATATTTGCGTTCTGAATATCTTCGTGATGACATAGGCAATGTCAGTTTTCACATATGCTTTGGCACAGCATAAAATATATTTTCTTCACATATATAAATGTGTCTCTTCCCCTTCTCATGGTTCTGTATAGGAAGAGTTGAGCTGCTAAGAGTTAACATGCTGCTTAAGAGCTGTGGGAGAGGAGACCATCTCAGAGCATTCTCTCTACTTCAAAAATATAAATTGACCAAATCACCAATAATAAGAAAAGTACTCATTCAAAAAATTTGAGTTGTTACTTCACTCCCAGCAAATTGTCAAGAATGGAAAAAAATGATAATAATCAATGTTGGAAGAGTTATGGAAAAATAAGGCTAACTGAGATGCTATTGGTAGAGCTGTGAATGCATCAAGGCATTCTGGGAAGCAATTTGGAATTAAGGTAAACCCCCCCCCAAAATGTGGCTCAGTCCATACCCTTTCAACCAGAGATGCTCCTGAGAGGCATATACCCCCAAGGTCAAATGTGAAAAGGTTTCAGATAAACCAAAATATTCATTGCAGCCCTTTTTTTTGTGATATAAAAGAATCGGACACAAAAGGTGCTCATCAGTTGAGGAATGATCAAGGAATCGTGGTACATGAATATAATGGAATAGGTTATATTGTACTATTAGAAACGATGAATACAAAAAATTCAGAAAAGCATGCAAATACTGATGCAGAGTAAAATCAACAGAACCAGGAAAATAATATACATGACTCCAACAACACCAATGGAAAGAGCTGCAACAACAACACTGTAACTATGATGACCGAGCTTGGCCTCACGGAGATGAGGAAATACAGCACCGAGGTAGGGGACTTTGGGTGCATTGGATGCTGTCAGAGTCAGTAGATGCATTTACTGAACTGTTTCTCCCCCCTTTCATCTCTCCTTTCTTACAAGGAAAGATTCCCTGGGCAGGGAAAAAGAGAGAGATGTATTTGGAAATGAAGGTGATGTGGCAACAAAAGATATAATTTTAAATGTTTCAAATAAAAAGAATAAAGAACATACCATGGAGTATATAAAGATTCAAGCAGTCTGATCTCTCTAAATATCTCATCCACACTAATACAAGAGGATGAGCTGAAGAAAACAGATGCATTGAGATAAAACAATATTGGCATATGTGAGTGAAGGCTAGGAGAACTCTAAGCCACCACTGCCGATTTGGATAGACCCTCATAAGATGGGGTGAACACTGGAAATTGGCATGGTTTGATTCACATACTTCAGTACTTCAATGGCTCGTGTTTCCATGGAAGCAGGCGAGGTTCCGATGGTACAGATCACCACGCATCCATCTCTCCTTATTCTTTGGGATTCTTCTGCACTTCCTCCTATAAATCCTCTAAAGAACAGAGATGTCAATAGAGTGGGGTGACTGGAGCTTTGTCCATTAGGTGCCAAATCAGAGGGCACTACAGTACTCACATTCTTTCAGCAAAGAAACAAGAGAGTTTAACACTGAGTTAGCAAAAATAATTCGGTAGAATAACAAGTTTTGAGATGACGGGCTACAATAAGCTCCTCCCTGACCCTCCCTCCCTCCCTCCACCCCCACAATGACTTCTGGGTCGTTAACACCTATTGGGTCCCAGCAGGGCATTTGAGCTGCCCCTTGTTCTTGCTACATGGCTAGTCCACTTTCTTTTCTAATCATACATATCTGCCTCATGAATATGGGCTTTCTATGTGACCTTGTATTGAAGTCACAGATTTCCTAGCAACTAATGTGGTGCTGGAATTTCCCCAAGCAGAAGACAGGACCAGGGGTTTGCTATTCATTTCAATAGGAGCCTACTTGAAATGGAGAAATACAAAATGGAAATACTTCCTTTAAAGACCTGTGATTTTGTCTGTGTGGGTATTACCTCCCCTAACACAAGTCCCACCCCCACCCCCACCCCCATCCCCATCCCCACACAGACTTAATTAGATGGCCTTCATGAATTGCCGTTGTAAAGAAAAAGTTATCAGCAGGTGGCCAAATTGCTGCTGATAGAGAATTTTTAAAGAAATATTTATTGAGTGCCTTCTATACAGTAGGTAGGTACTCAATAAATACTTGTTGATTGATTCCAAGTCACCCTTGGAAAATAGACACACAGTCCCCAGCCAGGACTGTGCTTAAAACCTTTCCAGTTTAGTAGGGCCTACAGGTGATCTTCACTGGTAGAAACTTCAAGAACTCTGTGTGGGTCTTCTCCACATGATGAGGATGACAGCAGATGACTCCACTCTATGGGGTAAAATGTTGTGGCACTTCCTATGGAAGCAGGAAAGAGGAAGAGCTGGTCTTCATAGTAGACTGCTCCGCTCTGCCTGTTTGCCATTTGAGAAAACTTCCAAATAGTTTCTAGGTTATGGATCTGTCTCACCAGGGAAGACCTCACCCCAGGAGAATTGGGAGAAACAAGTTGAAATTCCTTAGGTGAAGGGGTATTTCCTTTATTTCCTAGTTCTTGAAGAGTCCAAAAGTCAATTTTGATTAGAATGATTCTTCTTTTCCCAAGCCATTACTTCTCATTCACGGAAGCCCGAGTTGTTCTGTTTGAACCATGTACATTTTCATTCCATGAGGGTTTCCACTTCCTTAAGAGAATTCCCTTTTCTGGAAGACATACTATCTCTATTCTTGCGGAGCTGGGAAACTCTCAGCTTAAACAGGCGCCGGCATCTCTCTTGGAACTGGTTCCCCACAAAACAGTAGAGAAAGGGATTGATGCAGCTGTTGGCAAAGCCCATGCAGATGCCGAAAGGCATGGCGGTATCGATGGCTGAGATCACATCACAGTTAGTGATGACATGCAGCCATGCCAGCGTATCCAGGAAAGTTAAAACGTGGAAGGGGAGCCAGCAGACAACAAAAGCCAGGACAACTGCAGCTGCCATCTTCAGGACCCTGTCTCTCATGAGCTGGTTCTTCCCAAACCCACTCGCCTTCATCAAGTGCTTTCGGATGCCAGCATAGCATGTGGCTATGAACACCAAAGGGATCACAAAGCCAAGGGCATTCTTCATGAAGGCCATCCCTGCTGACCACTGGGAATACTTCTCAGGAGGGAAGGCCATGATACATGCATTCACTCCCAAATGGTCGATGGGCTTGATGTCTCGGAAATAAAATGTTGGCAGCGAGGACACACAGGCCAGTCCCCACACAAGGGGCACGATAAACGACATCTGCCATGGGGTTCTTCTCTGGGACTGGAAGGGGTAGACGACAGCTTGGTACCTGTCTATGCTCATGCAGGTGATAAAAAAAACACTGGCATACATGTTCAGACACAGGAGGGCACTGGAGATTTTGCACATCACTGAACCAAAGAACCAATTGTAGCTGTAAGAGTAATAAGTGGCCCAGAGTGGCAGGGTGGCTAGAAACAGCAGGTCTGCCATGGCGAGGTTGAAGATGTAAATACTGGCAACTTTCTTGGGCCCCCGGTGGCAACAGAACAGGGAAACCACCACACTGTTGCCAATTAAACCGAGGACAAAGATGATGTAATAGAAAGCCGGAATAAAGGCTAAGTGATAGCCCGAGAGCTTCAGCAAGCATTTAGCGGCGGATGCGTTATTGTTAGAGGTGTTGATGGGTCCTATGTATGGATCGTTAACCATATTTTCACTTTTGATGGAAGATGAATAGTTGTTCTTTATGTCAGATGGGATCAGTGAAATATCAGCCTGAAATCTTTGTGAAGTTAAATCACTGCTCATACTCCTTTTCCTGAAATGGACAAAGCAAAAGCATTTAGAATATTCAAATCTGAAAGAAGATGTTGAATGTAACGTTTTACCAAAAGATGTTTAATGTTTACCAAAAGAACAATTAAATATAAGGCTAAATTCTGCCTTGGGGGGGGGTAGATTATTCTGGTAAGCAATTAGGAATTGTATGAGAAAAAGCATTAAACTATTCATAGCCAACGCCAGGTCTATACCGGGAAAATATCCCTACCCTCAGAGAGATGATGACAGAAAAGGCCCATATTTACACTGAATATTCTGTATTAGCAGAATACTGGAAAACAAAGTGGGTTCAAGCCCTGGCTTTAGAGTCAGACTTGAATAGGTCTGGAATCCCAGCTTTGCCACACACCATCTTCATGATCCTGAAAATTGCTTGACCTCTCTGCACATCAGTTCCCTCATCTGTCAAATGAGGGAGTTCAATTGGGAAACCTCTAGGGTCCATCCCATCTCCAAGCCTATGATGGATGCTATCATCCTATTAGCCTATCAAGTGTGCACTGATCACAAAATGTCAATCGTGCAACAAACAAAAGGCATCAAGAAATGAGGCAGCTGGGTGGCACAGTAGAAAGAGTGCTGGCCCTAGAGTCAGGAAGACCTGAGTTCAAATCCAGCCTCAGACCCTTCCTAGCTGTGTGGCTCTGGACAAGTCACTTCACCCTGTTTGCCTCAGTTTCCTCATCTGTAAAATGAGCTGGAGAAGGAAATGGCCAACACTCCAGTATCTCTGCCAAGAAAACCCCCTCTGGGGTCACAAGTTGTACAACAACATCAATAACCATTTTTTGAAAAGAAGAATGGGATGAAATCTCAGCTCTGCCACTCACTGCCTGCGTGACCTTGGACAAGTTGCTCAGTTTCCTCATCTAAGGTCCCTTCCAGCCCTATCAATAATGCTATGGATTCTGTTTCTTGAGGGAGAGAAGGCAATATTTTCTCAGACATGGCAAAAGAGAAATGGAAATTAATGGATTGAAAGTTCTAAAAGAAAATGCCAAGAAAAAGCATTTTCTTCTCTATCTTTTCTCTTTCCTTCTTCTGCCCTATTCACCATCACCCCCATTCCCACCCCCCCACTCCCCACCACCGCCCTTCAGATTTTCCACAGGCTTAAGGGGAAAAGAGCTATTTAAAAAGATTAGCTGGGGAGGAAAGTGGACAGAACAGAAACAGAAAGGAAAGTCTGAAGGAAGCAAAGTCCATGTTTCAAAGAACCTGGTCCATACTTCTGCCTCTCCATAGAGTCTCTGCCTGCCTCAACATGAGAAAATCCCCTGGTGCAAGTTCCAAACCATGAAAGAGGTCTTCATGTTAAATTAGAGCATTTTAGTGGCTCTTCTGTGGTGGCAGAACAAGAAAACAGGCAAAGCTGGTGGGTTGGGACCAGGAAAAAACAACTCCCCTTGCCAGTGAAAAAAATGTGATCTGACATCTCCCAATCTGACAATTTGAGGTTAATTGAGCCATTTTTGAAAAGTACTAATACCCAAACCACACATTTTCATGATCCAAATATGTCGGTATCTGTTTAATATGCTGCTACTATTTCGGAATCATGAAAAATCGAAAGGTAAATGAGTCCTAAGTATCCCTATGAGAAGGATCAAAAGCACCCAGAATGTAGTTTGTGAGCTAAAAATACTGTAAGCTGTCAGCTAAGATCTGTCTTAGAAACGAAGAAAGTAGTTTGGGGGACAGTCAGTCCTTTGATTGCCCCGACCTAACCAAGGCATCTGAAAACAACTAAAAAAGTACCATTTGAAGGTCGACCAGTGACTTGAGTTGAAAATGCAGTTAAATTATCATCCATCAGCTTCCCTAATTTCCCATTCTTTACAGCTGCAGAACACGGAGTCAATCTCTCAGATATTTGTGGATACTGTATTCATGTGGAGAAAAAGTCAATGCTTAGCCTGAAATATTATCGTATCATTCCCTTTATATTTCCCAAAGTTAATTACATAGAAATATCTCACACTTACCTTAAAAATGCAGGCTGAAAAATATCCCACGACTCTGCTTAGCCCTTCCTCTGGACTTCAGAACATAAGAGCTGCACATCTCTGGTTTCCTTCTTAATATGTTCGGTTTGTCCACTGGGAGTCTTGAACCGACATAATTTGCTGGCTGACTTCTGAACACGTGCCAGCTTTCCAGAAATTTTTTTTTTTGGCAGTAAAACATCCATCTGAAATTCTGCCTGCCCTGAATCATGAGAGCTCATCCAAATCAATCCACACACCCCCACCCCCAAACAAAGCACAGTTTCCACAAGTCCACAAATAATCTCGAAGTCGATAGCTCAATTTAAGGAAGGAATATCCTATGTACTTCCATAATTGCTTCCTCCCTTTTCCCTAATGTTTATATTCTAAAATGAGTTGAGTAGGGGAGGGGAAATTATGCAAACATCCCACGGTTCTGGGCTACCAACGCCCTGGCTACCAATATCCCTGAAATTCTCATTCATATCTGATATGATTGGACATTAGGATTGGCTCCATCATTGGAGAAACATTAAAAATATCTAAAATGCAACCTATGAGAATGCTTAAATTAATATCGTACTGTTCTAGGCACCGGGGATGCAAAGACAAATTGGAAGAGCCAACATGTTACATTGGAAAGGGGTGGGGGGAGCCCTAGGACTAGGACTCAGAACCATTGTCGCTATTTCTTACTTCTGTGATTCTGGCAAAATGAGGCAGTTGGGATCTAGTTTGAACTCCGTTACCTCCAATCTGCTAAAGTGACTCTCACGGATTTCCCAAGGAATCAGTGGCAAAATATTTGTCATTTCGATGTTCTGATATTTCTCCCTTACCCTGCTTAGAACTAAAGAATTTCTTTAGTAAGGCTTGAAGTGTATTAGGTGGAGAAGGGAGGCAAATGGGGGAGGGGGAAATGATTTGCAAGTGATGGAAAGGTGGTATTCACACACTGTATTTCCTCTCAAGTTTGAGAATTAAGAAATAGGGAAAGCTCATAAGTTCTGGAGAAGAAAGGGAAGCCCCCACCACCACCAGGGCCAATGATGTGTTGTTGATTCACTTTGCTTAACTATATTTATTTGGTAAAAGGGAGAGCTGGGGGGGGGGCAGTGCAAGCCATTTGGAAACAACTGATGCAAAAATGCATTTATTTCAGAAAAGGAGGGAAGGAAGCAGCAGAACTTTTCTACAGGTCCCTTTGGAGGGCACTAGCTTTGAATACTGACTGGGGAGAGGCCTTTGGAACACGCAGCTGGTGGAGGGAGGAATTGCAAAAAGGGTCAGCACTAACTAGCTCTCCCCTCCCTTTATCCCGGCCAATGGCAAACATCTGGCTACTCTTAATTTAACTCTGTCTGGGATAGAAAGAACAAAGCTTGGGGTATTCCGAAAAGCTTCTGTATTCCCAGAGAATTTGCTCCTTGTGTCTCTGGGTGTTGGGGGGCTGGGGTGGGGAGGAGGCTCTTATGTAGGAAAAATCTGTTTCTCAGTTTCTCTCAAGATGTGTGGAAGAGGAATTTTTGATTGTGTGCCATACAATAGTGCATCAACTCAGCAAAAAGGGCACAGATTTGGGCGGGACTTTAGGGGAGGAGGCCTTTTGCCCCCCCTCCCCTGTTATCTCATTGGATCCTCCCAACAACCCTATGAAAGATGATGTTGTTATTCTGATTTTATAGATAAGGAAACTGAGGCCCACAGGTAGTAAAGGTCTGAGGCAGTATTTGAAGGCAGGTCTTCCTGACACATGCTACCTACAAACACAAGTATCTCTACTGACCTCAGCCCTGTCTCCACTGACCATCTCTGCAGTTGGTCAGACTCTTTCCCTGCCCCATTTATTACCCTCTCTCAAGCCCCTTGTAGAGAAAGCCTCCAAGAGGTTGGAGAAGAAATTCTGTCCTGTCCATTGCCTCAGGGATACGTGGCTTTTACCAGCCCAGAGGAGCAGAGGGACTTTGTGTGCAGTCCTTCTTACGTAAATGGAGTTTAAAGAACCATCCGCTTCCCAGAAGATGAAAAGAACATTGACTGTCTTTCTTCATTATTTTCAGAAGGAAAATTTCACAAGTCTGAAAAACATTTCGCAACTATCGGGAGTTACCAAGCAAAGCATATGTGTGTGTGTTTATATGTATACACATGTGCAATGTGTGTACATAGGTATCCGTAATAGACACACATGGGTGTGTATGTGGACACATATAAATATATAGTATGTATTATAGAGAGACAGGCAGACAGGGACAGCTGAAGCCAAAAATCCAGTCTATGCCTATGTTGGGCAAAGCCGTTGACAGTTAAGTCAACAACATAAATAGAATGGTATGTAGAGTAAATGCCTCTCCCACTTGTGGAAAAATATATGCTTTTTTTTTAAGTAAAAGACAGACTTTGCAAAGTCTAAGCCATTGAATTTAGCATTCCCAGTGTGTGCTGCCTTCCAGAAAAAGCACAGCTGGGTTATAGGAATTCAGTCCGAGCCATAACTAAAGAGTCACCAAGGCTTTTCTCGAGGTGACAAATTTAGAAGGTGATGAAATTATTTCAAGTCCAGCAGAAGAAGAACAACAGACCTTAGTATCTAGTTAACAAGAAAGCTTATTTAAAGTGGGACGCTACAATATGCCCAATAGGGCTGAGTGCCCCCCAGCCCCTCCAGGCCAGGCCCACCTATGGCCTTCAGCCGAAGTCTCTCTGGCAGCTGGTGTCTCAGGGGCTGCACCCCCACAGGGCAGTGGCCCAACCCTCCTCTCTCGCCCAGCTCAGGGGTTTGTAGTGCTTGGCACAAGTGTGAGATTCCCTAGTTGTACTTCGGAGCTCAGTCACATAGATGGCTTGGCATTCACACTGATTTTCCAGCAACAATGCTGCTTGATCAGGGCCTGCCTAATGAAGTTTGAGGCCCAGGACATTCTCTGGGGGAAAAGAGGAAAGGTAAAGGTCCATGGTAAGGTCTAGACTAGAGTATGCCCTGCACCAGATGGAGACCACCCCACTCCCACATAAATTTGTGTCCAGGTTAAAATGAGTATTAAGGGTGGACTAGAAGAGCAAAGGAGGCAGGGGGCAGTATGTAATCCAGGGGAGTAAGTGGAGTGCTCATTTGAGAGAAGTTTTGTCTTGTGGAAGGGCTTATGGGTTTCAACAACTGTGTGTTTATAAGCATTTATGAAGTACCTACTGCATGCCAGATACTGTGGATATGAAGGCAAAACCAGAACATTCTATCCCCTCAAGAAGTTTATATTCTACTGAGGGGATCAACACACACACACACACACACACACACACACACACACACACACACACAGAAGTCAATTTAAAATATATACAAAATAAAAGCAAATTAATTGGGCCTGGGGGGAAGGAAACATCAGGTCCAGTGAAGCAGGTAGGTCAGGAAAGTTCTCGTCTGGAAAGTGGTGAAGTGAATTAGGGGCATGCCAGGCAGGGGGGTGGGACAGTGTGAGTAAAGGCAATGAGATGGGAGGTGAAATGTCGTGTGCAGGAAAGAACAAGAAGGCCAGTTTGGCTGAGCCAGGGGCTACTAGGGTGAGAATAGTATGAAATCAGGCTGAAAAGACAGGTTGGAGTTGAAGAATAAAGAGCGGCAAATGTCCAAAGGAAGTTTGTATTTTGACTTAGAGGTGATAGGGAGCTCCTGAAGGCTTCAAAGCAAGAGCAGGATATGGTCAGGCTTGGAAGTTGTATGGAAAATGTATCAGAAGAAAGAGACTAAATGCAGAGGAATCAATGTTTACAACAGTCTGAACTATTTAAAGTGAACTGTAGTAATAGTTTAGGCAAGGGGCTACGGTGGTGTGGACTGGGGTGGTGGCCATGAGAGTGATGAGAAGGTGGATTTGATAGAGGCTGTGGAGGTCTCCACCCTGCTCCCACTGCCCCTCAGGAGCTGGCTGCCTTTCTGAATGACCACCCCACCCAAACCAATCACTTACTGGAACTTTTAACTCCGAGATTCCCAGCTCTGCTACATCCCACCTTTTTGACCCTGAGCAAGTTACTTGACGTCTCAGGACCTCGGTTTCCTCACCTGACTAGCAAACCCAGTAAACCCCAAGGGAATCAAAGACAAAGCAAAGTCCAATAGACACCAAGCTATTTATAGCATCTCTTTTTATGGAAACCGTGAACTAGAAACAAAATTAATGTCTGTCTGTTGGAGATTGTAGTGAACTAAGAAATGATGACTTTGAGGACTTCATAGGAAGCTGGGAAGCCTTTAAGAACTGATGCAGATTGCTGGTGGAGCTGTGAACTGATGCAACCATTCTGGAGGGCAATCTGGAACTATGCCCAAAGGGCTATAAATAATATCATACCCTTTGACCCAGTAATACCACTTTTGGGGTTGTATCCCAAAGAGATCACAGAAGTGGGAAA
>CM053602.1:5229873-5246992 GCA_028646575.1 Pseudocheirus occidentalis | reverse complement strand
TGGAATTTGGCTTAGGGAGGGAATGACATACACTCTGAATTGGGTATCTTGCCCTACAGGAGAGTAGGGGGGAAGTAGATGAGAAGGGGGATAATGGAAGGGAGGGGAGGTTGGGGGGAGGCTAGTTAGAAGCACACACTTTTGTAAAGAGACAGAGCCAAAGTAGAGAACAGAACAAGTGGGGGACAGGATAGGATGGAGGGAAATATAGTCAGTCTTTCACAATATATCCTATGGAAATGTTTTGCATAAGTATACATGTACAACCTATATTGAACTGCTTATCTTCCCATTAAGGGTGGGTGATGAGGGAGGAAGGGAAAGAATCTGGAACTCAAAGTTTTAAAATCAAATGTTTAAAAATATTATTATTATTAATATTATCATTTTTACATGCAACTGGGAAATAAGATATACAGGCACTGGGGTAGGGAGATCCATCTTGCTCTACTGGAAAGTCAGAGGGGTGATGGGGAAGGATATAGGAAAGAGCAGATTGGGAGAGGGGGTAAACATGGGATTGCTGTTTTGGGGTGGTGGGTAGGGGAAAGATAGGGAGAAAATTTGCAACTCAAAATTTTGTGGAAATGAATAATGTTGATGAGGTGTAGGCTCTGGGACCCCCCCCCTTTTGAGCTTTCCTTGAATGTTTGAGGTGCATACTCTGGGAAACCTCTTCGAGTCTGATTGTCATTAACTCCACCTGAAGTACTGGAGTCTGATTGTCATTAATTGCAAAATCCCCAAACTCATTACTGGAGTCAGACCTCATTGGCTCCTCCTGAAGATCCTTCCCCAGCTCCTCCTCTGAACCACCCCTAGACTCCTCTGTATATAAGACCCCATCTTACCTCCATCTGTGTGAGAGTGCTGTGGAATGGCTTGGCAGAGACTTCCCGTGTGAGAGAGCCACAGAGTGCCCTGGCAGAGACTTGATCTAGGTGAGAGCACCTTTAGGATAGCTTAGCAGAGACTTGCTCTGTAAGAGTCTATCCCATATCTTTCAATAAACTTTACTTTTTCTTTGGCTAAGAAGACTTGAGAGGAATTCTTTCAGCAGGACCCAGTGTGTTGGTATTTTGGGGTCTCAGGCAAACCCTAACCCTCTTTGGGTACCTCTTCAATGTAAAATAAAAATAAACAAAATTTAATTTTAAAAATAAATTTAAAAGGGCAGGAAATGTTTTTAAAAATCATACACTAGAAAAAAAATAAATGTGTTCTTTTATTTGGGCAAGATTGGGGTTAAGTGACTTGCTGAGGGCCACACAGTTAGTAAGTGTCAAGTATCTGAAGCCAGATTTGAACTCAGATCCTCCTGACTCCAGGGCCGGTGCTCTATCCATTGTATCACCTAGCTGCTCCTCTAAATGTGTTCTTGATGTTGTCGACTCCAGGATACCAGGCGCTCTCAACATAAACTTTGGCTTTCTCCTTGGCAGCCTAGAGAAGGCAGGTATTTGTGTATATGGACTTCTTCTCTTGGTATGATTTGGCCTACAGGTTCAAGCTCAGAGCCTTCAGGCTCTATTTTGCTTTGGTAAATATGAGGAATTTTCCACTTCGAGTGCAAATTGCATACTGCCTTTGTGTGGTTTGTTCAGTAATCACTGAATGGATAATGAGTTACACTTTACAGACCTGGGACTTGGACTCCTCAGTCAATGTATTTTTGAAGTGTTTGTAGATTAATTAAATGAATGAAACAGGCAATATTTGGAGTGGTCACTGGTGTCCTTAACCAGTAATTTGCCTTCTCTTAAGAAAGATGGACCCAGGCTCCTCAAGGCAGCTGCTTCTAAGCTTCTGCTCCTATGTCTCTCTGTACAACCCCAGGAGAAGGGCAGCAGCAAGGAGACCCAAGAAGAAACGGAAGCATCTCCCAAATTCTGCTGCCAGTGAGTTTGGGGCTCAAGTACCTGCCAATCTGCTGAGACTTGGGACCCCACGGCCAAGGACACCACACAGAGGCCACCAAATAAGAAAGGTTAGCTACCAGGAAAATAGGGCCAGGCCAGCTTACTGTCATCCTCCCTCCTGCTTCCAGCTTATTCCTACTTGAAACAACGATCTGTAGTAGGGGGATTAGGCCTGAATCCTGAGGGAGGCCAAGGGAGCCAGGAGGCAGCAGATTCCAAGGCCCTGCTGGAATGATCATTATTACCATTTTACTGGACCTGTGACTCTATTGGCATAAGGAGCTCCCTCTACCAGGGCAACCTGTCCCCAGCCCTCCTTCCACAACTTGCAGTCTTTACAGAGTTTCCTGGGGCAATGAGAGGGTAAACTAACTGCCCAGCGTCATCCAGACTGTGCGTATGAGAGGAATGACTTGACTTCTTATGCCAAGGCCAGCTCTCTACTCACTCCTGCAGATGGCCTCTCCCCATCATCACCGTCACCATCATCACCGTCACCATGGTCATCGTCACTATCCCCTGTAAGTACACTCCACATTGGGGGAGACTGTTTTTCAAAGTAGAAAGAACTTTGGCGTTAAGTAGTTTCTTGTAACCCTATCTACATGCTTGGTAAGGGGATGTAACCCCATGTTTGATCTAAAAGGTTCAATCAGGCTGGGTTTTTCCTTGTGACTTTAGTACAAGGTTTCATTTCCACCTCCCAAGATACCTGTGTAGTCAAGGCCATTCTCTGAATATTTATTAGTGTCCTAGATGAACAGATTGGCCATCCTGAGAACTGCCACCTCCCAATGTCACTGCCTATCATCTTGAGGTTAATTACATGAACAAGCACACCCCAGGGTCACCCCTCTCCCTCCTCATCACCCTCCTCCCAGAAAATAGGCGCCTACATCTAAGGCTCCTGAAAGTCTTGAATGTGTGCCAAGGCCAAACTGCCCCAAGGTCGAGCATGTGGAAAAGACTGTCCGTGGGCCTAGGAGCCTGTCCCCTGACCAATTAGCACTCAGCAAAAACTATCCCTGAGCTCAGGACCACACAGCCTGGCCAATTAAAGTGTCTTCCGGCTCTGAGTTTCTGTGTAAGATCTCTGCCGTCAGTTCAATGAAAACAAATCCCAGTAAACCTGGTCATTTGGCCTTGTGTGGACTTCTGGGGGAGGGGTGAGCGGGAACCAGCTGAACTGAATCATTCACTTTTCAAACGGTTGTTATTGTTATGTAGGCACATAGCAATAAATCCACGTTATGGACAGAGAATGAGGGGGAGGGTGGGCTAAGAAGGCAGGAGAGGGAGGGCCCTCTCTGAGACCTCTTGGGTATTGGGGCTAAGGAGGATTCTGAATTCTCTCACTTTACCGGTAAAGGGTGATTTTAATTAGCTTCTTGGTCTTTAGGGTATTGGAGAATCATCTCAAGTCTCAACTGGGATGTGAAAAGCCATCCACTGCATCCAGTTTTCATTTTAAAACAAACAGCCGCCTTTCAGACCCCTCTATCTTTTTCTCTTGCAGGGAGTTTCACATTGCTCTGGCTCCCCAGTCCCCCTCATTCATCTTGCCATGTGCCCAGCGGGCTTTCAGGGCATCTCTATCTAGCTGTCCCTGAGGCATCACAAATTCCATATGTCCCAAAACAAGCTCATTATATTCACCTTCTGACTTCCTCCTTCATCTCTGTGGTGCCATCATCCCTTTGCCTACTTAAGTGTGGAATCTAGGCTTTATAGTTGATATATAATAATTACGTATATATAATATATAATATATGATATGATATAATTATTATAATATATTGTAATTATATTTTATACAATATTATCATATAGAATAATTATATTATATAATAATTATGATACATAATATATTATATAATAATTTAATAAATTATCATGTCATTGATTCCATTCCCACAACTTCAAACCCATTCTTTTTCTCTTTCCATGGGCAACACTCCAGCTTGGGTCCTTGTTAACACCTGTCTGAACTGTCATGGCCTTTCCCCAACCAGTCCATCCTTCATACTACATGCACAGAGACCTACCGAAAAGTCTTCAGAGTAAAATTCAGGCTCCTCTGCTTGGCACGCAAAGCCTTCCACCACACTGAACCAGGCTACATTTCCAACCTTCTCTAGTATTATACCCTTCTGTGTACATTGTGCTCCCTGCAAACTGGGCAGCTCTGTGGCCCAGAAGAGGCACTGGGCTCTCCCACCTCCGCACCTTTACTCGGGCTGCTCCCTGTGCCTGGAATGTATTCCCCTGACCCTCTCACCTGTTAAATTCCCCTCATCCTTTAATGCCCAACTTGAAGGGTATCTTTTCCAGGAAGCCTTGCCTAACCCTCCACTTCACCACCTGCCAAGCTGGTAGTGACCTCTCAAACCTCCTACAGCACTGTTTCCTAACTCTCTGATACACTTATTATGTAACATAAGCTCATAGGAGCATGTATAGATTTAGGGCAGCAGTTCTCAACCTGTGGGTTGCGACCCCTTTCACAGGGGTTGCCAAGACACGGCTCCTCTATCCGTCTCCATGCAAGGCCAGAGCTGAAATTTCAGTGACTTGGCCAAGGTACATAGGTTTAGGATTTAGCAAAGCCAGGGTGAGCAAAGCAGGGCCTCTGTCCCATATACTGGGGTATAAGTTCACTGAAGACAGGGTCCATTGCTTTTCTAAATTTTGTAGATTCCCAGGTGCTGCACACAGCAAGTGCTTAATCAATATTTGTTCCTGATATTCACTCTCATAGATGATTATCTTTTATCTTAACCATCCAGTTGAAGTCTTCCTTTTGGTTTAAACTGACAAATAAAATTGATTTCTATTCTTGAGATCAACAAGAATAGTGTCAGGGAACTGGATCGATCAATAAACAGGTGGACCAGCTTTCAGAACAGCATTTAGTTATTTGCAAAGCATCACTATATGGCCTCCCAGAGCCTTCAGTAAACTAACCAACCCCATCCTGTAAACAGTGACAGACCCTCTTAACCTACACATCCAACAAGCAGTTTTCTTTGGTGTTTGAACAAAAATACGTGTTCTCAGGAGACATTCTCAACTAGGGCTCTCCAAACTTTTGTAAAAAGGAGCCACTTTTGAAGAGGCTAGGTGGCACAGTGAATAGAGCACCGGTCCTGGAGTCAAGAGGACCTGAGTTCAAATTTGGCCTCAGACACTTACACAAAAACTAGCTGTGTGATCTTGGGCAAGTCACTTAACCCCGATTGCCCTACCTTCCCTCCTCCAAAAAGGAGCCACTTTTTTGGTTTACATCAATTGCCTGGCTTGGGCAATGGGGCTATGTTCACGGAAAGGTTCGTAAGTAGGATAGATAGGGAGCTGCACCCTTCTTCTCAACGGGAATCTAGGCAAAGATCTAGAGAGAGGAGTAGAGGGTGTGGAAATGTACCAAGTAAGGGTTCAAAATGAATCCATGAGTGCAGAAACAAAACTAGGGCAAGGCAGCTTGAACTTTGCCCTCAGGGACCAAAACCAGGGGGCACTGGCAGCACTTGGCAATCCTTAGTTTAGTATCTTGTTAGTAAAAATAACTAGTTATACCAGGACATTACCAGATGGCAGCCTTGGTGAGTTCTTCCTCTTCCCTGACTTCATTCCCACTCTCTCGTAGGTCAGTGACTTTGCTTCAGAATACCTGGTCTCTGCCTCTCTCTACCCACAATGGAGGCCATGGTTTATCCTGGAAACCCAAAATTCCTCGTTAAAGCTCTGGTTGCCAGTCTGCTAACTGAGAACCCTAGACTCCATCACGGTCAAAGCAAAGTGAGCTGGCATCACTTTGGAGCAGAATCACAACTATATAGCAAAGCTAAATATGCATTAATTAATTACTCATTCTCAAGCTGTAAGAGAGGTAAGCCTGAAAAACTGTCAGTAAAGGGGGATATCTCCTCTCCCAGTGGCCTCTTCTGCCTCACAATGATACAGAAATAACCTGAACTACTCAGAGGCTCTGCCAGCAGATTCCGCAAAACTGAAAAGGCAAATGACTAATGAGATTGGACTATAGATCTCTTTCTTTGCCTTATCCCTCCCTGGTTAAGGTATTCTGGCCACATTTGTCTCATAAAAGGAGTTAGAGTATCTTCTTTCTCAGTTTTGAGGATAGTTTGTGTCCTATAGGTACTCATCTTCCTTTAGAAGTTTAATAGCATTCTCTTTTACACTGACCTGAAACACAAAGGTTTTTTCCTTTAGTAGTTCCATTACAGCTCTTTCCATTTCCTTTCTGAGGTTGAATTATTTAATATCTCTATTTGATGTTCTGTTCATTTGAGCTTTTTATATTTTTGTAGGTACGTCTTGATTCTTTCAAGGTCTCAGGGGTTTCTTTTTTTGGCTTATAACTGTGTGAAATGTTCTGATAATTTTTCATTTCTTCTGGGTTTGTTATGATTTCACCTTTTTATTTTTTTAATTTGGTTAATTGGGTTTTCTATCCTCTTCTATTTAATCAAGTTGACCAAAGGTTTATCAATTTTGTCAGCCTTTTCAAAGAAGCAGCTTTTAATTTCCTTTCTCAGTTCTGTACTCATTTTAGTTTGAATTTTTTTCTCCTCTAAATTTTAAGATCTCTTCTTTTGTGCTTATTTTTGGGTTTGTTCATTTGTTGGATCTTTAATTTTTAAATGCATATTCAGTTCATTAATAATCATTTTCTATTTCATTACAGTAAGTTTTGGGAGATATATTTTTTTTCTCTGAGAACTACTCTAGCTACATCTCAGAACTTTTAGTATTTTGTCTCATTATCATTGTTTTTCATAAAGTTATGATTTGTTCCTTGATCCACTTATTATTTAGGATTTTATTAGTAAGTCTTTATGTAGGTCTGTGTTTTTTGTCTGGTCTCTCCACGTCAATTACCATTTTTATTGCATTATGATTGGCAAATGTTTAATGTTTCATCTTTTTTACATTTATTTGTACTTTCTCTGTGCCCTGATACATGATAGATTTCAGTCAAAGTCCATTGTGGCAGTGAGAAATATAATATTTAGTGGTCCAATTCAGAAAATGCCATAAATGCTCTAAATTTTCCTACAATTTATTCAGTTCCATATTTTCCCTTTTGTTTATCATTCTATTAGAGTTGTCCAACTTTGAGAGAAGAACATTAAAATCTCCTGCTATTATTGTGTTATCTATGTCTTTTTGTAGTTTGCCTCATTTTTCCTTTATTAATTTATGTGCTATATGATTTGGTGCCTATTAAGTTTAATACTGATCTTTCTTTGTTTTCTCTTATTTCTTCAAGCATGATGAAATGGCCTTGATTCTCTCTGTTGATGTTATGAATTTTTATTTTTGCTTTACCCGTAACTACAAGTCTGGGTTTTTTTTAACACACCTGATGGATAGTAAATTTTGTTCTGGCCCTTCATTTTGATTGTATGTCTCTGCTTTCTATGTGTATTTCTTATAAGCAGCAGTATCATGGGTTTTGTTTTTTCATCCATTCTGTCATTCACTTTCATTTTACTGGACCGTTCACATTTAAGGTCAGAAGAGATGAGCTCATCTTTCCCTCCATCTGTATTTCTAGTGTTACTTTAAAAAAACAACAGCAACAGAATTTTAGTCAATACTTTTGTCTGCATAATTAATTCGCTTTGCTTAAACTCCTTCAATTCTGATCCTCTTCCCACTATCTTTGTTCTGTTCCCTTCTTTTCCTATTTGTCAGCCCTTTCCTAACAGAGTCCCTGTAGCCTTGTGGCCCCTGAGCTAGAGTGTGGCCCTGACAGGTGGGGTGTGAGCTAGAGGCCGAGCGAGCAGCAGTTTATGCAGCAGGGTGCCAGACACAAGTCTGTGGGTCTGTTTGTGTGTCCCTTACAGAAGCATAGACATTGGTGCCAAAGGGGGCTTGAGGGAGCCCCTAACAAAGAGATCATGTTCTCCAGTGTGAATTCAGGAAACTTTGACCTAAGTGTGTTTCTTGTTCTGGAGTCTCAGCTGTATTTGGTCCACATCTGGCACCTAACTGACGGGGACCAGAAAAAACGGTTCATTTGCCAGCTTGGTCACATGAACAAAAGATTCGAAGGCTAAAATCGCTATGGTTGTTGCTTTCTTTTTTCAACTTCGTAGATGTGGAAAGTGGCTCCGACCATTTTGATACCTGAAAATGCAGCATGAAACCCTCCCTCCAACCAGTTTTTAAGATGTTCATTCAGGGGGAGACGAACACTCTGAGACATCCAAGGCCACTGAGGGGGAAATACACTGATGGAGAGCTTCCTCTTTTAAGTCGTTCATTCTTGCTCCCAGGGTACTACGCTCTAGTTTCTCCTAGAGAGGAGGAGAGGCAGTGTTAGCAATGCCCTTTAAATGTCATTGCTAAGAACAGTTTGGATTCCTCTGCACTTACAGCCTTACAGCCCTAGTGTAGTCTAGAGGGAAGTGTCTCTAAGGAGCAAGACTTCTTCACCTTCTGTACCCCACCCCCCAGGTCCAGCAGTCAGTCTGCTGAAGCCTTGGGACTCCTGCTTCACTTCTTGGAGGCATGGAGAGGCTACAGTTAAGAGAAGTAGTCTGGATATGTAGGTAAGGAGAGCAAAGAAGGATGCTGATTCTCCTCCCCTTTGCCAAAACCTTTGGAGACAGAATTTTGTAGGAACTTCATCCCTCGGGGAGGCTAGGCGGCACAGTGAATAGAGCATTAGCCCTGGAGTCAGGAGAACCTGAGTTCAAATCCAGCTTCAGATATTTAACACAAAACTAGCCGTGTGACCTTGGGCAAGTCCCTTAACCCCAATTGCCCTGCTCTTCCCCTCTCCCCCCTCCAAAAATCAAAATAAAATAAAATCATTGCAAACTCAAGAAGATAGCATTCAAGATAAATAATCTTCAGTGGCTCCCTATTGTCTCTAAAATAAAATACAAACTGCTCATTGTCTACTCCAGCCAAATTAACCTCTTTGATATTTCCCAGACCTGGTAGTCTCTCTCAAACCTCTGCTATTTTGTACAATCTGTTCCCCTCCCCTACACACACCCCTGGAATATTCTTTCTCCTTTTTCATCTCTGTTTCTTATAGTAGCTATCTACCTTCAAAGCTCAACCTTGGAGCTCTCTCTTAGAGCAGGTCTTTCCTCATCTCCCCTGGTCTGAATGTTTTCTCTTTCCCCAAATTCTCTCCTTTTCTTCTTCCTCCTCACCAACCATCTTGCCTCATTTGAGAAACCTCCACCTTGGGGTCCCACTCTCCTGATTGTGTTTCCAGGAGGGGCCCCAGCCAAGCTTGACTTCACTTCACTTCACATTGAATGAGAGCAGATTGGTAAAATGGAGCTTAGCACAGTGCCTGCCCCAGAGTAGGGCCTATAGAAATGCTTGTTCCCTTCCTTCACTCATGACTTAACTCTTTTCTGGACCTTCTTTTCTTCCTCTTCCTCCTCCTCTCTGTCTCATGCCTATGCAGGTATCCTTCCCTGTCCCCTGCTCACTTTCCAGTTCCCTTTTATGTTTTGTCTTCTGCCATTAGAATGTAAGCTTCTTGAAGGCAGGCGGTCTTCCTTGCTTGTATTTGTATCCCCAGCATTTAGCACAATGCCTCATATGTAGTAAAGACTTAACAAATTTATTTATTTCTCTGTAAATGTTATGTCCCTTCAGAGCAGAATCTAAGCCCCTTGAGACTTGTTTTTATGGTGACACCTTGTAGGCATTTAGTGAATATTCGCTAAATGCTTCTGAGATATCATTGTGAGGATTCCGTTTAACCTTCCATGCTTAGACATCCCATGTTACTCCCTTCTATGCCCTCCCCTACGCCCACCAACAGAGCAGGTCCAGGGCTCCATCCTTGTTGGATAAATGAACGAATGAGCAAAGCAGCTTTGGGAAATGTTTCTCAGAATAGTTTATCAGTCATTTCCACCCACGTCTATAATATATAGAATGACATATTCATTGTCATTCAATGACTAAGCATTGGGGCTGACTTTTCCCTTCTGATTCTATCCAAGGAAACTAGAGAATGAGCACACAATCAGCTAATGGCAAGTGGGGAATAAAACAAAGAGCAAACTTGTGAAGGCTGGTGGGAGGAAGACTAGAAAGCCAGTGACCATCATGAGTTTTTCATTGCATTGGTAAAGTGCGCCTGACAGAAATGCTCCCTCTTCAATCAGGTCTGGGGCTCTGCAGGGGCTACTTCCCGAAGGTTTGTCCCAAACCTGGCTTGTAGAATCTCACCTTCCTCACAAGATCATTTCTCATTATTTGGCATTTTCTTGAGTTGCCATGAATGCCACCTGATACCCTAGCCAGCCTTTCTTTACCTCTCACTGTCTTGTTTCATCACTTCAGAATCTCATTTAAAGTTCTAGTCATGACAAAGCATCCTCTACTTCATTTAACTGAACAAATGAATGAGCTCTGAAGACGGCTTTATTTTGGCTATCAAAAATGCTTACAGAGTACGTCATGTTAAGTATAATAGGAAACTTTCAAGATGTTAATTATTTAACAGTCAGAGAAAAGAAATAATAAATACCCTGTGTCTTAGCACATGCCTAGCAGCCAAAACCATTCCTCATTTCTTTCATTGTTTAAGCCAAATTGTTTTGTTTCTGTCCTTCTATCAGACCTAATTCTTCTAGGGAAGTTTGCCATTTACAGCTCAGGAAACAAGGATCCAGATTCTTCAGACTCCAGAGACCTTCACCAAGTAGCCTATACCCTACCCCACCCCACCCCACCCCACCCCCAATCAGGCTGCTTTCTTGTTTCTTCACTATACACTTTCTTCACAAATTGGAGATGGGACTAGGATACCTGGGGCATCCATAGAGACCCTGCTAACTGTGTTTGCAGTTTTTCACAGCCCAGAGATAGCTCCTCCTCTCTCCTCCACACTGGTGCCCAATCCTGTAATACTATTGTCCTGGCACCTCTCTTTGCTCCCCAAAGGATACCCCTGGCCAGGAACACCTGAGGGTATCTTGTATGTCACTTGTCCTAGGCACAGAAGCCCTTAAGTCCTTAGTTATAGCTCTTTCACCATCCATGACCCTCAGCATCTATAAAACTGAAGTCCAAGTTCAAAGGTCTGGGGAACTCTGGTGTGAGGGGCAAGTTTTAACAGTCTCTGATCTTTGTTATTGAGAAACGGAAGGAAATGAGGATGGGAGACTTGATTGACTATTTGTCGATTCCAAAGAACTTCTCAAGATTTCTCGTGGCATGTCCAATCTATAGAAAATGTCCATTTTGATCTAAGGGGAAATTGATCTGGTTCCCAGTCTCAGGTTATTCTGCCTATGGAGAACTTGAGACCAAGGTGTGTCACAGTGAAGGGAGCACTGGATTCTGCTGCTGACTCCCTGTGTGACCTAGAGCAGTGTCATTACAGGCACTTAACCTTTGGAGGTCTCATTTTCCTCAGCTATAAATGAGGTGATAGGACCAAATAAGTTCTAATGTCCATTCCAGCTCGAAATTCTATGGACAAGAGTTATATGGGATGAAAAAGTATAAAGGGTGTTTTTTTTAATATAATTCACTAAGTATTTATTAAGCACCTACTCTGTGCCAGGTACCGTGTGAGATGGTAGTGACAAAAATGAAACAATTGCCTTAGACATTGCAATACATATTACATTCTACTGGGAGGATGTAATGTGGCTGCAGAGAAGTAAATACAGTGTAAGTAATTTCAGTGAGTAAGAACACTAGTGTGGCAGGGGTAGAGGGTGAGACAGAGAACAGGGGATGTAGTAGGAGGTGGCGCCTGAGCTGAGCCTTGAAGGGAGACAAGAATTCCAAGAGGTAGAGGTGAGGAGAGGTGTGGTATTCAAGGCATGTGGAACAACCTATGCAAAGGTGTGGAAGTAGGAGATAGAATACCAAGTTCTAGGTAACAGCAAATAAGCTCCTTTGGCTGTAATAGAGTATATGTGAGCAGGTGCATCATATAAAATGAGAATGCAAGTAGATTGTGAGGAATTTGAAATACTGAGCAGAAGGTGGAGTTTTATCCTAGAGGCATTAAAAAGCCACTGAAGTTTCTTGAGCTGGGAAATGCAATGACCAGATCTGTACTTTCCAAATGCTACTCAGAGGCTATGTGAAGGACTGATTGGAGGGGGAGGAAGCTATTGTAATAACCCAGATGAGGTGTTCGCTGTATGAGTAGAGAGAAAGGGAAGGATGGATGGAAGAGCTGGGGAGTCCACATCAATGATACTTGGCTATGGCTTAGATGTGAGAGAAAGAAAAATCAAAGAGAACCAAGAAGTTGTGGACCCTGGTGACTGTAACAAAGGAGCAGGAGGAGGGATCGTTTAGGGAGAAAGATGATGATCTATGTTCTGGACCGGTTTGATGGCAAGTTGCCTATGGGACATCCAGGTGGTGTTGGCCAGTTGATGATTGATTCGGGCTGAGAGCCAGAACAAGATAGGAGTGGGTGGAAGGAGTGACCACACTCAGGAAGGAAATGAGGGGTCATTCAAAATAACATTGGATTTCAAAGTTTTTGGCTGCTTCTTTAATAAAGGATGCTCCAGTTTTCCTGGAGCACCTCATGCTTCTTAAAACTCTAATCCAATGGCCACGGGCTCTGGAAGCTCCCTGCTTTACAGCTGTGGGGACTTCTGGGGAGACTGTCTTCACTCCTCTTGGTTTATGCAGCTCCAACAGCTGCAACTGGGTCCATTTTAACTTTGTATTCTGAGGAAACCCCCTTGCAAGGAAAAGTGATGCTGTCATGGATGGTCCGATCATGAATTCGACATTTTTGACCTGGCAAAGTTCAGCATTTCTTTAAACAACACCAACAACAGAAGAAAGGGACCAACCAATATGGGCGGGCAGGATCAAAAGTCAGTCTGGGGAACTGGGGAGCTTTTCATTCCATGAAGGATTCGACCCTCAATTAACTAGAAGATTTTGTTACATTTATTACATGTCAGCATTTTCTGACTCTGCCAAATAAGTGAGAGAGGGGAGGGACCCGGCCTTGAAGTCATGGGCCCTGGATTGGAATTCCAACTGTGTGACCTAGAGCAAGTTAGTGTCAGAAACATTCCATTGTAGGTTTGGGACCGGAAAAGGTCTTAGGTCTCTAGTCCACCAATGTGGAGACTGATTTGCCCAATATTCAGTTTGTTCAATGAATGAAAGTGCTCCAGGGTCTGGCTCAGCCTACTTTGCCCAACTTCTTACACATTATTTCCCTCCCTATACTCTGCCTTCCAGCCATACTGGCACACTGGTCCTCTGAACCTGTTGTCCTGTCTCCTACCAACACAGCTTTACATAGGCTCAGTTGAGGTACCTCCTCCTACAGAAGAGTTTCCTGGGTCCCAGAGGTAGTAGTGCTCTCCCTCTCCCTCTCCCTCTCCCTCTCCCTCTCTTGGAGTGATCCCATACTGATGAATGTGTATCAGTGTTTTTGTTGTAGAAGAATGCCAATTCCTGAAGGGTAGGGATCACATCATTTTCATCTCTGTGTCCACAGTTTCTTTCCCAGCACTTTACACAAAGTAAGCATTTAATAAATAATCCCCAGACAGGCTGGGTGTACTGACTCCACAATTTTCAGCATGCCTGTCTCCAAGGTGCTTGCACCAAAGGTACTTTGCCTAAGTGACTTAGGCTACCTCATAAAACAGTCTCACAAGAATATTCAGCTGTGTGCTCCAAGGAAGGAAATCAGAAGACATCCACAGAAGCTCTTCAAGAAGAGACCCAAAAAGTCCATTAGAAAAATCCTAATGTCAAGAGGCAGAGTTAAGAACCCAGCAGGGGGATGTGATGTCTCTTCCCAATTAGAGCTAAGTTGCAGGGTCAAGGGGTCATAGTTGAAAATATGATCAGGAACCTCTGAAAGCCCTCAAAGTTTGGGATGTAGACAAGAACCTCAAGGAACCCCCAGAGGCTGGTATGGGACCCCTTTGGGGGATTCTAGACAACTCTAGGAGTTCCCCAAGGAAACCTCTCTTCCTGAACATAAGCAGATCAAACCCAATAACCAGTTCTCAGGTTCTTAATTTTAGCATCATCCTCAACTCCTTGTTGTCTTTCTTGCTTAACTATGCTCATTATAAGGAGCTTTTTCTATTCTTTTTTGAACGGGGGAGGAAAGACTGAGGGATAGTAATAATGATGCCAAAATCGTTGGTTTACTGAGGCATTTCTTAAAACGCAGAGAAGAGAAACGAAGAGAAGTTCAGAAGGAAGCACAGACAAGGAGGACAGTTTTGAAAGTCATGTGTACAATATATTATATATGTTTTTAAAAAGCAAGTAGCATGAAATGGAACCTCACAACTTAATATGCAATCTTCTTTTTGTGTTCCATTGTGTGTTTGGAAATACTCTTGGGGGAGGGAGCTAAAGTTCAGAGAAAAACAAAATTTAACAAGAAAAAAAAAGAAATGCTATTGAAACAAAGGGAAATCAATCCCTGCCCCAATTGAATGGGGGTCACATTAGGCCAGTGACTGGGCCCTAGTTTTCAATGCCTGGACTTTGGAATGATTCTGAACAAGAATCCAAATAACCTTGAATATTTTGAACTTGCTCACGTGTGGGCTATTCCAACCTCTTCAGCATTTCAACATGGCTTGGCAGGCTACGAAACAGTACTTCAGCCTGCCAAGCCCCTTGTCCAAGTGTGGGCCCCAGCTGCAGAAGGTGTTTTCTCCCCTATGAGCTAACAAGTGGCCTTAAGTATTCTGTTCCTCTCAGCCCTGAAATAGAGGGGAGGGTCACTGAGGGGACCCAAGGAATGATGACCCTTGGTGGTGTCTCTAGCATTGGCAGGCTCTTGTCTTGCAGTCACCATTGGCCAGGAACCTGTACATTAGGTGTTCTTGGCAAAAAAAGAAATTGAGGTTTTTCCTAGATCCTGTGCTCCAGTCCACAAGTTCCTGAAGCCAGCACAGAGCCAAGAACCAGGGCAGACATTTTCAGTTTTCCCACTGGGGAAAACCACACGGGACAAGCCTAGAATGCAATTCAGGCATACTTTCCCTGTACTTGCACTAACTTTTCAGCATGTATGAGGCCCTTTCTGGGCCTCAGTTTCCTCATCTGTAAAAGACATTCTGAGACTAAGGGTTTGCTTTTAATGTCAATTCTGCTCTGGAGAGTCATTGTGGTACCTGTTTCCCTAGGTGAAATGATATTGGATTGCCAGTGGTTAGACTAGGTGATCTTCTGAGCTTGAGATCTTTGCAGCTCTATGATTCTATTAGCAGCCTTTTAGGTAACCAGACTGCTTCTGTAATGAGAACTGTTCCTCACTTTCCCAGTGGGTGGTACCTTTAGGGACAATGCAAGACTTTTTCCTGCATATCCCCTAGGTAACAACCCATACAGGGGCCCCAAAGAGATTTGCTAGACCTTGAAAGCTAGGTGGGGGTGTTTTGTCAATCTCCTAGTCTATGATAAAAATTGTCACATATATAATGCTTTAGGATTTCCCAAGGCTTTACAAACTTAACATTGAAGAGTTATTGCTGGGCCCAATGGGTCTGGAATACTGAGACCATTCATTTTACCACAAAGTCAGCCTTCTATCCCAAACATGCCAAGTTCAGCCCTGGGTGAGCCTGGTCTCTAATGAGGAGCTTAGGCCCCCTTTTCTCACACTCTTTTGCTCATTAAAGTCCCTACTTTGGTGGCCCAGGGACAAATTATTAAAGCTTAGGTTTAAGCTCACCTCTCTAGCATTTCTGGAAAAGGAGGGGTTAGATGTACAGTATAAATCAGGTATGGGACAGCTATTAATTTCCTGCACAAAAAAGGAATGCCAAACACGGAACATTCTCAAAGGCACATTTGACTAAGATAAACAAAACAATTTGGCTTTTAAAGCCCTCTATAACCTGGCCCCTTCCTACCTTTCCATTCTTATACCTTACTCCCCTACAAGTAATGGATTATGGGATTGCTTCTCAGGCACTTTACATTTCACCCTGACTCCACTCTTTCCAACAACTCCTAGTACCTGTCAACTGATAAAATGATCCAAGCTTGGGCCAGTCCTCTTGTTGATGGTCATCCTGTCTAATGAAGAAGCTTCCCCTGCTGCCAGGCAAGACTTCCCATTGGTAGCCAAAACTTCCAGACTTCTTCAACTCATAAGGTTGCCTCCAATCCTGAACTCATCTACCTTAAAGCTGATCAGTCAAGTTCAACGACCTACTCAGGAAAGGAAACAAAGAAGAAAAAAGGCAGCCCCCCCCCTCCCCCCCCCCGCACAAGCTTCCCTGCTTCCCTTATCAAATCCATATTCCACATGGGAATAGAAGCAACATAGGGGTTCTAAGAGCATAGGCTACTGTACTATAACTTCTTGGAAAGTCTAGAGATAGAGAACACTACTTGCCACACAGGGGAATTCAAGAAAGAGAGTTTAATCTACAAGTTGTCCATTTTTTAAGAATAAAGTCCCTCCCTGACTCATGGGCTCCTTTGCCACAGCAGGTAATAAAAGGGTCAGTTCACCATCTCAAATAGCAAGCTTTTCAGCAATACATCACACATATCTAGAAGGCCCCAAAGCTTTCATGTGGTCAACTGGAACTAGGAAGTATAACTGAGCATGCTCCATGGGATGGCCTTTATAATACATATATTATCTCTTCTGATCCTTGTAATAAGATGTTGTACAGATGAGGAGGCATGGTCACATAGCTAGTATTTATCTAAGGCAGGGTTGGCATCCCATTATTCCTGACTCCAAATTCAACACTTTATCCACTATACTACACTGCCTTTGACGAGACTAGAGGGGTGTGCTCCCTTGGGTCAAAGATATACCTACCACTCCACATCTTAGGGAGAGAGGACGCAAGGATTTGGAATCATCCTGCTTGGTAACTGAGAGGAATGGGTTATACCTTTTTTTTTGCCTTCAAAGGAGGGCCCTTCAAAACCTGAATTCAAATTTTATTTTTAACACTGGGTGCTTCAGCTAAACTTGATACTTGCCAAATATATATTGTGTTTTTCCATCATTGTATCTTTTTTTTTCTTCCTCCCCACCCCTCACCCCCGCCATGGTGCCATATAATCACGTATAGGATCTGCAAACTCTTTCACATTGTACAATAGTCTGGTTGTATAGAAGCGTTGTAACCAAATGGAGTGAACAATGAGAAAAGAGAAACAAAAGCCAAACATAGAAAAGAACAATAGCATGCATTGCT
>CM053602.1:5208847-5229373 GCA_028646575.1 Pseudocheirus occidentalis | reverse complement strand
TGGGGGAGCGCTTTGAGCATGCACACCAAGCCCTGGATCAGAGCAAGGGCAAGGAGAGAGTACTGAGAGACTCTGCCTCTGGCCTCTGGTAGGCCATACTGTCCTTCTGTGTCCAAACCTGATGCCTGGGGAGTGACCAAAGGAACAGCTGAGCTAATGCAGCAGAAGGAAGCCACAACTGACCAGCAATTGAAGGAACTCTTTCAGAAGCAGAAATTCAAATCTTCAGTAGCCTAATATAATGTGTATACCCGTGTGTTTTGGGTCCATTAGCACTTATAATTTGTAAGATTGCTCTCAAATTAAATAAAAAATGGATCTTCCAAAACAAAACAAAACAAAAAAGTCAGATGACACTAGTATGAAAAGTGAGGATAGGAAGCAGAGACAACAGCAGACAGCTTTGTCTAGGAGTTTGGCTGTGAAAGAGATGAGAAATTCAGGGTGAGAGCTTCAGGGTAAAACCAGGGATTACTAAGGACGAAGGAGTCACACAGAAAAAAGTCAGATAGGAGAGACTGATGATTGGAAAAATGGGACAACTGTGGGGGCAATCTGCCAGAGGAGATGGGAAAGGAAGGGATGAAGGATATGAGTGGAGGGGTTGGCCTTGGTTTTGAGATACAGAGTAGGGAGAAGAAGGAGTTTCCATCAGCTGTTGTGGAGTGGACAGTGAGATGGAGAATCAGTTATGGAAGAAGACAAGGGCTACCTTGCAGTAGTGAGGGCCCAGGCCATTCCAGCTGTGATATATGGCTCTAGAATAACTTAGAGCTCTACAGAACCAATCAATTAAGCATTCATTAAGCACCTAGTCAGTCAGTCAATAAACATTTATTAAACACCTACTACGTGCCAGGCACTGTGCTAAAACTGAGGATACAAAAAGAGGCAAAAGACAGTAACTGTCCTCACAGTCTAATGAAGGGGACAACAAGCAAACAAATATGTTCAAAGAAGCTATATACAGGATAAATAAGGAATTATTACCAGAGGGAAGGCAACAGAGTTAAGAGGGCTTCCAGTAGAAGGTGGGATTGTATCTGGTACTTCAAAGACAAGGGAGGTCACTAGTCAGAGCTGGAGGGAAAGCATCCCAGATATGGGAGACATTAAGAGAGAAGGCCCAGAAGATGAGTGATGGAATATTTTGTTTGTATCAGGAGACCAATGTTCCTGGATTGACGAATATATGGCAGGGAGTAAAATGTAAGAAGACTGGAAAGGTAAAGGGGGGCTAGGTTATAAAGGTCTTTGAATGCCAAACAGAACATTTTATATTTGATCATGGAGACAACAGGGAGCCTTGGGAGTTTATTGAGTGGGAGATAGGTAACACTTTAGTTGGCTGAATGGGTGATGGACTGGAATGGGGAGGGAATGGAGGCAGACAGATCCCACCTCCAACGGATTTTTGCAGTACTCCAAGGGTGAGGTGATGGGGGCCTGCACCAGAGTGTAGTGTCAAAGGAGAGAAGGGGTCATATGTGGGAAAGATTACAAAAGTCAACTCAGAAGGCCTTGGAAACAGGTTGGATATGGCGGGGGGGGTGTGTGTGCAAGGGGGTGGTCAGACATAAGAGGAGGCCAGGATGACTCCTAAGTTGTGAACCTAAGGGACAGGAAGGATAGTGTCACTCTCTACAGTAATAGGGAAAGTAGTCGGTGGGAAGGGTTTAGAGAAAAGAATACATACTATATTTTAGGTTCTGTTCCAGGTACTGGGGATATAACAGTCCTCACTCTCAAAGAGCTTTCATTCCATCGGGGAGACAATCTATAGGTATGTAAATACAAAAAAGTAATTTTGAGGGTAAGGCACTAGCAGGTAGCTGGAGGGATCAGGATAGGCCTCATATAAAAGAGGATGCTTGAGTTGAGCTTTGAAGTAAATTAGGGACACTGAAAGGTAGAGGAGAGGAGGAAGTACATTCTAGGCCTGGGAATCAGCCTGTGAAAAGTCACAGAGGCAAGACAGAAAATGCTCTGTGAGGAATAGTAAGAAGGCCAATCTGGCCTAGACTGGCTAGACTGCGTGAAGGAGAGTCATATGGAGTAGCAAATGGCAGGCCACCACTAGGCTGCTAAATGCTTCTAACTACATTTGTCTCCTCACTTTTTTAAAACTATTTTGGAAATATCCCTCTGGGTGGCAGGAAGGCCCGCTATTGGTTGGCTTCTAGAGCAGAGAGGCAGAGCAGATAAAAGGTAACCTCCCATCTCAAACACTGAGCAGCTATGTAAGCATGAATACATCACTGGATCTCCAGTGACTCCTTTAAAAAACAGGGCTCCCTCCCAAGACTGTTTTGGGGCTCAGTGGAGATAATATGCGAATGAACTGGAATCCTATTCGTAAAGTTGGGCATACTCTCGAGTACCGCAAAAATGTCAGCTGATACTCAGAAGGTTAATATTTCTCAACAGTGAACCTGCCCATTACAGTAAACAGCCCTTACACCACTGATAATGATACACGTTTATTCCAAACCCACATTTTATGGCTGATCACCAAAGTTTGTCATTTTAACAGCTTAGGAAATTGTACTTTAAAGTTAGCAGGCAGCTCCAGCACTGCCCCCTTCTAATTCCACAGCATGTGACAGAGGCTGACTGAGCTTTGGGAAGGGAGCTGAAAGCAGAAAGGACATTCTGGTCTCACCAAATGCTTCTAAGAAAACCATTCGAAGACTAGGAAGGGGAGCTGGAACTTTCCACAGCCATGTGGCCCATCAGCCCTCAGCTCTACTTACCCCATGGCTTCACATGCAGTCTAAGTCACCTTAGAGGACTCATTTCTACTGGAATGTGACCTTCATTTTCACTGCTGGAAAACTTCCCTGAGAAGAGGTCTTGCTGAATGTTCCATGAGATTTTAACGCTTGGTTTCAGAGAAATGCAGCCCATCAACTCATCCATTGTAACAACAGGTAGAAATTAGACTTAATGGTGTTCTGTTACTATTGGTGGAGGTGGAAGGGATAGGAAAACTTTGAGAAGTTCCAGAATACCTGATGCAGGGACCCTTTTCCTCCCTGCTTTTCTGTTTCCTGTTGTCTCATTACAAAAGGATAGGAAGTCTTTCGTGATGCAGCACAGAAGAGCTTTAGCTGTGTTAGGTGCCATATCCCACTGGTGACTGAGATGAGACCCAGAAGGACGACTGTACTTTGTAGGAGGGCTGCTCCAAGTGTTTCTTGCAAAATGTCTGTTGTGTCAAAACAAAAGCAATAAAAACTATGTTAAAAAGTGTCTGCAAAATGAATCAAATGCTAAGGCATTCAGTCTTACTACTGTTTATATCATAAAGAAGAGAAATACTACAGAGACCCAAGAGATTTCCCTACCTGAGAAATGCTTTAGTAAATGAATGATACTTAGGGATGAGTTTGAAAAGGCCCTCAACAGAACAGAACTGTGTGAAGTGCTACCCAGCTGGACGAAACCTAAGCAGAAGGTAGAGGAAAAGTTCAGTTCCATAGCACATTGTACTTATGGTGTTCCTGCTGAGGTCCCCGGGCCGTTTAGGAAACTTGCTGTGAGCAACAGGTCTAGAACTATAACTTTACTGTCAGAGTAAAACTCAATATTTTGCTATTCATACAATTCATCGTGAGAATCAGATGAAGAAAACAAAGGAGTATCTGCAATGTCTACACTTCTGGCACAGGCTAAGCATCAGCCCAAGCGCCAACAGGAATCAGGAAGTGGAATGGCAGAGGTCAGAAGCCCATGGCTGCCCCCAGGGCCCTTGTCAAAAATGGACAGTAAGCCAAGTTTGCCTCTGGTGTTCTTCTCTTCTCCACCATCCTGGAATCTCCTTTTTCCCTGCCCCTCCCAATTAACTCTGAACTCAGGCTAGTCTCTGGCTGTGGTAAAACCATTCTTCACCTGTAGTGACCTTTTCCCAGGATCCTCTCTACTTCCAAATTCCTCTTCTTGGCTTCCCAGTCAAGTCTCATTCTTTCAATGCCCAAAGGGATTGGCCTACAGTCTGACTGAAGGAAGGGATTGAACTACCTTAGATGCTTAAGCCTCCCAGGAGTTCGGGAATGCCTGTTAACCTAAATTACAAAACAGAAGGGGTGATATGTTTGAGTCTATTACCTGCAAACCTTCTGTCTGCTTCCTTCCACTTTCCTCCCAAAAGAAATGAAATCAAGTTGTCACCTCATTTTTGGAAGGATGTTAATGCCAGAATTAGGTGTTAGGTTGTAATGGAAAAGGATCCATGTTTCCAGGAGTGGGCCAAATAACTAAAAATCCAGGTGTGGGTTCACATGCAATTATACTATTTATTATATTCAGCTACAGTTAAAATGATTAATTCACCTAAACCTTCCAGTGGAACATATGATGACAGCAGGTAGCAATGGACAGGTGGCAAGGCCCTCCTGGCCTCCTCCTTCAGGTGGGTTAGCAGGTAACCTGAGATTATGTTGAGCAGACAGCTATAATGGCTTCATGATAATCAAGTTGGATTAAGGCTAATCCATCACTATCTGCTTTTATTTTAATACATTTCTCAAAACAAAAACACAGCATGAGTCAGCTTAAGAGGAATCTCTTACAAGAGCTGTTTCTGAATTTTATGACTAAAACATGTTAGTTTTATAAGGTTTGGCTGGCACAGAAACTCTCACCAATGCTATTTATTAGGAATAGCACCCAATGATCTGTACCAGGGGAGGTTTCCAGGCTCCTTCATCAGACCTAACCTGACTGTATGCCTCACTCAGTCCATACTTCACCCTCCCAGTGAATGTGGTTTGAAAGGTTGAGCAGTAAGTATGCAGTAAGACAATTCTGGAAATAACCGGAAAAGATGCTGCTGGTGAGCATCTTGTGTCCAAGTTAAAATAAGGAATTCAAAAAGCTTCAATTACTTGAGTTAATGGCTCTTTGATATAAAAAGGCAATGCAGAAAAGTCTTTTTATTTACTTTTTTAAAAGATTAATCTGGCTTCCTTTGTTCTTCATGGACATGATCCAAGGTAAAGTTCAAACTCATGTTAGTCTTGGTCTCTGAGTTTGGCTATCCTTACAAGCAAGATGAGGTATTCTCATTCCACTCAGTCTGTTGCAGGTTTTAGACTAGATTTTAAAATAAAAAGGAGGGGGGTGAAGGAAGGCTGATTTTTGAAATTATAATCTGAATAAATGTGGGCTCCCCCTGGGCACAGAGGAAGAGTGTTTTAAAAGGCAAACTGTGGCAGTGACACTGACAGCAGCTTCTACCACAAGTATTCCTTACTAAACCAAGGGCTCCTGCTTCATTGTTATAGGAAACTCATTTCTCTCTTTCAACAGGACAAAGAAAAGAGACAAGGAAGGAGTTTATTCCCACAATAATGTAATCACAATGACTGGAGAGGGTCTGGTCTGTAGGCCCTTCCCCTACCTTCAGGCAGGCCTAGAAGATGACAATACAACAGGGATCTGGATCATATTTGCCACAGCAAGAACTAATTTCATTTTCCAAGCCTTCCCCCACCTACTCCAGTCAAGTGATTCCTTCAGTTACCTTGATCTTGCTCATTACCTTACTTACCAATACCCATAATACTACCCATAATACTCTATTGGGAAATTCTGCCTTATGATTCACACTTCAGTCCTTTGGATTTCCAGTAACCCTCACAGGGTGGGGAATGGTGGAGAGATGGTGGGGGGGGGGGGAGGGAATGCTGCCAATAAGCCTGGTTCCTCTTTATTAGCAATTCACAGGACTGGAGTAACACACCCACTGCTGTTGGTCTTGGAATGGCCAAGCATATTGCTTTTGCAGAGGCCAGAGGGAGATTATGTTGCCTTTTGTCCAAATTCAGTCAGAGGATGGGCTGCCCTAGGGGAACAGCTAGAATGTACTAACCATTTAGGGACTCCACATCATAATGGTAATGGAAACCCTGAGGTACCTGTCATTCATTGTGAGAATGAAATTCAAACTTCTCTAGTCTGAATTTCCTTGAAATCTAACTACATTCAGGCCACATCTGCACATCAAGGAACACTACCTTTTGTCTAGACAGGACTTCTACAAAGTCCCAAATCACTTCACTTGATAGAAAATTATAGTGTGCTCTCCCTTGTGTGTGCAGAAAGCTAGTGGCCTGTGAGATTGGTGGTCCAGAGAATCCCACTTCTGCCACTTACTACTCCATGTGTTACCCTTGGTTAAGTTACTGAACCTCTCTGAGTCCATACCTGCATTTATAAAATTAAGCAGTTGGACATTTAGAAGATACAACTGGATGTGCTGAGCGATGAAAAAGAAAAATGAGACTTGTGTGGAGACCAGTGTGGATGTAAATGGCTCTCACTAACCAATTTTAAAAAGAAATGTATAAAAGATGGAAGCTAGGCCTGGAAACAGAGGGCAAATATAAGAAATATATGAAATAAGTTCAGAATGAGGATGATGAAAGAAGCTAAAAACACCAAAGGGTTTGGGAAGTTTTTATTGTTATTGCTGTTGGAGCTATCTAGGAGAAAAAGGAGGATTCTAGAAGAGGGAGAGGCTATTTATATGGAGCAGATGGGACAACAATAACTAATAACAAAGAGAAGACAGAGCTACTCGATTCTCATTTTGCCTTTCTTTTTTCTCTCTATCAAGGGACCTAAAGAACAGAACCGGGAGAAATGGATGGAAACAGCAAAGAAGTCAATTCATGGTCCATATTAGGGGAAACTTTCCAATGAGAGCTGTCCCAGAGAGGAACAGATGGTATTGGAGTGATGAGGGCCCCTCACCTTACAAGCCTTCAAAAAGAGGCCGGATTTGACGGGTATGTTAGACTGGGTATTCTTTTCATGTATGTACTGGAGTAGATTACTGCTGAGATGCTGGCCAACATTCAAATTCTGTGATTTTCTAACTAGAGGATTTCTCAGGTCCCCTTAATTTCTCAATTTAAAATCCTGTGACTTATCTTCTTGTGTTATTTATGCTAATTTTTAGTTGGGGGGGGATTGGTTAGTAGAAATTAATTTCAGGATACAGGTCAAAACAAGGTAAACTTCTAAGGTCATTTTAGCTTGTAGTGTTAGGAAAACAACATCATATCAAAGGGGAAAAGAGAAATAAAATGAGTCTTTCCAATAATATAATAGTTGTTCTATCTATGAAATTAGAAGCAATAATATTTTGATCTGTCTACAGGGGGAAGCTGGGCCAAATTTTCCCTTGAAATTAACGACCATAACTCAACTTGTAACTTGTTGAGAAGAAGGGTTCTACATGTACTGGTTTAATTAGCTGACTCAAAGGACCTTATTTCAGGTGAAATTGGGGGTAAAGGATGGTACAGATGTTCTAAGAGCTTAGGACAGAGAGTGGATAATAGGACAGACAGACAGACAGAGCATTTATTAAGTACTTGCTTTGTACCAGACACTGTGTTAAGCACTTGAAATATAAATACAAACAAGAGTAAAGACAATGCCTGCCCTTATCATCTGAGGTCTGAGCCTGGGACTCAGGGGAGTCAGGAGGAGTTTAAGACATCTTGTTTCAATCGCTCAATCAAAAACCCTTATTAACCCAGCAGCCTGCCAGTCCACTGAGGACTAGACAGCAACCAGAAGAAGTTGAAGTCCCCACCTGCCCTCAAGAATAAAGATTCATCTAGTATTTAAAGCTATACAATCAAATGCAACTGGGAAATAATACATACAGGGACGGGGGCAGGGAGCTCCTCCCCGCCCTGCTAGAAAGCTAGAGGGATGTTGGAGGAGGGCATAAAAGGGAACAGATTGTGGGAGGGGTCTTACAGTGGGATCAATGTTCTGGGCTGGGGGTAGGGGCAAAAAGGGGAGAAAATTTGTAACTCAAAACCTTGTGGAAATGAATGATGTAATCAAGAAAATAAATTAAAATTTAAAAAAAAGAAAAAGAAATAAAGAAATAAAAATTTTAAACAAATAAATAAATAAATAGAGATTCATCTAGAAGAGAATATACAAGACATGGTCATGAAAAGCACTGAGTGACAAAGTGCCACTGTGCTGGTTCTTTGGCTACTTTAACTCATAAATTCATGGAACCCATCCAATCTGTTTCTTTCTTTTTTTTTTTTTTTTTGGAGGGCAGTTGGGGTTAAGTGACTTGCCCAAGATCACATGGCTAGTGTTTTTGTGTGTGTGTTAAGTGTCAATCTGTTTCTAATGGAGCAAATCTTGACTTAAAGGAGGGTGCATCAACATTGGGAGTACAGAAATGAAGAACGTATGACACCACCAAAGTATTAGATGGAACTGACCTCATTCAAAAAGGAACTAAGAATCACATTCGATGGATTTGGATTTTGGTGATTTTAGTGGCATTGGAACAAAGTCAACCCAGCAAAAGAGAAATGATGAACATAATGATTGAACAGATATGGAAAAGGTTTTGGATGAGTTAAAGATTTGCTCAGCAGCCGTTTGAACCAACAGGTAACAAAGACAATAAAAGACTAGTTTATGTGACCTCTCAAGATGTCCGTAGCATTCAGGCTTTCCCCAAACAGATGTTCATTGCAGTCAAGGCTCCAGAAGAAACCAAACTCCAAGTGCCATTCCTAAGGAAGACTGTGTAACCATGCTATAGAGCACACAAAGAGACCCAGCCATGTTTATTTGTGTGAAGTGGAACAGAATA
Organism: Pseudocheirus occidentalis; assembly: GCA_028646575.1. Taxonomy (NCBI): domain Eukaryota; kingdom Metazoa; phylum Chordata; class Mammalia; order Diprotodontia; family Pseudocheiridae; genus Pseudocheirus; species Pseudocheirus occidentalis. The sequence goes on along the minus strand of CM053602.1, from coordinate 5,220,729 downwards.
ACACGAAGTATCAGAGTATTAGAAGACATGGGGACTGTTTTATCTGAAAGCAACTTTACAATTCATGCCGATCAAGAAGGAAATCTACAGCAGAGTGAAGCAAGTGAAAAACCACCTGGACTTTCTTGAACAATGAAACTCTGCAATGGGTTTAACAATTTTTGTCCAGTTGGCTTAATTTCCTCTGCAGTCAGCCTCTTTCACTTCAGACACAGATACAGACACTAGCCAGGGAGGATGTCTATGGCCAGTGGGGCATCAGCATTAAGACAAGTAGTATTATACAGTTACATTGTGGAAAATCACTCAGTTCATAAATAATTAGGACAATGTAATCTGGCATTTATATAAGTAAAGTGAGGACGTTCCCTACCGAAAATTTCATGAAAACAATATTTTAGAGCATAAATCCATTACTACTAAAACATCTGGATCAATTTGAAGCTGAAGAACACAGTATGTCATTAACTACTTTCTTTACAATGTACAATACATATGTATTAGATATAGATATATAGATATAGATACCTCAAGTGAAATGATGCTTTTACAACATGAGAGTACTGTTTTCATTAAGTTACTTTAATAGTAAAAGTGTCCACAACGAAACTGAACGTGAGCGCTCCTGTATGTGTAGAAGATTTAGATAGCTCATGAAAAACGTGATGTATACATCAAATTTTCACTCTGTGCAGCAAAAATAAAGTGTAAATATGAAAAATAAAAAACAAATACCTAGCATGTGCAGGCGCTAGGGAAACAGAAACAAATTAAATGGTTTCTGCCCTCAAGAAGCTTACAATTTAGATGGGGAAGACAACATGTACATATGTGTGCGTTTTTAACACAGTATTTAGGAAATAAATGCAAAATCAATATAAGGCAGTATTTTAGAGGGCAGGAACCAGGAAAGACTTCAGGGAAAGAGTGATCCAAATTGAGTTTGAATAAAATAAGGAATTTTAAAAGACCGAGGTCAGGAGGTAGTGCATTTCAGGCACGGGTGTGAGCCTGGGCAAAGATATGGAGATGGAAGATGGAGAGCCCCGTGTGCATGAAAACCCCAAACAGGAGGCTGAAGCTAGTTTAGGAAGAGCTGGAAATGGCAGACAGAGGAACTGGCTTTTGTCCTAGAGGCAATACTGAACCACTAGGGTCTATAGAGAAGGAGAGTAAGATGGTGAAAACTGTGCTTTAGGAAAATCACTTCAGCAGTTGTTTGAAAAATGGATTGGACTGGAGAGATTTGAGATAAGGAGTTCAACTGGCAGACTATGCAAGAGTCCAGGCAAAAGCTAATAAGGGCTGGATAGGGGTGGCTGTGTGATCATGTAAGAGCTATGGTGGAGGGAGAAGTGGCCAGATCTGACAACTGACTGGATACGTGTGGGAAAGGACAGTGGGGAGAAGACTGATAACTAGGGGGACTTGGCAGGATGATGCTACCCTCAGGAGGAAGTTTGGAAGAACTTTTTTAGAGGTTTTGAGAGAAAAATAAGGAGCTCCGCTTGGGATATTTTGAGTTAGAGAGATCTATGAAATATTTTATCTGAAATGGCTATTAGGCAGTTGGTGATGTGGGTGGCAGGGAGGCAGAGAAGAGAAAGAAGGAGGAGAGGGAGATGGGAAATGGTAGAGGAGAGTAAGTGAACCCATGGAGACTGATCAGGTCACCAAGAGTGTGGAGAGAGAGAACATTCCCCAAGTACACTCACAATTAGGGACACAGCATAGATGACATCCAACAAAGGTGACTAAGGAAAGGTCAGGAAGGTGGAAGGAAAACCATGAGAAAACACCAGGAAAACACAAAGATGAAAGAGGATCTAGGAGAGAAGGCAGTAAACAATATTCAGTGCTGCATAGAGGTCAAGAAGAATGAGGACTGAGAAAAAGCCCCTTAGATTTGGCAACTGAGAGATTGCTGGGAACTTTGGAGGAAGCATCTTCAGTTGGGTGGTGAGGTCAGAAGCCAAACTGCCAAAGCTTGAAAAGTACTTTAGCTTTTTCTAGTTTAGCTAGGAAACAGGTAAGATGTAGGACCCCAGCTTCAAGGAATGACAGAGTCAAGCAGGAGATTTTTAAGGCTGGAGAAAACCTGGGTATGTTGACAGGTGGCCAGGAAAGAGCCAATTGATAAGGAGATATCATAGATCAGAGGAGGGCATAACTATGGAGGCAACATGCCTGAGAAGATACGGTCAGGGTTGATATAATGCTCACCATTTTATATGGCCGCAGTTTGTTGGCAACCCAAAACATTTACAATCCATCACAGATCACAGATCACCATAACAGACAGATATAACAATAATGAAAAAGTTTGAAATACTGTAAGAATTGCCAAAATGTGACACAGAGACATGATGTGAGCACATGCTATTGCAAGGGGCCAATAGATTTAGGTTGTCACAAACTTTCAATTTGTAAAAAATGCAATATTCACAAGGCACAATAAAGCAAAGTTCAATAAAACGCCTGTAGAAAGGAAGACTATGACCCAGACACAGTAACTCCTTGAGAAAGGCCACAGTAGATCCAAAAATACTGTCCTAACTTTGAAACTAAATGACTTAGGAGCTGGTAGCTAGCTGTCCAGACTTTGAACTGAGCCAGCAATTTTAGACAGAGTGAATCTGAAAGAAGAGAATGAATGCTAAGTGCTAGCAGCAGAGAGTCTGCAAGTGGCAATGGGAAACAAAAAATAATCTAATTCTCCATCCAAGACCAGGGTGTCAGGGAATAAGAAAGAAGGGGCAACCAATATTGCAAAGGATGGCCAGGGATGCAGTGACCTGGGGAATGGTGTTGTGGGAGAGGGGTACAAGGACACCATGTATGCTAAAAGATGGAAGGAGCATGAGAGAAAAAGGTATAAAATGAAGAAAATATGCTCATGATACAATGTAGTATCTGAAATTGTACAGCATATGCTGAAGCTCTTCTACCCTCCCAGGGGTCTTATGGACTTCTGAGGTAGTCTCTCATCAAGAGCTACCACAAAGAACAGCTTTGGACTTCTCCAGGGTTTCTAGATGGGTTCCTGTTACAGTTTTGGGGGGGTCAGGCTGTATAGGTTTCACCTATACCCTTCCTCAACAGGCTTCGGCTCCCGGCTTCTGCTTTCTCCGGGAGAAACAGCTGCACAGAAAACTTAAGACACAGGGCTTGCTTCTTGCTACTTTCTCTTAGGCTTGGCATGGCTAGAACTCCCTCTCATTCTCTAAGCTTGGAGTGGCTGGACTTTCTCTTCTTTAGAATTCTCTAAGCTTGGTGTGGCTGGACTTCCTTCTGCCTCCGGATAGCCTGTATTTAAGTCCTTTCTCCAGGGCCCCTTAGGGCCCCTCCCCTGGCCTTGCCCTCGACACAGCGAGCCAATTGTGCATCACCCTGAAGGCAGAGAGATAATCCTGCTTATCGCAAACAGGTGCAACCTTCACATTCTGCCCCCAGGAGATCACGGCCTCCTTTTAGCTGAGGACCAATTCAACCCATTACCAACAAGAGCCCCAACAGGTTCCAGCAACTGAGGGTGGTAATATATAGTCTTAAGTGCTCTGCTCCCAGCCAATACTAATTAGAACATGTGTTAAGATTGTGGCCAGCCAAATGATACCAAACAGCAGCTTGCTGCAATACTGACACGTAGATACTAGCATGAAATACAGTAAGTTTAATGTCTTTCAATGTCTCAAATGTAAATCTTGAAAGCTTTTAATGCCAACAGACTTAAGCAAAGCTAAATCATTTTTTACTGGAATCATCACCACAGAACCTCAGACTGTATCCTTTTATTTCCTGCCTCTCTGCATTATCTGCATTATCATCTACATCATCCCCAATTTCTACTGTTCTATTCATGCATCAAAGCTTATCTCTCTTTGGGAGCTCTATTTACCAAACATGGAAGCCAAGGGAAGAATGTTTCAAAGAGGAAGCAATCAACAATGTCATATGGCAGAGAGGACAGAGCATGAGTGCGCATGATGTGACTATCAACACTAATAAAGCTTTGGGGATGGCTGCACAGAACTCCAACATAACCCAAACAAAGCACCGCTGGTGATACAGGAAGCCTTTCAAGTTCATGAAAGCTCTATTTAGTATACTCTAGCAGCAGAGAATGACTGTCTGAGGGACGGGCAGTACAGGGAGTCCCCTCCAAGATCATTCAGTCCAAAGAGGGAGGAATGCTGCCATCATCACCCCCTTTCCCTGTTTCATTGTGGCCCAATCCCCATTTCCCCTGTAGGACTCTTTCCCTGAGAGTCACATTAAGGTATTGAATTTCTCTTCATCACCTAAAGCAGACACAAGTGGCATACATGTAAAGTACAAAAATAAAGTCATGTCACTGGCTTCCCAAATGTACCTTGGAAAGTTTGATATCCAAATGAATGCTGGAAATTCCACAAGCATCTACTCTGTGCAAGACACTGGGAATACAAAGACAGAGACACCAAGAGACAAGTCATCTGGGTCCTAGCTGGCTGAGTGACTACACTCAAGGAAAAGCGATGAAGGATTCAAGGGCGATGTGGCAGAATGGCGCCAGGAGAGGACTCTGGAGATTTCTGCTTGGCCCTGGGCAGTCCCAAATTTTGATCAATAACCTGGATAAAAGGCGAATGGCCTGCTCCCCAGCTCTGTGGAGGGACTAAAGCTGGGAGGCTGAGCTGTCATACTGGCAGCCAGCAACAGTATCCTAAAGGTTTCTGAGAGCCTAGAGCATCCTCAGGCAGAAAACCAGGCAGCAGGCCAGAAATGGCCCTGGGGTTGCAGCAAGCAGATTTCTGCTCCACAGCATTGGGAGGAATGGAAAGAAATGAAATATAACAGGGATAAAGGTCAAATCAGGCACCTGGGTACAAAAAATCAACTTCACAAGTACAAGATGGAAGGAAAGAAGGGAGGAAGAAAACCAGCATTTCCTAAGCCTATGTGCCAAGCCCTATGCTAAGCATTTTAAAAATATTATGGAATGTCCTCAGGATAACTCTGAGAGATAAGTGAAAATATGAGGAAACTGAGGCAGACATAGATTAAGTGATATTCCCGGGGTCACCCAGCTGGTAAGTGTCTGAGGCCACATTTGAACACTCAGGTCTTCCTGACTCCCAGTTCTAGTCATTGGAGAAAAGATCTTGGGGGTAATCTTGGTATGAGTCAACAGGGTGTGAAGTGGTGGCCAAATTAGTTAATGTAATCTTGGGCTGCATTAGGAGGGGCATAGCTTCTGGCAATGGGGAGCTGATGGTCCCACTGGCCTCTGCCCTCATTACATTGGAATGTCATGTTCGGTCCTGGGTACCACAGTTTAAAGAGGTCATTGACAATCTAGGTGGTGTTTGAGCTTAGAGAAGGGCCTGGAGGCCTCATTATTCGAAGAGCACTTTTAAAATTCAATTTATTTTTCGTTTTCAACATTCACTTTTATAAGATTTGAGTTCTAAATTTTCCCCCTTCTCAAGACAGCATGCAATCAGATATGGGCTCTGCATGTACAATTATATTAATGATGGGACTTGGGATGGGATGTGGAGAAGAGAGGGCTCAAAGAGAACATGATGGCTGCCTTCAAGGACATAAAGGGCTGGGACATGGAGGAGGGATCAGACTTGTTCTATCTGGCCCAGAAGGCAGAACCATGAGCAACACAATAAGAACTGGCCCAAAGTTCGATGTGCTGCCTCGAGAGGCAGGGGGACCCCTGGCCTTGGAAGGCTTATAACATGAGTTGGACAATTACTTGGTCACAGGTGACATGTGAGTTGGACTAGAGAGTCACTAAAGTCCCTTCCAGTCCACAAGTTCTGGAATTCATGCCAGGAACTTACATTCTCAACTCAAACACAAATAAGTCCATATAGATAATGCTAAAGAATTTGTGAAGTCCTTACTGTGTGCAAAGGGCTGGATACTGATACTGATACAAAAGTGAGAAGGAGCATGGTGGAAGGCAGCCAGGGAAGGCAGCGCAGCAATAAGGGCAGGTCACTGAGCCATCCCTTTTAGAGGCAATGGTAGGGATGATTTTTTTGAGAGTTTAAACCAAGAGGTAGAAGCAGAAGAGTCTGAGCAGAGTTGCAAATGGCCAAAGGGAAGATGAAGACACTTGGGTCCAGGGAATTCAGAACCAAATGGCTTAGCTCCTCTCAGACACCATCTCTGGGATCTGGTCTGGAGGGTGGCAGAGCAGCATCAGCAGAATGGAAAATGTCCTGAGCTGATGCCAATCCTGTAGAAGGGGGGGTACCTGAGCTGTGGTTTGAGGGAAGCCAAGGATTCTGTGAATCACAGGGGGACTACCTGTCCTTCAAACTCTTCTCCTTGGGAGGATATACACTTCCACCAACACTTCAAACATGTCTGCACTCCTCTTTGGGCATAGCCTTCTCTTGAAGCCAATGGAGGCCAATCTTCATTCTTTGAGGGTATCACTGGGATTTCTGAAGTAGTCCAAAATCATTCTAGGGAAGAAGGTCAAGGAACAAGCTAAGTAATACTGTTTGGGATAAGAGTTGAGATCAGACAATAAAGTAAAGAGACAGACATTCTTGTTTGGTCTGTAAACAAGCTCCAACAATTCCAGAACTCTTTGGACCATTGGCAGCCTCATTAGAATAAATGTCCATCTGATGCAAGTGGCTGGCTGCTTTGGGGAAGCAGGCACTCACGTGGAGCTGTCTCACTACTTTGAATGGTGAAGGTGGGGCTACACGAGTGCCTGGGTACTGTGCAGGCCCCCCTCCCCAAAGATGCTGTGATAGTTGCCTTTCCTCAAGAGTTCATTCTGGTTCTCAGAACAGAGTTATGCAATGTCAAGATAATGTGCTGCTGAGACTTACTCTGTCTAGCATTTGAAAATGTGAAACCACACATCCTTTCTGGATGACTTAATGCTTGCCTTAGATCAAGAATTGGATTATTTTTTTTTGTTTTAAGTGTATTTCTTTTCCATTTACTTGTAAGTTTTCAGTCAAAAGAAAAAAATACATACCAAAAAACCACCAACCTGATTTCCTATGTAAAAAGCATGTCCTAGGTCAGACTTGAACAGTTTGGGAGCTAGAAATAGCAAGGTTCAACATTTGTTTCTGACATGTACTAGCATTCTGAAGTCCTGGAGCCTATTTCCTTATCTGGAGAATAGGGGTGATGATGCCTACAGGAGCTATGTCATCAGGTTAGAGGGAAGAGCAAGTGATGAAGCATATTCAAGTGCTTTGCAGACTTTAAAGCACTAGATATATATAAAAACTATTTTCATCATCATCATCATCTTCATTATCAACATCATCATCAAGCGACTAGACCAGGGGAGGGTTTTTTCACCTCTTGTCTCCTGGACCCCTTGGGCAGTCTGGGAAAGCCTATGGACTCCTCAGAATCATGTTTTTAAATGCAAGAAATAGAATTGCAAAGAAAACCTATTGTGCTGAAATGCAATTATTAAAAAAAAATAAGCTCCCAGACCCTGGCTTAAGAATTCCTGAATTTACCAAAGACGTGAACTAGCCAAAGAGCTTGTTCAATTCCAGCCCTGGTAGAATGAATACTAGGCTGAAAGTCAGGAAATCGGAGTTCTGATCCCAATTCTCCTAACGGCTTGCTGTATAACTGAGCACATTTCTGCCCTTCACTAGCCCTCAGGTCCCTCATCTTTAAAATAGGGGATTTGGATGAACTGTTACTCAAAGTTGTCTCTCAGTAAGGACATTCCATTAATAAATGGTTCTCTACTGACACAGTATACTAAATAGTGCTTTCATTACTTTGAAAGGTATATTACATCTCCAACAGCATCTTCTTGTAGGTTACGCTGGCACAATGTAGTTTTGTGCAACAACCCAGATAAGCTGATTAGTGTTAATACACAAATCACAATAACTCATATTCCACTTCTCTCTCTTTGGCTTCTGTAACATTCCAACATCTCTGACTGTTCTTGGTGTCATTTGTGGATTCCTGTATTTTCTTCAGTCACTTACTGTAGGCACTCTCTATGGCTTAGTACTTGCCCCCTCTCTCAGGGAGCTCATCAACTTTCATGGCACCAATTACCTCCATGCTAATGACTTTGTCCATCTCTCCCCTGCATTTTAGTCCCTTATTTCAAATTGCCCACAGCCAATCTTCCTTTGGAGATTCCTACTTCACCTCAAACTCAACATGCATAAACCAGAATATTTTATTTTCTTCCAAAACTCAATCTCCTTTCTCAGGAATCAAGTGATGTCAATGGCATTCATATAGCATCTTTTCAGTCACTTGGGCTCCAGTCAGCCTTAGCCCATCTTTCTTTGTTCCCCAGAAGTCATTTCTCACCAAGTCCCACCAACTCCTCCCTGCTGCATTATTGCACCTGCTTCCAAGCCTCTCTTACATTGACATCTTCCTAAAGCACTCCATTCATCATGTTAGTTCCCTGATTGAAGCCTTGCCCTTGGAGGCCATCTGACCTAACCCCCTTTGTAATTAAGGCAGTCATGGCCCAGAGAGGGGGGAATGACTTGAATAAAGTCACTTAGGCATTGATATAGCTTAGGACTGGTGGGACTAGAGCTGGAACTGAGGTTATAGGATCAGAGATTTAGAGATGAAAGGGCTCTTAGGAATCCAACTCTCATATTTTAAATGAGAAGAATGATGCCAAGAGATGTTAAATAAATTCTCTAAAGGCATATCAAACAGGGAATACTACCACCAGCACCACCACCATCACTGCCGCCACCACTACCAGCACCACCGCCTCCACCACCACCAGCACCGCCGCCATCACCACCAGCACCACCGCCTCCACCACCACCACCAGCATCAGCACCACCAGTACCAGCACCGCCACCACCAGCACCAGCACCAGCACCACCATACTAATACTACTACAATAATAACAGCATTCATATAGCATTTTACAGCTCACAAATTGCTTACATATGGTATCTCATTTGATCCTCAGCCCAACCATGGGAAGAAGATACTATTATTAGTATCCCCATTTTACAGATAAGGAAATTGAGACTGAGAGAGGTTAAGTGACTTGACCAGAGTCACACTGCCAGTAAGTCTCTAAGGCAGAATTCCAATCCAGGGCTTCCTGACTTCAGGTCCAGCACTAGACATTCAAAATACTGCATCTCGTTGGTTCCAGAAGCAAAGTTCTTGCCACCACACCACAAATCTCCAACCTCTTCTACCTGCCTTTCAAGCTTTCCAAACTACGAATCTAAACTTGCTTCTCGCTGCTCTCCAGAGCACATCCTCCGCTCTCCTCAACCAGGTCTTTTTGACATTCCTGACACCTGCCAAGCTCACTTCTGCCTCCATGCAGTTCTCTAGCCTAGAGAGGAGAGAAGGGATCTGAGACAGCACAAAATCAGAGAATCCAGTTCATTCACAGAACACAGAATGATCCAACTGTAAAGATTCTAATCTGACCCACTCACAGACTGGCTAGTTAGAGGGAAGCTTCTGTAACTTCTGCCTAACTCAGCCAGACCTCAACCCTTCAAAAATATAAGCTTCAACCTCAGAGCAAAATTTCCCCAAAGAAATCCCTCAACTTTGGGTAGTTATAAAATGAATCAAGGGAGCAGGAGAGGAAGCCCTCTGCCAATGAAGGGGCTACGTGGCAGCTGTTTGGATTTACACCTGTAAGGAAAGGGATGTATCACCAGTACAGTGCTGAAGCACTCCATGCAGAACTGCGTTCATCCCTATTCTTTCTTCCCCAGCCCAACACAGACCCTCTGCCCTCTCCTATTGTCTTTACCTGTAATAGGAAAAAATACTACCAAAAAAAGGGGGGGAAGGGAAAAGCAAACTATATTCAATGTTATTCAGTTTCTGTTCTTCTCTGTTCTGCTTTGCATATGGAAATACTCATTTTATTTGACATTTGTTAAGTTCAGATTATTTAAAATTAAGTATAAAATCGAGTCTCCCCCTCCATTTTACAGATAAGGAAGCTGAGAGCCTGAAGTCACATACACATAACAGAGCTAGATTTAGACTCAAATCCTTGGATAATGAAACCAGGGATCTTTCTACAGGACAGTACTGTCTCCCATTTTATAGAATTGTTTTTGATTGGAGGAAATGAACTGGGGAGAGGGAGGGGAAGATGGATTTACTGAACACAGCCCAGGAGCCCAATAGAATATGTTAATATAGAATATTAACATATTCTATAATAGTAGTATTATAGTAGTATTCATTTCTCCCAAAGAGAAAACAGTTCTCTTCCTTCCTTTACAGAAACTGAAGTTCTTAAACAATAGGTTCATTCTCATCTGCACCAAGATGCTTAACGGAATTCTGAAGCCAAAGTGAAATAGATCACACATTCAAAGTCCTTTGAGCCATTAACATTGACTACAGTCAAAAACCTTCAGAAATAGTTTGTAAGGTTTGTCAAAGACAGGAGATAAAGATAATTTATTCATTGAATAATCCTTAATGCTACCCAGTAAATGTCACATTTTGAACAGAAACCACAAAATACCAGAGCTAAAGGGGATGTCACCGATTTTCTGGCCCCTTGTCTGTGTGCAGCCATTGCCGAATGAGACAGCGCGTGCATCTCAGCTATTCACAGGGCACAGGCCTGTGTGATGACTGCTTGGCAAAGTCTCTGCCCTGTAGTCTTCTTGAGGATCATCCCACGTGCTTACAGGGCAGCTGCCAAAACTAGCTCCAACTCTTCCAACTCCTGGACTCTGGCCCCTGCCTGGATCTATGCTACCTTCCTGCCTCAAGTGACATCTCTGCACTTGTCCTATCCCTGCTCCTCCTGACTTTAACTCAAGCATTAACCAGAAGGCTGCCACCTGATCCTGTTAGTTCAGTCCACTCCTTCAGAATTCTTTTCCTCAGCTGCCAAACTCCTGGTACAGCTGCGACCCTGCGTGCACTCCCCACGCTTTACTTTGTCATCTTATTGAGAAAGCAAACAGAACAACTCCCCCCGTTGGCATGGTTCTGCATCGTCAGACCCTCGATCCATAAAGCTAGAGCAATGTCCCTCTTTTCCATTTTTTCTTTGCTGCAGCACGTTCACCTAAAAATGCCTCACAATAAAGTTTGCTTCACTTCCAGTATTTCCAGCCACTCTTAAAGCTTCCCACACTTCTTGGAAGTCCCTTGTAGTGTCTGCTATCAGCACAGCAGCAGCGTGCCTCCCTTTACAATTCCACTGAATCATTTCCAACTGAAGATTTAGCATGGGTGTCTCAAATTCAAATGACAAGGCTTTTTTTTAGATGTTTTCACTTTCTTTTTTTTAAATTTTAATTTATTTTCTTGATTACATCATTCATTTCCACAAGGTTTTGAGTTACAAATTTTCTCCCCTTCTTTCCCCTACCCCCAAGCCCCAAAAGAGTGATCCCACCATAAAGCCCCTCCTACAATCTGTTCTCTTTTATGTCCTCCTCCAATGTCCCTCTAACTTTCTAGTAGGGCAAGGAGGATCTCGCTACCCACGTCCCTGTATGTCTTATTTCCCAGTTGCATTTGATTGTATAGCTTTAATTTCTAGATTCTTGAAATTCCTTCCTTGTCACCCACTCCCACTGGAAGGAGCAGCAATTCAATACAGGCTGTACATGTGTAATTATGCAGGACATCTCCATGGTGGGCATATTGTGAGAGGCTGATTGTATGTCCCTCCTTCCTATCCTGCAGCCCGCCCTTGTTTTGTTCTCTACCCTGTCTCTGTCCCTTTACTGAGATATGTGCTTCCTGCAACCCTCCCCCCACCCCGCCCTTCCCTCCATCATCCCCCCTCTCATCCCCATCCCTCCTACTCTCCTGTGTGGCAAGATACTCAGTTTAGAGTTTATGTCATTCCTTCCCTAAGCCAAATTTAATGAGAGTAAATG
>CM053602.1:5187026-5208347 GCA_028646575.1 Pseudocheirus occidentalis | reverse complement strand
CAGGGGAAAATATGGTCATTCAGTGAGGTAGAGGACTTTCAAGTATTCTTGATGAAAAAACCAGAACTGAACAGAAAATTTGCCATTCAAACACAAGACGCATAAGAAGGTAAACATTGGAAAGAAATCATAAGGAACCTACTCAAAAACCTCCCTGATTACCCCAAGGATCAAACCTAAAATCCCCTGCTTGGCATTTAAAGGTCTCCACAGTCTGGCTCCAACCTGTCTTTCCACCCTGATTCCACTCTTGCTCCCTCCTTTCTCCATGCCTTATCTGGAGTGCATCTGCTCCTTGTGGCTGCTTCCCATAAGCCTGAATGTCTTTCAAAGCTCAGCTGAAGGGCTACCTGCTCTGGGAAGCCATTCCTGACTCCTCGCCCCTTCCCAATGCTAGCACACCTTCCCCCAACTTCCTTGTATTCAGTTTGCATACCACCACATACATACATTTCATCTAGACTCTAAGCTATTCAAAGTCAGAGACTGCATCTCCAATGCTCAGCACAGTTCCAAACATGTAGTTGGTATTAATATATGCTTTTTGACTTATTAATGCCAGCCCTTTGCTAAGTCTGGCAAAGCCTTTAATAAGAGTTGGCAGTATTTTCAAATAAGTGTCAAGATTATAATCCCTATTCTCTGGCTTTGTTAGGGATTAGGGGTGAAAAACAAAGTGGGAATGGAGGGAAGAAGGATGTCAGTTATACTGTTTACCTTTCTAGTTGTGTATCACACAGGTGGAGAGAGCAGGCGGTATGAAAAGGGATATGGTGGCTGCCACCAGCCTGGCAGCCAATGAAATGTAGCCTACACACAGCAGGCTGACAACCTCTGGCCCGAAAAGACCTGAAATCTAAGATACAGTTCAGTGGTATGCTATTTCCTTATTTTAAGTACTGTTAGGGAAACATCATCACCCCAAAACAGTAAAGACTTTGGTATTATTTTAAGCTAGCATGGCTCCACCGCAAAAATGATCCCTCTAGGAGAAAGATACTGACTCCAACATGCGGTAGAAAGTCAGGACTTGCACTCTAACTTTAAGAACTCAGGAGATCATACTCAAGTAGTCCTGCCAAAGCCTTTGGATATTACAGTCTATTGATGTGCAACCAAGGTTTAAGATTTTTTCCTTCTTTGTCTTTAATGGATTCCAGGAGGCCTGATCTCCTGCCAGTGTTTCCTTTGTGGTTCCATCCAGTGATGGTCAGGCAGACACAAAATCCCTCAAAAAAGGGGGGTGGGGAGACACTTTATTATTAGCCCAGGTCTAGGAAATGAGCACTATGTCATTTTTCTGTCTCAAAGAGATTCATGTGTCTGCAAGGGGATCTTTTTGACTTGAATTCATGGTTGGGATGAAATCCAATGAAAAATAATCCACAGCTTGTTCCTTTTCACGCCCTTTAAAAAAATGGCTTCTTTGGTGAGTTGCTACAGGCCCCTGCTTCCTGTCTCTCACATCTGTTAGAATCATTGGCACAGCATTTCCAGTTCCTTCTTCCTCCTACATTCTCTTCTGCCAGGATTCAGAAGGGTCATTTGAAGGGTGTAAGACCATCCTGGAGAATCCAAATATAATACAGGGTCATGTATTCCAAGAGCTGCACGAGCCCAGGAGTTCACATACTTTCAGATTTTTCACTGAACTTAAAGAACAAGTTTTTAGCACCTCTCCCTTTGGATCAGCCCTCAGAGACTGCTTTGGAAATGCAGGCACAGTATCTGGGCCCCTATGGACGTCTGACTCTGAAAATGTACTTCCTCTTCTCTGGGAAGAGAACGGAATTCTTTGTGCTATGTTCCAGAAGATTTGGCAGCCTGTGGGCACTTCTTGAATCACAGCTAAGCAGTCTGATTTTCCCCTACAGAGAGCAGACTAGAATACGCCTGCAGACAAGTAGCCAAGGCAGCTCCCCACAGGTTTATACTCAGTAACTACACTTTTGTCCCAATCAGAACTCACTTTTGTTTTCCCCAAACCCACTCTCTTTATTAGGAATTTCATAAACGTGAATATTTCAATATACAAAGAACAGAAAAAGAGTATTCTATATGAAACTGAATTTCTATCAAATCATTTTAAAAGTATATATTATATTTAACATCACAAAATTGCCCTACTTGACAGTACCCTTCTGAATTTCTTTCTGCTCCTTTTTATGAATTTTTAATGTTTCATTAATGCTTTCTTTCTTTTCTTCATCACTATTACTACCCAGGAAACTTTCCCTCACAAGCTGTCCCTCCATAAGTAAAATCCCTCCCTTACAACAAATTCACTGATTGGCTGTGTTTGAGAGTGTAAGTCTCATTCAGCCCCTTCTATGCAGAATATTAATTCTGTAGCTACAGGACCTGGGTTTAAACCCAACTTCTGATGCATACTGCTTGTGTAACCTTGGGTAAGTGATTTTACTTCCTTCTCTATAAAATTAATGGGCTACAACTAGATGGTTTTTCCAGGGCTCTGATCCTATAACCCTAAGATCTCAGGTGGGAAGCATTTGTCATCAGTGTCCTCAAGTCCTGATAAGTCAGGCACTGATCAGAATTTTTATTCTTTCAAAATTCATTTTCCTTTATATTACTGTAATCATTGTATAAATTGTTTTTTTTCTGGTTCTGCTCACTTCACTCTGCATCAATCCATTCAGATCTTCCCATATTATTTTGAATCTGTCCCATTATTTTTTTCCATTTTTATGTATTTTAGTTTTCAACATTCACTTTTTTTGGAAGGGAGAAGGCAAGGCTATTGGGGTTAAGTGACTTGCCCAAGGTCACACACCTAGTTAAGTGTCAAGTGTCTGAATTCAGATTTGAACTCAGGTCCTCCTAACTCAAGAGCAGGTGCTCTATTCACTGTGCTACCTAGTTGCCCCCCAAGTTGCCCACTTTTATAAGATTTTGAGTTCTAAAGTTTTTCTGTCCCCCTCCCCCAAGACAGCATGTAATCTGACATAGGCTAGACATATACAATCATTTTAAACATATTTCCACATTAGTCACATTATGAAAGAAGAATCAGACAAAAGGGAAAACCAAGAGAAAAAAAAACAAAAAAGGGAGAAAATATTATGGCTCAATCTGCATTCAGACAACAAAGTTCTTTCTCAGGATGTTGACAGCATTTTCCATCATGAATCTTTTGGAACTGTCTTAGATTACTGCATTGCTGAGAAGAGTCAAGTCTAGCAAAGTTGGTCAGTGCACAATGTAGCTGCTACTATGTATAATATTCTGGTTCTGCTCATTTCACTCAATGTCAGTTCATACAAGTCTTTCCAGGTTTTTCTGAAATCTGCCTGCTCATCATTTCTTATGAAACAATAATATTCCATCACATTCGTATGCCACAACTTGTTTAGTCGTTCCCCAATTTATGGGCATCCCCTCAATTTCCAATTCTTTGCCACCACAAAAAGAGTTGCTATGAATATTTTTATACATGTGAGTCCTCTTCCCTTTTGTATGATCTCTGTAAGATATAGTCCCAGTAATGGTATTGCTGGATCAACAGGTATGACAGTTTTACAGCCCTTTGGGCATAGTTACAGATTGCTTTCCAGAATGGTTGAATTCCACCAACAATGCATTAGCGTTCCAGTTTTCCCACATCTCCAACACTTATCATTTTCCTATTTTGTCATATTAGCCAATCTGATAGGTGTGATGTGGTACCTCAGAGCTGTTTTAATTTGTATTCCTCTGCTCAACAGTGATTTAGAGCATTTTTCCATATGACTATAGATAGCTTTGATTTCTTTCTCTGAAAACTGCCTGTTCATATCCTTTGACCACTTATCAACTGGAGGATGACTTGTATTCTTATAGATTTGACTCAGTTCTCTATATATTTTAGAAATATATCCTGAACACAGGCTAATAAATGAGGCCTTTTTTCAGAGACACTGGCTATAAAAATTGCTTCCCAGCTTTCTGCTTCCCTTCTAATATTGACTACATTGGCTTTGTTTGTACAAAACCTTTTTGATTTAATGTAATCAAAATTAGCCATTTTGTATTTTCCCTCATATTATTTCTTACGGTTAATTCATACCTCATATTCATACATCATAATTTCTTCACTCATTCCCCTAATGATGAACATACACAGTGTTTCCAGTTCTTTGCTAAAACCAAAAGTACTGCTATAAATATTTTTCTACATATGGGCCCTCTCCTTCCAATTTCATCTTTTTGCAATATATGCCTAAAAGTGGTATCACTGGTTCCAAAGGGTATATGCACAGTTATTTATGAATATCGAATAACTTTAAGGTGTAGTTTTTAAGTTGTTTTCCAGAACAGCTGGATCAATTCACAGTTGCACCACAAGTGAATTAGTATAACACCTCTGCTAAACATCTATCCAACATTTACAACTTTCCTTCTTGGTCATCATTACCATTCTGATACAAACCAATTCCTCTTTTGAACATGCCTATTTCTCTTTGAAGACACCACCATCCCTCTAGCTTCCCAAGTTCAGCACCATACTCAACTCCCCAAGCCCCTTCTATCCCATATATCCAAGCCATTATCAAATTTTGCCACTTCTATCTCTACATCTCCTCTCAAATTAGGCAACCACACACTTAGTCCAGTGCTTCCTGCATGAACTACTGCAGTAGCTTAATCAGTCTCTCACCTCAAATCTCTCCCCAGTTCAATCTATCCTTTATAGAGCTATAGAAGTGATTTGCCTTAAACACAGGTCTACGTCACTGTCCTACTTAATAAACTTCATTGTTCTCTACTAGCTATATAGATATAAACAGAAATGCCTCTGTTTAGCTCTGAAAACCATTCACAGCCTGGTCCCGTTTTCATTCTATGTCTCTCATTAGACTTTACCCCCATGTATTACTTACTATTCATTATACAGTCCTTTCTTTTCTGCATTCTCTGGTCTAGTTAGATGGGCCTTCTGGCTGGTTTTCACACATGGCACTCCATTTCCTGCCCCTGGGGCTTTGTTATGTCTGGAATGCACCCCCTCCTTACAGAGGATCCCTCACTTCTTTTGAGATTCAGCCCAGTAACACTTTCTATAGTAATAAAAACTGAAAACTAAAGGAGTTGGGGAATGGCTGAACAAACTATGGTATTTGGATGTAATGGAATATTCTTGTGCCATAAGAAATTATGAAAGGGATGAGTTGGAAGAAACCTGGGGAGACTTGTATGAACAGATGCTGAGTGAAGTAAGAGAACCAGGAGAATAACTTGCATGATAAAAAAAACAAGAATATAAAGACACTCAACTCCGAAAGACTTCAGATCTTTAACCAATGGAACAACCAACTGATTCCAGAGGATTGATGATCTATGCCATCTCCCTCCTGACAAAAATGACAGACAATATGGGAATTTGTTTTGCTTGACTATACTTGTTACAAGAGCTTTGTTTTTCTTTTATTTCAAATGGAATGGGGGAATAAATGTTTCTCAATTAAAAATAACATGATAGGGTGACTAGGTGGCACAGTGAATAGAGCACCGGCCCTGGAGTCAGGAGGACCCGAGTTCAAATCCAGCCTCAGACACTTAACACAAAAACTAGCTGTGTGACCTTGGGCAAGTCACTTAACCCCAATTGCCCCACCCTCCCTCCAAAAAGTAAAAAAGCAAAAAAAAAATGAAAAAATTAAAAGAATCAAGCACTAACTTCTACATGAAATCTTTACTGATCCCCCACCTGCTAGTGTGTCTTACCTTATCTACCATCTATTTATTCAATACGTACTTACACACATATTGTCTTCCCTGTTGTACTTTAAGTTCCTTGAGAGCTAGAGCTGTTTCATTTTTGTCACCGTATCCCTGGCACCTTGCACAGCACAGAGTAGTAGCTGAATGAATCCTTGATGAGGGATTGCTTGGGATGTCATTACCACAATGCTCTGCATAACGCAGACTGGACCAGGCTGAAGAATGACTATTTGAGAGTTGGCATCTGTGCTATTGGGGGTTTTAACTGTGCTCTCTCTCCAAGTGGCCTCTTTATAGCAAAAAAAGGGGGCACAACAACATTCTTCCTCCTAGACAAAATAGAACTAGAAAGATTCCCGAGTCTTGTAATCTCAAAATACTACAAGTCATTGGCTACAAAAGGGCCACTAGGAAATTCTGTTGCTTCTGCATGAGAAGGATCATGCCAGATCTAGAATGAGCAAACGTGTCTCTGAATGTGGAGTCTATCATTTACCATGTGACTATGGGCAAGTCACTAACCTCCTCAGGCTTCATCAATAAATTGAGAAGACTGGACTAAGGTCTTGGCCAGCTCCACATCTGTGACATGGGGAACAAGATGCTGAACACCAGAACACAGAAGGATACCAAAGAAGGCCTAGCACTGTACTGAATATGAAAGCACCCTGAGCTAATACACTTCATAGTTATTTTTTTCCACTGCTATGTCCATAAATCTATCCCATATTAAAGAGAGAGGGTAACTCTCTGGCTACAACCATACAATCAATGCCAAACATCTACATGAAAATTAAAGTTAAGTTGATTTCTCTGAGGTTCCTAAAGGACATACTCTATGTCCTTGAGATAAACCTTTAGTTTTATATGTGCAAACATGTACGTGTGTGCATGTGCATACACATGTGTATGTGTGCGTGTATATGTGTGTGCACTTGTGTACAGCTGAAATTTTCCGTTTTTAATCAGGATATTTTTTTTTAGATCACACTCTTATTTTTAGGAATCTAGAAACTTTTACTCAAAGGCTGAAAGGAATTTCACACTTGATTTCTGTTAGCCTTAAGGTCTGGCAGGCCAAAGTTTAAAATGGCACATTTCTATAATTACTGCAGTAAGGCCAGTAATCTCACTAGTCAACATTCCTGTCAACATTCAGTGGCAACTAGAACTTTTGCACAAGGAAATGACATCTTTGTTGGTTAGAGGCTCAACAATCTTCTTCTCTTCCCTAAAATGCTTACCTTCACACACATGGGTTTTTAAAAGATGCAAGTTCTTTGGGTAGTAGGTCTCTTTCCTCTGGTCTACAATGATATAAAAAAGTAAACTACTAAAAGAAAATATTGGGAACAAAATGGGTGCTCATTGATTCAGTATTAGTTTACCAAACTATGGAATAGGAATGTGTAAAGCCATGCACAAGCAGCTTTCCAGAGGACTGCTGCTGTGAACAGCTTTCAAGGTTCTGATTACAGAGTATAGTGAGTTCTCTGTTCAGTAACAAATCAGAGCAAAACATTCATAGAAAATCAAAATATAGCATTCACCATGTCACAACTAAACAACTTATCACTAAAATGGCTACACAGTCTTCACCAAAGTGGTCACATAGTTTTCAACAAAGTACATTCATTTAGTCAATCACAAAATCCTTAATTCAATCACAAAGTACAAAAGTCAAAGTTCTCCACCCCTAGGCCACAGTAAATCATAATCTTCTCAGTCAGTACACAGTATCCAATTAAAGTCTTCTTTCAGCTTGACTTGAGGGGGGTTCTCAGCTTCCATTGTTCCTCTTCCATGGTCCCAGCTCCAACTGTCACCTGGGTTCAAAGGCAGGCAGCTCCCAGCTCCTTGTCCAGTCGCCATTCCATATTGAAGTTCACAGTGTCCAGCCTACCCCAAGTCCTTCACAGATCCTGTTTTCAGGAAGATAAAGCTCGACAGAGCCACAATAATAATTCATACACATGGCCAGCACCATCGTCAGTTCACTATCTGCCTGTGAAATCAATTCAGACCCACCAACAAGGTCCAAGAGGTCAGCACAAATCATCAGTAAAGTCCCAGGAGCTCCAAAACCCTCCTCCAGGACTTCTGTAAACATACACCTAGAAAATCCTCTCTTTAAGGGCTTCCAGTGAGGTCCCAGGGCTTCTGTACAAAGCATCACAAACAAACATCAACACAGAGCAGACAGAGTGCTGGGATACCACAAGTTTTCTCCTTCTTGACTGCCACCACAAGAGTCCTCTTCTCAGTTCTTCTCAATTCTCAGTTCAGTATTCAGTCCAGCAGCAGCTAACCTGCCTCCACAATGCTTGCCCCAAGAAGGTCTGACTGTCCAGCTTGTGCTCTTCCTTATATATAGTATAGATAGTGCCTCCCCTTCCTGTTGCAGGAGCTCATGAGTGCTAGGGTTCACAAGCTGTGGGGTTCACAGGTTCTGTTTCTTAACAGACTTGATACAAGGCTCAAAAGAAACCTGAAGAAACAATGTGTTAATTCAAAAGCTGAAATAAGGTGTGAACTACTTCTGTGCTTGTCATGACAGAATGTAACCTATAAGCACAAGTAATACCATCATACCTTGTCTTCTCTAGCCGACTGTTCCCTCTATCATCACTGGTGATGTTGTTCAGAGGTTTTTAAATTGTGTCCAACTCCTCATGACCCCATGTGGGGTTTTCTCAGCAGAGATACTGGAGTGGTTTTCCATTTCCTTCTCCAGCTTACTTTACAGATAAGGAAACTGAGGCAAACAGGGTAAAGTGACTTGCCTAGGGTCGCACAGCTCAAAGGGATCGTCTAGAGTTCAACAAAGTCACAGGAGCTGAGCCATTTTTCAGGGTCAGGGGGCTGCTGAGGCCTGCAAGCTTCTTGAAGGAAGGACCTGGTTTTACCTTTCTTTGCATCCCCAGCATCTGGGCTGTAGTAGGCAATTAAATGGTGCTTGCTTGTGGACTTGATCCTGGAGAATTAATAAGGAAACTGACCTTCCTATTCTCAGAGGATGATGGGCTAGCAATGAAGAGTAGGTAGAGATTAGTAGATTCATTTGCTGGGCTGAATGGCTTTGCTAAATGGTTTTCTTTGTTCCAGAGAAAGTTCCAATGGGGATGGAAGGATAAATGGAAATAAGAGGGTATAAATAGGAAAGAAAAGCTTTTTAAAGACATTAATAAGAAACACATACAAACAATGCTCCCAACATGGCTGAGTTTAAAATCCACATGGGACAAATCATCGCCAGGCTATAGCTGCATGCTGACAAAAGCTGCTCTCTTGTAATAGGTGTGCTTTCAAGGTTCTTTTGATCCTGTTCCTGTTTTGTGTTCTGTAAAGCCAACAGCTGTGATCAAGGTTTAGTGTCTATAGGGCCCAAATTCCTTTCTTTTTTATAGTCTTTCAGTAATTCTACTTCCCTCCTTCCCCCAATGTTACTACTGTTCTGTTTTAGCTTGGGCTGGGGGCAGGGATAAGGCTTGAAGTCTTCACAGCTGGCCCACAGCCAAGCAATTCTATTTGGGAAGCCTGAGCAGAAGTCATCAAAGCTTGGGCCAATGGAACCTACTCCAAAAGTCTGGGGATGATCTAGAATCAGACTGGACTTACCAGAGACTGCAAACCCAAACACACCCCCTGAATCACAACCATGGGATCATAACTTTGGAGCTGGAAGGGATCTTAGATATATACAGAAAGGATAAAGCACTTCCTACACTTTAGGTCAAGGGTGGGGAATCTGCGACCTTGAGGTCACATGGCCCTACAGGTCCTTGGGTGCAGCCTTTTGACTGAGTCCAAGTTTGACAGAACAAATCCTTTTATGAAGGGGATTTGTTCTGTGAAGTTTGGATTTAGTCAAAGGGCTGCACTTGAGGACCTGGAGGGCCACAAGTGGCCTCAAGGCTGCAGGTTCCCCAATCTAGCTGTAGGCACTGTGTGCTAAGTGCTGGAATAGAAATACAAGAAGCAGGCCAATCCCTGTTCTAAAAAGTTCACTAGAAATTTGACCTTTAAAGTCCTTTATAAGCTGTAAGCCAAATAGAGTGGGTGAATAAGATGAGAGCAAGTCTGAGAAACCCTTCCTGAATACTTTACTTCCTGGGCTTCAAAACTCTGAAAACCTCAACCTCTACAAAGGGAACTGGTATACGGTGTGTGTGAGTGTGCACGTGAGTATGTGTGTACGTGTGAATATGTATATGAGTGTGTGTACATGTGAGGATGTGTGAGTGTGCGTGAGTGTGTGTATGTGTGCATGTGAGGGTGTATGAGTATGTATGTGAGGGTTGTGCATATGTGCGTGCACACATGCGCATATGAGTATGCATGTGTGAGGGGGGTACATGTGAGTGTGTGTATGAGTATGTGTGTGTGTGTAACTGAATAGCCAAAATGGCAGAGTAAGAAGCAATAGCATAGACCACCTCTCTCCACCAAAAACTGAGGGAAGAACACCAGACCAAATAGTGCTCAGGGAATACAAGAAAAAAGCCACAGTGATTCCTTTTCCTAGCCCAGATCAGCATCAGGAGACAGCCAGAGACCAGGGGCCACTGGGCAGAGGAGTCAGCCAGGAAGAGCCTTTCACCACAGCCTGTGGTCTGTGGCTGTCAAACAATGGCAAGAGATCCAGTGCTAAGAACAGAAGACTAGTAGTTCTCAAGGTGGCTGAGCTTCCAACACAGAATGAGGGTCGAGGCCACGAGGATACCTGTGGAAGGAATGGTTGAAGATACAAGGTCCACTGGGCCTTCAGTTTAGCAGGGAGCCAAAACATGAAGCAAGCCAGCAACTGTGTCAGTCTGACCTTAAAGCAGGGTTGTCCTCAGTAACTTACTGCCTGTGAGGAGAGAGAGTGAGGAGTCCAAGGTGACTGTCGGCCTGGGTGAATGATGGGAGGATAGTGGTACCCTCAGCAGTAATAGGGAATTTAGAAAAAGGCTCCCCTTTGGGGGAAAAAAGACAGTAAATTCAGTCTGGGACATTTTGAGTTTAAGATGTCTTACAGGACATTGGTCCCAAGATGTCCAAGATGTCCAAGAGGCCAAATCTGAACTCAGGTCTTCCTGACTCCAGGCCCAGCATTCTATTATTACACAGCATCTTCTCGTGGGGAAATATGAAAAGTGAAGGGTGATCTTTAATTGAGTTGAAAACCTCCAGGTATCCCCAAGGAAATGACCAGAACTTGGCAGAAATTTCGAAATGCAAACAAAGGAGTCAGAAGAAACATTAAAAAGTTTAATAACTGTAAACAATTAAACTATGTATAAACACAAAGTGTTTATGTTCTCACAAAGGGAGAAGAAAAAAGTGTCCCCTTGGAACCCTGATGCCATCAAAGGGACTAAATAAGACAAAGGCCCTGGGAGTGACTTTATTAAGTTTTAATGATTTTTAAAAGAAAGATTAAGGAGAGAAAAATGAATATACTAGATTCGAAAGCAGAAGGCAGGAGAGGGGGGACACTGTACAACATCATCTGAGAGAGAAGGGATGGAGGAGACAGGTTCTCTTGGACCTCACTTTCACCTGAACCAAACGAGAATTAGAACACATACACAAAGAGCTTGCTTTAGAAATATATTCAATTCAACAGGGAAACAGTAGTGACCTGTGACAAGAGAAACAGGGGAATAAGAGAGAAATCCTAAGCAAGGCAAATTCCTAGATCAGAGGATAGATCATAAAGGGGAGTTTAAAAGGAAAGAGAGAGTAAGAATCTGTGATTGGGCCTGCAGAGGAAGTAGAGAATAACTGCACCAAACCTATAGCACTGGAGTGGAGTGTACTCTTCTCAAAAATACCCTTTTTTATAAAGGGGTGGGGGGAGAGAGAGAGCAAAGAGAGGAAAAACATAAAAAAATAGGATAGAGGGAAATACACCATTAATGATCAAAATTATGATCAGCTTCACATTATGTGAATGGTATGAACTCACCCACAAAATGAAATAGGATAACATAACAAGAACATACTTGAAACATAAAGATTCACAGGATGAAAATAAAGGGCTCGAACAAAATCCATTATGCTTCAACTGAAAGCAAAAAAGCAGAGACAGGAATCACGATCTCAGACAAACCAACAGCTAAAACACTTAATTTAAAAAGACAAGAAGAGAAACAACATTTTTCTTAAAGGTACCAGAGTCAATAAATTAATATCAACACTCAACATATATGTACTAGATCACATTAAATTCTTAAGGGAAAAGCTAAGTAGCTTTACAGGGAAACACAGTAAAATGATAGTAGTAGGGGACCTTGATGTGCCCCTTTCATAGATACACAAATCTAACCAAATATAAACAAGAAATAAGGTAAAGACCTGAAAAGAATTTTAGAAAAGTTAGATATGATAGTTCTTTGGCAATAACTGAACAAAAATTGAAAGGACTATACATATTTTTCAGGTGTTCATGACATCTTTACAATTAACAAAATAAAGGCATAAAATCATCCAAATGCAGAAAAGCAGAAGTATTAACTATCCCTTTACGGACCACAGTTTGATAAAAAAAAATACATCCATTAAAAGGCTGTTGAAGGCATTAAAAATTAATTGGAGACTAAATACTTAATCTTAAGGAATTAGTAGGTCAAAGAACAAATCATAGAAACTATAGGTAATTTCACCAAAGAATGACAATAATGAAACAACATTCAACAACATAGTGGATGTAGCCAAAGCAATATGTAAGGGAAAGTTTGTATCTCTAAACACCTTCATTAACAAAAGAAAAAAAAAGAACAGATTAATGAATTGAGCATGAAACTCACACACACACACACACACACACACACACACACACACACACATACAAACAATTAGAATATCAACAAAATTTTAAACCCCAATTAAACTCCAAACACAAAAGACATCGAAAACCAAGGAAGAGAATAAGAAAAATGGTAACAAAACAAAAAACAATGAATTAATCATTAACTATCAGGTAATTTGATATTTTTAAAGAAAAAATCAGGAGGATAAAAAGAGAAAAGGATCATTTACTCTTCAGAATGCTTTAGAGATTCTTTTTCCATCTGGGAAATTCGACTTTTTAAGGCATTCTTCTCCTCATTGGCTTTCTGGGCCTCTTTTGCCATTTGAGTTAATCTATTCTTTAAAGTGTTGTTTTCTTCAGTCAGCTTGTTGACTCTCTTTTCATGGTTTTCTTGCATCATTTTCATTTCTTTTCCCAATTTTTCCTCCACTTCTCTTATTTGGTTTTCAAAGTTCTTTTTCAGTTGATGTATAGCTTCTAGGCATTCTTCAAGTGTCTTGGAAGCATTTGGTGTGGGAGTTGGGACTGGGTTGTCTTCCTCCCATTCTATGCTTTGATCCTTTTTGTCCACAAAAAAGGATTCTAGAGTTTTATTGTTTTTATTTTGCTTCCTTTTCTTCATGTTGGCCAGTCAATTAATTGGTTGGGTTTTTTTTTAGCTCTGTTCCAAATCGCTGGGGTTTTCCCAACTTCCGGGGCTATTAGGGGGGTGTTGCAAGTCCCCCCAGCTTTGGCTTGCTGAAAACACACCCAAGGACCACCACCCAAGACCACGATTCAGGTCTAGGCCATTCAACGCAAAAGCACTTGGCCCTGATCAATTGATTCAGCCCCCCTGCAGAGTCTGCAGGCCAGGGGCTCTGAAGCAGCCCAGTGGGGGCCACCGCCAGTTCCAGCAGTTCCCCTCCCCCACTGCTTCATTGCCCAGGGGGAGGGGGCAGATTCCCTGAACTGCTTTTCTTCCCCCAAATTAAGTTTCAAAGTTTCACTTTCACTAACTATCTCTGCCGCTCATTTGGGGAATTTGAAGATCCCCTCAGGCAGGTGCTTTAGATCTTCTCTTAAGTAGAAGCTGAGGCTTGGGAGGCTCCACTCCTCCTTGCTGCCCTAGGACCTGGCCCTCTGCTCGCCCCTCTCCCATCCTCATGCCTGGAAGATGTGGAGGTGCTGGGAGGCTGGAGATCCTCTCCTCTGAAGACTGGCTGCAGCACGGCTCGGCTCAGCTCAGCTCAGCTCCTTCCCACCGCCCCATCGACAGGCTGGGCCAACCTCCACTCCCAGCCGCTGCTGCTGAGCTGCCTTCAGTGAGAGATGTGTTTTCTGTATTTTTGTGACTCTGAGAGTCCTAGACTTTTTCTGGGCTCATATTTTATGGGTGTTTAGGGTGGCGGTGTGGGAGCTGCGGGACTTTGCTGCTTCTACGCCGCCATCTTGAAAAGAATCATTTACAACAAATGAAGAATAAAGGAAATTACTATAAATTCTTCTGCCCCATTACATGCCAATAAAACAGACAATTTAAAGGAAATACATATAAAACACAAAAATATAAGCTACTTGTATTAACAGAATGAGAAACAGGGAACTTAACACAATCTCAAAAAAAGAAAATCGACAAGCCATAAATGAACTTCCAAAAGAAAAGACTCCCGGTCCAGATGGATTTATAAGTAATGTGAAACACTTTAAGAACAAGTAATTCCAATATGACATAAACTGTCTGCAAAGGTAGGAACAGAAATACTACCGAATGATACAAATATGGCCTTAATACAAAACCCATGGAGAGACAAAGATAGACAGAAAGCTACAGACCAGCATCTCTAATAAATATCAACACAAAAGTTTTCAGTAAAAATATTATCAAAGGCCATATTAACATATAGAAAATGCCAGCCCTTCAGTAACTTCAACAAGTCTCAACCACATCAAACCATCCTGCCACTGGGATAATAAAGACCTGGCTCACATACCATCACTCTGAGGTCTGAATTGGAAGAAAGTATACACTGTGACTAGGTTGGATTTATACCAGGAATTCAGAGTTGTTTCATATTAAGAAATATAATTGACTATGTTAATAACAAGAATAAGAAAAATCGTATTATATCAATAGATGCAGAAAAGACTTTTGGCAAATTCAACATATTTCTGTTTCAAAAAAATACTAGAAAGCATTGGAATACACAGACCTTTCCTTTGTATGGTCACAGTATCTAACTCTAGAGAGACAGCAGTCCAGAACTACTTCTTAAGTGTCAAGTGCCCTCCCCCACTGAAGCCTCACTTTCTGATTGGTTTGTAAGAGGGTAGTACTGGAAAGAAGTACTGAGCCAACAAAAATCCCAAAGAAGATACTGAGGAAAACGAAGAGTACAGAGACAAGGGACAGAGAGAACCTAGGAAGACTGAGCCTGCCACGCTAACAATAGGGTGATCAGAAGAAAAAGAGAGCAACAGTCATAACTAACTGCCCTTGCCCTCAACAAGATCAGAAATTCTGATTTCACCTCTGGGGGACGGCATGTTAAACATTTTCATTTTACAAGGAAACCGAGGCCCAGAGCATTGAAGTAACTTGCTCTAGGCAGGACATAACAAAGACAGGAGTCCTATCTGGTCCCAAATTCAGCCCCATTCAAAATGGCAATGTCACCCTGAGAGGACAATTATGTTGCCTTTTTGCCCCCAGGAAAAAGTTATCCCTAGAGGAGCTAGAAGGAAGAGTAAGATTTGACAAAGTTACTTCTGCAGAATGCTATTTTCATACCATGCACAGCCACTCTTGGAGCATCCAGAGGTAATGCCAGGTTGAAGAGAAAAAAATGAACCTTGAACTTTGAACTATGAGACCTTTCCAAAGGATATGGCCCTTTTCTCATGTGTGATCATCAAATATGCATACTTACTTACAGAACCATAACTAATGTCTGCTAGCCTTTACGTCCCAATAAGAACACCTAAAACCAAGGTAGAGGACAAAAAACCCATCCCAGAGCCAATAATCACTATGGGTGTGCTGCTGTGTTACACTGGCCTGCCTGGATCAGTGTGTCATACTATTCCCAACTCTGCTCTTTACCAGCTTCCCAAAGGCCAGACAGACCTTTGATTTTCACCCCTGCCCATATACACAGTCTCCACTTCCCCCCCAACACTTTCTGCCCACTATGGCTAAAAAGACTATTTATTACATATACGTTCTGCTCATGTCCCTACTGCTCATAAGGGTTTCTAAGCAATGATGCTCACTAAGCACCCTACCAAGAGAGCTCCTGAGACTCAGCAATCTGTCTATCCTTAATGCTTCCATCAGGCATCTGGACTGTGTGGAACGGGGGTAATGGGGGTGTACCTCCTTGGAGGTCTTCAAACAGAGGCTAGCTACCACTGTCAGCTATGTTAGAGCAGGGGGCTTTTTTTCAGGTTGGACAAGATGGCCACTCTTAAGCCCTAGCCAGCTCTCCCGATTCCGTGATTTAGCCCAGGCTTCAGGCTTCTAGAGTCACAGTTCCTACATATCCTTTCTTTTTCTATTAAGTCCTGGCCACTAGGCAACATTCCCTTTAACTCTGATTTTAAAAATACCTTTTAGACTGGAACATCAGTCAAAGCCTTCTGAAAATATAACTCCATTACACCATTTGAGTCCTACTTATCCATATGCTTACTGCCCTTAAAAAAGCCTTCCATTAGATGAAGCAGATAGGCTGTGGTCTTGTAGTAGCCACGTTGCCTCTGCCCCAATACAGGTATGTTTGCTGAAGCCTCTGGGGATCCAATGACTTTTTTGTTCTCAGTGTTTTCCTATTGAAAAAAGGAGGTTGCGGGGCGGCTAGGTGGCACAGTGAATAGAGCACCGGCCCTGGAGTCAGGAGTACCTGAGTTCAAATCCGGCCTCAGACACTTAACACAAACACAAAAAAACTAGCCATATGACCTTGGGCAAGTCACTTAACCCCAACTGCCCTCCAAAAAGCAAAAAAAAGGGAGGTTGTTTCTCTCCAGCTCTGTGGGTTCTCTCTAAAACCATCATAACATGTACATATCCTGAACAATGCTCTTCCAAGTAACAATTTAATAGCATATAGCCATTCAAGAGCGTAAGATCATAAGGGAGTCTAGGTCTCTCTTTTGGCTCATTTCATCTAGATAAGATTTGACCAAATCAGCGAAAGCCTATCCTTACATATTGTTCCAATAGATGCCTGATAGCTCAAGAATGTCTTAAAGTCAGCAGGCTATAATGTTTGCTGTGGGGTCTGTTTAGAGACAAGGATGTTCTAAACAATTTTGAAATGATACTTGGAAATTAGGATTCGAGAAATTAGAAAGATGGAAACGTAAGAATCCCTAAGTTCTTGATGTAACTGTCAAAGCGATTCCTGAGGCTACAATAACCATATTATTGCTTGTATAGGCAAATACAATAACCATTTGCTTGTATAGGCAAATGGACAGTCTGTGCAACTTCTAATTTCTTATACCAAAACACATTTCAAGGCAATAAAGCTGGTGTATTCTGGGTCAGAAGTGTCAAACACCAAGCACATTGCCAGATTAAAGCCAGAGTAAAATGTAATTGGGAAACATTTATTCAAATAAATCAAAATGCAACAGAACATAGATCATGTTAATATGTGCCTTTCTAAGTCAATATGTGACCTGCAAGGATCATTATAGACAGTCTGGTGGCCCCGTTTCTATTTGCGTCTGCTACCACTGTTCTAAGTGATTGTAGAAAAGCAGAGCATAGCTTACTGAACTGAATCGTCTAATTATAAAAAGCAGCTACAGGCAGAAGACTTCCAAAATGCTGATGACACCTGCACTGGAATTTCTCCGATTATGCCAAAGCTATTTTCATTGCCAGGAAATGTTTGTTGCTTATTTCTCTTTTTCATAGAAGGAAATGGTGCAAGGGTAAGGCTTACTCCCAAAGCAGGATGTGGAAATACCATCATCAAGTACTTAAAATATACCAACAGAGAAATCTGAAAATCTCATTAATACAGTTTTTGCCCCCAATAACCATGCAAAGATACTGAGTACTCAGCATTAGCATCGGCTTCAGCAAACTACTCACTCACTAATAATGTGCAGAAATTTCAAACATATTTGAAGAATATTTGAAATGACTCCAAAAGTACTTTTTTCTATTATCATACTTAATCAGAAAATTGCAGGAACAGCATGGTAGAAGTGGAAAGAGTGTGGAATTAAGGAGAGACCTTGATTCCAATCTCGCTTCTCAAACTTCCCAGCTGCATGCTCGTGTCATTTGTCTGCTACAAATATCAGTTTTCTCATGTGTACAATGGGGCTAATAACACCACCTCCCTTTTAGGGTCATAGTGAAGATGAAATGAAAATGGATATAGAGCCCTTTGCAAACTGATTATAAGTGTACATGTAAGTATGTATGTATATATGATATCTATGTGTGTGTATACACATGTGAACAGAACATAATTTAGCAATCTTTCCAAATCTTCTGAGGGAAAGAAACCAACCAACCATAAACTAAGCTTCTTCTAGTGCAGCAGTTCTCAAACTGTGGGTCACAACCCCTTTGGGGGTCAAACAACCCTTTCACAGAGGTCACAGGGCTCACCTAAGACCACTAAAAAACACATATTTCCCATGGTCTTAGGAACCAAGACACTGTTTCTCTGTCTCCAGGTGGGTCCACCCACATGCAGATACGCCCACATATGATTATTAAAGGGTCACAACATTAGGAAGGTTTAGAACCACTGTTCTAGTGGGTGAGGGACTATTGAATTTTTTTGGCCAGATCTGTGATTTCACTGATAGGGGAAATCCTGGTATGGAAATTCCCCTCCACTGGCAGATCAATAACTGATCTGTAACTTCACTCTCCAAAAATTGCCTGGGACACACAAAGAGGTCACTTTGACTTACCCAAAACCAGAGATCTAATATGTCTAAGAGGCAGAATTTGAACCTGGATCTTCCTGATTACAAAGGTAGCTCTCTATCCATTGTGATATATTGTCACTCTTAGCTACTAAGCAGGACAAATGAAATGGAGAACTGAAATAACATGATTGCAATAAGTCAACTTGTACGTAAATCAGTTACTTACTTAGCATGAGAGATGGAATTTGAAAACCTTGGAGGTCCAGAAGAGACTGCTACATCAAAGATTCCACAGCTGCGTAACTACTGCACACTGAAAATCGGAGCATACTATGGATTGCTCTTTCCCAGCTTTTTTAAAGGGAAAACATCAAATTGTATTTCTCAGAAGAGGTCAAACTTAGAAGGAACCTCAGAATGAGTGATCATGACCTACAAAAGCAAGTTCAAAAGGTACAAAGCAATCTATTTCTGCAAAGTCATACATACTGCTAGGTTCAAACTACTGCCTCCAAAGGCCAGGTGGGATCTCCTAGCCAGAATGGGGACTGCTCCACATTCAAACTTCTTTGAACACAAACAAGACACTTGCCTGAGTCCCTTCTGTATCTCTGGCTGATGCTCACCCCCAGGGAAACACTGAAAGTCCTGTACTTGGTCTCAGTCAAGGCACTCAGAGGCACAAAGTCAATAACCAGGCCCCGAATCCCCAACATAAAGAAATGCATGTCAGAGCCCTATGTACCCTAGAAGCAGAGATTTATTTTAAAAGTCAGGAAATAGGCAATTACAATAGGAAAAAACAAAGACTTTAGAATCCTATTATGGTGAGTGAGGAAAACCAAATTCAGAAGAGGACAGCATTTACCCTATATCCATACTTGAAACCTCCAAAGGGAATGTGAACTGGTCTCAAGCCACAAGAGCATGCTTGGAAGAGGTCAAGGAGGATTTTGAAAGCCAAATTAGAGAGGCAGAAGATAAACTGACCAACTATTTTTAAAATATAATTGGTAAAATGAAAAAAAAATTCACTGAAGAAAACAGCTGCTTAAAAATTAAAATTTGTCAAATGGGAAAGGAGGTTTGAAATCTAACTGTAGGAAATAAGTCCGGGGTGACTGCATGGAGCAGTGAATAGAGCACCAGCCCTGGAGTCAGAAGAATCTGAATTCAAAACCTGGCCTCAGACACTTAACACTTAACACTTATTAGACGTGTGACCTTGGGCAAGTCACTTAATCACAACTGCCCTGCCTTACCCCCCACGAAAAAGAGAGAAAATAACTCCTTAAAAGTAGAAACTGAACAAATAGAAGAGATTAAAAAACTAACTGAAGAAAACAATTCACTAAAAATTAGAATAAAACAAACTGAAGCTAATGACTCCATGAGGCATCAAGAATCAGTCAAACAAAATCTAAAGAATGAAAAAAATAGAATAAAATGTAAATGATCTCACTGGAAAAACAACTGATCTGCAAAACAAATGCAGGAGAGACAATCTAAGAATTATAGGTCTACCAGAAAGCTACAATGAAAAAAAGAACCAGGACAACATCTTCCAAGATATCATTATGGAAAACTGAACTGAGGTCCTAGAACCAGAGGGTAAAACAGTTATCAAAAGAACACCTCCTGAAAGAGATCCCAAATTGAAAACTCCACGGAATATTGTAGCTAAATTCCATAATTATCAGGTCAAGGAGAAAATACTGCAAGCAGCCAAAAAGAAACAACTCAAATATCATGGGACTACAGTCAGGATCACACAGGACTAAGCAGCTTCTACATTAAATGATTGGAAGGGCAAATATATATTTTTAAAGCAAAAGAGCTTGGATTACAATCAAGGATCAACTACCCAGCAAGACTGAGCATAATCTTTCAGGCAAGGAGATGGTCATTCAATGAAATAAGGGACTTCCAGATCTTCCTGATGAAAAGGTCAGAACTTAATGGAAAATTTGATCTCCAAATATAAGCCTCAAGAAAAACATAAAAAGGGAAAAAGAAAAAGCACACACACTGTTATTCAATAAGAGTAAACTGTTTACATCCCTAAATGGGAGGCTGACACCTGTAAATATTGAGAATTCTATAATTATGACATTTAAAAGGGATACATACAGGTAGAGTATATGGTTATAAATTAACTAATGGTGATGATAAAATACCTTATGAAGGGTTGAAAAAGGATTATAATGGGAGAAGAGGAAAGGAGGAGGCAAAAAGGGTAAATTATGCCACATCAAGAGGCATAAATACATATTATAGTAGAAAGAAAGACGGGAGGGAGATATACATTGTAAGAGCTTTGCCCTCACTGGTTTTGGTTCAAGGAGGGAATAACATACAGAGTTAAGTATAGGAATCTATAACATGAAAAGACACAAAGTCTTATGATAATTAAGGGAAAGAAGGGATAGAGAGGAGCACTGTTTGAGATTTACTCTCACTGGATTTGTTTCAAGGATGGAATAACATAGTTTGTTAAGTATAAAAATCTAACGTGCCCTACAAGTCACAGGAGGGTAAAGTTGAAAAAAGGGGGGGTTAGAAGGGTGGGAAGTGGGAAAGGGTAGGAAAAGGCCCCTGATAGGGAGGGAATATTGAGAGAGGCAGTGGTCAAAAGGAAAATGCTGAAGGAGGAAAAGGAAAAAGGGAGAAATAAAAGCAAAAATGGGGAGGAAATAGGACATAGAGAAAGACAGAGATAGTAATCATAACTGTGAATGAGAATAAAATGGAGGCAGATAGCAAAATAGATTAAAAACCATAATGCTACAATATGCTGTCTACAAGAAACACATTTGAAACAGTAGGATGGGGGGGCGGAGACAAGATGGTGGCATAGAAGCAGCAAAGCATCACAGCTCCCACACAAACACGCTAAAAAACTCATAAAATGGGACTCT
>CM053602.1:5157771-5186526 GCA_028646575.1 Pseudocheirus occidentalis | reverse complement strand
TGGGAGGGGCTTTATGGTGGGATCACTGTTTTGGGCTTGGGGGTAGGGGAAAGAAGGGGAGAAAATTTGTAACTCAAAACCTTGTGGAAATGAATGATGTAATCAAGAAAATAAATTAAAATTAAAAGAAAAAAAATCTCCAGTGAAAGGGAGCTTACTACCTCCAAAATCAGCCCTGTTCCACTTTGGGATTGCACTAAGTCTTAGGAAATTTTTCCTCACATCAATCATACATTTGCCTCTTTGTAATTTCCATGCATTGCCCCTAGTTCTGTTGCCTGGGACCAAGTAGAACAAGTCCATTCCACATGATGGCCTTTCAAGTACAGATAGACAAAGATGGATCTCACATCTCCCAAATCTTCTAGGTTCCCATCCAAGTGCTTCTAATTCCTTCACCCAAACCTTATATGGCCTGGAGCCAAGTCCTTTCACCAGCTAATCTTTCTTTTCTGGATACTCTTTAGGTTGTCAATGTTCCTCCTAAGCTGTGGCCTCAAGAACTGATGACATGTGATTGGGGCAGTGGATACAGGGACTATCGTGCCTATTAAGTCCAGAATCTGGCCCCTTCACAGCCCAAATCAGAAGGCCTGAGCTCTTGTCCTTTGTGGATAATTCAGTCCAATTCAATTACCATTAAATAGACATTTTATGCTCGCCAAGAGCCTTTCCCTGTCTAGGCCTCCAAATTCCAGGGTATATTCTTCCAATAGCTAAAAGAGCTCCCAGGCCATCCCTTGATCTAGTAATACTAATAATTACAGGCAGCATCGATATTGTGCTCAAAGGTTTGCAGACCACTTTCCATGTTATCTCAGCTGATCTTCACAATAACAACAACAACAACAACAACAAAATAACAGTAAGAAGTAACATTTACATCAGGCCCTGTGCTAAGCACTTCACAATAATCATCCCATTTGATCTTCACAATAACCCTAGGAAGTAGATTGTGTTATTATCTTTAGTTTACAATACGTCAGTGACTTGCACACTTAAAAAAAATCATAAATTTTGAAAGGACCATAAAAAACAGGGGTGGCTAGATGGGGCAGTGGATAGAGCACCAGCCCTGGAGTCAGGAGGACCTGAGTTCAAATCTGATCTCAGACACTTAACACTTACTAGCTGTGTGACCTTGGGTAAGTCACTTAACTCCAATTGCCCTACTTTCCCCCCTCCAAAACAAAGGACCTTAAAAAACAGTATGGAGTAGGGGAAAGAATGCTGGATTTGAGTGTAGTAAGATCTGGTAGTCAAATCCTGAATGTCATCTACTTCCTCTGTGACCCTGGGTAAGCTCCTTGACATCTCTGGGACTCAATTTCTTGTCTTGGACAAAACAAAACAGCTAGCCCATTTCAGTTCCTGAGGCAGCTAGGAGGCACTACAGTACCCAGAGCTTTGTGTCTGGAGTCAGGAGGACTGAGTTTAAATCTGGTCTCAGATATTCACTAGTTGCTTTGTGACCCTGGGCAAGTCACTTTATCACTGTTTACCCCAGTTTCGTCATCTGTAAAACAGGAGTAATAAAAGCCCCTACCTTTCAGAGTTGTTCTGAGGATCCAATGAAACACTATTTGTAAGATGCTTAGCACAGAGCCTGGCACACAGCAGCTATGGAGGGATTTCATAGGGAGATACTTAATAAACATCTATTTCCTTCCTTCTTTCCTCAGTCATGCAAAAGAGACTTGGAGAGGATGGTCATTACCTACACATGTAAATCACTCAAATAATTAGCCTGTTGGACATCCTTATCTCTGCAAAGTCTGGAGGAATTCATCGATGTGTAGCTGGTGAGGCATTTCATTGGTGTTGTAGGGAGAGAAAGGATTTAAACAGTACTGGGAAAGATCAAAAGCTCATAGGATCATACATGAAGAATTAGAAGAGAGAGCATAGAATCCAAGTTATTGGTATTACACATAAGAAAACCGAGGACCATAGAGGTTAAGGGACTTGGGCAAGGTCACATTGCTAGTGTCTCAGGCTAGATTTGAGCCCATGTTTTCCTCACTCCAGGTCCAGTGCTCTCTCCACTCAACCAAATGTCACCTACCAAATTCTCCTAGGCTTAAAGTATGTTAATTAACATATACACATAATGAAGAACTGACCAGTGGCGGGGAAGGAGCAGTCCTTTATGCAGGTGTGTGGATTTCCTGCCTCCGTCAGTCAAGACTGCAGGAAGGGCCAATACCATGCACTGATAAAAAGTCTTCTGGTTGGTTTTGGAACCTGTATGACTGATGACTTGAACTGCTGGGCCAAAATTGAACATGCATGCAAAAAGAACTATCCATCTCTCCATAGGCCCCTTTGCTCCTTTCTTCCTGGAAGCAACTTTATTTGCTGATCTTATAATGTAAGCTATTATCCAGAGACAAAATTGACTAGGTTACAATCCTATGAACTTTGAAAGGTCAGGAAAGTCATTAAAAGTCCCCGACAACCAGAGTTGGTAGCTACTGTAACAACAGCCAAGGACAGAGGAAGAACTTAGAGATTTGGAAAGTTAGTCACCCATAGTGGCTTCAGGGAGCATGACACCTGAAGAGAGAAGGATCAACTACATACTCTAGAAAGGCATCAATCTTCAAATTGTTCTACAAGATTGTGATGTCAGACTATTGTGCTGTCAGAAATGACAAGCATGATGGTTTCAGAAAAACCTGGAAAGACTTAAACAAACTGATGCAAAGTGAATGAGCAGAACCAGGAGAACATTGTACACAGTAACAGCAATATTGTTCAATGATCAACTGTGAATGACTCAGCTCTTCTCAGTAATACAATTGTGACAATTCTGAAGGTGTTCTGAAAGTGAATACAATGAAAGGTGTTATCCATCTCCAGAGAAAGAATTAATGGGCTCTGAATGCAGATCAAAGATACTTTTTCTTTACTTTCATTATTTTTGTTGTTGTTGCTTTGTGTGTTTTCTTTTACAACATAATAATATGGAAATGTTTTGTATGACAGCACACATATAATCTATATCAAATTGCTTGGCTTCTCAATGGGAGAAGGGGAAGGAGAGAATTTAGAACTCAAAAATGTATTTATTTATTTGGGAACTCAAAAATTTTAAAGAACAATGATCAAAAATTGTCTTTACATGGAATTGGGGGAAAACATTAAATTATGGAAAAGGACTGTTTTCCACATGAGTTGAACTTTGAGTCTACTTTTCCCAGGGAACTTGTTGGTGCAAATAGAAAGTACACCTCAAGGTTTGAAGGAATGCTTTTGGAACCACTGTTCTTGCTGTAAAAAGACAATTTTACCTCATGCATGTTGAATTTTGGCCCAGCAGTTCAAGTCATCAGTCATACAGGTTCCAAAACCAACCAGAAGACTTTTAATCAGTGCATGGTATTGGCCCTTCCTGCAGTCTTGACTGACATAGGCAGGAAATCAGAGATTTTTGCTTACCTTCTTAGTAAATCCCTTTTGTAAAAGCTAATTGATTTAAATTGGCTGATTGATAATGGGGAACATACCATATGGTGGCTCTCAAGCTAGAGAACTTGGTGGCCTAGCTGCTCAGGGTTCCCCCTGAGAGGAAAACTCAGTTGCCCTCTGGAAATTCAGACCATGAATACTATTGTGAGTTGGGAGAGTGAGCCCAGAGCAGTAGCTACACCAAGAAACTTGGAAGCTGGTAGCTTAGCAATGAAGAAGTGTAAACCTAAATTTTGGCCTGGACTAGAATACTGGTAATATAAGTCACTTTGCAAATCTTTGAGTATTGTATAAACATGAGCTATTACTGCAGCTCCTAAGAGCTTGGTGAGAGGTTCCTCTCTCTGAAGCTACTCAGTGGTTTTAAGAGGTCATGACTCAGCTACATGGGAGAAAAACAATTCAGCTCCCCTGTTCTCACTCAGGATCTTTCAAGAAGGAAAGCCAAAGGGTAAAAGGCCAAGTCCTTAATTGAGATTCCTTTTTCTAGGCCAGCACAAAGGTAAGTCCTACTAACCAGCTGTCACACAATCATGGGAGACAACCAATTCAGAAATGGATATATTTAAAGGAGAAAAGTAGGGAAATTACATTGTGTCACCAATATTATTCAATATTGTTTTAGACAGTAATAAGATAGCTAGACGGTCAGTATAAAATACCTGCTAAAACAAACACAGGAACTACATGAACATAAATATAAAACACTATATAAATAAGTCAAATTTAAATAATTGGAGAAATATTCATTGTTCGTGGATAGGTAAAGCCAATATTTTTTTTAAATGACAATTTTACCTAACTATTCTATTTATTCAATGCCATCCCAATTAAATTACTAAAAACAGTATTTTAATGAGTTAGAAAAATAATAACAAAATTAATTTGAAAGAACAAAAGGCTAACATTTCAAAGAAACAAAGGGAAAAAAATGTAAAGGGAAGAGATTCAGTAGTACCAGAACTTAAAGTATATTTTAAAGTGAGAGAATTGTTGAAGTATAAAATGGATGATTTAGATTATTTTAAATTAAAAATTTCTTGTACAAATAAAACCAATGTAGCCAAGATTAGAAGGAAAGCAGGAAATGGGGGGGTGAATCTTTGACAGAAAATCTCTCAGATAGTATATGATTCTGATGGAATACAACTGTGATATAAGACATGCTAAACTGATTGATTTAGAAAAATATGAAAAGACTTGGACCTATGAAGGAAGATGCTATCCACTTTCAAAGAAAGAGATGACAGGTGGAAATATGTGTGTATATGTACATATATGCATAATATATGTATAATATATACAACATATACATATTAACATTCAAATATAGCCTTAGGGGTCAAGAGAAAAATAAGATAAAAAGATAAGCAGAGAGCAAAAGAAAACCTAGAAGGAAGAACAGAAGAGCTGGGTAGTTTTGAAAACCATGTGTAGTATTTCTTGCATAGGTTTTCATGAAATGGGAATTGAACATCTTATATTAAATCTTCTCCTATGTTCTGTGTACATGGAAATGTTCTTTTTTTCTTTCCTCATTCTGTATTTAAGTTTAAAATTTAAAAATGTTGACACACAAAAAAAATTTTAAATAAAATCAAGAATTTGATTTTAGGCATTTAAAAAAAGTTGTTTAGAGGGCTGGGTCAGGAGCAGAAATGCTCAGTTCCCTGTACCATGGCAATTATTTTTAAAAAGTATCAGAAGAGTCCGTGGAAATCACATAGTCCAAGCTACTCATTTTATAAATCAGAAAAGTGGAGCCCAGAAGGCACTTGCCCAAGGTGACTGGCACAGCTTAAAACTACCACTTTCTCTTTCCTCTTCCTTGGTACTAGCTATTAACTTGAATGAGGACAGGTGAATAGAAGACTGAGCATAACAAAGGTTCCTGTTCACTTTGTGTCCTATGGGGGAAGGGAAGAGCACAACCAAAAGCAATTCATAGAGTCGAGCCATCAGAAAGAGGCTGGGAACCAGGCAATTTCCCCAGGCAGTAACCAGGCATTCAGGGCTTCCCCGGCCAGGTTATTGTACCTGTTCTCTTTGGTGTATAATGCTGTTATCATTTTCTTTTCAGTCAGGAACCATAGACAGCCACCAACAACAATGGCTCTTCTAAAAGAGACAATAGGGGGTGGAGGAACTTAACTAGACTTGGGGGGATACAAAGAAAGATAAAAGACAATCCCAGGTTTTGAGAAGCTCACAATCTAATGGAGGAGACCACAAGCTATGCACAGTAACAGCTATGTATAAAGGAGACTGGCTAAATTAGAACTAATTCACAGAGAGAAGGTGCTAACATTTAGGGATATGGAGAAAGGCTTCCTCTAAAGAGTGAGATTTTAGCTGGACCTGAAGGAAGCCAGGAGGTGGAGCTGATGAGGAAGAGCATTCCATAATTGAAGGGTCAGTCAGTGAAAAAGTCTTAGAGAAGGGGGATGGAGTGTGCTGAGGAAGGAAAAGTCCATAGTATGTGGGTATGTATGTAAAATTTAAGAAGACTGGAAAGGTTGGAGAAGGCTATGTTACAAAGGACTTTAAAAGCCAAAGAAAGAATTTTATATTTGATCCTACAGGAGACAGGGAGAGCTTTGCCCTTGAATTTTGGGGTTCCCAGCACCCTTAGACCACAACACAAAGACCTCTCAAATAGTCCAGAAGTACAATTAAATCTAGGGAAAATATAATAGATATTAGAGCTCTTCAGGAAAAAGTCAACAGACACATAAGACAGTGGGGAATTTAGAACAAAAAAACCCTACAACACTCTCTAAAACAGATTATGTATAAAAGAAAACAGAATTAGAATGCAAACATTCAGAGACTCAGGAAAATTAGCTGAACAAAATCAAAACATAAGATCATCTTTACAGAATGTTATCAAAAACAACAAATCCTGATTCAGCCTAAAAAGCCCTGCTTGAATAGATCAAAAGCAAATATCTACAACCAAAAGCTAACATTATTTGCAGTGGAAATCAATGGAATTTTTCCCAGTACAAACACAGACAAAACAAGAATGCCTCTTTTCCCCAGCATTATATGATATAGTTCAAGAAATGCTATGGGGAAGAACCACACCCGAACTGGTAAATGATGAAGAGATATGGACATGCAATTTGCAAAGGAACAAATGCAAGCTATCAATAGCCGTATATGGCTAGATATCTATCTATGTCTCTTCCAAATCACTGATAATCAGAGAAATACAACTTACAGAAACTCTGAGGTTCAACCTCACATTCATGGGATTGGCAAAATTGACGATAAAGGAAAATAATCATTGAAAAAATAAAATTTAATAAAAAAGTAAAAAGGAAGGTTAAAAAAAGAAATGATTTTTTGTTATATTTTCATCAAGTAAGGAGATTTTTCCTAGGTGTTTTATGCTTTCCACTTTATCAAACAAACACTGTGTTACTTACTGAGTCCTATTCTGTTCCCTTGATCTATCTTTCAGGGGTTATTTTTTTTCTTTTTACCAACACCAGATTATTTGAGGGAGGTCTGGAAGTGCTCGACCCTCCTCATCCTCACTTCCTGTCATCGTTTCTCTTGATGGTCTAGATCTTTGTTTTTCAAAATGCATTTTTATCAAGTTCTATAAAGTCTCCCCTTCGTTATTTGACTGGCTTGACATTAAAAGTGTAAATTAATTTTGGCAGTATCGTTGTTTTTCTTATATTGGCATAGCCAAGCACTGAATATTCTTCCGGCTTTTGAAGTTGTTCTTTCTTTCTTTAAGGAGCACATTGTAACTGAATCCGTACAAGTTCTTTGTGTGCTTTGGGAGACTGATCCCCAGGCATCTTATGCATTTTGCAGCTATCTAGAATGGGATTTTCCTATTATTGCTTCTTCATTTTGTTATCATCATATAGAAATGCTGCTGACTTTGGAGGAATGTCTTTTGTAACCTGCAACTGTGCTTAAGCTACTGTCTAGGTTAGTATCTTTGTTGATTCCCTTGCTTTTATTTTTAGGTAGATGTTTTTTATGCTACTAAAAAAGCCCCTCTAGGACTACACTTTGTAGAGTTTTCTGTTTTTGTTTGGTTTGTTTTTTACCATAAAAGAGCGCTACACTTTGTCAAAAGCTTTTCCTGCAGCTGTTGAAATGATCATGTGGTTTTGGATGTTTTGGTCTTTAGTATGAATAATTATGTTGATTGTTTTCCTAATGTTAAACCATCCCTGGTATAAATCCCACTTGGTCATAATGAGTGGCTTTTTGGATTGTAGCTTGACAGGATTTTGTCTAAGTTTTTTGAGTCAATGTTCATGAATGATATTGGCTTACAGTTGTCCTTCTGTGTTTTGTATTTCCCTGGTTTGGCTTTAGGATTCTGGCAGGGTACAATCTCAATTTTTGAGAATAATTTGTGAAGTATGTGTACTAATTGTTCTTTAAAAGATTGATAGAATTTTCCTGTGAATCAGGACCAGGAGGTTTTTTTCTCTAGTAGTTCCTTTGCAGCTAGATCTATTTCCTTTTCTGAGATCATGTTATGTAAAATCTCTATCTGGTCTTTTGATTCTTCCCCTGAGAATCCCAGAAATTCTGGCATGTTGTTTCACTATTACCATTCTCTTTTACATAGTTATTCATTGTTTCTATAATTTGTTCTTTGACCCACTCAATATTTAGGATTTCCTTGTTAAGTCTCCATTTGGGTCTGTATCTTTTGTTTGTGGTCCTTGAACCAATGACTATGTTTATTGCATTATGGTCTTTAAAGGATGTCTTGACTATTTCAGTCTTTTTACATTTATTGCAACATCTCTGTGCTTTTTTACATGGTCAGCTTTTGGAAAAGTTCCATGTGGTGCTGAGAAATATGTATATACTTTTGCAGTCTATATAAATAGATGCCATAAGTCTTTTAACTCTAGTTTTGTGAGCAATTTCTTTGACTCCATATTTTCCCTTTTTTATCTTTCCATTAGACTTATCCAAAACCAAGAGAGGGATACTGAAGTCTCTTGTTGCCATTGTTACTTCCTATGTCTTCTTGTAGCTTTGACAATGTTTCCTTTATTATTTTATATGCTAAGGCATTTGGAGTGTAAAAGTTTAACACTGATATTGGGGGAATTTCATCTATACTTCTTTCAGTATAATGTGGTTTCCTTGTCTTTTATTCTTTGAATGTCTGTTTTTGCTTTGGTAGCTAGCATGATTGCACCTCAATTGTTTTTATTCACTTGTTTCCATAGTATTTTTCCCATCCCCCAAGTTTTATGTTGTCTATGTCTGTTTTTTGTATGTTTCTTGTAACAGAGCATAGATTTGGTTTTTTTAGTCAATCTATCACTCTTTTCTATTTTACTGAATTGTTTAATCCATTTACTGAAGGATGCTTGCCGTGTATATTTTCAGCCTAGTTCTTGAAATACAGTACTGCCACAGTGCTTTTGAAGCAACCATACACAAAGTATCTTGTGGCTTAGTAAAGAGAGCACGGGACTCCATAGCAGGAAACAGGGGTTCAACTCCTGCCTCTGATACTTAGTTGCTGGACAAGCTCCTTAATGTCACTAAGCCTTAGTTTTCTCCTCTATTAAATGGGGATAGTAATAGTACTGACTTCAGTAGTTGTGAGGCTCAAATGAGAGAGAGAATATGTAAAGCCCATGGCAAACCTTAGAGGGCTACGTAAATATCAGTTCTTCTGATGCTGCTGTAGCTCTTTTTTTAATAGACATATAGCTGGTCACTGCTTAAATCATGTTGATTCTGAAAATGTGGAACATGACAGAGAACAGGGGATGCTAGAACCAGAAGAGATCTCAAAGGCCACGAAGGCCAAGGCTCTCATTTTATAGAGGAGGCTGAAGGTCAGGGAGGGGAAGGGAACTATCTAAGGTCACCACCACGTGCCAAAGCCAGAATTCAGCCTCCTCTAGCATTTGATCTGTGGAGATGAAGTCTAGGCTTTTATGAAGGGAGTACTCCATAGTAGGAAGAGATTGCTCACACTTGCTCAGGGGATGGCTCAGCCAGATAAGTCAGTGAAACATACTACTTAAGCCTGAACCAGTCATCTCTTTCATGGCTGTTAAAATAAACTGTCCTTACCAAGAATCATGAGAGAAAACAGACTGACTTTTTTCTGTCCTACAAAATCTTCTTGAACTGAGCTAGAAGTGTAGGCCAAGAAAGTGACCTTATTCTATAAACCAAACCCAGCTACTGAATATTG
Source organism: Pseudocheirus occidentalis (assembly GCA_028646575.1). Taxonomy (NCBI): domain Eukaryota; kingdom Metazoa; phylum Chordata; class Mammalia; order Diprotodontia; family Pseudocheiridae; genus Pseudocheirus; species Pseudocheirus occidentalis. The sequence goes on along the minus strand of CM053602.1, from coordinate 5,176,847 downwards.
TTCTTACATACAACCCTGGTCACATGTGAGCAACAACTGCTAGCTTCTGACAAATCTGCTTTCTCCACTATAGTGACATATTCAGCATCAACGCCACACAGTGCCATCTAGAGACAAAGCACATTCTTTCTAAATTCTCCCCCTTGGCATGCTTGGAAACCAAGACTACAGCTGGAACCAATGAAAACAGATGAACTATTTTGGGTTAGAAAAGAAGTTTTTGGTTTTGCTTTTTTCCCCTTTTGGTCTCTTGAACAAGTGAGAGAAGTACATTAGGCTGAAAGTAAAGAGAAACCAATCTCTTGAAGATTCTTTTAGGACTAAGGCTAACCAACTGAATTCCTTGTTCCAAAAGCAAAAAGATCCAGAGGAATTCTACCACTGAAAAGATTCTGTTAATGATTTTCATTCTGACCAGTTACCAGAATCTTCCAAAATTCTCCCTATTTTCAGAATTCTCCCCCCACCCCATGCATTTCCCAGTGCAAGCACCACTTGTAAGAACTGCAAGCTGGGTATTCTTTTAGGAATGAAGAGCACGCTTCTGAAAGCCGTGACTGCCATAATAGTTACATACTTCTACATGTATTTCCTCTCTTCAGTTTTGGAAAGATAGACTTTTGTTTCTGGACGACTACTATGATAGGAATGTGAGGCTTTATCATTGCAGAATGATAAAACAGGAATGTTGCTCTCAGTCTCATAACCCAGATAACTAAATGGTAATCTTGGAATCTGATTACTTTCTCTTGGGTAATGAGGTATGAACTGGCTGTGGCTGTCATACACTTTGAATGACCTACTGAAAAAGAATAATTATCACATAAAAAACCTTAAAACCCCAAACTTCAGTTTCCTATGGAATCTTTCTTCATGTCATAGATTTGGAGTTAGAAAAGCCCTCGAATGTTGTGAAGTGCAACTCCCTTATTTCACAGAGCAGAAACTGAGACTTGCCCAGGGTCAAACCAGTAGGAAGCAGGAGCTCTGGATCCTGAAGCCAGGGGCTCTCAGTTATAATCTAGTGCTTATTTAAAAAGAAACCCCCCCAAAAATTATTGGTGCTTTTTGGTTTTTTCCATTATATGGATGATATTTCAAATGCTTACTTGGGAGCTCTCCAAACTCCCTACATACACAAATACCCACCCCCTAAGAAAGAACAGCTCAGTCAGGCCAATGAGATCAGAAACTAACCCTAATTCCACATCAAGAAGAGTAGCACTTTCTCATCGCTAATTCTGCAGTCTTTCCACGAGAACATAACCTTCTCTTGGGCTGTTCTGGAAGCTTTAAAAGCCCCTTCCCCTCCTTGTATTCTAAGACATCTGGTTGCTTTGATAATTCCCTCCTTCATGAACTCTTCTTTGACTAAGTGGAAGGGAAGAAATGAATATTAACACTACCACTAAATTTAGAAAAGTAACTCCTAGCTTTCAGATAGTCATTTTCCCCCAGCCTTCATGTCTCCACCAAATAAGTCCTAGTCTTCCTTGTCATGGAAAGAGCATTAAGAAGATATTTCAAGGGGCAGCTAGGTAGCATAGTGAACAGAGCACTGGCCCTGGAGTCAGGAAGACTTGAGTTCAAATCCAACTTCAGACACTTAACACTTACTAGCCATGTGACCTTGGGCAAGTCACTTAGTCCCAATTGCCCTACCTTCCTCCTCCAAAAAGCAAAAAGAAAAAAGATATTTCATACAACTTTACCCTATAGGGTAGGAAGAAAGGGACTGTAGCAGTTATGGTGGAAGCAAGTACTTTTTGTCTGGTACCTGGGACCACAGTGAAGTTTAGGGAACTTCCAAGGAAGCATTTGAAATATATTGGTTGATACTGATCAACTGCTGGGGGCCCCCTTGCTTAAGGTATTCTGCTTCTTAGGAATATTAGCATTTTGAGAGGGAATTTCTGAATACAGAAAGGCCTCCAAGACTCAAGTAATGATTTTTTTTAATAGTTACGTGGTAGGCCCTGTAATGTGAATAGGACAGGTTGTTTTAGGTGGTAGGGCCTTCAGCTTTGTAATTACATCATATAAATAGCTATCCATTCTGCTGATTCTGAAGGCTAGGCCTTGCCATGTTTCTGAGCAATGTCAAACCTACTGCCTCTGCACAATGTCCCTGGGGATTGATAAGACTTATGGGACAGTTCTGGAAGAGCATCCAAGGGGAAGGCTCCTTTAGCTGCTCAGTATGGGGATCAGGGAAAGGCTGCATTTTCCTCAGGTATCATCTCTGGTCAGAATTATTAGAGAGACAGAGAGACAGAGACAGAGAGAGAGAGACAGAGACAGAGAGACAGAGAGACAGAGAGAGAAAAGGTAAAAAGAGAAAACAGAGATCAAGGGCCTTCAAACACAGAGGGTGGAAGGAGACAAACCATATACAAATAGTTGCTATGGATTTCAATTCATGGAATGCAATTTCTAAATATTTACCACACTGGGGTCTATGAATAAACTGAATGACCCTAAAGCAATAATATAACTGTCTTTATTCTCCTGTAAGCAGTTACTATGCTTTATATTCCAACAGGAAAGAATGAATTTGATTCAATTCAACAAGTATTTAGTGAGTGCCTGCTATCAGAAGGGTCATGCTATGTGCTATACAGGATACAAACATGAGCTTATAATCCAGTAAAGATGCTAAGCCAAACACAGAAAGAACACTAATGCCTGGAAGAACCATAAGAAAGGTACAAACCTACCACAACCAGTTTCAAAGGAATAAATGAGCTAAATAGGAAAAGTAGCGCTACTACAATCAAATTGGAACAGAACAAAAAGTGCCCTTTCTCACTCATGACAATGGTTAGAGGATGAATTTGTAACCAACTACAACATAGAGTATTATAAGAGACAAACTAGACCATTTTGACTATTTACAGAAAAACCAAACTTTTTTGTTGCAGCTTAAATAACAGATAAGGATTAGGGAAAATCTTTGCACAAACTATCCCTGAAAATCAAAGTCTTTCTTTGAAAACCTATAGGGAACTGATACAAAGCTATAAAATGAAGAGCCATTCCCCATTTCTCAAAATAAGCAATACAAATGGTCTTCAAAGTCCTCCACATTACTAAAGAATCAGAAGTGCAAATCTGAGACATTACCTCAGACTCACAAAATTGGCAAAGATGGTAAAACATGGAAAAATTCAAAACTGGTAGGGATGTGGAAAATGAGCACCCTAGTTTACTGCTGGCATAACCAGCATAGTCTAGCCATTTTGCATAATGACTTGGAATTATTAAAGGATTGGGCACATCATTTTTCATCCTTTTTTTGCCCCTGTGATCCCACTATTGGGTCTATACCAAAAAGAGGTTACTGATAGTAAGAAAAGACCTATCTATGCAAAAATATTCATAGAGGAAAACAGAGAGAAAGAAATGGTTAGGGAAAGGAAAAGGAGGAAAGGAAAAGAAAGTGAGAAAGTTAAGTTAGAAGGAATTCAAAGAAATTTTGGGAAGTGAATGACATAAATTATTTATATTTTTTACTGAGTGCCTATTATATGTAAGACTCTGCTATGAAAAACAATACTACTTGTGGCAGACTGGTCTGGCCTGATACGTATAATGGATGAGATGGGGAAACAGACTTAAAATGGTGAAGTCGGTGGTTATTTAGAAATATGACTGGCATAAATGTAGCTTTCACAGAATCCCCCAACCTTCGAGTTTACCAGGGCCCCAAGGATCATCTAGCCCAGTCCACAACCTGACCAAGAATCCCTTTACAATATCTACAAGTGGGCATCCACACCAATGAAAACTGATTAGACTAGGCTTGCTCCTGGAAAGGCAAAGTAGTATAGTACAGGAAGAGCACTGGATTTGGATTTAGATCTCAATTTGAATCTCATCTCTTCTAATTCCTGAGTGTGTGACCTTGGATGGGTTCACCAGAGTAACCTAAAGAGGTTATTCTCTAAACCTTAGATTTCCTCATCTCTAAAATGATAGTTTGGTCTATATGACCTCTGAGATTCTCCCCTCACCCCCAATCTATGGTCTCCTTCCCCAGAGGAAGGGCACAGGGGAGAGAAAGAACCTAGAGATACAAAGAGGCCAAATGACTAAGAATTCATGAGCATAGCCCATGACACTAACCAGACTGAACTGAGCCCCACATTTGTACTTTTTTAGCTTACTTGTGATTGCTTCCTTTGAAGACACTTGACTCATCATTGGGAGTTTTACAACAAGAGCAAGAGTAAAAACAAAATTTCAAGCTCATTCCATGCCTATTATGTGCAGAGCACTGTGTAAAAAGTACTATTCTATGTGCTGTAGAAACAACACGGCTGTGATAAGATGCAGTCTATCAAAGACACAGCAAACTCTTCCAGCACATGTAGGCTTATTACAATAAAGCATGCATCCAAGAGGCTGGTAAGGTTTACACTTAGTTGTGACTAGGGTGGTAATGCCAAGCATGGTCCTGACCTCTTGGAAGGGTCTTTAAAGGTTCAGACCCAGCACCTCTCTTATACTAGGAATAATAAGAACCAGGTGATTCCTGAGAAGTTAGCCTCCAATCCATGCTGGCCAGAAGCACCAATGGAAGAGCAAATCCAAAGGGAAAGAATGATGAGGCTCAGTGTCCCTGTGTATCATGAACTATACTTCCAGGATATGTGAAGAAAAGCTCAGACAGAGCAGCATTCTCTTACCCGCCCTTTTTTTGCTTTCTCTTGATTTTTAGACCCATCTCTCATTTTGCAGAATCAGTTTCTTCTTCAGTATTTTGGGATTCTTTTTGACACAATGAATTGGTTAAACATGTTTGTCTGAATGGATTTTCCTTATGTATACCCAAACAGTATGATAAACGATGTCATTGACTGCATTGGCGGGCAGATGAGATCAGATGCAATATGAAGCTCTGGTTCTCTTCTTGCTGTCACTCATTTCTAGAGCATGTTTTTTAATATTAATGAGGAGAGAAAGTAGCATTCTTTCTTTGGCCTCAATTTTGCCTTAGCAGCAGCTGCTGCAATATCACAGCTCTCCAAGGATTCCACTTTCTCTTGGAAGCTTTTAACTCTCACAAGCCCACAACATACATTCAGTCTGTCATGTCAGTCTATTCATCTTTTATATAGGGCTCATAGGCAGCCAATCAGAAGATGACTTGACTGGACTGTTTTGAAATAAACATTGGGAAAAACCTTCTGGAGGGCAGAGATAGCTCCCATGGAAGGATATATCATTCTTTCCCCAAAACATTTGTACTTGTAGAGATATGAGAATATTTGGGTTCAGAAGAAAATTTTTAATATCATGACAACTTCTCCATGTAGGCCTCAGGCTCATCTTTGATCAGTCTCTCTCTCTCTCTCTATTTCTTCTCTTTTAAGGTGCTGGTGCTACCAGAGTTCTGGCACAATCATACAGGTGGTCCAGGGAAAGGAGAGGCTAGACTCACTCATATAAGGACCTGGGTTACCTTGGAAATGGAATGATTGGATGTACTCAGGAAGCATTTATTAGCTGCTTACTCAATGCTGAGTACTGTGCTAAATTCTGGAAATGCAAATACAAGGAGAGAAAGACAGTCCTTGCCTCTTCGACAAACCTCTGTTTGCGCTTTGGAGAAGTCTTTTTTTAGATAAGTTTTTGTAAAGAAATTGGGCAGTGAAATTTCTTGTTCTCAAGAATGTAAAGAAACAGGCTTGTTAGTAAAATAGGTGAAGAAGAGAAATAAATAAATTCTGGTTTTCTGGGCATGACAATATCTCAAAGTCTTGTGATTTCAAGGGATGGGAACTCTCTCTGGAGGTAGATGGCAGTCCAGGTATGATTTGTAATCTCAGCTAGTTGATTGCCACTTGGAGAGGTTAAATGACTGGCCCATGTTTACAGAGCTTGATTTGAATCCACAACGCCACACTGCTCTTCATTTTCTTGGTTTATGATTTGTCAATATTATTCCCAAATGCTTCAGAAAAACATCACAGGATTCGATGCACTAAGTGCTCACTATATGTAAGGCATCACGCTCGGTAGCAGAGGTACAAAAACAAAATGAAGAGTCCCTGTCCTCAGAGAGCTCTCTGAGGATCCCAGACCAAGAACACAAAGGGATCTTGAAGTGAGAGCCAGGAAAATAAAGCTGTTACTTGAACCCAGACCCTCTGCCTCTAAATCCAGCACTGTTTTCACTGGACTACGTTGCTTTCTCAAGTCATATGTTTTCAGCATCAGAAGCCAACAAAAGGGATTTTTAATGTGGAAAGAACCAGCCAACATATTCCCCACCAAAAGCATGGGCCTCAAGTTTCTGTCCTGGGCAAAATGAAAGGAATACCAGACAGACCAGAGCTCTGAAATAGTTACTACCATGTCAGAACAGTCTTCCGAAGGACAGCAAAGGTCAGGCAATGCCAGATTACAGTGGTACCGTGCTCTTTGGCACACTGCTTCTCCTAAGACCCAAGGGAAATAAGGTGGCAGAGCAAGAGGTTTAGGCCCACCACTGCCACCAGCTCCCAATACCAAATTTCAGTTTCCCCATCTGTGAAAACAAGCACCTGTGAGGAGCCTTCTAGCTCTGTCATTGTAGCAGCATGCTCAGTGCTACACTGTGAGCTCTTCATGGATGAGGGGACTTTACTGAGTGCCCATTTCCTCATGTCCTCTCAGGGGGCCCACCCAACATTAACACACATTTGAAAAAATCTATACCACATGTTTTCTCTATATGAAATAATGAGTGTGGGGTGGGGGAGGGGGATTAGAGAGCTAGCATTGGAGCCCTGGGCAGTTCAGTGTTTCAGGGGCCTGTGCAACTCTCTAAGACCAGGAGTGGCAGAGAACAAGCTGACCCACACTGGGTTAATGAACACCACCATGCTGCCAACTGCCAGCTGTATAATCCCAGCCCTCATCTCTCCCCTGACGTCCAGACTCACATCGTCAACTTCCTAGGGGACATTTCAAACAAGATAGCTCACAGTCATCTCAAATCCAGCACATCCAAAAGAGAATTTATTCTTTCCCCACTAAACCCATCTTTTCTCCAAACATCTCTATCTCCCACCATCATTCTGGTCACCCAAGCTCCAGTTTGCAACTTTGGCATTATCCTCAACTCTCCCACTTTTGCTTTATACATCCAACCAGCTGCCAAGCTTTGTTTCTACCCCTACAAAATTTCTCTTCCACTTTTGGGCCAACAGTCTTCTCACCTTGAAGGTGCCTCCAAGCATATGACGTATCCTCTGGTGAGTTCTTCCTTAACACCATTTAGTGAAGAACCCAAACCATCTAGGCCCACTTCTCTCCTGGATCAGCTCCTGACTCTCTGAACTTTTCCACTTTGCCCCTGTTGGAGTACAGCATTCCTCCCCTCTTCTACCCATCATATCAGACTTATTCCCTGTACTCATGCAGCCACCAACTTAGTTTTATATCCTTATCACCTTTGACTTTAACTATTAGGATAGCCTCCTAATTGGTCTCTCTGACGCCAGTCTTCCCCTTCTCCAGTTTAACCTCTATATAGCTATTCAAGTGATTTTCTCCTAAATCACAGATCTGATCCTATTACTTCTCTCCTTAATAAGCTGCAATGACTCTCTATTACTGCTAGGATCCAATATATATTCTATTTAAATTTTAATATTTCATTTTTTCCAATTAAATATAAAACCAAATTTTAATCTTCATTGTTTACAATTCTGAGTTCCAAATTCCTCACTCCACTCACTGAGACAGCAAGCGATGTGAAAGGTTATACATGTACATTCATGTAAAACATTTCCATATTTAGTCATGTTGTGAAAGAAATCACAGGGAAAAAAAATCAAGAAATTTTAAAAAGTCTGCTTTAATCTACATTCAGATTCCATCCATTCTCTCTCTGGAGGTGAATGGCATTTTTCATCATAGGTCCTTTGGAATTGTCTTGGATCTCTGCATCTCAGAGTAGCTAAGCCATTCATAATTGATAATCATGCAGTATTGCTACAACTGTTCTCCTGGTTCGGCTCACCTCACTTTGCATCAATACAAATGCAAAGTGTATTCCATCACAATCATATACCACAACTTGTGCAGCCATTCTCCAATGGATGGGCATCCCCTCAATTTCCCGTTCTTTGCCATCATAAGAAGAGCTGCTATAAATACTTTTGTGCAGATAGGTTCTTTTCCTTTTTAAAAAAAATCTCTAGTGTTGCTGGGCCAAAGGATATGCACACTTTTATAGCCTTTTAGACATAATCCCAGATTTTTCTCCAGAAGAGTTGAATCAGTTTACAGCTCCACCAAAAATGCATTGGTGTCCCAATTTTACCACGTCTCTTCTAACATTTGTCATTTCCCTTTTGGTACAGAGCATTTTTTTTCATATCATTGTGGATAGTTTTTATTTCTTCTGAAAACTGTTCGTTCATATCTTTAGACTATTTATCAATTGGGGAATGACTCATATGCTTATACATTTGACTCAGTTATCTATATGTTTAAAAAATGAGGCTTTTATCAGAGAAACATGCTATAAAAACTTTATACAACAAAAATACTTATATCAGTTCTTTTTGTAGTGGGAAAGAATTGGAAATTGAGGGGATGCCCATCAGGTGGGGAATGGCTGAACAAATTATGATGTGACTGTGACAGAATACTATTGTGCTTTAAGAAATGACAAGCAGGATGATTTCAGAAAAACCTGAGAAGACAAGAAGTGACACCGCATAAAGTGAACAGAACCAGGAGAAGGCTGTACTTACTGAGGCATTGTGAAGGACTTAGCTATTCTCAGCAGTGCAATTATCTAAGAGAATCCCAAAGGACTCATGACAAAAAAAATGCTATCTCCCTCTAGAGAAAGATTTGCTGTTGTTTGAATACAAACTGAAGTTACTACTTTTCATTTTCTTTCTTTCTGCGTCTCCTTATACAAAATGACTATTATAGAAATGTTTTACATGATTGCACAAGTACAACCTACATCAGATTGCTCACTGTCTCAGGGAGGGAGGAATAGAATTCGCAACCCAAAACTTAAAAAAAAACCAAATGTTAAAAAGTGTCTTTACAAGTAACTGGGGGAAAAATAAAATACCACTTTAAAATATATTCCCCAGTCGTCTGCTTTCATTCTGATCTTGGTTGTGTGAAAACTTTTCAATTCAATGTCATCAAAACTATTCATCTTACATCCCACAATGCTCTCTGCTCCACAGATCTGATAGTCACACTACTCCACACTCCCCTCATTTGCTTATGGTATCACCCTGGATGTTTAAATTGTATACCCATTTTGACCTTATTGTGGTGTACGATGTATGTCTAGTTTCTGCCAAACCGCTTCCCAGTTTGCCCAGTAGTTTTGATCAAATAGTGAAATGCTGTCCCAAAAGTTTGGACCTTTTTCTTTATCAAACACAAGATCATTATGGTTATTTCTTCAAAGAATTTTCTTTATGGCATTTCAAACCCTTCACAACCTGACTTAAAACATCATCTTATTCTACCTTCTTTGCCTTCTTGCTTAGCACAATGTTAAATGTTTTCTCGTTCAGCTGTTTTTCAGCCCTTTCCAACTCTCCGTGACCCCCCTTTAAGATTTTCTTGACAGAGATCCTGGATTGGTTCGCCATTACCTCCTCCAGCTCATTCTAAAGAGGAGGATACTGAGGCCAACAGGATTCAGTGACCTGCCCAGGGTCACCCAGCTCGGAAGTATCTGAGACCAGATTCAAACTCAAGGAGGCCCATCTTCCTACCTCTAGGCCCAGTGTACCACCCAGCTGACCTCACTAAGTGCTTAAGAAGTGTTTTTTCATTCATCCATTTCCACTCTATAGTCAAACTGGCCTTCTACTATTCCTCACACGGTACTCCATCTACTGTCTCTGCCCTGGGCTTGGATTTTACCTCCTTCTTCAGCTCTGCCAAGCGTGATCCCGAGCTTCTATCAAGACCCAGTTTAGGAGCAACCTCTACATGAAGACTTTTCTGATTACACCAGTGGCTGGTGCCCCCCAAAAAACTTACTTTTCAGATATTCTGGGCATACCTACACATGTATCTCTTGGCTTCTCCACAGAAGGTAAACTCCATAAGGGCAGGAACTGTCTCATTTTGTGTTTTGTGCCCCTGGGGTCTGGCACACTTTGTGGCACGGGCAGCTGCAGGTGTGTAGTAAATACTTGTGGATTGATTTTTAAGATTTTTAGGGTTCTTTCTTCAAGCATTTCCTTTTAATTCTCATCATGCTCCTCTTTCATTGCTCTAGGAGAAATGGTATCCAAGATCATATCAGGAAAACAGGGAGCCCAAATGTTTGGTTCTACAAAGATTCAAGATGGCCAGTTGCCAATTTCCAAAGGTATAAAAAGCCACTGCTCTGCACAGTGCCAGTGACAAAACCAAGACTCAGTACTCCAGTCAATAGCACGAGTGTGGTTCAAATTCACAACTCCTGATATTTGAAACATTTTGCTTAGCTATATCCCACGTGGAAGATCCTTCAGCATTTAAATTATAGAATATTGCCCCAGTCGCAGTCTCAGGCCAGTACAGAACTTAAGTGAAATCTATTCTCCTCGCCCTTCATTTTACAGATGATAAAACTGAGACCAAAGAGAAGCGATTTAGTCACACAGCTTATTGGTAGCAGAACCAGGACTAGAACCCAGTTCTCCTGGCCCAGTATTCTCTCCCCTATACCAGACAGCCATTCTAGCTTTGTTACTGATTCCTAAAGATGTCAAGTCATAAAGATCTGTTTAAAAAAAATTAATCTGTCCCTCCCACTACTTTACCTATTGAGTAAAAACAAAACAAAAAATAAATTCTCCCAAATATATCTATGTGGTCCAACCAAACAAATCCCCACATTAACTATGTACAAAGAACTATCCCTGTCCCCTCCTCACCCCCTTAAAAAACACACACAAAATTTAAGGAATACTGAACAGAGAATCTCCTAAGAATGTTCAAAGTGACCATGAAAGGAATACCCTCCTTTGCGCTGAACTAAGGTTGTTCCTGGAAGCTGATTCCCTCAGAGCAATAGTCAGTAAACATTTATTAAGCAGTGTGCCAGGCACTGTGCTAAGCAATGGACATACAAAGGGAATTGAAAGAGAGCTCCCGACCTCAAGAAGCTCACAATCCGATTGAGACAACACACAAAAGCTGAGAAGTGGGAGAATGTGTGGGAAAGTATGTGTGTGTGTGTGTGTGTGTGTGTGTGTGTGCACATGATGAAGTCTTACAGCCCCAGTGGGAAATGGTTTGAGGGAGCAGAAGTTCCAGAGTTGATTCCATCTTGTAGAGTGAATTTATAGCGATTGTGAAATCCATGAAAGCAGCCAGTGAGCAAGTTAAAGATATCTGGTTTCTCTTTTGCTAAGAGCCCTTTCCTGAGCGCTGTTCAGGTCAATTCAGGAAAGAGTGAGACATCTACTATTTTTAAGGCATCATGCTAAGTTCTAGGGAAATAAAAATGAAAAATATTGTAGCCCCAGCTCTCAAAGAGCTTCCCATCCAATGCGGGTGAAAAAGAAATAAACAAATCATTTTGCTCCGTGGGTGGGCAAAGTGCTTTGAGAAACCTAGGAGAGAACACTTGCCCAGGTTGGGGAAGCTTTGTTCAGGGGGTCAGATCTGAGTTGGACCTTGAAGAAATGCAGAGAAACTTGAAGAGAGGGAGAGGGGCCATTCCAGTCATAGAGAACAGTGACGAAAGACCCAGTGGACAGAGACAACAATGGGATTTTTTAAACTAGAAGGAAATCAAGATTTTCTAGCTCTGAATATCAGCAAACTACAGGCTGAGCACAAATCCCCACGCTGCCTGTTTTGTGCTTTAGTCATTGGCTTTGCCATTTTTAGACATAATAAACCTTTCATTTAAAAGGCTAAAACCCCTCTCACTTTGCTAGAGGGCCCTTCTGCAATTTGTGCACCTCCAGTTCAATCCTTTTATTTTCCAGAAGAAAAAATTGGGTGGGGGTGATTTATGACAAGCTCTCAGAGCTGCCTTGTATATCACTGTCTTATCATTGAAAGAAACCTCCAGAAACAAGCATCTACTCAACCACATTGCTAACAAATAGTTATTTGACTTTAATCTGAAGATTTCTGCTGAAGGAGAACCTTCCAAGGCAGCTCATTCTATCTTGTGGTAGCTTTCAGCATTAGGAAGTTTTTCCTTCCATCCATCTGAAATTGGCCTAAAATCCTCCCTTCTTCCTACTGGTCTATTCTGGAATCAAGTCCCTCTTCGAGTCTTGTAAATTCTTGGAGACAAGCCCTCCAGTTCTACTGGTCTTCTTTAAGACTGAGTAAGTCCAAGCCCTGCCTCTTCAGCTTGGCCCCACCTCTCTACCTCAACACTGGAGCTCTGGGGTCCTAACACAGCTACTAAAACAAGTTGCCCTTCATTGCCTCCAGCATCAATTCTACCTCTGGGGCCTTTGCTTTTCCTGAGTGGACCATTCTTCCAGCCAGTGGTTCCCAATATTTTTGGTCCTCAAATCCCTTTTGATTCTCCCACCATCACCAAAAAAAAAGGCATACTCCAGGATAACTGAACACGTTATGAACATTAATATCATGCAATTAATTACTTTTGAAGATGCCATTCAAGAATTTTTAGGAACAGAATCAAGAGGTTCAAGAACTACTGAATGGGAACCACAGCTAAACCAAAGAAACAAAACAGTTCATCACCTAGGAGAGAGAGAGATTTTCCCAGAAATCTGTAAAAATCCACAAACTCCTCTAGGTCTTTTCATAGGCTTCCAGAGGCTGGCTTGGTGTGACTGCCTAGACTAAGGGTTTGCCACCTGATCACTAATCATCAGATCACTTTTGAATATTGTATCAGGCATACTGACCACAAATATCAGATGGATCATGACAGACCATAGCTTTACCCTGATAGCTGAAACAACTGATTCAGTCCCCAAATGGCTGAACCACTCACTAATGTTCTATACATTTGGCTTTAGTCTGGCCTGCTGCTTCATATCTCACAGAAATAAAACTTTTTATTCCCCCAGGAATCTTATTTCCTAAAATGATGCAAGAAAGTTACTAATGAACATGAGGCTTGGAATGACCCACAACTTCATGTCTGGTATTTTATTATAACCAGCTTCTGGGGGATTGTGGAACGTTATTGGCTTAATAGCAAAGGATCCCAGATTCCTCACAAAAACTCCACTGGGACACAGGAATGCATCACTCTACTAGGCCAAAGAATCACCTCTAGATTACCCCCAGCCCACTCCATGTATCCACAAAGACCCACATAGTCCTGTGGAGATCCTGGGAGAGGAAAGCCAAAGCAAGTAGAGCCAAGTTTGAAGAGAGCTGGATGCAGGCAGCTCCCCCAAGAACTTTTAGAGCAGTTCCAACAATCCCTGTCTGAGTTTCAGAATACCTAAACGGAGCCAAACCAGAGAGCCTTCACCAGACAGAGCCAACAGCAAATTCAGAGCACTCCCTGCCCAAGCCAGGAAAGAGGCGAGCCCTTCCCAAGTCTGACTGCCTAAATCCTGCTCTGGAGAATGTTGCCTTGGGGCATTCACCAGGCCCAGCAGCACTCTGGGAAATAAGAACCTGAGATTGGCCTAGTCCCCAAAGCACCTGGACTCAGCCCTAGCCAAGCAGATGAATCAACATCAAGAATTTCCTCAATAAGATCTAGGTGCAGAAGAAAAGCCTGATTAGTCCCTAAAACCTAGGACAGGAACCCAGCAGCAAAAGGGAAGGACTCTAAGAGAACCTACAGGAGGGAGAGGTCCCAGGGCCCCCTAATAAAGGGGAGGAATCAGGGAGGGCCTTGGAGTCCCATGAAGGAAGGCCTTGGTCTGGCCCACAATACTCAGCACCAAGCAGGCCCTACTCATACCAGTTAGCTGTGCAGCTTAAGCCAATCATGGCCCCTTCTCTGTGACTCGCCAAAAGCAAATCAAAGAAATCTCTGACCACCATAAAAAACTACCTTGGTCTTAGAAGGAGGGGGAGAGGCACTAAACCCCAAAGAGGATAGGAACCCCACAAGTCCAGCTAAAACCTGAGAAGAGAAAAAAAAACCTGGCCACAGGGACTACAGGAACACCTGGAAGAAAAGAAACGAGATACAGAATGGAAACACCAAGGAAGAAAGAATGGGGAGGGGAATGGATACCTTAACAGATGTTAAAAAACCTCAATCAAGAACCTGAAAATTAGAATGGGTTGGACAGAAAACAATGATTCAACAATAAAGAAACAGTTAAACAAAAACAACACAGTGAAAGGAAAAAAAATACCTGGAAGAAAATTTTAAAAATACCAACACCACTTACCTACAAAATGAGCCAAGTAGATAAGAATGATCAGACTAACCACAAATTTTAAGCAGAAAAAAAGTCTGAAGGCCCAATTTCAGGAAATTATAAATGGAAATTGTCCTGAATCCTTTGGAAAAAAAGGGAAAAGTAAAAATCAAAATCAACTAGCTGGCTCCAGGAATAAGCAAAAGAGGCAAACTCCCAGGAAGAGGGGAGCTTCCAAATCAGAGAACAAACATTCCAAACAGCTGAAAGGAGTTAAAGTATCAAGGAATCACTGCATTAGGAAACTTGAAATGAAAGGAGGGCTGAAAAGAGGCCATTGCAAAAGACAAAGGCCTAAAGGAAAGGACTGGGGGGGGGTGTGAATGAAACTTTAGTAGAACAGAGACTTTCAACCATGACTGATGAAGGGACATGAATAGACATTTAGAAATGATAATACAAGTGCTAAGAGAAACACCAAAAAGGACACAGATTTGTATAATTGGAAGGGGACAATGAATAGTTTATACTTGACTAGGGAAATGAGAAACATCTTTTCAGAACCATAATCCTTATAGGGATCATTAAAGGTAAAAATGTCAGCAGATACGTGGACAGTTTTCTTCTGTTTCAATGCTGTTCGAAGACAAAAATAATAAGGACAAGGAGTAATATAAGGTAGAAAAAGAGAAAGCAGGGGAGGGTCTTCCCTATCAGAGTCCAGAAAATGAAGAGTTCAGAGAATAGAAGGGATTGTGGGAAATAGATATCCCAGAATTGTCATTTTTATCTCGATCAGATTATGGTTGAGTATAATTTCACACAAACATATCAGACACATCAAAATCTTGGTACAGAAATATATAAAATCAAAACAGAAACACAAGAAGACAGGTAACAAAGGAAATAAAGAGAGGGCTCTAAAGAGAGAGAGAATGGCAGGAGTGTTAGAGCCAGCTCTACCCGGCTCAAAAGCCTACTGCTAAATTGTCAGTGAGAACATTTCCAGAAAATTTACAAAAATTCGTCTCGAAAAAATCAGAAATCACTAGAAATCAGTCATTACAAAGCAGCATTTAGCAGATTACCTGGCTTATAGTAAGTGTTCAATAATTGTCTACTGAACTTAACTGAAAACACTTATGAAGAATTTTAGAAATTTCAAATGACTCCAATTTAAACTGAACTATGGTACCAGGAAGCCCAAGTATTTAAAATCTGTGAAGAATACCAGGCAACTAGCCTCCCTCATTTTTTTAAAAAAGGTCTTATTAAGAATTTATAACTAAACAAGCAATAGAGAATCACACGAGAAATTAGACAATTTGGACTATATAAAATTGAAGTGTGTATGTAAATAAATCTAATGTAGTTCAAATGAGAAGCTAAACATGTAATTGGAAAAATCTTTACAGCAAGTTTCTCTGAAAAGTTCTCATGAAATCCATGATATATATGGAATTGATTCAAATTTGTAAAACTAAGAGCCATTGCCCAATAGATAAAATGATTAAAGGATTGAGAACAGGAACTTCTTAAATCCAAGCTTTCTGCAACAATATGAAAAAAGCTCCAAATCACTAACAATTAATAGAAAAATTAAGAGAAAAGTAAACTCAAGCAATCTTGATGTTCCACATCACAACAATGAAAGGGTTCTGGGAAAACTAGGATATATTAATACAATACTGACAGAGCTGTAATCTAACCATTCTGAAAAGCAATTTCCAACTCCGCACTACTAGGCCAGGTATATACCTCAAAGTGAATAAAGATAAGAGTTAAAGGACTTGTAACCAGACTGGAAACTAAGATGCTGTCCCACTGAGGAACAGCTAACAAACTCATGCTGTGTGAATGTAAAGGATAACTATTGGGCCAGAAATAATTATGAAAAGGACAGTTTCAGAAGAAACGAAGATAGCCTTTATGAAATGATGCAAAGTGGGTAGGATTACAACAATTTATACATTATGTAGAAAAATTCTTTTTCAAAACACTCTGACCAATTCGATGACAAAACAATAAACCAGAAGACTGAAGGTGAACCAGATCACTCACTTCTGGCAGAGAGGAAAGGAGCTTAAAATGCAGAGAAATAAACTGTGGATGTGGACAAAGTAAAAAAAAACCAAACTTGTTTAAGCTAGAATGAACATATTTGGGGGGTGGAGCCAAGATGGCAGAATAGAAGCACAAACTTGGTGTGGTTTCCAGCTCCCACCACTTCTAATACATGTAAAAAATTACTCTAAACAAACTTTAGAACCCACAAAGAGACACAGAGAAACAAATCTCCCACTGACGGCAGCCTGGCAGACGTGAAAGGTCAATCATAGCCCGCTCAGAGCTCCATGGTGGCCCCGGCCAGAGCAGACTTCAAGAGAGTTAATCACATGCATCTGTGGTAGTTTCCAGACTTCTCAACCCATAAACACTAAAGACAAAGTAAAAGTTCAGTATAAAACTCGGTTGGAAAAAGTGGGGTGGTAGTGGAAGAGCACAGTCTAGTCCCTGCCACCATGGTGGAGCAGTGGAAGGATGGCAGACAGCAGCTGTGCAGACCTGCCACGTGGATGCTTCAGGAGCCGCTGAGCTGCAGATATTAGGGGGTACAAGCAACCATTCAGAAGGTTAATCACTCTTGCTTTAACCTGCTTGGATCTGGATCACAGTCTTGGGTGGTGTTCCAGAGGATAAAGGAGCTAGGACTAAAACCAAGAATCATCTACCCAGCAAAAGTTGAGTATAATGCTTCAGGGGAAAATATGGTCATTCAGAAAAATAGAGGACTTTCAAGCATACTTGATGAAAAAAGAGCTGAAAAAAACATGATTTTCAAATATGAGAAACATGAGAAGGTAAACAGGAAAAAGAAACCATAAAGAACCTATTAAAGCTGAACTATTTTCATTCCTACATGGAAAAATGATCATTCTAACTCGAGACTTTTCTCAGCATTAGGATACTTGAAGGGACACTAATACACATATAATGTACATACATGTATTGTTTATATAGGAGGGTATATGTGTGTATAGACACATGAGTGTGTGTGTACGTGTATACAGAGAAGGCACAGGATCAGTTGAATATGAAGGGCTGAAATCTAAAAAGTAAAATTAAGAGGTGAGAGGAATATAACAAGAGGAGGAGATAGGGAGAAATAGACTAGGATAAATTATCATAAAATAGAGGCAAGAGAAAATTTACAACAGAGGGGAAGAACAGGAAGGTGAAAGGGAATGGGATAACCTGATTCTCATTGAATTTGGCTTAAGGAGGGAATAACATACACACTCAATTAGGTATCTTACCCTACAGGACAATAGGGGGTAGGGGATAAGTGGGTGGATGATAGGAGGGCAGATTGGTGGAATGGGTAGTTAGAAGCAAACATTTTTTAATAGGGAAAGGGCGAAAAAGGAGAAAATAGAAAAAGTGACAGAGCAGGATAGGATTGAGGGAAATATAGTCTTTCACAATATATGGAAATGAATATGTAACGACACATGCACAACCTATATTGAACTGCTTATCTTCCCAGTGGGGATGGGTAAGGAGATAAGATATCTGAAACCCAGAAGTTTTGAAAACACATCTTTTAAAAAATTTGTGGGTTTTTTAACATGCAACTGGGAAATAAGATATACATGCACTGGGCCATAGAAATCCACCTTGCCCTACTAGAAAGTTACAGGGAAGATGAGGGACGATTTATTAAAGAACAGATTAGGGGAAGGGGTATTCAGCAGGCTTGCTATTTTGGGGTGGGGATAGGGAAAACACAGGAAGAAAAATCGGTAACTCAAAATCTTGTGGAAATGAATGCTTAAAACTAAAAATAATAAATTTTTAAAAATAGAATGAGTATCTGTGGTGGGATGAGGATTTTTTTGTAACTTGCTCAACGGGTGGAGTGGGACAAACTATAAATGAAATAAATTTTAAAAGATATTGAAAGAAACATTTTTAGCACCACTGTGATATTGGAAAAGTGGTTATTTCTCAAATAACCCTAAGAACACAGAAAGTGGAAATAATTGAGCCATGAGGCCATTATTCAAACAATGACATCTATACTTTCTATGAGAGGTAAGCACTCCAACAACTTTATTAAACCACAGCATCACAGATTTTCAGTCTGTTCTAAGCCATACATAGTCTTCCCTCCATGGGGCTGACCTTCATATGGAAGAAAGGTTCCCATGAATGGGCTTATGGAAGCTTCTTCTGGATCAAATAGAATGGGAGGGGAGATAAGGGGGCAGTCTTGCCATATTTTGCACCATGTAGGTTGTTATAAGGGAGAGGGCAGATGGCGGATATTCACTGTAATGTAGGGTCCAGTACAGACCAAAGGGGAAGTTTGACATCAAGTTTTGCATCTTCTTTCATCTCCTAATCAAGGGCCATTATTACTATACAGCCTGCTCCTGGGGCATCTTTCTCCACAGGAGGGAAGGTCCAGGCCCAAGAGGAAGGCAACAACAGTTTATGAAATGTGTAGCCTTGAGGACCCAAAGAGTACCAATTCTCTACCAGAATAAGTTTTCTACTTTCTCCCAATTCAGTAGTACCATCAAGGGCCATTATACACCTTTCTCCTCAGGAGGGGAGGGCTGAAAGGGCACATAATAGTTCATAAAATGTGTGGCCTCAAACACCCATAAAGTACCGGTTCTCCACCAAACTAAGTTTTATAGCTTCTTCCAACTCTAGTAGTACCATCATGACCAGGATTCCCATAGTCTTAATGGAGCAAGAGCTAGGGAT
>CM053602.1:5122563-5157271 GCA_028646575.1 Pseudocheirus occidentalis | reverse complement strand
TCTATTAATTGCTTGGTTTTTTAGCTCTGTGGAACTCTGCTTCCTGGAGGGGGAAAGCTCTGTCGCAAATCTCTAGGGCCCTCACAGCTGCCAGAGCTCTTAGTGGGGTGCTGCAGCCCCACCTCCCAGCCTTGGCTCACTGAAAGCGCACCCCAGGACCACCACTCAAGACCATGATCCAGATCCAGGCCACTCAACGCAAGAGCCCTTGGCCTATTGGCCCTGATGGATCACGTTAGCCCCCCTGCTATCTGCAGGCCGAGGGCTCTGAAGCAGCCCAGTAGAGGCCCCTGCTGCTACAGCCGCCACCCACTGCTTCCTTCCCCTGGGAGCAGTTTGGCCGGATCCGCTCTTCTTCCCAGTTAGCAAAATCCACTGACCTTTCTCTTAGCCTTTTTTTCTTCTGGCCTGATAAATGTGGTAGTTGTGCCTCCAGTGCAGCCGATCTGCTCTCCTAAAAACGCGGCTCCCCGCGCAATGCCCCAGGGCTTGACGCAGCCCTGGTTTCGCCAGCTGCAGGTCCCAGACTGCTGTGAAGAGCCCTGCCTGCCGCTCTGCCTGTAGCATCAGATGTGCTTTCTGTCTTTTGGAGAGTTTTGGAGCTTGAAAATCTGTTTAGCGTCCCATTTTATGAGTTTTTTAGTGTGTTTGTGTGGGAGCTGTGGTACTTTGCTGCTTCTATGCCGCCATCTTGGCTCAGCCCCCATAGTCTTCTTAACACCTTATAACCGGGGACACAAAGATATGGATTCAAATTCCAGCGCTCCATTTACTAGCTTTTATCTCAGGATCTCAATGTCCTTATCTATAAAATAGAATAAAGGCATTGGAATGTATAACTTGTGAGGTCCCTATGATCCTTTGAATTTGTGTACAAGGATAGATGTGAAAGATGCTGGGCAAGATGCATCTGACTGGGGAGTGAGCATTGGTGCCATGTACTAAGAAGAGTCTGTGCAAGACCACAGCTGTGGATTACCGTGCACTTCTTTCTGGTGGAGGGAGTGCTTGTATCATGCAAATACTACGTCAACCCTAGAATTCAATGCCAGCGTTGGGGTGGAAGACCTGGAGTGAGGGCTTCTGCTCATCCTCCTTCGGTGTCCACCTGTCACTCAACCTTTCCTTGTCTTAGGCTCTAAGAAGCTGTAACAAAGGCAATGGTCACATCCTAGTAAAACCATCTGGTCTAAACTAGGTTGAGGGTAAACCTCAACAAAGGTAGGTAGTGAGTTAGGGGATGTCTACTCCAAGCACGTGAAGACTTCCCGCGATGGAATGGGCAGATGAGAACAGTTTGTTTCAGCAGCAGTGAAGGCAGCTGAAGCAGGCATTGGGGAGCGCTTTGGTTCGACATTGAAGGTGCCACAGTCATCCCTGCATCCCAAGCCATCACCAGATGTCTTAAATTTTATCCTGATGCTGGACTTCAATTTTGTGTAACTCTGCCTCACTGAAACCAATTCACATAGAAGTGCAGACATCATGCCATCCTGTGAAGTCATTGGTCGTCTTTGAAAATGAAGGAGGGACAACAAAAGAAGATGGCAGCATTGGAGTACGGTGAGATTTAATGGAAAGAATCCTCGATCTGGAATCCGGAGATCTGAGATATAGGCTTGGCTCAGCCCGATGAGTCTGTCCTCCCTCTGGGCTTTAGTTTCTCTGGTTTTTGTGAGGATAAAGCAAGATGATAAACACAAGCCTGCTTTGGGAAGTAGAAAGCATCAGAAAAATGGGAAACCTTAGGAGGAAGCCTCATTGTATGGTCCAAACTCCAATTTCTCTTGCACTTTAAGATTTGCATGGTGTTTGGGGGATCTCATGGGAGGAAGGTGCTACAATTATCCCATTTTATAGCTAAGGCAATTGAGGCCAAGAGAGGAGAAGTGACTTGCCCAAGGTCTCCCAGCTAGTTAGTGTCTGTGGTCAGATTTGAACCTTGCTCTTCCTGACCTTGAGATCCAGGGCTCCCTCTCCTCTGTACCAGCTCATCGCTGTGCTGTGAGGAGCAGCTTGGATGCTTCCAACTCAGATTACAACGGCTTCTGCTCCCTTAGTGTGCTCCCACTCAGGTCTCCTTCTCTGCTTAGTCAGTCAATCCATAAGTGTGTATTAGGCACCTGTTGAGTGACAAGCGCATGCTAAAGCCCTGGGGATAGAGAGAAAGGCAGAAGCCAGTCCCTGCCCCCAAGGGGCACAATCTAGTGAAAGAGACAAGACACACACACACGCACACACACAACTATATACAAGATTAATTGGAGATGTTCTACGAGAGTTTCAGAACTAGAATTAAGAGAGATCAGGGCAGGCTTCCAGCAGAAGGGGAGATTTTACCAGGCAAGCCAGGAGGCTGAGATGACAATGGAGAGTATTCCAGACATGGGGACAGTCAGTAAAAATCCCTGGAGTCAGGAGATCTGGAGCAGCAAGGAGGCCAGTGGCCCAGAATCCTAGAGCATGGGAGTGTAGGGAAAAGGGCAGGTGACCATTGAACAGAGAGTTTTCTATTTGATCCTGGGGATAATGGAGAACCTGGCAGGCAGACCTGCCCCATAATAGGCAAGAGTTCTAGTGTGAGGCGATCAAGGAGAGAAGGAGGGATGTTGAAGAGCCATAGACCTTGGCAGCAGATTGTTTGTGGGGAGTGAGAGGGAATGACCCAGTTATTATTTCCTTACTAACTGTGTGTCCCCTTCTAGGTCCCCATTTCCTCATCTATTAAATGATGGAGGTTAGACAAAATGACCTATAAAATCAGTCCTTTTAAGTTCTAAGTCTATGGTCCTAAGATCCAAGGAGGAAAATACTATTGTAAAACCTAGAATAGCATGTGGTTAGGGGAACTAACAGCAGTTTAGAATGTAAGACAGAGATCCACCAGCATCATTCAGTGCCTCAGTGGAGTTTGGGGATTCGGGCAGAGGTTTGAGGTGAAGGCAGCTCGTTTTGCCTCGGTTGAAGGGCACAGTTGATGACCTGGCCCAGCCAGCTGTCCAGGCCCACTTTAGCAGAGACTTACTCTGTAAGAGTCTACCCCATATCTTTCAATAAACTTTACTTTTTCCTTGGCTGAGAAGACTTGAGTGGAATTCTTTCAGCAGGACCCGGCATATTGGTATTTTGGGGTCTCAGGCAGCCCTAACCCTCTTTGGGCACCCTCTTCACACTGACCTTTTCTGTCCAAGTTCAAACATGTTCTAATGAGCTCAGAGAGACAGCTGGCCATTCATACAACTGCTTAGTTTGAAAGGCGAGCCCCATGGCTCATCCCAGACCAAGGTTTCTCCGGGGAAAGTACACTCAGACTTCTGTACAAGCAGCTCACAAGGCCTGGTCTTTGCCCTGGAGTCTGGCTGCCTCCCTAAGCATGCTGTGCCCTAGACTTTTGTGACCTGCCCTTCCTCCAGGCCTGGGTGCTTCTTCCACAGACTCACCTAAGTGAGCTTGCTCCAGGCACCATATCAAGAGTCAGGCCCTGGCACCGCACAGAGGGAGACTGCTCTGTGGTGAGTGACAGCTGGGTCCTCTGAAGAACAAAGACTTCACTGATTATACCAGTCACCATGCCGACAAGCCCTGGAGCAGGAATGAGCCCCTCCCCCACCCCCCCACCTTAGGACATAAAAGCTAATTGCACTGGGAGAGGGTGATTATATTATGGCTATCTTCAACTTCAAGCCTAAATGCTGCATTTGACTCCAAAGGAAGCCCTCTGGGTTTTAGAGTCAACTATGACAATACTCCAAAGACATGCTTTCTATGGTTGGTTTGATTGTTGTTGATTATTTTTTGACGATGGGTATGATAGGAGACTTAAGACAATAGAGGCCAGTCATCGGTAAACTTGTGGCTTTTAAGAAAAAGAAGTAATGATGGAATTAGGTCCTGTCCCATTTCATTCACTTGACCAACAGCTGGAGGTTGCCCAGCAGAAGGAATTGCCTCATTTTGCTCGAAGAGGCCAGTGGGATTTGCCCTCCCTCGTTCTTTGCTCTTCCTACATCATGTTTTCCAGTAGCAGTTAGCATGGCGGTAGCTTCTAAAATACGCTAGATAGGGAGAAACAGGCCAGTGCTCTGAAGCCTCCGGAATGCTCTCTCTGGCCTATGCCAGTTCTCCTTTTTCCTTATTAACCAGTTGTTGAGAGGAGAAGGAGGAAGAAGAGGAGGGGGAGGAGGAGGGGGAAGAAAAGGAGGCAGCAATCTGTTTTCCAGCGGAACTGCCCAACCTTCCATTTCCTCTTGCCATTTGAAAAAACTTCACTTTGCCCCTCCTTCCTTTGCAGCTTCTGCTTTTCTTTCTGTTTTTCCTGGATGGGTGTGAACAGAGATAGACTATGGAGCTAGAAAGGGAGGAAAAGAAACTGACACTCCCAGAGCTTTAAAAAGAACTATGGGCCCATTTCCCATTTGTGTGTCAGAAATGCCATCCACCAGGGACAAGGCATGAAACTTGAAACATCATGGAGTTGTCTAAGAGTTATCTTTTGATTTCCCCATGAGTAGAATATCTAAGGCCAAGCTCTGTGCCCCTATTTTAATCATTCTGTGTCTCATGGCAGCTTACAGAGAATACTGCCCAAATCATCTGCTCCCCTCCCCTTCCAGTAAGTAACATACTATAAGAGATTTTCAGGAATTTCTTAGAATTTCAAAACCTTAAAGTTGGGATGGGCCTCAAAGATCACATAGTCCAACCCATACCTGTCCAAGAATTCCCATAGTAGAGTCTCTCATAAGTGGTTCTTAGCCTCTTTCCAAAGATGGTTCCCTACTAACGATTAAGGCAGCCCATTCTAACAACTGGCACAGCTATCAGAGAAGTAAGTATTCTCTTCTCCAACTTGTTAGCATCCTTCCTGAACCTAGTGCTCTAGATGTGATCTGGCCCAGGCCTGTACCTTCCCTGCAATCACTCGCTGATGGTACATTGAGCTCATGGACCACTTTTGCTGATTTTACTACCAGACTTTGTTCACATGAACTGTTGTCTAGACCATCTCCCTAGTGTTGTACATTTGAAGTTGACTGACCCAAAGTATAGGTTGTGTGTTGTTTAGTCATTTTCAGTCATGTATGACGCTTTGACACCATTTGGGTTTATTTTTTTTGCAAAGATTTTGAAATGGTTTGCCATTTCTCTCTCCAGCTTGTTTTACAAATGAGAAAACTGAGGCAAACAGCGTTCAGTGACTTGTGCAGGGTCACACAATGTGTCTGAGATCAGATTTAAACTCAGGGAGAGGAGTCTTCCTGATTCTATACCTAACACTCTTATCTGCTGAACCACCAAGCAGGTCTAGCAGGACTTTATACTTAACTCTCTTACTTCATCAAGTATGTACTTCAGGATTACTTACAAGGAAATGGATAGGGGGTGAGTGGCTAGAGAGAAGAGAACATTCCTAAAGGGAAAAGGTGAGAAAGTGGCCAGAATGGGGAGATGCCAGGGACAAATTCTGCCTGCGTCACAATTTTTAAACATTGTTTTTGAAGGAATTTAATGAATGTTGATTAACTGACTGAAGTTGGCCTTTTCTAAGAACTCATTCTCAAAAAATTAGGCCCTCCCTCAGGTATTTTCTTGCTTTTAAAAATATTATTTATTTAACATTCATTTAACAAAATTTTTAGTTTCAAATTCTCTCCCTTCCTCCCACCCCTTTCCCACCCATTCTGAAGGCAAGAAATGTGATATTAATTATACATGTGAAATCAAGCAAAACATTTCCATGTTAGCCATGTTTCAAAAAAGAAAAACCCCAAAACAAGAAAAATAAAGTAAGTAAAAAGTTATGTTTTGATCTGCATTTAGACTCCAACAGTCCCTTTTCTGTAGCTGGATAGCAGTTTTCATCATGAGTCCTTTGGAATTGTCTGATATCATTATATTGATCAGAATAGCTAAGTCATTCATAGTCGATCATTGTACAATGTTGCTGTTACTGTGTACAAGGTTCTCCTGGTTCTGCTCACTTCACTTTGCATCAGTTCATATAAGTCTTCCCAGGTTTTTCTGAAACCATCCTGCTCAGTATTTTTTATAGCACAATGATGTTCCATTCTGCTTCACAATTTTTGGCTAGAGCCAGCAATGTCTATCAGGCAAGATAAAGATTTCAAAACCTGGTGTTTTTAAGGCTTTCCATTCATTGGGCCCATCTCACATTTCTCACTTGTCATGAGATAGAGATAGAGTAGAGAGAATTTAGGACATGGAGTACACTAAGTGGCAAATCATCTGCTTCTCTCAGCCTCAGCTCAGCCTTGTCTGGAGGATCAGGTGAGAAAATAGATATAAAGAACCTGGTAAACCTTAAAGTGATTCAGAAATGTCATCTTATCTCTGTCCTGCTGGTATCCATACCTCGGTATTAGAAGATCTAAGATCAGAACTGGAAGGAACATTGGCAGTCATTGGGTCTAACACCTTCCCTTTACAGGACACTGAGACTAGGAGGTGAAGCAACTTTCCCAAGTTTGTGGAGCCTGACTGCTTGGATCTTCATTGAACCCCTTTCCCCCATGTACTTGACCATCTTGTACATGCATTGATCTTGTCTCCCTTTTTCCCAATGGCCAGGTCCTATGTTTTATATTTTTGCATCCCCTACAGTGCCAAGTACAGGGCTGGTCACAGAGTAGTTATTGTTCTTGAAGTGAGGCAGTATAGTAGGGTAGGAAGAATGATGAATCTGAAATCCAAGGACCTGGATATGAATCCTTGCTCTGACAGGTGCTACCTATATGACCTTGGACAAGGCCCTTCCCCTTTCTGGACCTCAGTTTTCTAAACTGTAAAATGAATTGGTCCTAGGCAATCTCCAAGGTACTTTTCCCTCCAAGGTTAATTTGCATTTGCTATGTATGTATGTATGTATGTATGTATATATGTATGTATGTAAGGTTTCCTTCCCAGAAGAATGTAAACTCCTTGTGAACAGGAACAGTTTTGCTTCTGTCCCAGAGCCCAGCCATTTGGTAGGCACTTAATAAATCTATAATCCTATGATCCTCCTGCCTCTAAATCCTTGGAGCACTGAGGCCACATCATCTTGACCAGTGATCTGGAACTGAATTTTCCCCCAGGCTTCTCTTCAGTGATCTGTACTGCTTGGGGCTTACCTCTGATATTTGCTTTTCTTCAGTCAGCCCCCGACTCCAGACTCCTGATTTCTCCCTCCCTGATGAATAGTTGTCTTTTCTTCCTTGGGGACAGTAATTGTAGTGGTAAGGCAGTGTTTCCTTTGTCTAGTCTCCAAACTTTTCTACAGAGAATATTGTGATAGAGTGCATGGAGAGCTGGCCCTGGGGGGAGAAGCACCATGGCTTTCTATCCTGCTTTTGCCTGTGACCGTGGACAAATTACTGGACTTTTCTGAGCCTCAATTAGCCCATCTGTAAAATGGCGACGATGATACCAATAGCACCCACCTCATGGGTGCCCTTGTGAGGCTCCAGTGAGACAACGGATGTAAAATGTTTTGCAAACCTAAAAGGACTAGAGCAATCCTTGATATGATGAGCCTTCCTCTGACTCCAAGTTAGCCACATCCTGCTTTTGCAGGACTTTTTTTGAGCTCTGTCTGTCTGTGGCATTTACTATCATTTTCCTTTGCATTTGTGAGCTCTCAGTGAAACTGAAAAAAATACAAAATTCCCCACTGCAGCTTTCTTTTTTCAGGGGTTCATTGGAGGAGCCAGGTGCTGCCACTTAGCTTAATGTTTCATGATGTGTCATTCAGCAAATGACAAATGACAGGCTGTCTCAGTGACTCCCTCCCAACAGCTGAACTCAGCTTTGTTCAGCTCCTGTTTTGTTTCCATCCCCGAGTGCCTCAGAAATAAAGAGCATTCAGTGATAGAGGCTAGCTCTCTGATTAAAGGCCTGAATGTGCTCCCCCTTCAGCACTGGATGGAGCCACCTTGCACTTCTCCCTTGGAAGCCTCATCTTTGTCGTTTTAATGGGAACAATCAAACTCGCCTGATCTGCCTCAGTCCCATTCAGTGCCCATTTGTCAAAGTCCTACTATGTGCTAGGCTATGGGAATACAATGACAAAAATCAAGTAATCCTTCTCTTCTATTGTAGGGCTGGGGCAGAGGGAGGGGAAGATATACAACACCAACACCGACATTTATAAACAAATACAGAGATACTTATGGGGACACTAAGGGACAGGATTTCTTGTATGAGAAAGAGCCGGTTTGGCTAGAACACAAAGTATATAAGGAGGAGTGATGTGAGATTAGTCTGGAAAGATATATTGCAGCCAGATTGCAAAGGGATTGAAATTCCAAACAGAGGTGTTTCTATGTGATCCTGGAGCACCTTTGTGGGTGGGTGGGGGGAACCTGGTCAAAGCTGTGGTTTAGGAAGATTGCTCTGGTGGCCATGGGAAGGATGGGACCGGAAGGGGCAGATGGAGGCAGAGAGACCAGTTAGGAGACTATTGCAGTATTGCAAAGACAGATGCAAGAGGTATTGTCAGAAGAGGTGTTGATGAGACTTGGCAACAGTGAGATGGGGCAGGGGAGTGTGGTGTAATGGTCGTGGGGGATGAAGAGTCAAGGCAGCTCCCAAGCCTGTGGACCTGAATGACTGGGAGTATGTGATACCTCAAAGGACATATGGAAATTAGAAGGTGAAGTGACTTTAGGAGGGAAGATACTGAGTTCTGTTTTGGCCATGTTAGGTTTGAGAAGCCTATAATAGATAGGATAGCTAATCTGTCATGTCAAAAGGCAGTTGTTGGTGTAGGTCTGATATATGAATATGCAAGTTATCCAAGCCCCTCATAGGAGTTTTGTGAGAATTAAGGAAGATTGTATTACGTACAGGGGAAAAACCTTTGGAAAATATCTACAAATGGAGGGTTGTAGTCATGGTAGCTGTTCTTCACTCTTTCCCTTCTAACAGATTTGGATGTACCGTGATGCCATTTGAGCCTGAGCAGAAGTTCTTCTTACACTGGTTTACCAAAAAGGACTTATCCTCACCTTCAACAAATATTCATTGAGATCCTACAAAGAGCCAGAGCTCAACTGTGGGAGAGGCCAAAAAAACCTGAAAGAATCTTCCTATAGCCTAGGCTGAGAAAACAGATTTATGAATCCCCAAATCAAACCACAAAGCTATACATGAATCCTAGATAACATGTCATCAAGTATTCCCAAAGCCTGGGATTGACAATGTATGCTATGGGCATCAGAAAGGGGTAATGAAATGCTCAAGACAAGTTTCCTAAATGGGTGACATTTGATATACCATGACAAGTCTTGGTAGCACTTGGGCACGTGGATGATAGAAGGGAAGCAGTGTGCTCTAGTGGATAGAGTGATAGACTTGGAATCAGGGAGACCTAGACTTCAGTTCCACAAGCTTCCTTTAGGTCTCAACTCACATAGACCTCTTCCATGAGGCCTTCACTGATTTCTTTTCTCCCTTAGAGTTCTCTATTTAAAATTGCTCTGTGTAGACTTTGCCTTACAGAGTTTTATGTCTGTGCTCTTTGAGGACAAGGACTGGTTGTTTGGTTTTGGTCTTTGTATCCCTAGTATCTTAAATATGTTGTTGTTGTTCATCCTTTTTTGAAGAGGACCAATGATGTCATGGGATGATGTCTTGACTTGCTTGTGAATTGGATTTAAGTGATGCAGAATCACACAAAGTTGCCTGCCTCACTCTTTCTTCCTGAGTCATTGAGGTCTGGTGGCAGGATAAAATTCAAGATGACTGGCGATGGCCTTGATGTCATCAACATCTGACCAAACTCAAAGCCCTCCCCAGTGCCCTCTTCAGCCGCCTTCGTGTTCTTAGATTCTTTGATTCATTTACAAGTAAGGAAACTGAGGCCAGAGAGAGAAAATGCCCTAAACAGAGCCACACAAATAGAAGTACATAGCAGAGCTTGTTTGCTCTTTGCAAAGCCTTAAGACTAACTCCTGACCTGCAGTGAGAACTGAACTCAGAAATTACCAAGCTGCCCTAGTTACTTCTCTGGGGGCTAGTTCTAAGCTCTGTGCTTTGAAGCCAACCAAACAATGGCACCAACAAATTGGTAACAGTGAAGCTTCAATGAATACTCAACAAATTGATTCTCTACTTTGGACCAGAAAATGATGCCATGACTAGGCTGGGCAACTGGAGCTCTAGCACAGGGTACCACATTTAGAGGTCACTGATGGCATTTGCAGTTGTTCAGCAATATAGAAACGAGAGCGTTTAGCTACTAATTACCAAGAATTATTATTTAAAATAAGAACTGTCCAGATGGGGTTAGCTTTCCCCCCAGCTCTTCCTCCAGTCTTCTGCTGGTCTCTATCCTCCTCTGTCCACAGTGGCCTACCCAGCAGCCCACTTACCCTGATGTCCTTTAGTCTCTGCTTCCCCTTCCTGATGGCTTCTGTCTCTCAACTGATGCCTACTTTTGTGCCACTTGATTCCAGGTATGGTTCGTGATGGTTGTTTCAGTTGCAACAATTCCCAACTCCACCTTTGGGTCTTAAAATACATATCCATAAAATCCATCTTACATTGAAGACTTTCAAAGCAGTTTATGAAAATAATTTGGTAAAGAAAATCATACAAGAATTACTGTCCCTATTTTACAGGTGAAAAAATAAAGGTTAGGTCTACAAATCAGTGGTTCACTCCATTCTACCAGTGAGGTATGTGGCCCAGCTAGGGATGTAATCCTAGTTAGTGTGTGTTCAAGGTCAAGGGAGCTAGAATTTTTGCTTATGAGGATGCCAACAATCGAAATGAGGCCTATTGTCTTCAGTCTTGTGGGATCTCTGATAAACCACATACTGTCTTCACTGGCTATTTTCATTCTAGTGGTTTTCCATGGGCAGCTGACAAAACTAAGCTCTCATGAAATGGTCAGAAGTAGGGAAGAAAACTGCCTGGTCATCATCATTACTTGACTTAAGGAGGCAGCCCTGCCCTCTCACTACCACCTCCTCCCCACACTTAACCACCATGAAAGACCATACAGTATTGTAGGCAGAGAACTGTCCTTGGAGTCAAAAAGGCACCTCTGACACTAGCTCTGTGATAAGGGTAAGTTACCTAGCTTCTTTGGACCTCACTTTCCTATTACATGAAGAGATTGGACTAGATGAGACCTCTAAACTCCTTTCTAGCCTCAACCTTCCAAGGCTAGATTCTTCATTTTTCTCATCTGTAAATAGGAAGGATAATACTTCTTTACAGGGCTGAGGGCAGCATCAAATGACATAACTTGTGGAAAGAAAGATCTTTGTCAACATGAAATTACCATATAAATTTCAGTTGTTACTAGCTATTATTATTCTTTGAAAAAAACCAACAAGAAGAGGAATACCAGGCGAAAGAGACGAATTCTGACCAAAGACATCACGGAGCCTTGTTCTTTGGTCTCTGGCTGGATGCATCGGATTCATCTGGGGGTCTTTGAAGGCCAGGGGTGCCGTAAAATGAAGGCTGATGAACATTCTTTCCCAACATTCACCCATTTGGAGCCTGGCAGGCCTCGGAGTCAGCATCTTGGGAGAGAAACAACAGGCGATGGGGGAGGGAACAGAAAAGCCTTTGCTTCTCATCCTGGATTATCTATTCCATCTTGCTTCTTTTCATGTGAAAACCATCTCCAGATGGAAAGACAAACCCTTGAAGGCCTTAATTAAATGTCAGAGATGTCGATTATAGCTAGACACTGGGTGGAAATGATGAGTAGTGTGTTCTCAGCATGCATGTCAGTGTTCTACCTACCACTCATTTGTTTAAAATGGGTCATGTCCTGTGATGAGAACGGATGCTTGGCTGCTTTTCAAATTCCCTTTCCAGCTCCTTTGTGTGTGTCTGTGATGGATCGTGAAATGCCTTTCTCTGGTGCTTTAGGCTTCTTGTAAGCAGAAGAATATTGCCCAAAGTCCCCAAATCTCAGTGGTGCAAAGGACCAAGAATCTCTTCTACAATTTCAGTCAACCATTTTGCCTGTTTCTTTCACTTTCCTCATCTGTAAAGTGGAGATACTCATAGCACCTGTGTCTTGGGATTGTGGGGAGGCTTGAATGAGTTAACATCTATAAAACACTTTACAAACCTTAAAGTGCCATAGAAATGCTGGCTATTATCAATCAACCAAGAAGGATTGATTCGGTGCCCACTATGTGCCAGGCATTGGGCCAAGCTCTAGTGGTATAAGTACAAAGAACAAAATCATCTCTGCTCACGACGGACTTGGACTCTGATGAGGCAGACAGCATAGATAAAATATATACAACAGAAATAGAAAGTTAATCTCTCTATATACATAGAGACACAGAAGGTAGTTAAGTACAAAGTAGTTTGGGAGGGAAGATACTAGCAGTTGAGAGGGTTAAGGTACTACTTTGTGGGGAGGCTAGGTGGCACAGTGAATAGAGCACCAGCCCTGGAGTCAGGAGGGCCTGAGTTCAAATTCGGCCTCAGACACTTGACATAAAAACTAGCCATGTGACCTTGGGCAAGTCACTTAACCCCAATTGCCTTGTCTTTCTCTCCTCCAAAAAAAGAGAAAGGTATCATTTTGATTTCATTATATAGGATGGAGATGGAAGCTAGGTGGTGCCATAATGCACAGAGCACTGGACTTAGAATCAGGAAGAGTCATCTTAATTTCATATGTGATCTCAAACAATTACTAGCTGAGTGGCCCTGGGCAAGTTACTTCACTCTGTTTGCCTCAGTTTCCTCATCTACAAAGTGAGCTGGAGAAGGAAATGGCAAAGTACTCCATGATCTTTGCCAAGAAAACCCAAGATGGGGCTCTCTCACAAAGTCAGATCCAATTAAAAAACAACTAAGCACAAATAGGATGGAGACTTGAGGCAAAGACCAGTTCAGAGGCTGTTGGCATAATTTCTGTAGTGACTTTGTTCTGGCCCACTTTCCCAGACCCAGCCCAGCTACAGGGGCTTTCAGGGTTCGAGGTGATTTTCTCGCCTCTCTAGCTATCAGACAGAGCTTCCACAGCTAGGTTCCCCCTGACTGTTAGGTGCCAGTGACTAGTACTTTGGCTTCATTGAACTTCTTAATGTCTTTTGCAATAGGATATTTACTTCCAAGCTATGGCAAGAACAAAAGTACAGACATTCCCTTAATACTTCAACCCTTTGCATACAGCTTCTCAGCTCAATTTCTATATAACATTGGTCCCAACGTAATTGCTGAATGAATCCTCATCTCAGCCACCACTGGGTTAGACCCTGAAGGTCACTCTTTACTCCTGTGGGCAATGATGCTGAACTGTCTGCAAATCCAGATGTGCACTCTCCTTATAAGAGGTTCCCATCACTTTACCTAGAATGGAGAATGTATGCAGAATCCAAGGACCAAGGCCCATTTCTCAGGGCTACATAGCTTGGCTTTTTATCTTATAATATATAAGACTTCCAGTGAAGGGAAACCCACCAATTTTCTAGGCAAGACATTCCACTTTGGGACAGATTGAATTATTAGGAAATTTCTGTTCTTGACATCCAGACCATATTGGCTTCTGTATAGCTTCTACCCTTTGCTCCTAGTTCTGTCCAGTAATTAAATAATTAATAAAATATATTCCAGCACTTCAGCTACTTGAACACAGCTATCTCTCTCTCTCCCCTCCCACTCATCTTTTTCCAGTTAAATGTCTCCAGTTCCTTCAACTGATCTTCATGACTGTCCACAGTTGGTGCATCTACTTCCTTTTTTCTCACTCTTTTCTTAACTCTCTGCAGTCTGGCTTCCAGCTTCATCATTCCATGGACATGGTGTTCTCCAAAGTTGCAAGTGATCTCTTAAATGCCAAGCCCAATTGCCTCTTCTCAGTCCTCATCCTTCTTGCCTCTCACAGGAAGCCTCTCCCAACAACCCCCCTTAATGCTAGCCTCCTCCTGCTCTCTGTTATTTCAGATTTATCATATGTATGTATGTGTGTATTTTGCGCATCATCGTTGCCTCTTGTCTCCCCCAGTAGACTGTGAGTTCCCTGAAGGCAGGGAATTGTGTTTTTGCCTTTTTCTGTATCCCTGGTGCTTATCACAGTGTTAGGCATATAGTAGGTGCTTAATCAATGCTTATTAACTTGACCATCTTTACTGAACAAGAAGGAATGAGGAGAACCACTAAGGTGGTCTTAGCTTACTCATCTCTTTTGCCTCTGCTCTTAAGACAAACTGCTCATGATGCCTTCATTCTTATTACAGGTTTTTATAGATTATTTATAATCATTCTTTTTTTTCACCTCTCCATCCAATTGTTTTATTGTGACACACTTCCTACTTCCTGCTGTGCTACAATGATATTCTTCCCACATCCTGTCCCATTAACTGTGATATACTTTCTAACCACTTCTTTTGGTGCTAAAGTGAAAACCCACTTTTCTGTCCTTTTACTGTGACTGTTTTCACACCTACTTTCAGTCTTATTTTCTATTTTTTAAAAAATTTCTCGTGTTACAGTGATAGTCTTCCTTCTTCCTACTCCTTACTCTGTTAACTCTTTTTGGGCTTCCCTCCAGCCTCTTTACCATGATATACTTCTTCCTTCTTCCTGTTGTGCTACAGTGATAGTCTGCCTGTTTCTTGTCATGTCACTGGTTGTTTTCAAACTCTTCCCAATAATTTTAGTGTAATATTTTTCCAACCTACTTCCTGTTGTGCCTCAGTGATAGTCTTCCCCCTTCCTGTCCTGATACTCTGATTCTTCCCCCCTCCCCATCACACATCTCTTTTCAATTGTTTTATTCTGATACATTTCCCACCTATTTCCTGCTGTGTTATAGTGATTGTCTTTCAACTTCCTGCCCTGTTGGATATAGGGCTCCACTTGTCAGGAAGACCTGAGTTCAAATCCTGTCTCAGCCTCTCAAATTCCTCATCTGTAACTTGGATTATGGTGAAGATCAAGTGCATGGATATTTGTAAAGCACTTTGCAAATCTCAAAATGCTATAGAAATGCTAACTCATATTATTGTTCACTCATTTAGCCAAATTTCAACTGATTTATTTTGTGCTTTCTCCTTGCATGGTCTCCCATTTCAGGCTTTCCCTACTGGCTTCACTCCCTACACTAAGAAAGGATGTCTTCTTGGCTAGAGGTAAAGCCATCCTAGGTTGTTTCTGCAAAGGCAAATCTGAATCTAATTCTTCCTTAATTAAACAGGCTGTCATCTTCCTTCTCAGCTTTTGGTTCTAGAACCTAAAGGGTACTGCTGCTTCATTGATCATCAGGAAATTCTCACCTGTTTGGATTCGTGAACCCATTTGATTGAATTGGAAGTATTTCATAGTCTTTATATTTGATTGGCAGAGGAATTGAGCATGCTGTTAGGAAAAACTTCCCAACACCCAAGAGAGAAGATTTCCCTTCCCTGAAGGCCACATGATCTAATATTGACAAGGGAATTCTTTTTGTTTTTGGAAGGCAACTGGGGTTAAGTGACTTGCTCAAAGTCACACAGCTAGTTAGTGTGTCAAGTGTCTGAGGCCAGATTTCAACTCAGGTCCTCCTGACTCGAGAGGCTGCGCTCTACTCACTGTGCCACCTAGCCACCTAGCCACCTCTTGACAAGGGAATTCTTCATGTGGGCCAGGTGTTGGATATTCAGGCAGATGGCCAAGGAGTTTCTTCTGATTCCACCTCTGATTCCACAACTCTTCATTTTTATGTGGCAAGGGAAGGATAGCCTTGTAGACAGCTACCTCATAACCTCAAACCTATTGCATGGCCCTTGACCAATTATATGGCCTCCGATAGGTAGCAAATAGCCTATGAACAACTTTGACAGCTTGTACCACTGGTTTTGAGAAGACCTAGCAATTTAAAGATGCTCTCTCTGGACAGAATCCTGTTCACCTACCTTCCAGCAAGGTTTTCAGGCCCTTTTTCTTTTCCATTTCCTTCACAAACAATCTGCTGTGCAGAAAATGGTTTGATCCTACCCCAATGAGTTTGCTTCCCTGGGAGCCCAGGGGAGGTTGCCTGGGTCAAGTGAGGATAAGCTAGAGGCCCAGCCCATACTGTGAGTTTGTATAATCCTGGAAGGGGTCCCTAGGAACAGTCTATGGGTTTCCTTTATTCAAATCCAAGTTAGAAACTGAAAAAAGAAGACTGTATTTGGGGTCAAATAGCAGAAGCTTTACTTTCCTCCCAATCCAATTTCTGGGCCCCAGAAGAGAGGTGCTGGTGTGTCAGAGGTCAGGAGGCAGCTGTTGCCATTCACTTGGTGCTGAAGAACTTAGATAGAGAGTGAAAGGGCAAATCACCCACAGGGAAGCTGCCTTGGCTTGTCTTTCAGTGTTCATTGTCTAAGATTGGTACCAGCTGTTTCTTCTGATTATTATTATTATTTTTGTTTTTACATCCCAGTCATTTCCAGATAGACCCCACCCCCTTCCCCTTCCCAATGTAACAAAGAAAACCACTTGAGCAAAACCAAGCAACCGAACAGTGGCATGTAACAGCATATGTGACACTTCATACCCATTGGCTGTCTGCCTTAGTTTCCTCCACTATAAGATTCTAGGGTCATTGTGGGGACCAAATGAAGTCATATTTGTAAAGAACCGTGCATGGCATATCGTGGCCACTTGTTCTCTTCCCTCCCCAATGAAAGAAGGATGAGCACATTCTGTTTCTCATAGTGTGAAAATGGCCATGCCTCTTACCACAAATATAAACTCCCTGTGTCAGGTACAGCTGAATGGGGGAGTTGACTTGTACGTTAGCAGGTATATATAAGAAACCTCCACAATAAACCCATTGTCCCCAAAAGGGTGAATTTAAGTAGGAAGCTGCTATTTCTTGGAAGTGTTTGTGATTCTCATTAGGGTCTGTTAGCACCTCAAGGAGGTAATTTATCAAAGCCAATACATGGATGTATAGTTCCCAATACTAACTTTAAATATTCTTTTGAAAGAGGGCTTATTAAGATAGTTAAATAAGCAAACCATAAGGTTTTGATGACCATAATAATGGTGACTCACAGCTACTTTTCCCTATGAGGTAGGTGGGACATATCAGTATTTCTGTACCCATTTTACACATGAGGAACTTCTAGCTTGGTGAGGTTAAGTGAATTGTCTATGATCACACAGAGGCAGGATTTAAACTCTGGGTTCCTGTGTCCACATTTGGCTTTCCACCATCCGCCAATGGTTATTGATTTTTATTGATAAGACTATGAGATCTCTTTGGGTAGATTCCTACTTTAGATCATCTCGCCAGTCAAACATGGCCATGGTTGCCATCCTTCCCTTCCTCTTTTATTGTTTTCTCCCTCAGCCCCCCCATCCTAACCATGGAAAGCCCTAGGTTTGCTTTTCTGCCAGTATTTCTTCGGTAGGTAGCCGTGGATTGTGAGGCAAAGAAGCATGGGCCTGCAGCCAGTCCTGGTAGGTGCCAATCCCAGGTGTGGGTGACTTTGGGCCAGTCTCTCTCCCTCTCTGGAAAATGAGGAGCTTGGACTGGAGGATATCATTCCGAATCCCCTCAATAATTTGATGTTTCCCTAATTGTTGTTTAAGCAGTCAGAAATTTTGTTGACGTGATTGCTGAATTCATTCCAACTGTGGAGATAGCTTTTAGGAAACAGGAGGTAGTGGGATTCAAAAGAAGTATGCGCAGAGTTTTAGAGCTGAGTGGGTCCTTGTTGACACAAAAGGAGACAAAGCCTCCAGTTCCTGACGGGATCACCTAGGACAAATCATTTATCCTCTAACTACCTATTTCCTCCTCTCTTGCCTGGAAATAACAGTCTCTGATCTACTTTTCTTCCCAGAATCACTGAGAAAATCAAATGTGAAAATTAGTGCAAGAAGGGGTTATATAGACAAGCTATCGCTAAAGGAAGAGGGGGAGAAGAGCTCATAGCTACAAATTAGTGACAGGAGGGGAAGCAGCATCTAGGGTTTCTGGCCTAACCCAAGGTCCTTTCTTCTTCACTATCTCATTTCCCAGCCCAATAGAAGAAATAGGGAATTTCCCCCCTCAATGAGTAATAATAATGCCTAATATTTATGTGGGGCAGCAGATTAAATGCTAGGCCTGAGTCAGGAAGACAATACCTGAGTTCAAATCTGGCCTCAGATACTTGCCACTGTGTGACCGTGTCTGCCTCAGCTTCCTTATCTGTCAAACAGTGTCTCTGCCCAGAAAACCCCACATGGGGTCAGGAAGAGTTAGACAGGCCTGAAATGACTGAGCCACAATATTTACATAGAGCTTTATAAAGATTGTCTTATTTGAGCCCCTTAACAACTGTGGGAGGTAAAGGCTATTATTTATTATTATTATTATTATTATTATTATTTATATCCACTTTACAATTGAGGAAACCAAGGGACACAGAGGTTAAGTGACTTGCTCAGGGTCACACAAAAAGTATCTAACGTTGGATCAGGTTTTCCTGCCTCCAGACCTAGTGGTCTAGCTGCTTCAGTAAGCCCCATTCATCACTGAAACCCTGTGAAAAACTCCCGTGGATGCCCCAAGTCCTCTGGGAACACCTGCTAAGTGAACCAATCCAGAGTCAAAGGAAACCTCCTGAGAGGTTCCAGTCTCTCATCAACGCAAGCTTTCCCTCCAACAAGACAGGCTACTGCATGGCTGCTCTTCCCTTCCTGGGCTACTGTTCTCCATGATCTCACATACACTCAGCACAGGGAGTCTGCTTACTGCCTTTTCTCTTGATGCCATCAAGAGATACACTGGGTGCCTGGGCTGTCTCATGCTATGCCTCATTCTCCACCCCCCCCCCCCCACTGCAGTGAACAGCCCATCTTTTTTGCACCTCCATTCTTCTGGTGCTTGTTTTTCCTAATTCCTTTTGTATAATGCATTTCAGAGCATGCTCATCCTCACCCTCTTTCCTTTGTACCCCATGGAACTAAAATGGATGTTAACAAGGCTTGAAGATTGTGTCAGGTAGTGGAGGCCAAGAGTGCCTTAGCAGATGTGTCAGTGACTCATGCAAAGCTGTTGGAAAGAAGGAAGTTTCAACTAAAGGAAATGGGAAGTTTGGGATACATATATATAAAGGAACCCATTTCAACAAGAATTCTTTACCAGGAAGCCTTTGCTTCAGAGCTAGATCCCTGAATTCCCTCTTCAGCAAGGATAGACCTCACTGGTTCTTGGAGTAATTTTAAGAACCCAGTTCTGGATCAAGGGTTCAGACAGACCCTTTCCAAGAAAGGTCAGAATTCTTTGTCTCCATTAGATCTAGTCTGACCTTTTCTAAACTATGGATTCAGTCTTTCCAAGCTACACATCCCTCTGAGAATGAAAGTTCTCCAGCTTGATGGAAAATTCTTGGAAGCCTTTAGATTTTGTGGTAGTCTCCTAGTTAGGTATAAAGCACTCAGAATAGAGTTGGCTATATTCCCTCTAATTGTTTTAACAGAACTAGGGCCTGTCTGAATGTTGGTCAGAGTTCACCCAATTGAGTCTAGATTCCAGAAGCCTGTGGGGTTTTGGGTGACAGGCAAGTGTATGGAAAAAAAACAACACACACATCCTGAAAATCGATTCCAAAAGCAAAATCTGGAAGTGAAATGCACCCAGGACAGGCCAGGGGCCAGAGACTTGAAACCACAAAGTATCAGGGCTTAAAGGGACTTCCCATGTTATCTAGTGGAGTCAACTCATCTTTGAGATCATGGGACCTTCAGAGGCCATCTAATCCAACTCTCTCATTTTAACAGTTGAGGAAACTGAGACCCAAGGAGGTAAATTGGATTTCTAATCCACCCCAGTTGTTAGTACTATCTTCTGCTTGAACTTACTGTGTATACACTTTGTGTATATTTATCTAGGCACATCGGGAGAATGGAAGTTCCTTAAGGGTAGAGACTGTTTGGTTTTGGTCTTTTTATCACTGGTCTCTGCCTTACCACTATCCATAGGGCATCCCTCCCAGTAGACTAGCTTTCTAGAGATTTCTTTAGCCAAGAAAACTAAACTTCCCATCAACCCCTTGCCAATAAGGGGCTATAGACTATGATGAGTTAGAAACAAATGGTCTAAAGTCATCAATTAACAAGTGCCAGTTCTGCAGAGTTCTCTCATATATGTGTATTACAGAATATATCACAACCCACTGCAATTTCAGAGACTGAAAATTATATATAGAAATTATATAAATAAATATATGTGTGTGTGTATATATGAACAGGTACATTGTATTAGAAGGAGACATGTTTCTCATGAGGTTCAGGGATGGGCTAGAGCAGTGGTTCTCAACCTTCCTAATGCCGTGACCCTTTAATACTCGTATGTGGGCTTATCTGCATGTGGGTGGCCCCGCCTGAGACAGATAGAGAAGCAGTGTCTTGGTTCCTAAGACCATGGGAAATATGTGTTTTCCGATGGTCTTAGGTGACCCTTGTGAAAGGGTCATTCAACTCCCAAAGGGGTCATGGCCCATGGGTTTAGAACCGCTGGACTATATTGAAGTTCCCCTGGACTTTAACTCCCATAAGACTGTGCCTACATGCAGGGTGAATGTGTCACAAGAATTACAGGGAAGGAGAAAGATGAAAGCTACTGCTAAGTGTTTGTTATTGTAGAAAAAGTGTGGAGGGCAACTGGAGATGGCCATGATGAGCCCAGCTGAAGGAAAGAGCCACAAGGACAATCAGAACAAGAAAGCAAATGGCAGACACTGGTAGGAATGGGTTTTTGACTTGGGAAGGCAAAACTTTCTGTACTGACAGTCTCATTCCACATTGGACCAGAGTCTTAACGGAGATTGTTTCTCAAGTACTCTTGAGGGAAAGAGAAGAGATTTTATTTACTTAGGAATATGGATGTCACTGTTCCCGTGTTAGTTTTTTGTTTGCTTCAATCTTGATTGAATATTTTAAAAAATTAATTTATTTTTAGTTTTCAACATTCATTTCCACAAGATTTTGAGTTACAGTTTTTCTCTTCCTGTCTTTCCCCTACCCCCCAACCCAAAATAGCGAGCCTACAGAATACCCCGTCCCCCAATCTGTTCTATCTTATATCCTCCCCCTTCACCCCCCCCACCTTCCTAATAGGGCAAGATGGGTTTCTATACCCCAGTACCTGTGTATCTCATTTCCCAGTTGCATGTAAAAAATTTTTTTAAAACATTTGTTTTTAAAACTTTGAGTTCCAGAATTTTTCGCCTCTTCCCTCCTCACCCACCCCCACTGGGAAGATAAGCAATTCAATATAGGTTGTACATGTGTAGTAACCCAAATCATTTCCATAGTAGTTATATTGTAGAAGACTAACTATATTTCCCTCCAACCTATCCTGCCCCCCCCACTTATTCTATTTTCTCCTTTGACCCTTTTCCTTTTAAAAAAAATGTTTGCTTCTAACTACTCTCTCCCCCAATCTTCCCTCCCTTCTATCATCCCCACTCTTATCACCTGCCCTGCTATTTTCCTGTAGGGCAGTGGTTCTCAACCTGTGGGTCCTAACCCCTTTGAGGGTCTAATGACTTTTTCACAGGGGTCACCTAAGACCATTGGAAAACACATATTTCTGATGGTCTTAGGAACCAAGACACCACTCCTCTGTCCATCTCCAGGCAGGTCCACCCACATGCAGATATGCCCACATACACCCACATATGAGTATTAAAGGGTCCTGGTATTAGGAAGGTTGAAAACCACTGCTGTAGGGTAAGATGTTCAATCAAGTGTGTGTTATTCCCTCCTTAGGTCAAATTCAATGAGAACAAGGTTGTCCCATTCCCTTTCACTTTCTGCTCTTCCCCTCCATTGTAACAATTTTCTCTTGACTCTTTTATATGAGATAATTTACCCTAGTCTATTTCTCCCTTTCTCCTTCTCTTATTATATTCCTCTCTCACCTCTTAACTTTATTTTTTGTATATGATCCCTTCATACTCAACTCGTCCTGTGCCCTCTGTCTATGTTTACATGTACATACAGATGCCCACACTCACATATATATTTATATACACATACATCCTCCTATACATACATATATATTCCCTTTAGCTATCTTCATACTGAGAAAAGTCTTATGAGTTACAATGTATCAAGTAAGAGAACTGGAGTAATATAAATAGTTGAACTTTAATAGGTTCCTTATGATTTCTTTTCCCTGTTTACCTTCTCATGCTTTTCTTGCTTCTTGTATTTGAGGGTCAGATTTTCTATTCAAGTATGGTTTTTTTCATCAAGAATACTTGAAAGTCCTCTATTTCACTGAACGACCATGTTTTTCTGAAACATTTTCGTGAAACATGCCTGAAACATTATACTCATTTTTCTGGGTAGGTGATTCTTGGTTTTTGTCCTAGCTCCTTTGATCTCTGGAATATCATATTCCAAGCCCTTCAGTCCCTTAATTTAGAAGCTGCTAGGTCTTATGTTATCCTGATTGTGTTTCTACAATACTCAAATTGTTTCTTCCTGACTACTTGCAGTGTTTTCTCCTTGATCAGGGAACTCTGGGATTTGGCTATAATATTCCTAGGAGTTTTCTTTTTGGGATCTTTTTCAGTAGGTGATTGGTGAATTTTTTCCATTTCTATTTTGCCTTCTGGTTCTAGAATACCAGGGCAATTTTTCTTGAGAATTTCTTGAAAGATAGTTTCTAGACTCTTTTTTTGATCATGGCTTTCAGGTAGACCAACAATTTTAAAATTATCTCTCCTGGATCTATTTTCCAGGTCTATGGTTTTTCCAGTGAGATATTTCACATTGCCCTCTATTTTTAAAATTTGTTTGGATCTGTTTTATGGTATCTTGATTTCTCATAAAGCTTCCAGTTGCTCCAATCTAATATTGAAAGAGTCATTCTCTTCACTGAGTTTTTGAAATTTCTTTTTTTATTTGGCAAATTTGGATTTTTAAGGCATTCTTCTCCTCATTGGCTTTTTGGGCCTCTTTTGGCATTTGAGTTAGTCTAATTTTTAAAGTGTTACTTTCTTTTGTATTTTTTTGGTCTCCTTTAGCTGGCTGTTGACTCACTTTTCATGATTTTCTTGCATCACTCTCATTTCTCTTTCCAATTTTTCCTCCACTTCTCTTACTTGATTTTCAGAATCCTTCTTGAGCTTCTCCATGACCTGTAACCAGTTCATATTTTTCTTGAGGCTTTTGATTCAGGAGTTTTGACTTCACTGTCTTCCTCCTGCTCCATGCCTTGATCCTTTTTGTCCACAAAAAGGATTCTATTGTCTGTTTGTGATTCCATTGCTTGCTCATGGCAGCCAATTATTTGACTTTTGAGCCCTTTGCCATGGTAGAACTCTGCTTCCAAAATGGAGAGAGCTATGTCCCAAATTGCTGGGGTTTTTGTGGCTGCTGGAGCTATTAGATGGGTGCCCTCTCTACAGCCCCTACATGCTCTGGCTCACTGGTCATACACCCCAGGACTACCACCCAAGATCATGATCCAGATCCAAGCAGGTCAAAGCAAGAGTGATTACCCTCTGGATGGTCACTTGGTCGCTCTACAATCTGCAGGCCAGGAGCTCTGGAAGCAGCCATGCAGCAGTGGCTGCAGCCACTGTGCCTCTTCCACTTCTCACTCTGGGGGTAGCAGCAGAAGTGCGCTCCCCCTGTTTAAACAAAGTTCCACACTGACCTTTTACTTTGTCTTTGGCATTTGTGGATTAAGAAATCTGGAAACTGCTACAGCTGCTGGTGATCCACATTCCCAAGGTCCATTCCAGCCGCTGCTGGTCAGGGCCACCCTGGGGCTAAAACTACAGGCTCACGAGGGGCTGGGACTGGCTCCTAGCATGCTGTGATGGACCCTTCCTGCTGGCCTGCCAGGCTTCCTTCAGTGGGAGATTTGTTTCTCTCTGTCATTTTGTGAGTTCTGTAGCTCTAAAGTTTGTTTAGAGTCATTTTTACAAGTATTGGAGGAGGTAGAAGCTGGAGCCATGTGGAAGTCCTGTTCCTACTCCACTATCTTGGCTCTGCTCCGCCGCCCTCCCCAATTGAATATTTTATTAGGCCAATGTTTCCTTTGGCTTGGGTCCTGTTATCATAGTGGCCAATTGTGAATATCTATAAAGTTCCCATTTTCAAACTAGGTAGAGGCAGATGAATCCCAGAATCACAAAGCATGAGCATCAGAAGGGACCTCAGCAGCCAATTGCATCCAATCCATTCATGAAATGATCAGCCCAGTGGCTGACCAAAAAGCAGCAGTCATCCAGCCTCTTCTGAGATGGTTCTCATTGTGACCAAGTCTCTTCTGACATCAGCTGAAATTGGCTTCTTTGCTTCTTCCCCCAGAGATCACACACTCTCCTCCATTGCTCCCATACTCCTTGTGGAGCCCAAGTGGACTGGTACATGGGTTACAATGAGCAAACTGACCAGAGGGGCTGAGGAGGAGTGGGGTCTTGAACTTATTCA
This sequence comes from Pseudocheirus occidentalis, assembly GCA_028646575.1. NCBI lineage: Eukaryota > Metazoa > Chordata > Mammalia > Diprotodontia > Pseudocheiridae > Pseudocheirus > Pseudocheirus occidentalis. The sequence continues at coordinate 5,132,878 of CM053602.1, read as the reverse complement.
GAACAGTTGACTCTAAGCTGTCTGAAAGCATTACAGGTGTGAGTAGGAGCCCTTCCACTGCCTCACTTCTTGTTGCCTTAGTTTCTTCATCTATAAAATGGGACTGATAGTTGCTGTTCTTCCTCCCCAACAAGATCAACCTAAGAATGAGATGAGATCATGTGTGTGAAAGGACTTGACAAAGAATCAAGGACAATATTTATGCAAGTCGTTATTAGAAAGAGAATGCTTATGATCGTAGGTAGGGTCAGGGAGCAGCATTGGGGGGAGGGGAAATGGGCTCCTTTCTTGTTTCCATCAAAGCCCAGACAATAGTTATAGTGAGGAAGCAGGACTCCCAGGAGTATTTCCCAGACACCCTTCCTTAGCATTTCTGCATCCTGGTGTTCAAACAAAGGAGAGGACATTCTTCTTGCTTGACACAAAACCCTGCCTGTCCATCAGGAGCTCAATTCTGATTCTGACCAGTGTTGTTTAAGTTATTATTTCTAGGGAATTCCTCCCTGTCCCCCACTACTCTTAGGAGCAGAGAAAATACATGATTGATGCCTACCCATAAACAGAATGCTCAAAGATAGATATCGGTGCAGTGGAGGGAGCATGGGATCCAGCCTTAGAAGACTGCCCCTTAATGCTTGTGTGACCTTAGCTGAGTCATTGAACTTCTCTGGGCCTCAGTACCCTCTTCTAAAATGAAGGAATCCCTTCCATTTCAAAATCTCTAATCCCATGTCAAACCCGGAGGAGTCACATACCTGAAAGGATGGAGAAAATAATTTTTGAGTTCTAAAGCCAGAGATAGTGCCTATTTATTTTCCTGAGTGCCTGGATATTTTAAAGTTGCTTCTAAACCCCAACCCCACTCCCACTACTGCTCAGATTCTTGTGGAAGAAATTCCTAAAGGCTTCCAATATCACAGAATCATAGATGTTGATGTGCCGGGGATCTTAGAAGAGAACTCATCCAACTACCTCCTTCTACCGATGAGGAAACCTGGGATCCCCAGCTGGTTTCCCATCTAAGCACCAACTAGGGGCCATCTTTTGGGCCTCTTTAAACTCTTTGGCTTTTGATTTTTTCCCATCTAAGTCAGATGGGATATTTTCTGAAAGGTGGTGCCTGTCTACCCACCAGAGCCCCATCTTGATGCCATTTTTAAAAAAAAAATCCAGAACTCAAAGCAGGTTTTCTTCATTTTTCCCACTTGCATAGTCAAACCTGTTCCCCACTCTCAGTGAAAGAGAAATGTCAAAGGAAAGCAATGGAGTGGTGCACAGAGAGAACAGCTGGCCCAGAATGCTCTTGGGCATGGCCAGGACTCCAGTCCCTCGAGGATTATTTGCAGACTGTCTTTTAGTGATTCAGCTGTTTTCTGGCTGCCAGAAGAGACCTGGTCAGCTGTTTGCCAAATGCTGTCTGCTTCAGACCACACTTGTTTTTATTCTCCTGCCTGTTGGCATGAAGGGCCTAGGAAGGGACTACTTCTGAAGTAAGAAAACCAGAGTCATGTGCCCTTATGGTTCTCTCTACCCCGTACCCTGCCCTGGAGAGACCAGACAGTGCAAAATTAGGAAATGATGTCTCATACAAGCTCTGAGAGGAAAGGGAGAATAGCTAGGCAGGCTGGGCCCCTCTCATCTCAATATGCAAGAACAGTTTCAACTCTGATTCTCAAGTCTATTGGTATAGTAGAGTGGGTACAGGATTAGAGACCTTGGTTCAAGCCTAGGTTCTACGTGACCTTGGGTTTGTCACTTAGCTTGGATGTTTCATCATCTGTTAAAATGAGCAAGTTGGATTAGATTGCCTCTGAGGTACCTTCCTGTTCAAGATCAAATACCCTGTGATCCTTAGGTATTGGGGACAGTTCCATTTAGCAATTTAACATCTATTAGCTTTTACAAAGAAATATTTATTTCAATGATATAGCAAGAACAAAGGTACCAACATTTTCTGAATACCTCTGGGATATATGCTCCCTATACCTCAGGCTCTGGGGGGTTCAAAACTTGGCTCTGTTCCTACATGTCATTGGGTGCCATCAAATTTATGTGCAGAGTCAGCATGACTGGGGGGGGAGGCCTTTAGTTGGCTTGGGGTTCCAAAAGTAGCCCCAGAACACAGCAACTGGGGCCACCAATGCTGTGTTGGCTGCAAAACCTGGTCTAGATTTGGATAACTGGTTCCCAATGTCCTGTTCTTCTGACCTTTGAAGATGATGGGGTTTGTTGTGGAGGAAATATCTCCTCCCTGAGTTCATGTGGTCGGTAGCTGCTGCTAAATATATATTTACCACAACACAGAAATTATGGCAGTAAAAACCAAGGTTTTATTATTATGCTTAAGCATAGGTTCAGGCCTCAGCGAAAACCTGAACAATCATGAGGATTCTGACGTGGTTTCTTATAGGAGACATTATGTCAGAGTGACAGAGAAATAATTCATTTACCTATCGCAACCTTGATCATAAAAGTTAAAGCTAAGATAGCTCCATAATCCCATACTTCCTTCAATGTCATAAAAGTTGGAACAACTTAAACAGAGTCATAATCTCATACCTCCCGTGAGGAAATAAACCTTGTCAAATAAACTCAATGGGTAAATTAAGTCAGGCTACAGATGAAGCTACCTGGAGAGGATTCACAAATAGGCTGATTGAGGAGGATTTACCTGTTGCCAAGGAGTCAGGGACAGTTGAAGTTCTTCCTCTGGCTTCTTATTTAAGGACTGTTTAAGCCTGTAAGTGAATTTTTACATCCCATAGGACTGGTTTTGGTTAGGTGAGGTTACTATTAACCAACAGAGGCAGGAGGAATAAAAGGAGATGAGAAAGTCCCATAATGGCTCTGTGTATATGTCCTGAGATTCCCATTATTCTTATAACCTCAAATCATGTGTTGAAGGGTAACTTCATTCAGAACTTGTCACCCCCTTAGCAAAAATAATCAGGCTACCTATGTAGCACCAACCTTGTTGGACAAGGTTTACTTTGGAGTAGAATTCAAGCTCCTCAAGGGCAGTACTTCTTCCATTGTGGTTTTTGTACATCCCAGGTGCTTTAATAAATGATTGGAGAAATGAACTCTCAAATTTGATGGTTGTTGGGGTAGTTCTGAGACCAAAGGAAGGAAAAGAATTGAGAGGAGACAAAAAGACTGAATAACTGAGCTTGGGGTCATCATTGTCCTGCCCTCTCACTTGATGTATAAGTTGAGTCCTGAGAACTGAGAAGTGAGCTGCCTTGTCCAGGTCATGCTGATGGCTATGACTCCAAAGCCAATTTTTTCTCTGACTTTGTCTTTTGGTCCCTCAGAATGTCTGCCCAGCCCCCACTCCATTTCTTCTAACGAAGGAAAACAGATGAACAAAAAAAATTAAGAGAAAAGATACCATGACAACATCTGCCAAAGTATATAACATTTTGTCTCCTTGCTCCCCACCTGTCGATTTCATTATCTCTTTAATTACAAAGCTGCTGGGCTTCCTTTTCACGCACATAATTGTCATTATAATCCTGTGTCAGAATTGCCATGGAGATGGAGACGGTTTCCTCAAATCCACTGGTCACTAACATCAAGGGACTAAGACCTCTGGGATTGTTCATGGAGAATCCTGGGAGAAAGAAAGGGAAGAAGCCAGGTCCAGAGGTAGAGTTTGTCTTGTTACCATATGAACTTTTTGTGCCTTGGTGTTAGGCACTGGTCTGTGATCCTCTGAGCTTCTTTTCAAAGACTCTGAGAGGTAGAAAGAATGTGTGACCAGTGAGTATGGTGCTGATATGACCAGGTTTGGTGAGATGTCCCCAATTGCTCTCACCTAAGACTGCCCCAACCTCTTACTAAAAGAAGAAGGATTCAGAGCAGCCAGATCTCTTTGGAAGTTGACAGCATTCCTTTGTTCTCCAATCCCCCTACTTTTCTATTTTCCCCTCATTACCCATTGTTTTATAAAGAAATGAGTGGCCTTGGGTGTATGGTTCACATTCTCAACAGCAAATGGGAGGGAGGAGCAATTTGAGAAAAAAGACAGGACTTAGCCTGTACCTAGAATGAAGTGCAGGATGGGAAAGAGCAGGATACTGATGATGCCCCACAGGACGGAAATCCTGAACTGGGTGAGGCAGGACAAGTAGGAGGCAAAAGGAGATGTCTGGTATCCTCTAGACTAGAGGAGATTGGTCAGCTAGTCTGGGATGAAGAGAAAAAAGAGCAATGCCTTTCTTGAATCCTTTACCAGTGTGACCTGAGTTCCCTTCCTAGTGCTACCTCCCGTCAAGAATGAGATATGCCTCTTATTCTACTCTCTCAAGCCCAACACTCATCACCCCAGTATTTTATATTCTAGGTAGAGGCTTGCTCCCAGGGAGGAGTTATTAGCGCCCTCTCTCCCTCTCTCTCTCTCTCTCTCTCTCTCTCTCTCCCCCTCCCCCTCTCCCTCTCCCTCTCCCTCTCCGTCTCTCTCTCTCTCTCTCTCTCTCTCTCTCTCTCTCTCTCTCTCTCTCTCTGACATTAGTCAGTTTAATATGTGTCCACTCTCTAGCCCCATCTTCCCTGATTCATCTTACATATGGTAGGCAAGCTCCTTATTCATTCTTGCATAGTAAGTGTGTATATTGTTTTCCTGTCTCTTCTTGATTGTCTCTACAGCAGTTCATGTGTGTCTTCCCATGTTTCTCTGTATTCCTCATAGCTGTCTGTCATTTCTCAGTGCCCAAGAATATCCTGGGGCATTCATGTTCCAATTAATAGGAATTTTTTTGGTTTCCCAAACCCACAGGTTGGTCCACTGCACCATGCTGCTCCTTTCAATCGATAGAATATCTTCACCATTGGGACTTCTCAGGATAGGGCAGATGAGGCAAACTATGGAAATGTAGCCCCAGCAGTCAACTGCTACTTTTATTTTAAAGGTGCAAACAAATGAAAATACAAGCTGGAATCACTTTATTTCATTGTGAAAGGACAATAAACTCTTCTAGGTGGAGTTATCAGACTTTTACCAGTGTAGAACAGTTAACTGTATTTGAATGAGCATTGTAAGAGGGAGGGAACCTGACCTCAGATGTCTAACAGGCCTTTATTAGGCAGACTAGAATATCGAGCACACTATTTCAACAAGAGCCAATTGTGGAAAAACACTTTGGAGGCATGACATTGATGAGGTGCAAAGTGAAATTGACCAGGGCCTGTGGATTCTGAGCAGGTACGGAGATTCTATAGAAATATGCTTAGGAAGAACAAGGCTCATTTCAACTGGGGACTCACGGCGGGAGGAGGACAGGAGCACTGCCCCTTGCTGGAACCTCAGGAGTGCAGATCTGGTCTCTCAGTTCTGAAGTTCCATAACCTTATACTTTGGCTTATCATGGCATGATCAGACCTCAGGGGAAATTGGCTTATGTCACTCAAATTTCCATGAGACTCAGTTGGACCAGAAAGCTGATTCCTTCATTTGTAGATGTTGGTAGGCATATCTGGCATGAGAATGGAAACAAATTTGAAACAAACTGAAAATTCAAACAAAATTGAAACAAATGCACAGGACATTGTTTTTCTGGAGGAAATATGCAGGAAAACAACCGACCAGAAAGCTCTAGCACTATTCGAGACACAGGAATATAGTTAAGCTGTAGTGTATGAGCATAATGGAAAATTAGTTATTAGAGAGGCAGTATGTCCCAGTGGATAGAGACTGACCTCAGTTAGGAAGATCTGGGTTCAAATCTCACCTCTGCTACTTAGTAGTTATAGGCTCTTGGGCAAGTCACTTAACATCTCAGTGCTTCCCTTTTCTCATCTATAAAATGGAGATAATAGAGTCTACCTCAAAGGGTAGTTGGGAAGGCCAAATGAAATGACACACATACATATAGACACATACATATATATATATATATACATATATGTGTGTATATAAAATCTGCACTTGGGAATGGAAGTGGTGTTGACACGCTGAATGTTTGATACCTATGGTTTAGAGAAATCTATGAAGATGTGAATGAACTGATGTAGAGTGAAGTGAGCAGAACCCAGAGAACACTCTATACAGTGACTTCAACAAGGCAAACAAAGGTAGTTATGAGGCCAACAAAACTTTGGGCAAATATAACAGACACTAGTCATGCCATAGTCTCAAAGGTAAAAGACATATCTTTCCTTTCTGTTACCAGTCTATACACTATAAACATGAGAAATTGCATCACTTTTCAAATGGGACATCACAATCACACTGTTAGGCAACTTTAACTTAACTGTCTTTGGGAAATGTTCTTTGTAGCAGGCTTATTTGGGTATTTATTGGAACGCGTTTATTGTATCTAGACAAAACAACAATTTGTAAAAAAGTAATGAATTTGAAATCAGTGTATGGAGTAGAATCTTACCTTTGTGCCTTGCCTTTGTGACCTTTGGCAAGTCACTTAACCTCTTTGGCTCTCTCAGTTTTCCTACCTGCAAAATGAGTAGTTTAGACTAGATGTATTCTAAGGTCCTCTCCAGAATAGAAGTATGTACTAGGCACTGGAGATACCAAGACAAAAATGAAACAATCTCTACCTTCGATGAGCTTACTTTCATTTGGAGGAGTTATATCCTGTGGCTTACATTCCATTTTATGAATGCAGAATCAAAAACAAGGGAGGAGAATTGCCTAGAATCAGAAGAGTCAGAACCACTGAACAAGAACTGGTTGTCTCAAGCTTCTCTTTTCTGATGCTCCAAGTTGTGCTCCTTAACATCCTTAGCACCGCTCTCTCCTCACCCACTGTTCCTGGTACTTTTGCAATGTTAAATCAGGTATTTTAAGTTTACATAGAGCCCGCGTTAGAGGGTGCACTTCTCTCAAATGCAGCAGCAGAATGTGTGTGAGTTCCAATTATGTCCAGGCAAAGAGAGCCCTGCCTTCCGAGCCTTCAGCCTGCCTGAACACTCCACAGACTCCATTGGGAAAAGGTCAGATATACTCGCTGCAGGGAAAAATCAAAAAGACAAGAATAATAATGCCATTTTCACCTTGGGAACTATGCCAAACAATAGAATAGCACCACCAGTGTCCCTCTACCACTCCATAAAGGAGGAAAGAGCAATGACCTCATGGCTTGCCCCTAAAGCAAAGGCAGTGCCAGTGGTTCCATTGCATCACCCTACAACCACCTAAATTAGTCTTCTTCATATGCTCCAGTCTGGAGGCAATGAATGAAGAGGCACAAGGTGGCTGTAAACTGGCTGCAACAGATTAGAAATGAGCAATAATGCAGAAGGGATGTAAATGACGTGGTCAGAGAAACATCTGCTCTAAAAGGAGAGAGAGCAAGGTATGATCAGACAGCCTGTGTGTGCCTTTGGTAGACATATGATGTCAAGAAAATGAAGGGAAGACTTCCCACTGCATTAGGTGGACCCCTCAGGCCTCACGTACAACATGATATATTGTCCTTGCTCAAGCATTTTTCAGTCATGTCTGACTCTCTGTGAGGTTTACTTGGCAGAGATATTAGAGGGCTTTGCCATTTCTTTCTCCAGCTCATTTTACACATGAAATAGCTGAGGCAAACAGGGTGAAGTGACTTGTCCAGGGTCTCATAGCTAGACAGAGCCTGAAGTCACACTTGAACTCAGGAAGATGAGTTTTCCTGCTCTCAGGCCCAGTTTATCTAAACATCACAGCTGTCTAAATAGCATGATACAGTAAAGGCATTGCAGAGGTACAGACAAGGTGCTGTGGTAGGTTTGCAGAAGTTGATACAGGGAAGGAAGAAAAGGACCCTGAACACTTGGAGCTAAGTAATTATGAGGTCCTGCTTAGAGAGGAGGAGTTGGCCCTCTCCAGAGGAAGCAGCTTCTTATATTCCAAAGAATGATGGCATGATCAGTTGGTGCCATGTGGAGTGGGATCATTCTGCAATGAGAGGAACAAGAGAAAACTCATGGTGGTTACTGATTCCCCAATGAATGGTTAACCAGTAAACTTCGACTAAACAATCCAGAGGTCTATTGTTTTCCAGGGCTGTTGTATCTGGGATGTGCTAGAGAACCCCCCTGAGACTTGCTAGACATGACGAATACTACCCTCTTCTGGTGATTCACTTAGGAACAAATGCTGCTGCCTGAAGGAACTTTGAAAGCATTGCTCGGGATTATGAAGTCCTGGGCAAGAAAGTGAAGAGCTCGGGGGCACAGGTGGTGTTTTCATCACTGCTGCTGATTGAAGAGAGAGGCTCACTTGGGAAGGGAACAGCTGCTTAAGAACTTGGTGTCTGAGAATGAAATTGCAATTTGTGGAAAACAGCTTAAAATAAAGCAAGATTGACTGTTGGTCTAATGGGGAGTAAAACTATATTTGCCAGAAATATTTGAATCCGATCAAAAGGGCTTAAAAATGAAAAGGGAGGAGGGAGAGAGAAAATTGTCCACATCTAGCTGTGAAACCAGATACTATGGAGAAAAGTAGGTATAATATAAGAAGAAGAATATCATTAGATAGGACCAGTAATTCATAAGAGATAACATCCTAGGACAAAACCAGCAATAACCCTAACCCTAAATGCCTCAAGTGTTTCTATATGCCCAAATACACAAGGTCTAGGTAAGAAGCAAGGTATACTAGAGATGCTAACGCACAGAAAGAAATCTTACCAGACAGTAGTTATCACTGAGACTCATGCATGAAATGTAGCTCTAGAAGTATACACCTTATTTAAGTGGAACCAAGTATATAAAATTGCATGTTTAGAAGATATAGCCATGTCTGGAGATGTAGGTGCTGGATGAAGGGCTGCTAATAAATCCTTGAATTGCCTCAATGATTCCATCATCCAAAAGGTAAGAAAAATGATGGGCAATTGCAACTCTCAAATGTCAGAATATTCAGCTGTTGCTGAAATAAAGATGATCAACATTGATCATAGCCAGACAAATTCTGCCACATGAACTAGATCTGGGGAGGACACATTTCAAAGGGCTTTCAGAGAACCCCATATCTGCAAACTATAAAGTGATGCGTCCTGGTAGAAACAAATGATGCCATGATATCGGGGCCAAAAGACCTTGCGTCCGTGTAAGGATGAAGACTGACTTCTGAATGACACTGAAAAATATGTGTGGAAGTACTGCAGTCACTTCTGGATGCCATAAAGACAAGCTGGATGTGAAGACGCTCAGAGATCGTGACATGGGACTGTCGACTATATAGGGCTGAATAACTGGATGATGTTACTTCAAATGGATCAGAGGGCTGAGCACTTCTGGTGGGTCTGCATGCCTGTAGATCCATTCACACTTCTTAGAAGATAAGAAAGTAAGTCTCAGAGTCCAGTGATTTGATTGGTTCATCCCTCTCTAGGCTCTGCTGCTTGCTTATCTCTATATCTTTCTCTCATCTGCCATAGAAATCCATTCACCCTGAAAGCTCATGCTACCCAAGACTACTTCTCACATTGGAAGTGCCCTTTCTATCCTATCTCCCCATTCTCACCTTCCGATTGGCTGGGGTCTCCCAGAACCTGTCATTTAAGGAGGAGGCCCAGGCCAAAGATATCTTTATCTTCTTCCTGGCAGTATGACTGAGTCAGCGCCACAGGAGTTTCTTTACTGTCCCCCAATGCTGAGTCACTTCTTCTCCCTCCCGTTTTCAACTCACATTTCTATATCACATTCCCCCATTAGAATGGAAACTCCTTGAGGACAGGAACCAACTCTGCTTGTGTTTGTATTCCCAGTGCTTAACACAGTGCTAGGCACATAGTAAGGCTTAATGAGGGGCAGTTAGGTGGTATAGTGGATAGAGCACTGGGCCTGTAGTCAGAAATATCTGAGTTCAAATCTGTCCTCAGACATTTACTAGCTGTGTGACCCTGGGCAAATCACTTAACCCCTCTTTACCTTAGTTCCTCATCTGAAAATTGGGGACACACTGGAGAAGGAAATGGCAAATCACTCCAGTGTCTTTGCCAAGAAAACCCTATGGACAAAAGGCCATGGGGTCACATCGAGTTGGACAGGATGGAACAACAGCAACAACAAGAGATAATAAATGCTTGTTGACTGACTGAATCAGTCTGGTTACTGATGTCAGTTGGAGCCACTCATTTGTACTGGACCTGTTGGAGGAGAGTCAAATTGCTATCTTCAAGATGCACGGCCAATCTAAGAGCAGCCCTGGACGTTGGCATGGATGCATGCTTTCCAAGTTCTTTTTCTGGTCATGGGTTTCAGGTAGACCAATAATTTCAAATTGTCTTTCCTGGATTTATTTTCCAGGTCAGTGGTTTTTTCAAGGAGATATTTCACATTGCTTTCTATTTTTTCATTTTTTTGG
>CM053602.1:5077882-5105293 GCA_028646575.1 Pseudocheirus occidentalis | reverse complement strand
AACTCAGGACACAGGACTTGCTCCTAGCTTTTAATGAGAGTACATTCTCTATGCCGGGTGCAGCTGAAACTCTGCCTTCTTGGTAGCCTGTATTTAAATCCTTTCTCCAGGGCCCCTTAGGGCCCCTCCCCTGGCTATGCCCTCGCTACAGCAAGCCAATCGTGCATCACCCTGAAGGTGGAGAGATACTTTTCTCCCACATGTGCAATCCTGCATATTGCAAACAGGTGCAGTCTTCACATTCCACCCCCAGGTGATCACGTGCACTCCTGTCAGCTGAGGACCAGTTCAACCCATCACATCTCACATGAAGTATCAACGACCCACTTTAGGAGTCTCCACCCTACGTGAGGTATCAGAGACCTAACAGGACAGAAAGCTGGCCTTGAAGCTAGGAAGACGAGAATTTAAGTCTTGCCTCTATGAGATGGTCAAGTCATTTAACTTCTGAGTACTCAGGGCAGATATGACTCTTAAGTTGAGAAGGAGGTGCCAACCTGCATTGGTAGAGAGAATTTCTTTCTGTGAGAGTTCCCTATAACACCAGTGAAATCATAGCTGGACCCTTTCCTCATCTGGTCCAAATTACCACTACACTAAATGGCACAGTGGATAGAGCTCCAGGCCTGGAGTCAGGAGGACCCAAGTTCTAAGGTGGCCTCAGATACTTCCTAGCTGCTTGACCCTGGGCAAGTCACATAATCTTGTTTGCCTGACTTTCCTCCTCTGTAAAATGAGCTGGAGAAGGAAATGGCAAAACACTTCAGTATTTTTGCCCCCCAAAAACCCAAACACGGCCATGAAGTATTGGACATGACTGAAACAACTCAACAACAAAAGTGGCTGGTTACTAGTTTCAAAAGTCTGTTTTCAGTGGTTTCTACAGTTACCCATGGTGCACTGGGGTAGCATTTGCCAGTATTTGCTCATGAGGTACAGGAATGCCACAAGCTCATTTTGGCGGTGTGTGATAGGTGCCAAACACGTTGACACAATCATCAATGTAGTTTCATTGATTCCTAAACTGTTAGAGTCCGGAAAGACCTTGGAGGTCATCTGGGCTAACCTGTCATGTAACATATGGGCAGACTGAGGCTCAGAGAGGTGACTCGACTGATCCTGCTCCAACATTCTATGATTTGAATTGAATGGAAGATGGTGATGTGTAAGTCAGAATGAAGCCCACCTGGTCTGTACTCCCTTCTCCTTGCCTCCATGAACTTGCAAGAGTGAGAGCCCCACAGAGAAGCTTCCCTGCCCAGCAGCTCAAAGTGGCCATTTCTCTGTTGTCCATTTGAACTCAATGTGTCAACAATTGAAAGGTGCTCAAGGGTCAGGGCGCCCCCTAGCAGAGAATAGGCCCACATGCTCAGGAACATGGAAATGGACTCAAAGCCTGGTTTTCAACATCTTTATTTAGCTTGTGTACACATTACAGAAAGTGCTCCACCTTAGAATGCAGCTACCTCTAAATCTCTACAAAGCCTTGTTAAGGTCCAGTGCCAGTTAATGTGAAACAAAATGCCAAATGGTCTGTCCCAGCTGGTTCAATGGCAAGGTCAAGTTCAGCTGGACTGAGTGACTGCTCTCCCAAGGCTATGGCAGAGCACCCCTGTGGACTAGTTTAATGATGAAGCACAATCTCAAATGGATTCCCGTTTGAATGAACAAGTAACTTCAGAATGAACAAGCCCTTTGCTGCTCCAGGGCAGCCGAAGAGGAAAGAACAGAGGAGCTAGCATCAAGAGCCAGGAGGCTCCTTCCCCCTTCTGTCTCCTGTCTCACCTGATAACTTTTCTAATAAAGGAACATGAATAGAGGGCCCACAGGAACTTTATTCCTCAGGGTATATGTGTAGACACAACAGTAATGGATTACTGAGACTGCAGCATCAAGTGGAAAGTCAATGGTAGCAAACTATGGGAAGACAAATCACTATCTCTGGCAAAACAAATGCATTAAACAACTCCTGACTTTGTACTATCATAGCCGTGAACATTTAAGGCAGTGTGACGGTTCTGCTCCCAGGTCTGGTAACTGCAAAATCCCCTCTGATGCTCTTCAGACCAGAGAATCTCTCATTGAGGGTAATTTTAGTCTGTGGAAGAGGAGAAATGTCTTCTATTAGTCCTTGTGATTTAACAGTTGTAAACACTCCCCAAATGTCCGCAGAACCTGGCCACCTAAGCAGAAGGGAGGGGGTGAAGGGGAGTGACCAGACCACGCCAGAGAAGAGCTCTGGGTTACCAGACAGAGGATGACCTCGCCCTCTCCTTTCCTATCACGGTCATTGTTCTGCCTCTGGCTAAGGCAACATGGGAAGTCTCCATGAGAAGAAGTGTGTCGACCTGCCTCTGGCCTTCCAGTGTGGTGGTCTGATGCCCTCCACCCCAGGCAGGTTCTTTCCTATGTCAAGGAACTCAAAGCACTTTGTCTCTTAACCTCCTCCCTCCCCTTGTTAGGGAGCAGCAGAAGAGCAGCATGAATGGAAGATTTCTTTAAAATGAGAGTGAAATTCCACATACTTTTGGAGGCTCCAACTCTGCTTATTGCACCCCTTCCCCACTATTCAAAAACTCCTCTATCTTTTCAGATGCAGCTTAAAGCAAAGCAAAGCTAAGAACAACCAGGGAGCTGCAATCTTCCCGAACCTTACAGGGCTGGGATGAAGCCTTCATGCCACCAGTAAAGCAAGTCTTGGAGCACATTTATGTATGTTTGCTCCCTATTAAACTTGGTGCCCCAAAGTGCCCAAGTATATGTCCTAAACTACACCCCATCATGGACCCTCACTTCCAGCCAGGCTTGTCCCTCACACATGCCTGCTAACCTCCACACCTTTGCTTGTATTGTGGCACCCATCTTCTAATCTTTCTTTAAAGCTTGGGTCATTCATGAGACTCTTTCCGACCACATCAGAGAACAGTGCTCTCTTTCCTCCTCAAACTCCATGAACTGTCTGAACCATTCTTGAAGCTCATGGCCTGTTGCGTGGCAGAGGAATAGATCTTATTTCCCCTGCCAGACCAGGCAGCTACAGTACACAGGGTGCAGGGCCTGGATTCAAAAAGCCCAAAGTTCAAAATTGACCTCAGAGACTGACTGACCCTGGGCAAGGCTCTTCACCTTTGCCTCAATTTTCTTGTCTGTAAAATGGGGTTACAAGAGCATCTACTATGAGGGTTAAATGGGATCATATCTGCACAGCACTTAGCCTAGGTACTGCCTTTCATATCAGACTGCAGGTGCCACAGAGGCAGGGCCCGTGGGCTCCTTATTTTAACAGCATCAGCTGGGAGTCACACGATGCTTGATGGTTTAACAAATATTCACGATCCACAACTCAGAAAAGTCACATAGAAGGCAAAAATCATTCTGGTTAACTGAAGTTTTGCTGTATTATTCAATAGGAGTACATCTTCTATAATCCCAGAAGAGCCTGAAGTAAACATGGGATTTTTCCCTGGCACCTTGTAAACAAGCTCCATAGCTAATTTCGTCTGCCATACCTGATTGGCAACAGCCCGGAAATTGTATCTCAGGGAGATCCCTTTAGGCTGAAACTTCTCAGTCCTTAGCCAGCAGTTCCATTTATCTTTTGGAAATGAAGTTTCCCCATTGGTTCTTTTGAACCTGTCAATTAAAAATCCATATGGAAAGCTGTAAATGAAACTTAACATGCACTAAATCACTGCTGCTTCCCTTCAGAGGACGTATCTCTGTGCCCCCAGCACTAGCCTGAAGTCAAGATGCTTCTATACTAGCTGATTAACTGATGGTACAGCCTGAGTGAGGCATGTCCCTTCCCCTCTCTGAGCTGCAGTGGCCTCTATAAAGGGGTTGGATCAGACGGCTGCTAAGGTCCCTTCCAGTGCTAGACATCCAAGGAGCTAATTCATGAAGCTGGGCATTCAGCAGCTGTGTCTGATTGGGGCGGAGACTGGGTGTGGGGAGGTCGAGATGAAAGGTATTAGGAAAGAGATGTGGTTTTCCCATAGGACTTTTTCAGGTATACCCCCTTTCTTCCTTCACCCATTCAGCAGGACTGGGGTATATCATGGAGCTGTCCTCCCACTCCCTCCACCCCTACCTAGAGGAAACTGGATCACCTAGAGGGAGTTGGGGGTGGGGAAGAGCCATTGTGAGCACCAACATTCACTGAAGTGGAGAAAATGAACTCAAATGAATCCCCTGAGATGCCCCTGAATCTATGATCACATGAAAATCAAAGTGGTGGAGAAGGTGAATGGGAGGTGTAGGTGACTACACACTGAAGATAAACACATTGCTATACACACCCATGCACACGCGCGCATGTGTGCGCGCACACACACACACACACGCCCTTAGTAGCTGAAATACAAAAGGTGAGAACTGTTTGCTTACAGCTTATTTTGGCCCACTTGAGGATTGGCAACAGAAACTGTGAGGATTGATCCGGGTTTGATCTGGACTTGGTACCTGTCAGAAAAGCTACACATACAGACATTTAGCCCCCTCTCTCCCTCCCTCACCATGAATTAGATGGATGAACCCCACCCTGGACCACAGTCACCTGCTTCTGTTTGGAGATCTCCTCTCAGATGGCCGTACTTTGCGTGGTGGTATCTGAAGGAAAGATCAGACTTCGGAGTCAAAAGGGGCCAATCTGTAGCTGCCCAACACTCCTTCCTAGGACATCCCTGAAAAGTGGGCCTCCTATGCCCTCCAGGGAATCCGAGGTGAACCCAGCCCATTTGGGGCCAGCTGGCTCTCATGCTTAGAAAATGATTACAGAAATCATGCCTAAGGGTGACTTGGTGCCTCCCGTCTCCCAAGCCCAGTCTAGGCATGGTCATTCAGTCATTCTTTTCCCCTCAATTTTGCTGCCAAGTAACACAGGGCCGTGAGTGAAAAGGAACCATTTGGAGGCAAATCCACACAGGATGATAGAAAACATTTGCTTTACTGGGATACACACAAATATCAGGCTCCTAGATTTAGAATTGGAAGGAACCTGGTCCTGCCCCCTTGTTTACACAACAGAACTGAGATTTTTAGGGCTTCTTCCCACACTGATCCCAGGAGGCAGATTTTAAGGAAATAATATTTGTGTCAAAAATCAGTGATGCTGAAATTGGCCACTTGAAGAAACGAGGCCCACTAAAGCCAAGCGACTTGTGAAACTGAAATCATGGCACTCACCCCCCGTTTCTGGTTCACTTTGTTGTCCCGTTGCTGCTTCTGCTTGGCTGCTCTGTTTAGTACAAAAGACTTGATGTTAATTGTAAACAGAGTCATCTCGTTGGAAATGAAATTTTGACTTGGTAATGAGTTATGCAGAATGGATTTTTCAGCCTGAGTCTGACCATGTGATTTAAAATATGACCTCAAAAGCCATTGAGAGAAAGGCAGAGAAGCCCATGTGAGCAAATGAGCCCTTGGTTTGGGGGTACAAATGTGGCCGGGTCAAAGGAGACATGAAAGCTCCCTGACTGGAGTCTGAGGAGACCTAAGTGGGTCTCTGGTTTTCCCAACAACCAGCCTGAACCAGTGCTCAACACCGATGATAGCAGGCAGACTTTCTCCTATGAACAAATGAGAAGTGATGAAGAAACTGCTGCTGTCTAGCCCGAAGTGAGCTTCCTACCAAAGCCAGCTGGCCTGGAAGCCTCTGGAGGGCTGAGGAGACAACAAGGGGAGGATCTGGCCACAACCTCAGGGCAACTGGCTGGCTAGGCCTCTGTCTCCAAAGGAACAGAGCATATCGGAGAGCCCAGGCCATGAGGTTTGTTCTTCCAAGGGACTCACTCTCAGCCTCATATCTTACCATGGGTCAGATTGTATAAATCCAAAGATGCTCTGGAAGAATCATTGTAATGCTTGCTATGGTTTTCTAGGTTTGTGTTTGTGAAGCTAATACTCTAGAGGTGATGGGTATGGAAGAGAGGAGAGGAGAGGAAAGGGAGGGGAGGGGAGGAGAGGAGAGGGAGGGGAAGAAAGGAAAGGAAAGGGGAGGGGAAGGAGGGAAGGGGGAAGGGGTGGGGAGGAGAGGAGAGGAAAGGGAGGGGAGGGAAGGAGAGGAGAGGGAGGGGAGGAAAGGAAAGGGGAGGGGAAGGAGGTGAGGGGGAGGGGGGAAGAAAAGGGAGGGGAGAAGAGGACAGGGAGAGGGAGGGGAGAGGAGGAGAGGGGAAGACAGAGAGGAGAGTGGGAGGAGACAGACAGACATACATACAAGGTCCCATCATCAATCCACAGTCTTCCCTGGGAATGTTTCTCCAGCTCTCCCTGAGAGCCCACACTGGCTCAGCCGTGGCAGTGTCTGCTTGTGCTTCTCACTGGGCAGTCTCAGTGTCTTGCTTTGTCCCTCACCGCTGGTGGGAAGTTGGCCTGAAGTAGCTATTTTGTTTGGGAACTCTGAACCAATAAGCTGTCTGTGTTTTATGCTCGATGTATTATTCATGAGCATTTGGGGACTTAAAAGGGAAATGCCCTCCAAGTCCTAAACAAAGGTTCACCTCTCCCTGAGCCCATTAGAGTGATGAGGGATCCCCCTTGCCAGATCCCTGCATCCATAATACCTCCCTAACATTCTTAACTTTGGGTTCCCTATGAGTTCTCCAGTAATAGCCATTCGTTAACCTACTATTAAAATGTTCCTCAAAGCCTCATTCTCAGTGTGGAGGTGAGTCCAGGCTCTCTGAAGTGGTGGCAGTATCCACCAGCTCTTGGTGTTGGGCATGGCCAAGGTGGAAAGGGCTAAGGATCAGCACAACGATGGAGGAGACCATGTGCCTGATGCCTGAGGACTGGCCGGGCTAAGCTCAGAGCAACTTAGTACCAGGTTAGCCACAGGGGCATGATTTTTAGGCCCCAGCATTTCTTAAAATCCAACTGCATTTAAAACCTGATTCTGATAAGGAGTGTCAAGGCTTCACCAGACCTCAGGGATGGTGTCTGGGACACCAAAAAAAAAAAAAAGGGTTAGGAAGGCCTGATGTACTAAGTCAAAGAAGAACTGTAATCTCCATAATCTCTTCTGATAATGTCATAGATCCTTGAAATGCTGAAATAATTATTTTTTTATTTTTTGGAGGGGGGAAGGCAAGGCAATCGGAGTTGAGTGGCTTGCCCAAGGTCACACAGCTAGTAAGCGTCGGGTGTTTGAGGTCAAATTTGAACTCAGGTCCTCCTGACTCCAGGGTTGGTGCTCTATTCACTGTACCACCTAGCTGCCCTGAAATAATATTTTTACCCACACAAATGGTATTCAGCTAGACTGAAGAGATACCATTATAGAATTATGAAATGTTCCAGCTAGAAGCGGGATTGGGAGAAAGGGTCATCTACTTCAACCCTCTGACTTATACATAGATAAGGGAACTGAGGCCAGGTCTTTCCGTCAAATCCACATAGCCAGAATTAGAGCCTAGGTCTCTTGACTCCCAGACCAGACCCAAAAGGACAAAAAAGAACATAGAGGAGGGAAAGGCCAATTGGATTTGTTCATATTCATAGGAAATGAACATTATTTAGGAAATACAGACCAGAATTCAAATTTGATTATATTGTCTGCTCTTCCTAAGTGATTTTTCTTTTTTTGGGGGGGGGGAGAGGAAACTAAACTGAATTACTTGGAGGATTTTTTTCAATTCTTAGAGTCAGGTCTTTGAGCTAAGGTAGGAGCAAGCCAACCAGGCACCAGCCTAAGGATCTACAAAACTTGAAGGGGGGAAGGGGGAGAGTACCCAAAAGACAAAGTGAAGAAGGCAGCTCCAAAGGCAAGCTACCTATTTCCTAACAGCCAGCATTGGTACAGGGGGGCCAGAAGAGAGAGTTTAATAATGAGACTCGAAGGCCTGGGGGGGTGGGCCAATCTACTTTTCAAGGATCTGTGTTAGATACCTACTATGTCCAAGGTCTGGTGCTGTCTTACTAGAAAAGACACAAAAATAAATTTTATACTCTTCCTACCCTCAAGGAGATTACAATTTAGTAGAGAAAAGAAGAGACAGATAAATAACTCTAATAGAAAATGAAATGTGAATAAGCATATTAAAGAGACACTTAAACAATGTTATGAGAGAGCCCAAGAAAAAACGACTATTTCCAAGTCAGGAAGAATAGTGTCAACTGGTAAGAAGAAATCCAACAATGTGGCCTCTCCTCCTTCTAGCCAACCTTGAGGGAGCAAGTTTAGAGAGGCAATTGTAGAATCTTTCCCCAAATCATGGCTTATAAAGCAGCCTGTCTTTTATAATAGCCTTAATCCCTTAAAATTTCTCATGTTGGAAAGGAGGGAAAATCTGGCTATTACAGGCAGACGGCTCCAGTGCCTGTCCCCACCCCTCCACTGATATTGACTCTACCCTATAGTAATATAGTAATAATTTCTTTCTAGTCCTGCCTAGCTTTCTTCAGTATGGAAACTTCTATCTGCAAACACTGCTCCATTAGACTTCAGGATTATCAGAGACTCCTAGAGTTAGAGCTGGTGGTCATCTCAGGGGACAGCTAGTTTAGCCTTGTCATTTTAGAGATTAAAAGAAATGGAAGGCTGGGGAGGGGCAGGGACTTGCTTATGGTTCCACACGAGTCGCCATGACTTGTGCTCATGGTTTGAGGTAGACACCAAGGTCAGCCCTTTCTGCCACCACCACGTTGCATCTTGCTGTCATGGAATTGCCACTCGGAGCCAGCTGTCACTAAAGGAATATGGAGAACACTTCGGCAATCTACCAGGCTCTATTTTTACCTTGCTTCATGGCTTGGCGATGATCTGCTCCCTGGTCTAAGCGTCAGCTGTCTTCCCGATCTCTCAGGCCTGCTGTTTTGGTTCTTGTACTGCCTGGCTGTTGATTCACTGTTGCCATTCTCCTGGAAAGAAACTCCATTTGATAAAACAATTTAAACACTCCCCCACTGCCCATGATTTCACTTGGGCATGGCTTTATTTGGCTCTCCAAGCCCCTGATTTGTCTATGCTTGGGATGACACCAAAGGGACAACTCTACTGAATTTATTTTTTAAGAACAAAGACAAAAAATACATCTAGTGCTTTGAGGCTTTGGTACACACATCGCTATATGGAGCAAATTTTAGTAAAATTAAAAATACAGATAAAGTACAAACTAGTACTTTGGTGAATCTGGTTAAATGCCGAAGTCCCATCGTGAGTGTTGTTCTCAGGCCCTGATTCAAGGGCTTCATCTCAAGGAATAGAAAATCAGAAAGGACCTTGAGGTTATCTGGGCCAACCCAAAGCAATATGGCTTGTAAACCTCCTCCTTCTCATCGCAGCATTTACATATCACTTTGAGGTTTGCAGAGCACTTTCCATGTGTTACATCATATGACTTTCATGACCACCCTGGGAGGTATGTACTACTATTATTATCCTAATTTTACAGATGAAAAAACTGAGGAAGAGAAAGATCAAGTCATTTGCCCAGGGTCACATAGCTGGTAAATGTCTGAGGCTCCATCTGATTCATGTCTCGCCAACTCCAAGGCCAGATAAGGAAACACTTTCTACTAAGGTGGGTGGATAATTCCTCTGTATCTTCTAGTCTGAGAAAACTGCCAGGAGCACTGGGAGATTAAGTGACTTGTTCAGGGTCACACAGCCAGCTTGTGCCAGAAGCTCATATTGTGTGACTCCGAAGCACCCCCTCCTCTGTCCATGTCCCTGACTGCCTCTCTAAAGCCCTGAAGCCCCAAATCATTGGTCATACTGTCATACTGATTTTCAGGGAAAAAAATTTTTGAAAAACATAAAAGCTAATTTGTTAGACTCAAAAATGTTTAGAAACTTTTAAGCACTTATTCAATTTTTTTTGGTGAAATAATTATTCTTGACCTTCCTGATAGTGCTACGACTCAACATACATGCTCAGAGGGGTTCTTCTATAAAAAGAATCTCAGACATTTGACTTATCAGACAACCACCAGCTTGAAAAATATGTAAAGATATCATCAATGTAGAAGAGGAATGAATGACTTGTGGTGTACCTAGCCCCGGAGGAGGGTAGGCCCAGGGCCATCCTCCCCACCCCCCCCCCCACCAGCTGCAGAGAGAGGCCAAGTTCACCTCACTGGGAGGAAATGGTTTTGTCCCAAAGTGGAACAGGCTTCCTGAAGAGGCTAAGAGGACTTTACTAGCAGCCTTTGAATGATGGGTGACCCCTTGTTGAAGAGTAAATGAGATTATAAAGAGCTCTGCAAACCTTCATGCATTATAAAAATATTAGCTATCCTCCTCCTCATCGTCCTGTAAAGGGAATGCTTGCTCAGGACCAGCTGGTCTCAGAGGTTTTACTCAGAGGTTTTTACTCAGAGGAGATTCCTTGTTTATTCTTGTCTGGAGGTGGGCTCACCCATATGGCATGGGGACTGAAGGAGCTGCCCCGGTATCTATCACTCGGAAATCTCTTTCACTTGTGGGCCCCAGTCAAGCAGGGCTGAACATGAAATCCATTTTTACTGAGAAATCTGCCAAAATGGATTTTAGAACACAACTGAAGACCTAAGCCAGTATGGCAAAAGGAAACACGAAACAGTCTATAGGGCACCCCATCCAAAGAGCAGCATTTAGGAGGACTTCCTGATTTCTATTTTGAGCAGTGCCCGAGTATCAGATGGCAAATGTAACAACAACAACAACAACAACAATGGTACAGAAGCAAAATCAATAATCCAGCATCTAATTGCTGGGACTGCCTGGGGTATGGCTGGAGTCTGAAAGATGCGAAAATCCAGTCTAGTCTCTGCCCTTCATAGGTGGGGGGAGAGGGAGGTGATCTAGGAAAAAATCACGCACATTTATAAAACATTTGGGAGTCACCCAATACTGATTGTTGCTTTACCTCAGAAGCTGCATTGTTTCTGTCGGGTGGGCTCCGCCTGGTGATGGAAGGAAATTCCCTTGGCTTAGAGGAATTCGAAAAGGTTCTTCTGTAATTATTCTGGCGTCCAAACCACTTCCTCATTCGCTGGGGTCCTAGGAACATAATGACCAACTGTATGTATCAGGCACTAACTCAGCACAGCTCCCAGCAGGATTTTGCTATGCTCTCAGGCTCCGGAAGTCATAGACTGGGCTTGGCAAAAGCTCTAAGCTGTCTTTCCAGCGAATTCTTCCCAGCAGCCCTCTGATCAAGCTCGCTACTGCTGCTGGGCAAGAGAGCTTCAGCCTGACATCCTGCTGAAAGGAACTGCGGTGGGGAGCGACTAGCCTTCCTACCAATCGAAGGGAATGTGACATACTGTACCCAGGGAGGACGACTGCCTTCCTGCCATGAGGGACCAGAAATAGGACGCCAGGCACCTGCTTAAAATAGATTCCGTCTCCTAGAAACACCCAATTTATAAGGGATAAACTAAAGGCTAAAGCGAGGGCATGGAAACCATAAGAGGACGACAAGTCCTGGAAATACCATTTAGGTTTGTTATCTGCAGCCAGTGAAGCAGAGAAGGAGAAGTCTGCAGATCAATGGAGGGGGGAGGGGGAAGGGCAGGAGGAGGAGGGGGAACGGGGAATGGGGAGAGGAGGAGGGGGAAGTACAGACCTGGGATTTCATTGGTGCAGGGAGTTTCTGGTGAGGGAACCCCACCTACCAATGCAGATTGGCACCTTCTCGGCAACTTTTAATCTAAATCACCCCTTTGGGATTTGAACCCAAGTCTTCCTGCAGATCACAGAAGGGAATAAAGCCACTTTGGGCAAGATTATATGAATATTTCAGGTAAAAGGAAAATGTTTGGGCTGAATCGGCCAAATAATGATCCCAATCATATTTCTCTTCAAGTGAGCAGGAATAGCTATTTAGACTAGCCGATGGGTCCAGAAATCTCCTTTGTTTGCTTCGCTATTGGTTTTCTTACTGGGGCTTCTGCCCCTCTCTAAGAAGATTCCTTTTGGGGGTACTGGGAGCATCTGAGAGAAAGATTCTAATAGAGACCCTCAGGGAAGGGTTTCACAAGTCAAAAGCCTCAGGCACTTTCTGACCCTCTGTCCAGAGTCCTGAGAAGATCCTCATTTCCTGAAACCACTCTTCCCACATAGTGATACCCAGTAAATGCCTATGAAATGGTAAGCACCAAGCTTGAGGACAGGGCTGGGCCTAAGCATCAACTCCGGCCAATAGAAATAAGCATTTTTTGCAGCTTCTCTTGAATCTGATGACGACCCGATAGCAGCAAGTTCTCTTCAACAGTACTGTGGGATTGCCTACTGGACCATGAAGTTGGACTTGCCAAGAAGTACCAAACAGGCCCTAAATAATAGTTCAGACCAGGCCTAACACCCCCGACGAAGGTGATGGACAAGCAAAGCAGCTGGAACTGCATTTTTCATTTCACCCAAGGTGGGTGACTAGGTCAACAACAGTCACCAAGACTAATAAATTAAGCCATGACCCAAGTTCCCAGACATGCCGCCCATACTTGGAACCATTCAGCAAGGCCACCTGAAGTGATTCAGATTGCTTTTACAATTCACTAAAGTTAGTTAGTGAGTCTATCATAAAATAACAGTTTTGAGGCTAACCATCGAAAAATCCAGAATTCTGGTTGTAAGTCTGGTATGTGTTTCTGTCAGATTCTCTCCCTCTTTGTTGTTCTGCTTGGCTCTGGTCTGCTTGGCTCCGTTGGAGTTTTATGATGTCATCTGGAAGGGGAAATATAGACGTGAGTGTCAACTGGGCACACTACAGAATGATTCTACCGCAAGCAGATGGCAGTGGGGGGGTACTTTGAAAACCCCAAAGAACTGATGAGTGGTAGCACCAGAAATGTTATTCTACTGGCTAAAAATTTTTTTAAAGGAAGGCTGTTGGGCAAATTGATAGTAACTTCACATATACAGACTTGTGCCTCAAGAAAAGCAGTATGGACATTAAGGTGCTGATGAAATGTTGTTGCAGCTGTGGGGGGAAAGTGAGTTCCTCTCAAGTACAACACCAGATGTTCACCAGTTGGCTCTCCTCACCAGCTTTCAAAGACTTTATGTAGGTGGGCAGCAGTGCAGGGATAGCCACAGGGCCTGCTCTTAAGGCATCCTGCTGTATATTCTCTACCCCACCCCCTTCACCCTCATTGCCTGTCACTATTTGATACCTACAGTTCCACCAATATAAATTAATTACCCTGGGTGTCAACGATTTTGTCGTCAAGAAGCCCTTACTTGAGACAAATACCACAAGTGGATGCAAAGAATCCTACCTTGAATTTCATTATTTAATACTGTACTCAGATATCCAGTTAAGAGAGCAAGGCCCACTGGGAACAGGGAATAAGCTAGGCACCTGAGGACAGGCAGAGGCTGCCAAGAGCTCTGGGGAAGATGTCTGGAAGGCAAGACCATTGAGTGTCCATGGCACAATTTTGCTCAGACCCCTAAAAGAGACCCCCCCCAGGCATTTATCTCTCTTGTCACCCTGAAATATTCAATGTACTGGATGGTGAGTTAAGACCTGCCTCCAAATCACAGCTCTTACCAAGCTGTGTGACCCTAAGTAAGTCACTAACCTCTCTGGGCCTCTGAGCCCTCTTCTGCCAAATGAACAGGTTGGGATAGATGACCTCAGAGGTTCCTCTGATCCAATGATCAGAGTTTCCAAACTCTAGCAGTCAGTTAATTTGCCTTTATTGAGCATATCCTGAGAACACCTCATTAAGCCTCTGCTCCATCAGGCCCTTGGTACTCAAAACAATGTTTTGTAGCATCCTCTGTGGTCTGGTTCTTTCCATTATATGAGTTGGGAAACTTGTTGCCAACACTTCCCTGCCCTTTCCCTTTTTCCCATCTGCTGGGTTCCACCCTCTCCAACCCACTTTAGTTCTCGAATCTGCACTCTCTATCAGGGGTTCCCTCATAAGACATCCTATTGAACACCATGAAAAGAGTCCCCCCCTTCCAGAAAAGTCTCACCCCTCCAACACCTTGCTATTAGGAGCTAGAGAGGGCTTCATGTGCCAGCACGGCCACAGAGGCTTGTATGTATACAGAATCCAAGAGGGTGCAGAAATGCTTAGACACCTGTGCTGCCCTTGGGATCCTGGGCAAGTCACGGAACTTCTCTGGGCCTGAAATGACCACTTCAGCATCCCTCTGCCCTTTCAACCTCTCACTGAGTGAACCCAATCATGGCCTCCCTAGAATTAGCAGCAGTGTAGACCTGGCAGTGTCCTGGAGAGGTGCTTCTCTTGGACTGCTGTGTTGTCTGACCAAATCATCTTATTTCTCCAAACTTTAGTTCCCTCACTTGTAAGATGAAGGTCATATTGCCTATACTCCCTACTTCACTGGGTGGGTGGAAGAAAAGTGCTGAGAAAGGTAAGGAATCATTAGATGTCTGTGCCCTGCTCCCACCTCCCCCCCCCCACAGGACACTTCAGTGTTAGAAGGATCTGACTATGAGGAAAGAACAAGAGCTGGCAGAAAGGAGAAACAGTAGCAGAGCAATAACAAGAATGGGGCGCCCACCAGAAGATGGTGACTGCCTTCATCTCCCGTGGGATCACTTTCAAACAGACATTACAAAGATCAACTGTCCTGTTCCTCATCTGACAGATGCAGATGCCTTTCCCATGTGCTTGATATTCTAGGAATCTCTCCCACTTGTTCTAGGGCAGGGAGGGCACAAGTGCCACATTGGCATGCTTCCTACTCTTGATAAGGTGAGCAACAGACAAAGCCCCGGGTTTGGAGCCTTCTTGTCACTTTCTGCTCAATACCCTGGGTCAGAAAGAGCTAGAGACCCTGACGAGAACAACATAAACAATGCAAAACGTTCTATGCTGGCAGAAGATGCCAGCCATGACATCTGATGGGGAGGAAGGCTGTTGTCTGTTACAGAATTGGGATTCCAGGCCTGCTGCTGACACTTCCTGTGTGACCATGGGCAAGTCCCTTAATATCTCTAGGCATCCCTAGGCATGTCCCCTGTCAGTTTCCTCAGACAGCATCAGAGCCACCTCCCAGCTCTAGAGCCATGAGCCTCTCTCTGTACCAGCACCATTAGCCTTGGTCACATGACAGAAAGCAGAGTAGAGGAGGAGGAGGCCAGACAACTGTTGGGACACCCTGCCAGGTCTCCTGGTTCTCTGGTTCAGTTCTGAAGTGACTCTTCTCCCAACCATGTAAATGCCTTTGTAACTGAGCTTTCAGGGGTAGAACCATGGATGCTGATGAAACACATTTAACTGGCTGATGGCTTCCCATTTTTATCATGTTTGTGGTGCAACCACATTCTGGGTCAGGTGAGGGGCTAGAGCTGGGGACAGAAGGTGAAATACCCAAGGAAAATACAGGAAAACCAGCAGTCCAAGAGATGGCAGCAAGATGGCTTCACGGCTCAGGATGCAAGCAAATCAAAATGCTGTTTGAAATAGGGAAAAAGTGGCAGCCAGACCTGTCAGGCCCAGATCCTCTGGGCTTCCTTAGAGCTCCCTCTCTAAGCTGTCACTATCCCAAGCTTCCATCTCTTGTTTTCTGACTGAGTCAGAGAGTACAAACCATAACTCACATTTCTCTAACTCTCTCTAGTTTGGCAAGTGGTTTCTTAAACTGCAGGGCACACTGTGATCCAGAGGACCCGGGTTCAAATCCCAGCTTTTGCCACTTATTGTTTGATTTTCAGCAGGTCACTCCACCTGCCTATAAAATGAGAAGGTTGAACTGGATAGCTTTGAAACTGTAATGGCATGGACACTATGGTCATATTTTCCTTTGATAATCTTGGGTAGGAAGTGCCTGTATTATTCTCATTTTTCAGATGAAGAACCTGAGGCTCCAAATTTCCTTCAAGGGGTAGCCAGACTCTCCTACTTTTTCAGTCCTCCAGAGTGCCTATGTTGTGGGCACTTCATATTTACTGAATGAACGAATGAATGAATGAATGAATGCATGAATGAATGAAAAACAGGGTCACTGTGGGACAAATGCTTCACCAACTATGCTTAGAGCACCAGTGAAAGGCATCACCATCCTCCTCCTCCTCCTCCTCCCCTCCTCTCCATCGTCATCCTCATCCTCATCATTATTATTACCTCCCCCTCTTTAGGAAATCAAAGCCAGGCCGGGGTCCCTTGGACACCCAGAGGCAGCACAGTACAGAGAAGAGGTAGCTGGCTGGGAAGTCAGGGAGCCCTGTGTCCAATGCAGCCAGAGCTGGTCACCTGAGGGGCCCACTCTGTAAATGGGCATGAGAACAGCACCTCCTTCCCAAGACTGTTGTGAGGACTGAACAAGATAATGCTTGTAAAGTGCTTGGCAAATGCTGAGAATGCCATGTTGGTGCCAGCTCTCATTTTTAATGAGAAAGGCTTCTTTGTCTTCAAATGTGGGACTAGATAGTAACAAAGCACAAACTTTTCAACTTTTGCCAAATATGGACATGGGACTCAGGGTCATATGTGTGAAGCAGCTCACATGGCGTGCAGTGTGTGTGAGTGTGAGGGTGTGTATGTGTGTGAAGGTGTATGTTCTCACAGCTTCAGAAGCCCAGATATCCCTTTACAGTGTAAAGTTTACACAGAGCTCACAGTTGGAGATTAGGAACAGGTGGGGCTCCTTTCACCCAATGAAAAGTATTTCAAATGCAATTTGTGCCAATATTCAGCTCAAGCACTACCTTCCCCTCCCTTTGCTATTACCCTCCCTTCTTAACCACCCTGGATTTTCCCACTTTATATTTATGCTGTACAAAACCTATCCAGATGTGTGAATATGTGTGTGTATGCACACACATATATACAGGTGTATGTGTCTGTACATATGTATGTACATTTATACAGCAAACCATATATGAAAGCTTACTCCATGTTACTAATAAGAACATATACAAAGCACAACAACTCCAACTTTCAGCTCACGCCTTGCAAGCTGGCAAAGCTGCCATGCCTAATCTTGCTTCCCATCATACAACCCTATGTCTATCTTTCATCTGGGGAACTCCAAATGTGGCAGGCTCAGTGTGTATAACATCAGATTTTTGTAGCACCTTGGTTGGTTTTTCTGGTGTTTATATGTGCATATATGTATGTCTATGTGTGTGTGTGTGTACACATATACACATATACTATTTTTGTTATGTGAGAGGGGGACTAGAAGGGACATATTGGTAAATATAAGTGAGAAAAACAAAAGATATCAAAAAATGTATTTGGAAAAGAAGGTGAATTGGCTATTTAGGGAAAGGAAGGATTATCTGACAAAAAGCCTGCTTGCCTCACTGATAGATTAGGAAAAAGGTCCTCTCTGGAGGAAGAGAGGCCAAGAAAACTTCGGAAATCTGTTCATATATGTCTAGCTTCCAAAATCTCCGCTCCCTGTAGTTCTATGCCCCTGCCTTATTGTCTGTCTAAGGACACAGACATCTGTAGCCACATGTGCTAGGCCTCTTCCTTATTCTGAGGAATATGAAGCGACTACTAGCACTTGTTATTGGACATATACACGCATGCACACACTGATCTTGGCTATATTAAGGCCTATTGTTGGGCATGGGAGGTTTATACCCTCCCTCTCCCACATGGAAACTAAATTCATATTGGAAATGTAAAATCCCAAGCAGAAAAAACAGCCATTTCCTGCTATTCTCCTTGAGCACTGCTCTGTCTGCCCTCAGCTGACCTGGAATTCAAATGGACAACAAACATGACCAAAATGGAAAGCTACCCGAGTTTTTCCCAGTCAGTTCAATGTGTTTAGTAAATCTCACTATGAGGCCTTTGATTCATCTGAGAGAGTAATACATAGCCATGCTCTAGACCAGTGGTTCTCAAGCTGTGGGTCGCAACCCCATTGGGATCAAGTGACCCTTTCATAAGGGTCACAGGGGTTACCTAACACCATTGGAAAACATGTATTTCCGAAGGTCTTAGGAACCTCCTCTCATCTATCTCCAGGTGAGTCTACCCACATGCAAACACACCCACATACAACTATTAAAAGGTCATAGCATTAAGAAGGTTGGAAAACCATTGCTCTAGACCCGATGAAGTGATCTGTATGGAATTGTGTGTAGATGCATATACACTTGCATAAGTACACACAGACATACACACACACACACACACACACTGTAGTCCCTCAAAGAACAGAAGCTCCTTGACAAAAGAATTGTTCACCCATCCTATGCCATGGTGCCTGGCATGGGCTAGGACATGCTTGATAAGTGCTGCGTGGATTCATTTACTCAGAGGTGCTTCTCCAGACATCCAGGAACTTAAAAAAATAGTTGAACTGTATTTCAGCATAAATGGTTTCCTTTGTAATCAATCCTATGTATTTTAGTTAATACATTTAAAAACTTGATTCTGAGCAGGGGTCCCCAGGCTTCACCAGACTGACTGATAAAGTGGTCCCTCATCTCCATGAATAGAAAACCCTATTTTAAAAGAATTCACACCTGTGTATATTTGCTAAGATAAACAGATCTGTCCTTTGGGAGACTTGACTCTCACCTCCCAGAAGTCTATCTGAAAAGCATCAGACAATGATGCTTCAACAGCACCAGAAAGTCCATGCATCAGGAAACTCCTGAATATAACCGATCCTCCATCAATATCAAGACAGATTTCCATCCATCCCTGCTTCCTGACTCTGTGGCATTTCTGCCTGTATTTCATCACACATTCTTCCTTAGAGGAGCCACCCAATGAGCTAGAGGCCTTCCTGTAAGGTTTCTGGGTTGTTTTTTTTTAAATTTCACAGGTACCACTGGGTTCCTTTGTTCTTTCCACATGATCATCCCACTTTCTTTTCTGTCTATATTAAAAAAAAACAACCTTCAAGAGATAGGACTTAAATTTTGACAGGAGGCAGTGTGCCATAGAGAAATAGAATTCTGGGCTTGGAGTCAGGGCACAACGCATAGTAGGCATTTAACAAATGTTTGTTGGCTGACTTACTAACAAGACCACAGGATCACAGATTGTTTAGTACAGGGAAGGTCACACAGACATGGGATATGAATCTGGATTATGAGACTTCAAAGGAAGTCCTGGGTTCATAGCTTGTCTCTAAAATTTCCTAGATGTGACCCCAGGCAAGTGATTTCACTTTTATGTGCTTCAGGAAACAACACAAGGCCCAGGCAGTAGATTATAGATAAACCGCAGGCTGTTTTGGTGGAGAGAGAGCCCTACATTAAGGAAATCACAGATCTTTGTCCTATTCACAGATATAATAAGACTAGATTTTTTTTTTGCTTTTTGGAGGGAGAAAGGGAGGGCAATTGGGGTTGTGACTTGCCCAAGGTCACACAGCTAGCAAGTGTTAAGTGTCTGAGGCCAGGTTTGAACTCAGGTCCTCCTGACTCCAGGGCTGGTGCGCTATTCATTATGCCACCTAGCCGCCCCAATAAGACTAGATTTTTAAACAAGTTTGCTATTCTTTCCATGATCTATCCATACACAGGCCCCTGACAACAAGGAAAAATGGGGCATCAAGCAAATCTTTCATCTCATCTGTTCCCAAACCCTGCTAATCCAGTGTCTTTGTTCCTTGATACCTAAATGATGTCCCAGCAGGACAGGTCTAGCCTAAGCTTCAGCTGTTCCAGAGCTCAGATACCAGCACTTGATTTAAAATGTCAATTGTACTTGTACTTAAGTGGGTGAGGAAATTTTAACCTTAGAAGTGTTTTGAATTCAAAGGGGGAGTGTGGGAAGTGACAATCTTCTTGGAATCCCTGGCATAAGGAGAAAAGAGACTCTCACCCAACACGTAAGATAACAGGAAACATGTGTGTCATGGGGTCAGTCAATCACTTAGTCACCAAGCATCTTAAAGTGCCTAGACACCAATCACTGTGTGCTTGGGTCTGTGCTCAGATATAAAGACAAAGAACCAGACAATCCCTCCTATCAAGGAGCTGTTCGTCTGAGAGATAGGCTTAATGAATTTAGCAGTAAAATTACACAGCAGGCAAACTGAGGAAGAATTTCTAGTTGGTGCTGTAAATTTGAATGCCAGGAGGTCAGAAGAGCTCCTCTGGGCAGGCAGCAACACACCTTTGTTTTCAACCCATCTTCACTGCTCCCTTCCAAGTTTTTCTTGCTTTCACTTACCATACTTCTTTGTGTGTGGGGGGTGGGGACCTCCTGTGGAAAATTTTGTTATTTTTTAAATCACATCATATGTGAAAAATTATATTCCGAGGTTTAGGGAAGAAATCAGAATCAAAGGAGGTATCACAAAAGAGGAAGTAGGTTTTTTGCATAATATAAAATCACAAAGCTTTTCTCACTAGCAAAATCAAAACAGCTAGAAGAGGGGCAATGCAGTGTGGAAAAAAACTTTATATCTAGCATCTCTGGTAAAAACCTAATATCTGTGGTATATACGGTAGTGGCACAACATATGAGCCACTCCCCAATAGATTGGTGGGCAAAAGACCTGAGCAGAGAGTTTGGAAAAGTCAAAATCGAAGTTATCAACCATACGAGAACATGCTTTAAATCATTAATAATAAGACACACAAGTTAAAGCTCCTGTGAGCTTTTCACCTCCCATCCAACCAAAGGTCTGAAGCAGCTGTGAGAACACCCCGGATTTGAACCAATATCCTGCACTAGAATCTCAAGAAGGCTGCAAAGGAAGGGCAAAGTTAAACCAAACCAAACGAAACCAAACGAAACCATGACAAAAACTAAGCAAGCAAGAATAAAGAGCCTTACAGAGGCTGAAAAACAAAGCTGTGTTACCCTACCCCAAGCTCACAAAATGGCCGCGGGCGGCATTTTGTAGCCGCCATTACAAAAAAAGAAGACACTGTCTACGACGCCATTTTAAATTCCAAAACCTTAAGTGCAAAAACTTTTTTCGATTCAAAAACACCATTTCAAAAACAAGACGCCATCTGGAGCGTATGGACACCATTTGTAGTTGGATGACTTTAAGTTCAAAAATGCCATTTCCAAAAAGACACTATCTAGACTTGATCAACTCTGCTTTTAGTCCAAACACGTTGTTTTAAGCTCAAAAACGTCACCTCAAAACTCCAGAACTGAATCCTGACCCGATCCCTGAAGGCTTTGGGGGAGGTACCATGCCAGGCCATGTGCTTGGACGGAAATTCCTCCAGCCAATTCCAAAGGTTTGGGCCGCTGTTTCTGTTGACTAAGGGGTCACGAGGTGGTGGGGGGCTGGAGAGGGGATGGCAAGGCCCAGGCCAAGGGCCGGGGTGCCCACTGGATGACTGGGGAGTGGGGTTGGGGTGGAAGGCCGCGGCCCAGCCCCGGGCTTTCCTGAGCAGGCCAGCAGGACGGGGTGGGAGAGAAGGGGTGTGGCCAGCAGCTATGACCCCGCCCGCCCCTACACTGCCTTCTTGGGGGGGGCCTCCCCTCGGCGGTCCCGCCACTCACCCAGAGACATGTCTATGCGGCTGTCGTTTCGATGGCGGCGTGTCTGCGAAGCCGCTCCCGAGGCCGCCGCCTCAGCTGCTGAACGCCCTGCTGATCTGGACGGCCCAGCGTGAAGCGGCCAGAACCACTGCGAGGCCTTGGAGGCCTTGGGCCTCCCCACCTTCTGTGGCGGGGCAGCGGCCTGGGCCTCTTTAGCTTCTCCCTTGTTGGAAGGGGAAGGGGAGGAGGCTGCTGCGGCCTCCACCTTTGCTGCTTCTTTGGCTAGGATGCGGGCCTGGATCTGGGCCTGGGCCGAGGCCTCCGGCGCCTTTGCTTCAGAGCGTGCTATGGCAGTGGCCATCGTCGTCGACTTTCTTCATCCGGTGTGGGAGCTCGAAATGCGCGTGGCCACCACACCACACGCCTGGCAAGAGTGGCAGACTGTGCACGCCCCCAGGGGATCCGCGATGACGAGCTCTGTCTCAGCCCCTCCCCCTTCCCTCTGGCACCGTTGGCATTGGCCAGTTCCCACCCCCGTCGCCCCCCCTCCCCACCGCGCCACTCTGGATTCAGGCACCTCAGCTCAGAGATTCAAAAAGTTTAACATCCAAATCCCACCCCCTTTACCCCTCCCCCCCCAACCTTCCTACTTCCCTTCACTTCCCCACCAGGTCTTTGGCCTTCACAGACTTACAAACCGACTGCTTGACAAAGCCTTGCTAAAGGGAACCTTTCAAACTTTCCCTGGGCAGAAAGCTGTGCCAACCATAAAGCCAAAAAATTTCTTTACTGGGTTATACAAAATCGTGAAGAAACCTATGTCCTATGTGGACAAAAAAGAAGGCAATCTACCCAGTGGTTATCTTGACAACTATTGGATATAAGCGGGCAGAGAAATATGAGCCTCCAAACAAACGTCCCCAAAACATTAGTGTTGGATATAGCTTTAAAAACGACCCAAGGGAAGAATTCCTTATTTCACAAACCTACTTGAGAAACCTGGTCATGATCAGCAGTTTGGCTGCAAAGAAATCGAGCTCCTCAGTTCTCACTGTCTGTTTCAATGAATTGAGCTGGAAGATAAACAGAAAAGAGCAAAAACACCCAATAATTTAATTCAACAGACATTGAGGGCCCACTCCATAAACATAAAAAAAGAAGTCAATGGAATCAGTTGGATGTGAGGTGCCTATTTAACAAATAGAAGCTATTAAATTAGCACAAAATAATTGTGCTTGACTATATTAGATGTAAAATTACATGGCAAAATCAATATACCAAAAATGAAGAAATAGGAAAAATATTGATGGCAGATATTACAGATTAAAACATATCCAAATTAATATAGGTAACTAAAAATATACAAACACAATCCTAGTCCACACTAGATAAATGATCAAGGAATTTATATGAGCAGACACTTTTCAAAAAAGGAAGCACTTGAAAATAATCACTTTAAAAAAAGTTCTGGGAGCTGCTAGGTGGTGCAGTGAATAGAGCACCGGCCCTGGAGTCAGGAGGACCTGAGTTCAAATGTGACCTCACATACTTCACACTTACTAGCCAAGTGACCTTGGGCAAGTCACTTAACCCCAATTGTCCTGTTCTCCCCCCTCCAAAAAAAATGTGTTCCAACATTCTAACAACTTTCAGGTACAAAATTAAAAGTAAGGAAATGAGGGAACAGAGGGAAAGGAAGGGGGGCACTTGGTTGTTGCCAATAAGATTGCAAACTTGTATAATCTTTATGGAGAGCAACCTGATAGTAAGTAGATGGTAAAAATTCACCACCACTCCACCTAAATCATACCCATTGACCCAACAATTTCATCACTGGAGATATGCCCCAAAGGTGTTATCAGGAAAAAAAAACCAACCACAGAACAATAAAAGAACTGTCACCTCAAAAGTTTTAATAGAGCCATTATTTGTAATGGCAAATCCCAGGAAGAGACCTCAATATCCAACAAGAAGGGGAATGAGACTTGGAGAGAACAGAAAGTTAAGTAATTTTTATTGTCAAAATAAATTTCTTTAAGTGAACTTGCAATCATGTCTGAAAGGTTATTTTGATGCTTAATATTAAATTTTCCATAAATCATTCCAAGAATGGAGAAAGTAACAACATTTTGGACCACCCTGGTTCCACAATTCCTGGCCTGGTCACTTGCCTATGGTTTGAATTTGTTGTCTTATGCTGAAAAGATTCAGAAAAGAAAGCACATGCTCTCACTTCTCCTTTGTTTTCTCATCCTTGCTCAGACTAGCACTCATTGGAAATAATCATGGGAGCTGTTGTCAACTGTAGGGAGAAGCTTCTTTATACTCTGCTATTTTGTCTTGTCTTCCCAAAAGTTTTTCAATGTAGCACTCACTTCAGTTGATGATTCAGACTACTTTCTCTATGGATTCGGAGAAGTTCAGGAGCATCCCTGCTCTAGCACCATCCTTTGTAGAGATTTCAGGTCTAGACAAGCTCAACTAACTTGTTTTCGGACTGTTCTCATTTTTTTTCTATAACCCTTGGCACAAAGGATATTTGTATAAAGACTTCTTATAGATGGAGATTGATTATTCAGTGCTCAATGCTTGTATAAGGGGCCAAGTTGGCAAGAGCTTGGGACAAGAGAGATCTTGGACTTCTGGCTTTCAGCCTCAAGAAAGAAGACACATGGTTCCAGACTCTTATCAACCCTTTTTTTCTGTTCTTTGTATCTCACAATGTTCATCTTTGTTGCTTTTGCAAAGTTCTTGCTAAAAAAAAAAAAAGAACCTTTAAAAAAAAGGAAATGTGGGATAAGACCATTTGGTACAAAAATCCCCACCCCCACCACCCTTCCTCCCAGTCTCAGATGCATACACAGAGTTACTGTACTTGCAAATCCCGGCATGGGATAAAACTGGGCCCCTTCTCTTTTGTGGGCACTCTTAGATCTATTGTCTGTCTGATTTTAATTTTATCATTCTAGATTGTATGATCCTAGAGAAATGTGGTGATTTCCTATATTTTTAGACTATGATTATACTGTCCCTTAGAAATTTGCTCTGTGGATTTAGTTTTGCAAACTTTTGTTGATTGCTTGACTGTTTAAATACTCATAATTTATTAATGAATTCTCTATAAATTTTGGTATTAAGTTTATTGTGTGAAATCTGGAGCTTAAATCACTGGAATTCATTGCCTGGTAGAAATATTCATATTGTTCTTTTGCATTTTTTTTTGCTTTTTGGAGAGCAGTTGGGGTTAAATGACTTGCCCAAGGTCACATGGCTAGGTTTGTGTATGTGTGTGTGTGTGTGTGTGTGCGTGTGTGTTAAGTGTCTGAGGCCAGATTTGAATTCAGGTCCTCCTGACTCCAGGGCCAGTGCTTTGTTCACTGCATCACCCAGCTGACCCCATTCTTTTTGCATTTAAACAGACCTAGACTATTGGCCTTTTTGTGATAACAAAATGTGCTACAATTTCTTTCTCCCTCTAGCCCCTTCTCCATGCAGTAAGAAGGCAAGCAACATGATACCCATGTGAAGTTATGCAAAACATATTTCCATATTAGCCATGTTGTTTAAGAAAAGCAAGAAAAAGAAAGGAAAAATTTGCTTCATTCTGCATTCCGAGTTTATCAGTTCTCTCTCTGGAGTCCTTTGGAATTGGATCATTGTATTGATCAGAATAGCTAAATCTTTCAGAATTGATTATTATTTCAATATTGCTGTCACTATGTACAATAGTTTCCTGGTTCTTCTCACTTCATTTTACATCACTTTTTATAAGTCGAGGTTTTTCTGAAACCATTCCCTTCATCATTTCTTGTATCAAAATATTTTAAAAGCCTTTGAGGTGGTCTAGGAGAAGAATCACCAACAACCTTTTTAGAAAGACTAAAAGAGAGCATGGGAAAATACTCAGGCTTAGATATGAATCATCCTGACACAGAAACTAAGCTGATTAATTTTGTGACTAACGCATGGTCAGATATCAGTAGAAAAATTCATAAAACAGATAGGTGGAACACCAGTATCCTAGAAAGTTTATTACAGGAGACTGCTAGGGTTTATGTGAGGAGAGATGAGGAAAAGCAGAAGCAGAAGGCTAAGATTAATACTAGACTCATGGTCCAGACAGTCCAGAATGTTTTCCAGACTAAGGACCACAAGAAAGGTCCTGAGGGGTGGAAAAGGTCCCAGAATAGAAGGGAGGTGGGGAACAAAGGAGAAGCACCCCTACAGTGGGAGAGGAAGGGAAAAGGGAGGAGTCCCCTCGTGTGTTGGTGAATGAGACAGGTGACAGCATTCTCATACAATAAAAGAGACAGTCACCAAACTTGAGCTAGGTCCTAGATCTCTTTAGGCCTAAGTTTCATGTTCCTGTAAATCACCCGATTTCGGGGAAATCAGATGGTGTGCCCCTACTCCTCCTCCCTTTTTCCTCTAAGGGGCTTTTTGTGACAGCCCCTGTTTGCTACATATGGATAATCATAGCTATATGTCTTTGTATTGGGCAAGAAGGGCTTTCTGGGGTCCTGCGTAGACTGTGAGGTCATGTTACCCCACCAATGGAGTAATGATCCAGCATTAGGGGATTTTTGGTGGGAGGGGGTTTTGGGGTTTATCTGGAAATTTTGGGGTTTTTCATAGAATTGTTTGTACAAGGGTATAAAACTGCTTGCTTGCCTCTTCTTGGGTGCCTCCCTATACCAGAGTGACTGGAGTAGGTGACACCCAACTCTCATGAGACTTGTCTTTAGAATAAAGAGCTTCTGTCTTCACCTTGAGAAACCTCTGGATTTATTTAGGTAATGGTCTGTGGGGTGTTTTATCCCACATATTGGGAGTGTAGGAAGGAGGGACATATGGCTAGAAACTGCCCACAACAGCAGATTAATCAGAAGATCTCCTCCCTGATAGAGTCAGAAGACTAGGGGTGTCAGGGGTTACAAAGCTATAACCCACCCAGAGCCCTTGATAAATTTAAGAATCAGACCTAATGGGGAAGAAATGGTGTTCTTAACTGATACTGGAGCTGCCAGGTCATGCATAACTCATTTACCAAAAGGAATTAAATTATCCCAAGACTTCCTCAACATCTTGGGGTTAAAGAGTGAGAATTTTATTGTTCCCCTCTCTGAGTTCTTGCCCTATTCCAATTATTACTGATCCCAGAAGCAGGTATAAACCTATCAGGAAGAGATTTGATCACAAAATTGGCTATTCAATTGATGACCAGGGAAACCCAGATAATCCCAGTTAAAATGTTAAATTTGAAGGCAGAGAAGGAGCGCCAAATTTGTTCTGGGGTATGGGTGGGCCACTTTAATAGAGCAAGAGTTCATATAGAACCTCTTAAGGTTAAATTAAAGGACCCTACAGTGGTAGTGAGGGTAAAGCAGTACCCTGTATCACTGGAGGGAAGGCGGAGACTCCAGCCAGTCATCTAGGGTTTGGTCGAGGGAGGACTCCCTGAACCTTGCATTTCCCCCTTCAGTACTCCCATTCTGCTGATTTGGAAGGGGGATGGGACATATCAACTGGTCCAGGACTTAAAGGAAATTAATAAGACAGTCCTTCCCTCCCATCCAGTGGTCCCTGATCCATATACCTTCCTGGGGAGGGTAAAAGAGGACAGCAGAGGGTTTAGTGTAATCGATTTGAAAGATGCCTTTTGGGCCTGCCCATTTTTGCATTTGAATGGGAGGATCCTGAGACTGGAAGAAAACACCAGTACAGGCAGTGCATTCTTCCCCAGGGGTATACTGAGTCCCCAGATTTGTTTGGACAAGTTTTGGAAAGAATATTGGAGAAATTTGGATCCCCTCCTAGAACTCAAGTTTTACAATATGTGGATGATTTATTGGTAACAGGGAAAGAAAGGAAGGAGGTTAGTGAAGCTTCTATCAAGCTATTAAATTATTTGGGATCAGGGGGATTGAGAGTATCAAAAAGTAAGCTCCAATTTGTAGAGAAAGAGGTAAAATAATTGGGACATTTAATCAGTGAGGGACAAAAAGGTTGGACCCAGTATGGGTCACAGGAATTCTCAGGGCTCCCATCCCAAGGATAAAAAGGAAACTTTGAAAGTTCCTG
>CM053602.1:5052260-5068341 GCA_028646575.1 Pseudocheirus occidentalis | reverse complement strand
ATCTATCTATCTATCTATCTATCTATCTATCTATCTATCTATCTATTTATCTTTACTCTATTAGTCGTACCAATTCTTTGCAACCCTGTTTGGATAGTGGAGTGTTTTGCCATTTCCTTCTCCAGCTCATTTGACAGATGAGGAAACTGAAGAAAACGGTGAAGTGACTTGCCCAGGGTCACCCAGCTAATGTCTGAGGTGAGCTATGAACCTCTGGTTCTCATGACTCTAGGGCCTGCACTGTATCCACTGTACCACCTAGCTGTCCCTGTTTTAATTTGCATTGCTCTAATCAGTAGTGATTTAGAGCATTTTTTTTTATTTGACTGGAGATAGCTTTGATTTTTTTCTTCTGAAAATTGAAATAGGCAGTTTTTAAAGGGAAAACGTCTACACTAATAAAGCCATATATGGAAAATGATCTAGATTGCTCATAATTAGAAAAATGCAAAGTAAAGCAAATGAGATTTCACATTACACACTGGCAAAGATGACAAAACAATTTGAAAATGGAATATGTTGAAGGAAATGCAGGAAGAATGGCACTCATACACTGTTAGTGGGCCTGCGGATTGATGCAGCCATTCTGGAAAGCAGTTTTGAACTCTGCTCAAAAAGTTGACAAACTTTCCATATGCCTTAAACCAGCAATACCATTACTATGCCCTATACCCTATAGAGAAAGAGGACAAAGCCCCACATCGTGTCCAAATACATAGCAGCCCTTTTCATAGTTGTCAAAATTGGACATTGTGGGGGTGTCCTCTTTGGAAATGTGTGGACAGATTCTAGCATATGAACGCAATGGAATATCATTTTGCTATGACAAGTGGTAAAATGAACAGTTTTATACAAACCTGGGAATATGTCTATGAATTGACATAGAGCATAGTGGGCACTAGGAGAACAGTCTTTCCAATAATAGCAATGTAAGGAAAATACATTTGAAAGACTTGGAAACTCTGGTCAATGCAGTGATAACCCAGGATCCCAAAGGACTGAAGAGGAGACATACCACTCACCTCCTGCCAGGGATGTGAGGCACTGAAAATGCTGAGATGAGCATGTATTTTCAGGTGTGGCCAATGTGGGAATTTGTTTAGCTGGATTATGTATGTTTGTAATGAGGGTTTTTTTACAGTGAGTTAGAAGGATCATGGGAGGAACAGATTATAAATGAAAAAACAAAAACCTAATAGATCTTAATTAAAAAAGAAACCTAAGGAAACCAGACCCCAGGATTCAGTAACTTCCTCTTTGTGTATCAGTAGAAACCTAAACTAAACTAATGGCTATAATAACTATTGTCATACTGGGAAGTTGAAACAATCATAGGAACATGAAGCAATTTGCAGGCCTGCTGAGTAGGCATTTATACGGTTCCCTTTAGCTCTGGACTGTCCAGACAGCTCCAGGTCTGTCTACTTTCAAGCTAGGTTGGGCGTTGGGTTTACATTTTTCTGAGTGTTAAGTCAACAAACATTTGTTAAGTACTTACTGTGTGCCAGAGAAATCTCTCTTGCCACCATTGACCTCTGACAGATCAGTTTATGAGGTTGCCTCCAAAATTGGACACATCCATCTCAGGATCTATTAGGGTTCAGTCACCTGTGATCAGAAAGAAAGTCAAAACCGAAGAAGCCCTGGGCTCAGGCTTACCTAGTTGAGTTCCCCTGTTTTAGCTGCTCTGTGGGTTCTGTTGCTAGGAGAGAGCCGTAACCAGCTGTGGCATTACCCTTCTAGTGAGGGGAGCAGAGCACTCACACGATTTGCAGCCCCTAAGAGAAAGAGGTAATTGAGGGTGGGTCATTCCCTTTATTTGTGTTGCTTTTTTCAGCACCTGCATTTCATACTTTAGACCTCCTCCTCTTACTCCCAGATGATCATCTTATGCAATAAAGAATAAATAGTGTAGGGGCGACTAGGTGGTGCAGTGAATAGAGCACCAGCCCTGGAGTCAGGAGGCCCTGAGTTCAAATCTGACCTTAGATACTTGACACACTTACTAGCCGTGTGACTTTGAGCAAGTCACTTAATCCCAGTTGCTCTCCAAAAAGCAAAGAAAAAACAATAAATAGTGAAGAGAAAAAAGAATTTAGCAAAACCAACTCATGTCAGAAAATGTGATGTTGGATGCAGTGTTTTGTACTCATGTTCCCACACCTTTGCAAAGAAGTAGGCATAAGGACCTTCTCATGTCACCTCTTTCCCAACATCTTTGATCATTATCATTTTGCAGCATCCAGTTTTGATTGTTTTGATATTAGAGAGGGGAGGAAATGATTATTTATGAAATGACTGTGCCAAGAGCTCAAAAAATCTGATCTCATTCAATCCTCACAACATCCTGTGAGGTAGATGCTGTTATTATTTCCTATTTTACAGTTGAGGAAATTGAGGCAGAGGAGGCAGGGTGACTTCTCTAGAGTCACACAGTTAATAAACATTTGAGGCTGGATTTGAACTCAGATCTTCATGACTCTAGGCTCAGTGCTTTATTCACTGTATCTCTTTGCTGTCGTCAGTCATTGGATGTTTAATTTGTTTCTGGTTCATTGCTCCCATAAAAAGAGCTGCTATAAATATTTCACCATATATGGAGCCTTTCTTTTTGTCAGTGAGTTCCTTGTGGTATATATAGCAGTGGAATCAATGGGCATTTTACTCAATTCCTTCACATAATTCCAGATTGCTTTCCAGAATGGCTATAGTAATTCGCAGATCAACCAACAATGTATTAGTGTGTTCATTTTCCTATACTCCCCCCAGTATTGACTTTTTCCATCTTTTATCATCTTTACTCCTTTGCTGTGTAGGAGTTAAAACCTCTGATGAGTTAACTTTGGTTTGAGATTCTCTTTGGGTCACACTCCTTCATCTGCTGTCATCAGCTCTTTCTTCTCTTTCCAAGAAGGGGTTTGTTTTCTCATCCCCAAAGCACCTTTCACTGCAGACACACGTATGTCTTTCCAGAAGAAGTCATGCTCTTCATCATCTTAAGTACCAAACCTGAGCTACCACATGTGGTTGGCTGGAATCAAACTGGAAAGCTTTGATGAACGAATGCCTTTTGTAGCTCAGAGTTAAACAGTTACCGCTTTACTCGTTTGTCAGGCAGAGAGATAGGGCAACCAAAGGTTTCAAACATAAGCACCGATGTAGAATATGAACTTGTTTGTAAAACCTTCTGAAGAAGAATGAATATTATGAGCATTATTACCTCACAAACGGAGAAACAGGAGAGGGTATAGCCAGTTTAAAGGAAGCTCAATGAAAGACCAGACAGCAGAGATGGTCTTAAGAGCATTTGAGGATGAACCAGAAGCAACGTTGAAAAGATCTGCAAGATTCCAGGACGCTAGAGTCACTGTGCTCGCTCTTTAACATAACCGCCCTGGACTTGCTTATGGGGGAGCTAGAAAGAAATGATACTGAAGAGAAAAAAAGGTGTGCAGAAAGTCACACGATTGTTAGGGCCCTGAACGACTGATTCACAAAGTTGTTTGAAGGAGGGGAAGATATGAAATGCACGAAAAAGCTTTGGATCCTGTTGATACTAAACAATGGAAAAGCAGAAGAAGGGCAAGTGACTGACTTGCCCAGCATCTGAAACCAGGTCATGTGATCCCCAGCCCTGTTCTCTTTGCAGTGCCCAGCCTGCTCGAACCCTTTCTCTAGTTTTCCCTTTTCTGCCAGTCCTATTTGTGCCCTCAGCTTTTTTGCCT
Organism: Pseudocheirus occidentalis; assembly: GCA_028646575.1. Lineage (NCBI taxonomy): Eukaryota > Metazoa > Chordata > Mammalia > Diprotodontia > Pseudocheiridae > Pseudocheirus > Pseudocheirus occidentalis. Next base: position 5,064,616 of record CM053602.1, on the reverse strand, counting down.
CACTTAAAGAAGTGGCCCATCATACCTGTCATTAGTGACCTAGCGGCTCACAGTGTTTAGTACTTACTTCTGCTTCTGGTTATTGCTCCTTTTTCTGCATTGCCTGCTTGAAAGTTAATGTTAGTTGAAATTGCTGAGGGGGGCAGTTTATTCAGTGCTATTAGGTTAAAACCTGAACTTTCTCATGGAAACCTTTTGGTTGCTCAACATGCTGCTGGCTTATTTAGCATGATGGGTGACAGGTAATCGATTTCTTGCTGAGCCGCGCTGCAGGCAAAGCGCCATGCGCCGTCAGGACTGGTTTACTTGTGATATCTTACAGTTTGACAAGATTGCTCACTTTGTTTCGTATCTTTCACGTAGGACGTTAGCTGCAATGAAATTCAGGTCCTTCCCCCACAAATAGGAAAATTACACTCGCTTAGAGAACTAAACATAAGAAGAAACAATCTTCATATGTTGCCAGATGGTAAGAAACTCACTTTTCTTTTCCTAACCTGAGCAAGAGATTAAAGAGATTTCCAATTTGCCTCTTTTTCCTCTCTTGACAGAATTGGGAGATCTCCCTTTAGTTAAACTGGATTTTTCTTGTAACAAAGTGACAGAGATTCCAGTTTGTTATAGGAAACTCCGTCATTTACAAGTGATCATTTTGGATAACAACCCAATGCAGATCCCACCAGCACAGGTTTGTACCAGAAGCTTATTCTGTCTTTCCTGCCTCCCATACCCATTTGCTTCTGTCTCTTGTAGTAATTAAGAAACAACTGGACTGGGGTGAAATTTGTTGTTTATGTATCTAAATATAATTGATTTCTCTCTTTGCCTGGGTAGGGAATTGTTCACTTTGGAAAGGAACACCAGCTCAGGCGTCCTGGTAGATAGTCATGAAGTTGGCATTGGCAAGCAATTCCATGCAGTGTAATGGCTAATTTCCTAATTGGTGTTCTAGTATTATCTCCAGTGAGATAATAATTGTGAAGCACTTCGCTTATATAGTAGCCACTTGATATTATTATGATTGTTATTGTTATGAATGCTTTCATTTACCCCCCAAAGCATTTAGTTTCTCAGTGCAGTCATTGTTCAGGTCCAGTGCCCTATAGTGTATTTGGGGGAGAATTTCTTCCCTTTATACTTGAAATGATGTTTTTCTTTAACATGGTCACTTTCTTCCATAGATTAGTACTATACCTGTTGTTTCTAGAAAAACATGGTATCTGAAGACTGGTAGCTGGCTTCCAGATATTTCTTTGGAGTCTTTAGTAGAAAAATCAACAAGAATTTATTGGGAAGCCACAGCACCTGCAATTTGTCTTTTTTGAGATCGCTGCCATAGTTAGCATTTTCTCCTACCTCGGATTTTTACTGTGCTATAATGCAACATTGTGAAAAGTAAGTTGATATGGACAGTGCCCCATCCCAGGCACTGGCGATGGACACTGGAAAAGAGCGCAGCCTTTGCTGTGGAGGGGCTTGTTATCTAGGAGGGATGGCAAGGCAGACACAAAGCGCGTGACACATGTGACCAGAAGGCTCTGTACTCACTGATACTGTTATCACTGATACAGAGAAGGTTGTAGATAAATCAGTCAGCGAGCATTTCTGAAGCCCCTGACATGTTCTGGGTACTGTGCTACATTCTGGAGCTCCAGGGACAAAAGAAACTCCTTTTGTTTTGTGTCTTGGGACTCCTAAGTATAGATGAAGTACACAAAAAGCAATTTTGGGCAGAGGGAGGCATTAACAGTTGATGGGATCAGAAAAGTTTTTCCGCTGAATGTGATAAACCAGTAGATACCAAATTGTTAATATCGAATCATGAATTCCTAAGACTAGCTTACACTGATATACTAGTTATGGGGTTAGGGTTACTGTTCCGAAGTATTTTACTTATATTTGATCTTAAATCATATGATATACTTATAAAATTTGCTGATGATACGAATCCGGGAGGGACAGTTAATGTCACGTGATGGAGTCAGGCTCCAAAAAAGATCTTGATGAGCTAGACCATTAGGCCAAATATTAGAAAATATACCCTAATGAGTAGAAATGTCTGATACTCGGGTCTAACAAGAGGGAGGAAGGCGGGGCAAGAGAACAGCTTTTCTGAAAAACCTCAAGGCCTTGGCTTTAGTGAACTTCCAGGAGACATAAAGTGACTGGTCAAACTCTTCCAGGTCATCCCGACCCAGGTCCTCCGGCTCCAAATCTTGGTTACTTTACATAGAACTGCCTTGGCATAGAGATGATCATTGAATCGATTTGAGTTGTTGAGGTCACCAAGTAAGAGAATAGAGAAGTTGAAGAGAAGTTGTAGGATAGAGGCCTGTCTGTATTGGAAATTTGATCACAAGTGGAAGAGAAGTTAAGTGGCAGTGGAGGAAGTGGAGGCAGCTTCGTCTAGGAGTTTGCCTGTGAAAGGGAGGAAATACATAAGATAACGAGAGGCAATAACATCAAGTAAGTGTACCTTAAAAATGCTTTTGTTGAGACCTTTTTTATTTTCCAAAATAGTTATTTCCCAGTTTTCTCTGTTCCTTCTGATAACACTGCCTTGTGACTTTGTTCAAAGTTAAACAGAATCTAGGAACAAAACTAATGTGTCTAAAAGAATATACAACTTTTTAGACCAATTGCCCCTCACTTTCTCTTTTTAGAGGATGAAGTGTGTTTAATTGTTCGTCTCTAAGATCAAGATTGGTAATTTTAATAAAATCAAATTGAAGATTTTGTAAGGATGAGCATGACCTATATGCATTTGTAGGGATGGAACTAGTATTTAAGAAAGATTGAGGGAGAGGGAGATAGAGAGGGAGAGGGAGAGGGAGAAAGAGAGGGACGGGGGGTCTACTAGAATCATAAAGTGCTTGAAGTTTGGGAAGGAAATAGAAAGGGTAGGAGAGGCTCATGGAGCTTCAAAGGTTAAAACTAAACAAAATTGCCAGATGATAATGCTGAACTGTTTTAGTAAAAAAAGGATTGAGTTCTATCCAAGTTCTGTCCTCTCTCTTAGGAATAAGAATAGGCAATGCCATGGAATTCTTTCCATCTTTCCATTCAGGGGATCACACTGAACTCCTTTCTCTCACCACTGGATTCTTTAACAGAAGGTTCAGTTCTCAGTTCTCCTGCCTGGAAGAAGCATCCAAGACAGACAGAGCTCTGAATTTGTTGTGCTTCAGCTGTGGTAGAAAAAAGAGACATAAAGATTGTTGTAATATTCAACAAAAGGTAGACTGAGGCACATTCTCTCCAAGCAAAATAACATTTTATTAACAAGGACACTACTTGCTAATATAATGATTAATGAATTACCTCAGTTTAGCCAAAGACCCTAGATGGACACTCAGCTCCTTTTTATAAGCATAGAACAAAGAACAGAATAGGGGAGATGAGGTAATATTAAAATTGGGTATAGGGTCGGTGACATTATGGGGGTGATGAATCATGATTGGTTACATATCTGAGGTTTGGGGGATGGTATGATTTGTTGGAAGCCGGACATGAGGGGCTAGCAGCAACTCCCTCCTTCCCTCCTGTAACTGAGAAATGTTCATTGTTTGAGTCCATCTTCAAGGTTAAAGATAATGGACCAGACTTCTTTGGAGAGCAAACCAGACATCCGTGAAAGATAGCTTAGTACTGTCAAGATACTAGACCAAACTCCCTGGTGTCTACTTGCATTCCTCAAGGATAGCAGATTGCTTTGAGGCAAGAATAGAACAGCAATTAGCAAGAAAACTGTATTTCTAAACCTAATTCCATCTGATTTTCTTCACTAAGTTCAGAGACAAGGAGTCATGATTTAGGTAGTTACAGGACAAAATGAATTAATTGTAAATAAGATCACTAAAAATGATGCAGAATCAATTTAATCTGTCCAGAACCTAATTAAAACTATTCAGGAAAACTACATTTAGCTAAATGATGGCATAGAAAATGACAGAATATCAGTAGTGATCATATATGCACCAAATGGTACAGCAGCCCAAGTTCTGAAGGACAAAAGTACACGAGGAAATACAAGTTTAATATTGGGATAATCTCAGTTTATTGTTCTAAGACCTATCTATATCTGTATCTGTATCTATATCTATATCTGTCTATCTATCATGTCTATCTATCTGTATATATCTCTATATCTATCATTTATCTCTCTCTCTCTCTCTCTCTATCTATCTATCTATCTGTAACTGTATAATAAACCAGAAAGAAATTAAGGTGACGAATAGAATTTTCAAAAAGTTAGATTATGGTAAACTTTTGAGGAGTATTAAATTGGAAGAGAAAAGAGTATACCCATTTTTCAGCTATATATGGCACCTTTACAAAAGCTAACCATGTTTTAGGGCATAAAGACTTCATGAACAAACAGAAAAGTGGAAATATTAAATACATCCCTTTGGGAACATAATGCAACAAAAATACATTCAACAAAAGGCCTTTGAAGCATAGATTAAAAATTAATTATATACTAAATTACCTAATCCTAAAGAATGAATGGGTCCAAGAACAACTCATAGAAACTATCAATAATTTAATTAAAGATAATAACAACATTGAAACAGCATCATAAAATTTGTGGAACGTAGCCAAAGCAGTACTTAGGGGAGAATTTATAACTCTAAACGCTTATATCAAAAAAACAGAGAAAGAATAGGTCAACATATGCAACTAAAAAAACCCCAAACTAGAAATAGGACAAAATAAAAATCCCTCAATTAACCACCACATTATAAATCCTGAAAATCAAAGGAGTGATTATTAAAAATGAAACTAATTGAATCAATAAATAAAACTTTTTTATGAAGAAACTCAACCCAATAAAATTGATAAACAGTTGATTAATTTGACTAAGAAGATATAGAAGAATCAAATTACCAGTATCAAAAATGAAATGTGTGAATGCCCAAATGACAACAAAATAAAAGTATTAGTTGTTTTGCCTAACTGTATGCCAATACAACCAACAATCTACATGAGATGGCAGAGTATTTACAAAAATGCAAATTACCTAGATTAACTGAAGAGGAAATTGAATACTTAACCCTATCTTAGAAAAAGAAGTTCAACAAGACCTAAATGAACTCCCTAAGAAAAATCTCTAGGACCAGATGAATTTACAAGTAAATTATGCCAAACATTTAAAGGAAAAAAATCATTCAGTACTTATATAAAGTGTTTAAAAAATAGATAAGGAATCCTACCAAATTCCTTCTTTGATACAAATATGGTTTTCATACCTAAACCAGATAGAACAAAAACAGAAAAATAAAACTACAGACCAATTTCTCTAATGAATATTGATGCAATTTAAAAAAATAAAACACTATCAAGGACATTATGGTAATATATCATAAAAATCATGTACTATGACCAGGATGGATTTATAGCAACAATGTAGGGGGGTGGAACCAAGATGGCTGCTGAGAAGCAGGAAAACTCCATGAGCTCCCCCCATAACCACCTCAAATACCTAAAAAGTATATGACTCTAAACAAACTTTAGAGTTGCAGAACCCCCAAAGTGACAGAGAGAAACAAATCTCCTGCTGAAGGCAGCCCGGCAGGCTGGTAGGAAGGGTCCATCACAGCACACTGGGAGCCAAGCCCAGCCCCTGTGAGCCAACGGTTTTAGCCCCAGGGCTCCCAGTTAGCCACAGCTGCAGGGACTTGGGGGCGGTAGTGGATCACCAGCAACTGTGGCTGATGCCAGAATTATCAACCCATAAATACCAAAGGCAAAGTAAAAAGTCACTGTGAACTTTGGGAACAGGGGGACCGAGAGTGTGGTCTGGCTCTACCCCCGGAAGGGAGAAACAGCTCAGGTGAGGTACCTCCACATGGCTGCTTCAGAACTCCTGGCCTGCAGATCACAGGGGGACCAGTAGTGACCATTCTGAGGGGTAATTGCTCTTGCTTTAACCTGCTTGGATCTGGATCGCAGGCTTGGTTAGAGGTCCTGGAGTGTGTGACCAGGTGTCAGAGCCTGTGGAGGCTTCAGAGAGGGCACCCAACTAATAGCTCCAGAAGCTTCAAAAACCTCAAACTAGAAATAGGACAAAATAAAAATTCTTCAATTAACCACTACAGCATAAATACAAATAAAAATGATGAATATGGTATTCCAGAAGGCAAAGGATCTAGGATTACAACCAAGAATCACCTACCCAACAAAACTGATTCGAATCCTTCAGGGAAAAATGTGGCTGCTTAATGAAATATAGGACTTTAAAACAATCCTGATGGAAAGACCAAAGCTGAATAGAAAATTTTATATTCAAACAGGGAAGGTTTTGAGGGAAGATAAACATGAAAGAGTAATCATAAGGGACTCAGTCAAGTTAAATGTTTATATTCCTATTTGGGAAGATGATACATATAACTCCTAAGAACTTTATCATTATTAGGGCAGTTAAAAGGAGTTTGCATAGATAGAGGGTATGAGTTGATTGTGTTGGAATGATCTTCAAAACATGAAGGGGTGAAAAAGAGAGGTGCACTGGGAGAAGGGGGAAAGGAGAGGTAGAAAATGGCAAATTTTCTCACACAAAAGAGCTGTGCAAGGAAGAGCTTTTTATAATGGAGGGGAACATGATGAGGGTGGCAGGCAGTGCTTGAACATCACTCTCATCAGAATTGGTTCAAAGAGGGAAGAATATGAGTATATATGTATATAAATATATATGTGTATATATATGTAAAATATATATATACACACACATACATACACACATTCAGGTGTATATGGAAATGTTATTTACCCAATAGGGAAATAGGGAAGGGGATAAGAGAAAGTAGAGGAGGATGGTAAAAGGAAAGGCGTATTCATAGAGACAGTAGTTTAAAAACAAAATAGGCTTTTGAAGAGGGACAGAATAAAAAGAAAGAGAGAAAGAAGCAGGAAAAATGAAATGGAGGGAAATACACAGTAATCATAACTGTGAATGTGAATGGGATAAGCCCATCCATAAAAATGGAACCAGAGAGAATGGGTTAGAAAACAGAATCCAACAGTATGTTATTTACAAGAGACATACTTGAAACAAAGAGACAGGGTTATAATAAAGGGCTGGATCTGGATCTAATATGCTTCAACTGAAATAAAAAAGTAAGGGGTATCAATTTTGATCTCAAATAAAGCAAAGGCCAAAATAGACCTAATTAAAAGAGATAATCAGGGAATCTAAATTACTCTAAAAGATGTCATAGACCAATGGTTCTCAACTTTCCTAATGCTGCGACCCTTTAATACTCATATGTGGGCATATCTGCATGTGGGTGGTCCTGCCTGAAGACGGATAGAGTGGAGTCTCGGTTCCTAAGACAATCGAAAATATGTATTTTCCAATGGTTTTAGGCAGCCCCTGTGAAAGGGTTGTTTGACCCACAGGTTGAGAACCACTGCCATAGACAATGAAGAAAAAGACAGCACCCTGAACTTGAGAGAATACAAACAGAAGTTACAAACAGACAAAAATACAGATAGAGAAAACAACACAATTAAGCAAACAACAGGCAGGGCTTCCATTTGTCTGACCATCACATACATACAGTTAGTCACCAGAGAGAGAAGCACCATCGTCTGGGTTTTTAAAGTCTGGGGGGCTCAATGGCTGCTCAGAGTCTCATCTGTTCAAATCACACAACTCCTACCAAAGTGAGCCCCAAACCAAAACCTCACATCAGGGTATATATGACTTTCTCCAGGTTCAGAGAACATCACAACCCTCGTGACCCACTTGACTCCAAAGTAATAAAAGTTGTGCCTTCCTGAAAAACAAGCCTCCCACCACAGGCTCCATGTGAGCACATGCAGCCTATTAGGGGGCAGAGTATATTTTCAAATCAGGAAAGGTCATCAAGTTCAATTTAGGCTTATTAAGGGGCAGGGAAGATCTTCAAATTTCTATGACCATTACAATCATATGGATAGGGATAGTCATTGAACCTTCAGTTTCATTAGTATAGAGAACTCCCAGGTGAGGAAATTCCCTCCATCAATATGAATTGACACCTCTGCAATTTATAGTAGCTCTACTACTATTACTACCTACTAGTAGTAGTACTAGTACTACTACTGCTGCTGCTGCTGCTGCTGCTGCTGTTACTACTACTACTACTACTACTACTACTGCTCCTTCCTCCTCCTCCTCCTCCTCCTCCTCCTCTTCCTCTTCCTCCTCCTATTTGCCTTTGTACATATCTATAAATATTAAGGTGTATATCTTTTGTGTACATGGTTGTATTTTGTCTCCCCCCATTGAGCCCCTCAAGGCCAGGGACTGTCTTTTGCCTTTCTTTGTATTCCCAGTTTTTGACACATAATATGTGATTAATAAATACTGCCTACCAAATAATAATAAATGCCTGACTACTACCTGCGTAAGCTTGGGCAAGGCCCTTGACACTTCTCCCAGTCTGTTTTGCGCTCCGTTGTCCTTATATCTTTATTCCCATTGCATCCATGAACCTGTGACACCTGTGGATTTGACTTTGCCTTATTGAGGTAGAGAGCTAGCATAATTGCTGATCCGTAGAACTCAGTTCTTTGTACGTTGTCTTTTGCTTTCTGTCTCTCCCATTAGATTGTGAATTATTTGAGAGCAGGACTGTTTTTGTTGTTGTCTTTCTTTGTGTCTTCAGTGCCTGGCCCATAGCAGGTGCTTAATACATATTTGCTGATTTGTCTACAGACTTGGATCAGAGGTTCTGTTTGACTGCAAATGAAATCCATGAGTAGGCTTGGGAAGATGAGATAAGATGAACTCAGCACATACTGTAGCACCATCAAACAAATGGGCTCTTCCATTGACTCAGGAGGACTAGAGTGACAAGCCTAAGGAGTTGGGATTGTGGGGGACAGTTGAGGTCCTTAATCAATGATCATTAAATAGTGGAATTTCTCATTAGGATAGATAGGTTTGAGAGTCAGGGGATAGAGAAAAAGGGAAAATAGTCCAAGTATGAAAAATTCACAAGCTTTGAAATGGTTGATTCCTTCAGTTGTGCCTTTTGGGGACTCTTCTAGTTGCTCCTCAACCTTGTAGTGACTCAGCCTCAAGGTTCTCCCATTCCTTCTTCTTGCCATGGGAGTGATATTGACCAAGGGCTAAGTATATGCCGGGCATTGTGTTAAACACTGGAGTTAAAGAGATATGTAGTAGACAGGAGGCTGGGAAAGGAACAGACAATCCATTAGGGAGGTAGGGAGGAGGAGAAGCTCCATCTCATACTAAAGAGGCTGCTCAGGGCTGCTGTGCCTGCTGATGGGAACCTGGCATCTGTGTGAGCACAAGAAGTGAAAAAGGCAGAGGGAAGTTTATTGATAGCTTGGGGATTCCAGGGGGCACAGTGGGAAGGGAGGAAAGAGTAAGGTTGGGGCTGAACTAGATGGGGAGGAGAGAGGAGTGGAAGCCAGGGGAAGGCCTTTTTTTTTACTAGGAAGCTCAAATTACGGTTATTGGAAGAAAATGAAGTAGGAATTTTGCTAGCTATAGCATTGAGAAGCATTTGACAGGGGACTCTCCCTCTCATGGCATCTGTGATGAGCTATTCTCTTGAATACCAGGCATCCAGCCTAGTAAATACTTCATTTTCCTGTACTGAGGGTCCTGACTGATGTCACATCCGTTGTCAGTTCTGTTACCTCACCCCATGTTGGTGGGAGTTAAAACTGAAGAAGACAAAGTAGCAGATGAAATTTTCAAGGGAGACAGTGTGGGAATTAAAGAGGTGGACCAAGTTTAGCTGAAGAAGAGGAAGCTGTAAAACTGTGGTTTTCAACCTTCCTGATACTGCGACCCTTTGGTACTCGTATGTGGGGGTATCTGCATGTGGGCGGACCCTCCTGGAGACTGATAGAGGAGTGGTGTCTGGGTTCTTAAGACCATTGGAAATATGTGTTTTCTGATGGTCTTAGGAGACCCCTGTGAAAGGGTCATTCAACCTCCAAAGGGGTTGAAACCCACAGGTTGAGAACTGCTGGAGTACAGAGTTGTTAATCAAGAACAGGGAAGGGGGGGTAAAAGGAGAGGGGAGTAACAAGGAGAGTAAAGAACAGGTGAAGGAAGAATGTAGGAGGAGGAGAGGTTGTGGTCATGTATTAAATTTCAGAGTTCAAGATTCTAGAGGTGGGGCAGTTTTTGGTGAGTGAGGTCTAAGGTGTAACCCTTCCAGTGGATAGCAGAGACAAGAGTATTTTATTTCTAAATCTTTCAGCATATTTTTGTTGAGTTTGTAAGGATTTTAAAAAGCCATTTCCCTCTTTATTTTAATAGTGTAGGTGGTGTTTTTGAATCCCCAAACGTTTCCATGGTTGGAAATTATTGTGACTCTGTCTTTCAAGAAGGAAGCTTTGTGAAACGTATGGGAAAATGGTTAAGCTTCTGTTTTCTTTTATCCAAGAACAGAAGGAATCAATAAAACTTAATGGTTGGTTATATTAATAGTGTCACAATTTCATTTATGCTAATAAAGTACAAAATATTGAAATATACAGAAATCTCTTTTGGTACACTGATACGCTTGCATGATTTTAGGAGGAAAACAAAACAAATATATAACAAGCCCTGGAAAATGGTGTTTCCCTTTGGGACTCTGGAGTTCAATCCATTTTCTCCTGTGTTCCCTGACAGATATGTTTAAAGGGTAAAGTACACATTTTTAAATTCTTAAATATTCGAGCATGTTGCAGAATAGAAAAGAAGCCAGACTCCTTGGATCTTCCTTCATTAGGTAAAAGAATTCCATCTCAGCCTCTCACAGACAGGTAAGTTGGTATTCATAATAGTTGGATTGTGTGATATTTAGCGTCTAAATATGTGTACAAGTTTTCCTGATTTTAGAAATCTATTATGAACCCTAAGTTCTGATACTCCCAGTATAGCTACTTAGACACTCGAAGGGATAGTGAGAAAAGTTAAAAATGGTTTTTTCCCATTAGAAAGCTTCAGGGGAATGGTTTTTTGGTGTCCAAAGCCAATGGGCTGTTGTACTTTGTATTTTGTGAAATTGTGCATTTGGAAGAAGGCCAGTGCAGTTCAGCAAGCATTTATGGAGTGCCTAATACATGCTGAGGGCTGGGACTTCCTATGCACACAAAAGGAAAGAAAAGTGTTGCATTGGGCCTTGGTTTGGTGGGAAGGAAAGCAACACTTCCCCATTGTAAGTTAGGGACTTTGGGCTTCTCACAAGTGTGTGTTATTGGGGAAAGTTTTGTTCTACATGTAGTAGGTATAATGTAATTTTAGATGTATTAGATACATTGAGGAAGAACGTTCTAATTGTTGTTCGAAAAAATTAAATTATCATATTTTATAGTATGGAAGATTTCTATCCAAATAAAAACCATGGTCCTGATTCTGGTATTGGAAGTGATAATGGAGAGAAACGATTATCCACAACTGAAGTAAGTTTTTTCTTCTCAGAAAATGTTGTATTTTCAAATAGTCCCTAGTATTTCAAATAAGCAGATGACAAGAGGAATGCATATGCTTGGATTTTTATGTCATTTTATTTATTTTTTTTTAATTTTTTTATTAATTTTGAATTTAAATACAAAAAGACAAAAAAAGAACGTTTCCATGTACACAATACAATATAAAAAGAGGATTCAATATAAAGCCATGAATTCCCATTTCATACTGTTTACTTTTTTGAAAACTTATGTAATAAATGCTACATATAGTTTTCAAAGCTACCCTGCTTTTCTGTGCTTCCTTCTAAGTTTTCTTTTGTTCTCTGTTAGGCAGTTTTAATTTTATTCTTCTCCGTCTTTTCCCACCCCACCTTAGAGACATTAAACACATTTGTGTCACATTTTTCATATATATGTATACATGTATGTATGTATGTATGTGTATGTATACACATATATCACAAATTGTCACACACAGAGATATGTATGTATATATGTAAAACCATACTATACATACTTCTGCTTATCAGCTCTTTCTCTGGAGGTGGAGAGCATCTTCCTTCATAGGTCCTTTGGAGTTGATTTGAGTATTTATAATACTCAAAATGACTTAGTTGTTCAGAGTTGTTCTCTTGGTTCTCCTCATTTCACTTACTTCATGCAACTCTTCTCATGTTTTTCTAAATCAACCAGCTCATCATTTCTTACAGAACAGTACTGTTTCATCATAATCATAACTTGTCTAGCCATTCCTCATTTGATAAACATCCCCTCAATTTCCAGTTGTTTGCCACCACAAAGAGAGCTGCTACAAATATTTTAGAACACATAGGTTCTTTTCCTTTTCCCCACAATCACCTTGGGAAAACAGACCTAATAGTGGTATACTGGGCCAAAAGGAATATACAGTTTTATAACTTTTTGTGAATAAT
>CM053602.1:5022864-5046015 GCA_028646575.1 Pseudocheirus occidentalis | reverse complement strand
TCCCTCCCTCCCTCCCTTCCTCCCTTCCTCCCTTCTTCCCTTCCTCCCTTCCTTCCTGTCTGCCTGTCAGTCTAGTTCCATCCCTTTAGTCGAGGGCCCGTAAGCTCCTTTACAGGAGGGACAGTTTTTCACTTTGCTTCCTTCGTTGCCTTGCAAAGTCTTTTGGATTGAATGTCTCAGCCTTAAAGTCCAGAGGGAGCTATTAGTGTCTTGCAAGGTAGGGAGATGGCATTAGACAGGTTTTCTTATGTCACAGTTTCATCCACTCTCAAGGTTTTAACGTATTGCTAACTTCTTCTTGAATGAGGTTTTCTCTGGTCATGATAGCTGGAGACAGAAGGAAGGGTGTTTGTCCTTTGTGAATAGTATAACTGTCATTTGGCTTTTATTCTCCCTTCCTTGGAAGTTTTTCTCATCTTATTTGAAATTTATTCTTGGCATTGCTTTTAGTTTTGAAGCCTTCTGTTTTTATTTTGGTCACCTCTTTTCTTGTCTAACAGAAATAAGTAATTGATGAATGAAGTTTTTCTTTGGTCAGGTGGGAACTTTTTATAGCTGTTTCAGTTGCTTAATATGGAAACTCCAAATGCTTCTTCCCCCAAATTGGAGTGAGGGCTTTGGAAATGTGTGTGACTGACTACTGCCGAAATGCTGCGGCCATGCCTTCATTACACACTGTAGGTTGATGGCCAGTGCTGTCTTTAGGCGGCAGGTGACATTCCAGATTAAGGCTTGCTGTACTGGAATCTCTAGGAGAGCTCAGCCAGCTTAGACTGCTTAGAACGCAGACATTAGAATGTAGGCGTTCTTATTTTGTGAAGAAGTAAAATGGCCTTTGCCTGTTTTACCTCCATATGCATTTGGGAATAATGACATTTATCTCCCCTTCCAGGATTCAGAAAGAGCAATTCCTTGCAGAGGAAGAGGATGATGATTCGAAGGATGTTACAGATTTAAGGAAGATAGCTGCTCAGTTATTGCAGCAGGAGCAGAAGAACAGGTGATCATCGCAGTGATCAGATGGAAGTAGGAAGGTCACGTGCTCATCTTTATGATGATGATGATGATGAAAAGTGGAAGCGAGTAGATTTACAGCAAACAGTGAACGTCTTTGGGGAATTTCAGGGGACTAACTACTGCAAATGTAATGGGAAATATTTAGGCAAATGTATGCTTATATGTGTGTGATCACAACTCACAATGTGAATGTCTCTTAGAGGAAAGCTTTATGGGCAGGAATTTAAAAAATCATCATTAGTGTATTTCAGATTCCTTGGGGGACTCCTTTTCCCTAAGTGATAAATCATAAACATAAATGCAAATTGTGCGTGTCTGTGTTTATATGTATATGTATATGTATTTGTATATATATGTGATGTCCCCAAAGTCTTAGTGTAGTTTGAAGCTTTATTACAGAAGTATAAATACTACAAACTTACCCAAAAGATGATTTGAAAGTTTAAGTATTTAAATGTCATTGGCACTTATTTAGTTTCGTGGACTTTGAATAAGTTTTAAGAAGAAGGAACACACTGTGAGTTTCTTTGTGGCATTTTCTTGGATCGCTGGATCTGTAGAGGAAGTTCAAAGTTGGAAAATCAACTGGAGCAACATATTGGCCAAGGTTGGCTTCTAATAAGCAACCAAGCGGTATTTCAAATGTTGGAAATAACTGACTTTTCAAATATGGTTTTTGGTAACTTTGTAGTATTTATTCTTTTGAAGCTATTCAAGCTTAAAACTACATGAAGACTTAGAACACCTTCTGTGACTATGTGTGTGTTTGGGTGTGTATTACGTGCACTTGGATCTGTATACATACACATACACACATACACACGTGCACATGAACATCATGATCAGAAGACATTTTGTAATTGTGTATATGCTTAAAATAAATATTTGAATAGTAGCAACATGCCTTTAAAAACCTGAAAATGAAGGTGAGAACTCTTTGGGCCACTCATGAATTATATAGCTAACATAGCTGTTGGCTGAAACGTTGTACTGATGAGTTCAAGCTGATAGGTTCTCATTGATCTCATGGCCATAGCCTATATACTCCCAGCCATGGAGTATATAGTCTTTATTTGGTCACAAGGATCCCCCCCCAAGGCCTGGGTCTCTGAATCAGTGCAGATCCTTTCTCATTACAGGGGAAAAGGAGCAAAATCCCTTTCCTTGCTGAGGGCAGACTAATTGTAGCATCTCTTTATTCAGAGAAATTATATGCTGCAGGTGAGAATGTAGTGATGAAAAGCAGTGACAGGAAATCACTGACATCTTAAGATTTTTAATGGTGCAGATGTGGAACAACCATGATTATTGGGCTCTTGTATCCGAATAGGAGTGCAACACAGTGACCTCAAAGTGAAAGGGTTTTTTTTAGTATTGTTGTTTGGATTAACACGTGAGAGGCCACAGAGATGTAGCCTCAAAGCCAGAAAGGCCTGGCTTCAGCTTTGCCCTTTGACAAATATCAGCTGTGTGACCCTGGGCCAGTCACTTAACCTTTCAAGGTTAACCTCTCAAGTCACTTAACCTCTCCCTTTGGAAACTCTTTAACATTGTAAGTTTCAGATGTGCCAACGTGCATCGGTAGGGGAGTTTCCTCATCTGAGAGTTCCCTACATCAATGAAATCACAAGTTCAGTCCCCAGAATATGTTACCAACTTTTTGGAATGGTGTGACTGAAGTGTTCCTGTATTTGTGCTATTGTGATAATGCCCAACCATAACCATGGCAAATGGGAACTATGCATATATTTCAGGGGTCATTGTGATCCTTTATTTACAGATAGGCTGTTTTTTAAACAAAATTTGAATAGTCAGTGGATGGCATGCCAATATGCAAGATATATTTTAGTTTTCTTTTATGAAAAGACCTGGACTACAATATTAAGCTACTTATTCGAATCCTAAACTTAGAATACTGACATGATAACTGACTCGTGCCCTTTCTCCATGTCTGATGTGCCTTCCTTCCTAGTGATTCACATCCTTTGTGTCTTTTTCCACGTTTGATGTGCCTTCCTTCCTAGTACTTCACGTCCTTTGTGTCTTTCATGTCTCTGTTTTCTGGGATGCCTTTATTTCTCCATTTTGAATTCTGGGCTTTTTCTGCACTGGGTACTTGTTAGCTTTTTTTCTTAATTTCACAGATGAATATGGAGGTGAGCCCAGTCTTGCCTAATATGATGCTACTCTACTCCCTGGGCTTGGTTTGATGCCTGTTTTCCCTCCCAGCAAGAGGCAGGAGAATTTTGTTTCCTTTTTTAAAGCACCAGGGGACTCCAGAATGGGAAAGGGTGCAAATTGGAGCTGGCTGAGGAGGCCCAGTGGCAAGGGTCAAGTTCACTTGTCAGAGTGCATTTGAGGGGGAATCTGCCAAGCAGTGTGCTGAGAGATGCTTTGGGCCTTCCCATTCCGAAATGTCCGTAGTGAGTCTTCTTCAAGCACTGTATCTGTTAGTTGATCATTTATCTCTTTCTCTCCACATGACCTGACATTTTTGTGCTGTGGGTATTACAGGGATTGAGTGGCAGTTTTAGAGAGTTTTTTCCCTGGAAATTAATACAAAACCAGCACCTAGCATGGTACCTTACACGTGGCAGACCATCAGCATGTGTCTAGTTAATTGGAAAATAAGTCCAAGTTTAGAGAGCTCCATATTGAAAAGTAGCCTTTATTTGACAAACAGCTATTTACAAGAAATGACTGGAAAAGTATCTTTGATGCCTCTCCTGTTAAACTTCCCTATTGGATATAAAAACACTCAATTAAGAAGATCTTTTCAGATCTCTTTTACTAAATGTTGAAAGCTAATTATGCTCTTTTCTAATAAGATTAAAAATATTTAGAGGCATCAGCAGGGAAAACCCCCCAGCAAAAATGAGATCTGAGTGAGGAGCCTGGCTCATTTTTCACCATTTACTATGTATTTCGAAGGTTAAATAGGCTTTAAGAGAGGCAGTGTGGCCGAGTGGAAAGAGGCCTTTCAAGGAAGACTTATTTGGAAGTCCTCCCTCAGACTCCCACTGGCTGTGTGACCCTGTTAAGTCACTGACCCGATTCTCCTGGCAGCTCTGGACAGATAGAAGTTGCAGAGCTGTCACTGATCCCCATGGTTGAGGAAGTATTTTATACCAATGAAATTACAGACCTCCCCTATGCCCTCCCACCCCCTCAAAAAAGTTAAATTGTCCAAACACTTTTGTTGATGGCCAACACTGAGATGGAGTTCGGCAATCCGATTTGGAGTCCCGTGCTTTGTGGACTAGATCTTTTCTTTCCTCTGCTTTGAATAATCAGCTCTGCTTAAATTTCTGATGGGTGCTCATGTTCTTGGCTTCTTTCTGTCAGTTGAATGTGATTGCAGAAGCTTAGATGGAGCATGGTTATTAACAGCAGATTGTTCTGCAAAAGCATCAATGAAGTCTCTGCCTTCTCCATCTGCACTCTCTAGAATTTCTGTTTTACCTCCCAGTTTTACCCTGTATGGGTCCAGAGTTATTTTACAGCAGAAATAATCTTAATGACTTTCCAAGCGGCAAGCAAGCTATAAAAGCTGTAATGGTTTTCTTTTCAGATCTCGTTGTATTTGCTCCATTTGTTTTTTTTTTGTCATTTTCATACTTGGTTAGAAATAATTCTTCATGCCAAAGGTTGTCTTTGACTACCACAGTGCATTACCTATTTTCATTTTTAACGTAGGTTACCTTGAATGTTTATTTAACTGTTCTCTTACCACCTGCTTAGTTTATAGTGAAAATCAACACACTGTCAATTTAATAGTGAAGGGAACATCGATGTGGCTAATCCCAAAGAACACAGAATGCCAAAGACATTGCTGTTAATTGAGGAAGATATCGTAGATGATTTTCTTCCAGAAACTGTTTTGTTCAGAGTGTGTTTTAAAATTGAGCGCTAGATGGCGCTACATTGGATACAGTGCTGGGCCCAGAGTCAGGAAGACTTTCATGAATTCAGATTCAGCCTCAGACACTTTCTACTTGTGTGGCCCTGGGCAAAGCCCTGTTTGCCTCAGTTTCCTTTTCTGTAAAATACGCTGGAGAAGGAAATAGCAAACCACTTCGATATCTTTGTCAAGAAAACCCCAAATGGGGTCATGCAGAGTTGATTGAGCAATAACAACAAAATATTTTACAATTATTTTTCTTTTATTCTCTGAGCATATACTAGTTAGTTGGTTCCTAAAGGCATCCAGAAGGGTCTTAGATGAGGAGATGCTGACAGAAAATCAGTAAATTTCATTAGATAAGCCATTAAGTAGACATTTTGTAATTGAATATTAAGAGTTAGCAGGGAAAGATTTTAAGAAATCAAAATCCAAAGGCTTCACCTCCTTTCTAGCCAGCCCATCACAAACCCAAGAGGCATAAAATAGTTTCTAAATTTTCTTCATGGATTAAATCTATGTTCTCTTGGCTACTTAGGCATAATTTTCTTCTAAAAATATACTTA
This sequence comes from Pseudocheirus occidentalis, assembly GCA_028646575.1. Taxonomy (NCBI): domain Eukaryota; kingdom Metazoa; phylum Chordata; class Mammalia; order Diprotodontia; family Pseudocheiridae; genus Pseudocheirus; species Pseudocheirus occidentalis. Next base: position 5,040,531 of record CM053602.1, on the reverse strand, counting down.
GTTTTATCCCCTATATCTTCTCACTTAAAAAAATTCTCTGCATATTCTAAATTCTTATTACATCTACATTTGATCATATCAAGGTCTACTTGAAACATTGTCCTTGCATATATTTGAAACAGTGATTTAAAAAACATTGAATTTATCCTTGAGCATAATTTGGGTGATTAAGTTCAGTCTTTATAAGAAATTGTTCAGTTTGCAGACATTTTAAATAATATATTGAAAGTTCTGCAGCCTTCCTCACACTTACCATTATCAGAAAAGTGATCTGTTGCCTAAAATGAGAGTGGCTACTGCTGCTTCTCTTTTTGTATTTTTTTTTAAAGCATGCTACCTGTCACCTTAATTCATTGGATGTTCCTAAAGCAATGATTCTCATGCATTTGGGTCTGTGTAACACATCGTTTCACTTGGCCAGTCTTTTTCCAGGGCATTTGCAGTCATGCTGGGTTACTCAATAACATGATATTTCTTTTATACGTCTCTTGCTTTTTACCATCTCTTTGTTTGCTTTTAGACAACATGGAAGTTTTGACTTATTTTGGAAAGGAGATGGTACTAAGTATTATATAAAATAATTCAAGGATAAAAGCCCTGTAACTGAAATTAAGAGTCCCAGAGGTCAATCACTGTGATTGAACTTTACTCAGTATTTGAATTGCCAAAGCAATGTTATTTTTGGTTTTGAGTTATAGTGGTTATATGAACAGCTATTTTATGTGACTTTGAGAAGCTCTTGTGAAAATTTCAATTTGAGGGTCTTCAAATTAACTTCTGACTTGCTATAAACTAATCATTCAGTTCTTTCTACTCTTGCAATCTCTCCACTCTTTTCTTGCTGTACTAATGACTTCCCTGTCCTCTCCCATCAATATCTCCTTACTTCTTCCATCTTTGGGTTTGTTTGATGTGCGGGAATTGTGAATACAGACGGAGACCTTTAAGTTATAGAACATCATTCAGTGAGAAACTCTTCCAGAGGACCAGAGCAGCAGGACGTGCATCAAGGTATCTCAAGTTTGTGAAGTGTTTAAGGGCCATTTTCATGCAATTGATTTTGGACAACTTTGGCAGTAGCCTTTTGCTTGGAGCACTGCGATTAGTTATGGCTGGGTTAGTGACATCTTTTAGTGAGCAGCAACATAAGCTCACAGTCATTTCTCTGTGTGTAGTGCCACGAGTTTGGAGAGATGACATTATCAGGGAACTTAGAATGTTGAACAGACTGAGTTATGTTTTCCTGAGCAATGTAGAGAGTTCACTCTTTTTATACTTGTTTAATATTATCAAATGTCATGTAGCCTGACTGCATATAACAGCATGAACAGTCAACTCTAAATTCTACATTCCTAGGAGAGAACAGAGGCATGGCTAAGACCTAATATAGGTCTCACATCATGTATGTTTTTGTTTATGGAATTAGTGGAATATGCCTATGCAGTTAGAAGTTCATCTTCTCTACCCAGCCATAACTACTTCCTAGCTATGTCTGTGTCCCAGCTGGACCTTTATTCTCTTAGTAATTGGACAAACTTACTCATTCACACTTAGCTATGTTCTCACTCCCTGATCCTTATCTTCCAGAATTGCAAAAGGGGCATAAGAAAAAGACAAAACCATTTTTTTTTCATTCAGGGGAGAAGGGAGGCAACCACTTTCCCATTTTCATGATAGAAGAAAGATCTCTGAACTAGAAGTTAGAAGAGAGTGTGTTGTTTAGTCTTGGCCTGGTTCTACCTCTAACTACCTGTGTGACTTTGGGCAAGTCACTTCTTTATTCTGGGCCTCAATTTACCTATCTGTAAAACAAAGATCATTGATAGTGCTACAATTCTATCATTCTGAATTGATTGAGAGGGTTTTCCTCTGTGGGTTTATGTTAAAGGGATGTCCAACATATAGACTAATTATTGGGCTGCTTATCACTTATAATTTGTTATATAAATGGGCTACTGTTGTATAGAAATCCCCATTAAGTCATTTCAGAGGTCCTTAAAATTAACATTTAAATAAATGAAGCTTATTTACAGTTGTTTTAACATCTATGAAATAATTTCTGTGTCAACCAATACAAACTTGGGAATGTTTGTGAAGGGGTGGCACTTTTTTGGAAGTGACTTCCCTGCCACTTGTCCCCCAACTGGCAGTTCTATGTAAGGTCTTTTGTAGTTTTGCACTTGGAAGGATCGTCTTCATGCCCTCTCCCTTTTTGGGTTATTGACACCTTAAAGACTGTCTACAAACTGCACGTAGTTCTGTTATTGCCTTTTGAATGTGACTCTTCTGAACTCTTGGAGATTTAACCATTGAATTTCCACATCACTCAAAATCCTTTCCTGCTTAACTATCATATTGGTATGGGAACAAGGAATTATAATTTAAGGGAAAATCGCTTTAGAGCCAAGGATGCCACAAATAAGCTCCATGTAGAAACTGCTAGGAAGCCATAAAATATTGTCTAAGTGATGGTCAAGATTCTGGGATCATCCTTTTCTTCTCTAGACTCTTGCTTATCATTTTATTATCTTTAAAATTTGAAGTATGTCTATTTGCATTGACAGGCTGCCATAAATGCTAGGGCTTATTAGTTCACTGTCAGCATTTTTGACTGTGTATTGTCTCTTTCTGCTGTCAAATGCATATATTATAATTTCCTTTATATTACAATACATTCTAAATCAGTCACGCTGGCATCTAAAACATGATTTGCTGTCTTTCTTCTGTCTTGGAAGATGCGCTTTCTCAGCTGGAATTGGTAGGTATGTGTGGGCATCATGGCCAGGAGACACCCCGGACTTGTTACAGGAAGAGGGGCATGAAAGGCTCAGGGAGCTCTATTCCTACTAAGCTTGCTGCTGTCAGTAGGAGCTGCTGTTCTAAATGGTATTTCCAAACTTGTTTCCCAACAATTCTCTTTCTGGATTAGTTGTATGTGAAAGATGTTATTGATGAACTTCTGCTCTTAATTATTATAAATAAACATTAATTTCTTGATTTGTTTCTAGGCTTCTTAATCATTCATCTTCAGTAAACCCAAGAAACAGACCTAAACAAACTGTGGAATTTGAAAAAAGGTATACAACCGTGTTTATTTGTTTATGCTCAGTCTGGTTTTATTTTTTTTTCTGTTTGCCTGTTGCTCCGGGGCAAGCCAAAATGCAAGGATCTTGTTCCAAGGCCACTCACTGTGACATGGGCTTTTTGGTCACAGCAGCTCTGCAAGGCCCAGGTAGAGGGAGCCAGCCTGGAAGTATGGAGCTCTTGGTTGGCTTGAAGGTTACGTGGTTCCCCATAGAGAAGGTTGCTCTGAAGTGGTTCACAGACTGGTCCAGCAGATTGAGAAGAAAAAGCATGGATGGTGTGAAATGCTTTGTGATTGAGCAAAGCAGAGATAAGGAGACTTAATTTGTTTTCCTGCTGGGTTGTTATGTGTTGTTTGCCTAGATAAATGGCAACTTCAGCTGGACAATGTCAACTTTTCCTCCTCATGAGTTCTGCTTATTCTTTATGCTTCAGCTCCATACAGAGCTAGATAGTAAGATTTCAGTGTCACTTGCCGATTCACAAAGCATTTTCTGTGTTTTGTCTCATATGTTCCTCTCAATACCAACACAGATGAGGAAGCTGAGGCCAAGAGAGGCTAAATGTCTTTGTCAGGGTCACACCTCTAGATAGTGTCTTGCTGACTTTGAGTCTAGGGCTCAGTGTACTCTAGGGCCACTTAGCTTCCTGCCCTTTGAAATTAGTTTTGCTCAATCCATTTGTCTGTGCATGTGTTTCCAGTGGGTATGGGCACCACACAGATGAAAACTAGAAGACCACGCTCATTTCTCGAGAATCTGGGCAGCCATTGAAACATTGGCTGGAGGGTCGAACCCCAGGATGTGTAACTTAATTGTTCTGAGTGGTAGGAATGAGGACAGTCATAACTGCTTAGAGGAGAGCCATGAGAAGCAATTGGTACAAGTGTTGAGGGCCTTCAGGGAATCTGCCTCACAATGAGAAGTCACTTAGAAAGGGCTGATGTCCCCCCACTATTCATGCTAAAGATCATCACAAAGAAACAAACCAACAGGTATTACATCTCCAAGAGCTGTTTTAGACTGACAACAAAAGGCATTTAAATTTGCTTGTTTTCACTCATTCACATGGTCATTTTGAACTATGTATGTCTACATAATCAGAGCAGTGTATACTGGATGCAAAAGTTTTAGTCACTTGACCTCTGCATTCTCAGTTCTTTCCTCTGTAAAAGAAAGAGCTAGGATTCCCTAGGCCCATTGATCCAGAGCTGGAAGGCACTTCAGCAGCGATCTCGTCCAGCCTTTGGGTCTTCCAGATCAGTCTTATGTTTCCAGAGCCACTGCTGTTTTCACAATGTCTGCTGAATTTGGTCACTTTGAAGGTCACTTCTAGCTCTAAAATCCCATGATATTAATAAAGGAAGGAAAGAATTTTTTTTACTGCATGTTGGTGAAATGAAGTAAATGAAACAAGGCTTGAGTTTCTGAAGAATTTTAAAAATGATATTCATCAATTAGGATAAATGGATCTTTTAAATGTTCTTTGATAGTTTGGACCCCTTTGGCAGTCTGATGAAGCCTTTGGACTCCTTTTTAGAATATTTTTATGTGCATTAAATAAAACATAGAAATAAATTATATTGAAGTATAGTTATTAAATTTTTTTAAAGTTCTTGGACCCTAGATTAAGAACTGCTATTGTTGATGAGGAGTTATGCAGTTATTATAATTTATTAAGTAGTAAAATTAATTTTATTAGTCCTAGAATTTTCCAAATGCAAATGAAGTAACTTTTAGCCAAGCTCCCTGGTGCCACCATTTGTTTTAATGTGGTTCGGTTCACTGTGAAAACTTGGTCTTTCTGGCTCTTTGCTTTGGGGTTTGATACTCCATGCTGAGTTTACCAAATGAGGTCCGAGAACTGACTCACTTGGTGAAGCCAGTTTACTACAGGACCAGTATGTAGGGAGACTCCCTCGCCCCCCCCCCCCATACGCAGTGACTCTTTATTGCTCCTGCTTTGGTACCGAAGAGTGTTTGCCACCATAGTATTTGGGCATGCCCAGTTCCGAGTTATAAATGTTGATGTTAACAAAAAGCAAAGAGGTGGGTGTGTTCTTAATGCAGGCAAGATACCTGCTTCAAGGCATTTTAACATAACTTGGACTTCTTTATTAAGTAATCGCCTTTTATAAGTAATAATGGCTAGCATTTATTAGCACCTACTGTGTGCCAAACTCTGTGCTCAATAAGCACTCTACAAATATTATTTCTTTTTTTCTTGAGAGGGGAAGGTAGGGCAGTTGGGGTTAAGTGGCTTGCCCAAGGTCACACAGCTAGTAAGTGTTAAATATCTGAGGCTAGATTTGAACTCAGGTTCTCCTGACTCCAGGGCTGGTGCTCTATTCACTGCACCACCTAGCTGCCCCCACAAATATTATTTCACTTGATCCTCCCATGGCCATGAGCCATAGGTAGGTGCTATTATGCTCCTCATTTCACAGATGAGGAAGATAAGGCAAAGGGAGGTGAAGTGACTTGCCCAAGGTCATGTTAGAGGTCTGTCAAAGTCCCTTTAAAACACCATCTTACAAAGAGGATGGAAGGGTTTTCAGTTTCTTTCTTAAAAGGAGGGAAAGGATCATCCTTTTCCTAAAGTTTCACTTGAGGGCCTAAAGCCCCAGAGGCAAGCTTCTGCTCCTGGGCTGAGCTTTTGATTTTCACAGCCTTTAGACTTAGTACAGTCACTTACATCTCTTCCCCTGTTCTTTCCTGACGGGGTAGAAGGAGCAGGCACATTTTTCTTCTCTTCCCTTTTCTCTTTTCCACATTCTTTCAGAGTCTGGCCTTTTTTTCCAAAGCCTGCCTCCTCTGGCATGCACATGATACTCTCCTTTCCCTGAACACCTCCCTCCTAAAAATACCCCATTCAGCCCTTCCCCTCAACACAAAAGCTTCCCCCCACCCCTGGAGAATTTCCTTTAACCAACACTTTGTGTCAGAATGCAAAGATAAAGACATGCAGCCTTGAATAAAGCCAAAACACTTAGGAAATGAGATAGAAAAAGTCATTCAGCTAAATCCATTGCTATGTAGAGCTGCTTAAAGATAGACAGATTTAATTTTTTCACTTTTTAACTATTCATTCCACTTTTTAGCTATAAACAGAGTTGAAATGAACTCTTGTCTTTGTGCATTTTTACCACTTTTCCTGGGGTATAGAAATATTTTAACTTCTATCTCTGTCTCCCAAGTGCCTAGAGTAGTGCTTGACATAGTTCTTTTTATGAGGGTGCTGGTCAGAATGGTTCTGTGATTTCATCAGTGTAGGGAACTCCCCTTCAGCACCACAAATCAGTAACTCTTGTGTAATTGTTCTTCTCAAATTGCTGCCTGAGGCTCCTCTGTGATCGCTTAGCTTAGTTGGTCAACTAGAGGGTGGCAGAACTAGAATCCAGTTCTCCTTGCCTGGCTCTCTTTGCCTTTCACTGCACATAGCTCTTCCTTTATAAATGCTCACCCACAATGGGGTGCTTTCTCTAGAGCATCATTTATCTTGAATTCTTGAGGTTTTATGGCAGTACACATTTTACCAAGTGAAGTAAAAGGGTAGGTATTAGTAAATTTGTCTAAGAATTTATTTAACAAAAGAGAATTCCTATCATGAGAATGGTGACTTAATAATGAAACGTGTGTTTGTTTTTTACCCAAAGTGCACTTAAAGACTCTCCCAAACATTTTAACAAATTAAGATGCATTTAATTTTTTAGTGTCTTGACAGATGAAGTCAGTTCTGCATTGTCACCCTTCGTGTGGCAGGTAAAGATGAGATGAAATTGCTGTTACATTCCTCACTGTGGACTCATTTCCATAGATAAAAGATCTTATTTTATTACAGCCTTTAGGAAACCAAAAGGATCCAGCTGATGAGCAGCAGTGGCCGGAAACTCGACCTGTAGTCTGGCAGAATGAAGAGAGGAGACGAAGCAAACAGATACGAAAAGACTATTTGAAGGTATCTGGTGTTAAAAACGCGCTTTGTAGCCACAGCTGCTTTATAATAGAGCATCAGTGTCGCTGTGTGGTGGGTAGTATTGATCTGGGATCCAGTAATGTCTAAGAAAATCAAAGCAGCTTTGAGAATTCATCGTGTCGTGATTAGAGAGCCACAGGCCAGGCCGAGAATCTGGATTGTTATAAGCTGGGGAGGGAGAGATCGCTCGATTCATAGTGTTCTGTCATCAGCCATGTGAGCTCTGAATAGAATTGCCTGCCATATACAGGGTGGTCTAAAAGTCTTAGGGTATTTTAGAGGGGCTAAAACTAGAAAAATGCCCCAAAACTTAGAGGACCCTCTGTATATGGTGTAGGAAGCAGTCAGTCTTGGTTTGCTGCTGACTTCAGGAGCAGAGCAAGGCCACTTGGTTCTGTTTTATGGCTACCAAATGGGTGCTGAGAGGGAGGAGAAGGGTACAGTGGGATGATAGAAGGAAGGTGTGCATGTGACTTCACACTGAAATTGAGGCTAGTTTAAAGGTAGAATACTTAGGCCAGGAGAAGGAAGATACAGGGCCCCTGTCGTTCAGTGGTATTCACCTTCTGTCCATCCATAAATACAGAGTCAGCTGTCAGGGCAAGGGGTAGAGAAGTAACAGGTGGATGGTAACACCAGCTTTGGGGTGACAGAGCTCTGATCACATACTTGGAGACCTGTAGAACAAGGAAAAGCAAAAAGGACTAACACTTGGATGAGCTTGGGGATCCAGGAAACAAAAGAGTCTCTAAGTCAGGGAGTCAAGGAAACAAAATTCAGTGTGTGTCTTTGGTTGTCGTGTGTGTGTGTGTGTGTGTGTATGCATATGTACATATATTTGTACACACACATAGACGTATATGTATGTGTGTATATCTATACACACACACACACACACATATAAATCAATATTATAGCAGATAGAAGCCCCAGATGCCATCGATGCAAGCTGGAGGATTTATCTTAAAGCTCTTTTTCCTTGGTCTTGATCGGGTGTAGTGTATAACAAGAGGCAGGACTTTCTGGTTTCAAGATTGGATGAGTTATTTTCGGTGTGATCTATGGATTCACATCAGTTTTTCATGTCTGATGGTCCTCATGGTAGAAGGCAGTATTGGTAGTTATCAGGATCTGGGACAGACTCTTCTGTTAAAAGACATTTTCCCTTGTCAGTGGGCTTTTATATAGACTCTATCTCCCAGTACAATGTTGTTTCAGGGAATACAAGGCAAGTGGACAGAATTTTTGATACCTGTTGGCGAACAACTTAATACCATTTCATTAGTCGATGAGTCAATAAGCATTTTTAAAGTGCCTACTGTGTGCCCAGGCAGTATACTAAGTCTTAGTTCTGTTATTGTTAGCAAATTCAGTTAATGGCTTGCAGTGAGTGAGGATGCTGTCGAATCTGTAAAGTATTGCAATGTTTCCTTGCAGTTGGTCTGTAAAGTGGCATATGTTGTTGGTAACGGAGAAGGGTGCTAAATCCAAGAGGAAGTTGCAGTGAAGTAACTGGAATGGAATCTTCTTCTTTACCAGGAAAAGTTTCACTTCAAACCACATGTTAGCAAACAATTACAAGTACATATTCAAGAGCAGTAATTTGACATGAAAAAATTAGTTCTTATGTTTATAAAGGCCCTCATGGTGGGAGAGGAGTGGGCTACTTTGCCTCTCTAGGTTTTCCAGTTTGCCTCATAGGTGAGGCAGCTTGAACTGTATTGTTGGGCTTAAGGAAGGAAATTGAAAGCAACTAGTCTCCTTTAATTGTTTCTATTGCCAGAGCTGTCCTGATGGCAAGGCAGGCTACCCAACTATTGATAGAGGGGGTGCCATATTAAAAAGGCAAAATCATTTTGGACAGGGCCATCGGGGGACTGGAAGTCAGTGGAGTAAATAATTAAGTTAGGACTGGATAATTGGTCAGTCATCAGCATAGTGATAATAAGTGAATCTATGGGAGCCAAGATCGCCAAGGGATGTGGTTTAGAGGCAGAAGAGAAGAAGACCTGAGGCAGAGCCCTGTGGGGCTCCCTTGATTGGGGGCACGACCTGGATGGAGATCCAACAAAGGAGACTGAGTCAGAGCGGTCAGATGGGTAAGAGGAGAATCAAGCTGTAGAACCAAGGACAACTGTGCTCTTCAGACCCAAGAGAGGGTTTTTGATACGACAGTGTCAGTCAGCAGAGAGGTCAAGAAAGATTCAGAGTGAGAACATGCCATTAGATTGACAATTGGAAGCCACACTGCAGAGAGTTAAGAAGAACATGAGTTGCTAGTAGGTAGGTGCACCCATTACAGATGGTCTTCTCAAGGAGGTTAGCCACAAAAGTGAGGAAGGCTAGGGCATATGTAATAATGGAGTTGGATTTTTGAAGATAGGTCCATTGGGGAGCAGGGGAATTACTTGGTCAGATCTGTGTTTTAGAATAATAACTGACACTATGTGGAGGATGGACTGGAGAGGGGAGAAATTTGAGGCAGGGCCACTAATCAGGAGCCTCCTTCAGTTGTTCCCTCTCAACTGAACTCAACTTGGGGCCCAGGAGTTGACCCATATGTGGGATGAGGGAGAAGAAAGAGCTGAGTCTGCAAACCTGGATGAATGGCAGCATGAGAGTGCCCTAGATGGTAACGTGGAGGTTTGGAGGGAAGTGAGGTGACTTAGAGAAAGGGTGATGAACTTTGTTTTGGACTTGGCTTTGAGATACATCTGAATCCTTCATTTAAAAAGGTCCAAGAATTAATGATGGATGCTTAGTGTTTAGGAGAGGTGATAGGCCTGGGACTATGTATCTTGGAGTCTTCTACATGAGGATGATAATTAAACCCATGGGGACCAAAGAGATCATGAAGAATGAGAGTTTAGAGAGAGAGAAAAGAAGAGGGTTTGGGTGTAATCTGGGGGTACACCTACCATTAGGGGATGTAATCTGATTGATGATCCAGCTAAGGAAACTGCTATATAGGGGGAGAACCAAGAGATAGGGGTGACAGAGGGAGGGAGGAAGAGGGGGAGGGAAAGGACAGAAGAGAGGGAGAGAGAGAGACAGAGAAACAGAGAGAGTCAGAGAGACAGAGAGAGAGAGAGGGGGGAGTGGAGGGAGGGAGGGAGGGAGGAAGGAAGAAGAAGGAGGAGGAGGAAGAGGTCAGCAGTGTATAGTGCTTTAGGTAAAGAAGTACAAAGATGAAAAAAGAAAGGCTTTGGCTTTGCTGAGTGATTAGGTTGATGCTAGATTGCAAAGGTCTGAGGAGAAAGAGGAGATGAAGTCAAGGTCCTAGCTATGGATTTTTTCCTAGGAGTTTGTCTGTATAAATATGGAGGTGATTAGGAGGCTGACTTGAGGGCATGGTCAAGTCAAGTGAGGACTTTTTAAAATTGGAGAAGACTTGGTAAGCAGAAGGGAAAGAGACAGGAGAGAGGGAGAGATCAAAGAACAGAGAAGTAAAGATGATTCCTTCTTTTTCCACTTTAAAATCCTTGGAAGAGATCTAGTATACCCCTCAGTCATCTGTTTATCTTATTTAACTCCTTTAGTACCCTTTGAGGTCCTGTAGGAACACGGATTTTTTTCCTTTTGTGGGAAGCAAGGCAATTGGGGTTAAGGGATTTGCCCAGGGTCACACAGCTAGTAAGTGTCAAGTGTCTGAAGTTGGATTTGAACTCATGTCCTCCTGACTCCAGGGTTGGTGCTCTATTTACTGCGTTACCTAGCTGCCCTTAAAATTCTCTTTTTGACTTTTAAAACCCTTCAAACATGGCCCTATCTTGTGCCATTTTATATTTTATTCTCCTCTGTGAGTGCTACACTCTGTCTATATTGGAATATTTGCTGTCTGTTAATTAAAAACAAATTTTTTTTGGAGGGGGAAGGCAAAGCAATTGGGGTTAAGACTTGCCCAAGGTCACACAGCTAGTAAGTGTATCAAGTGTCTGAGGCCAAATTTGAACTCAGGTCCTTCTTACTCCAGGGCTGGTGCTCTATTCACTGTGCCACCCCCCTCCTCCAATCTTAACAGTACAATATCATACAATCCTCCTACAGTTCTTCAGTTAAATTAACCTTTCTGGTTTTGTCTTGACTCTTGTGTATTTCAAAGTTCCTCTCAGCTCTTGTCTTTTCATCAAAAATGCTTGAAAGTCTTCTTTTCCTTTAAAACCTTATTTTTTATCTTGTAGGATTATACTTGGCTTTGTTCATGTTCCGTTTATGTCAAATTATCACAAATTCCCAGTGAATGGAGTCCAAACTTAATGAGGTTTTAATGTGTTTAAATTTGTTGGTTAGTGGAGGGATTTGTAGTATTCCTTACAAATCACAAGATGGCACTGTAAGCACATTTCAAAGGGACCCTTTAATTCACAGGCTTTACAGTAAAGTAATTCAGAACTGATACTTTTTTCGTAGTTAAAACATCTTGTGCTTATCCAGTGCTTTTCTTTGAAAGAAAAGAAAAAGGTATACATTCTCTTTTTTTCTTCTGTCTCCTGAGAATTGAGAAGACTTTTTCACAGGATCTATTATTGACTTAATCTGAACTTGTTTTTTATTAAACAGTGAGTTTTGGTCCTCTAAAGAGAGAATTTGGATCTAAGTGGAGGTGCCAGTCAGCAACTCTTTCAGAGCTAATTTGTTTCTGTAACTTGATGAAATTTATCTGGAAGCTTCTTTCTGCCTGGCCAGAATAAATCCTGCAAAGCCGCTTGGGTTTAGGGCTTTCCCATCTTTAAGCAAGCAAGTGTTAATAAAAGTTATTCTTATAAGGGAATTTTCAGCAAGACATTGAATCTACCACTGTTGTGAGCAAGTATTGGATATGCTTTTTCCAGTGGAGTGTTGGAAGCAATGTAATAGTGCTACATGAGATGAGGAAACTGGCTGTCCTGGAACTACTGTTCATGGTTTGAGGTGGCCCCTCAGTCTTTCCCAGGAATGTTGAGTCCAATTCTGCTGTAGTGCATTAAGTGGTCAGAAAAAAACTGATCGAGCTTCAAGTATGAAGGTGTTCAAAGAATGAATGCCCTTTCCCCTACAGTGTAATCAGGAAATTATTTGATGTTATTTAAAACAAGATACCAGTTAAACTTGCAAATCCATTTTGCTAATAATGTTTGCTACTTGGTGATGATCAGAATTTCTAGTCAATCTGATGGCTGAGTGTGTGTGTGTGTGTTTGTGTTGTCGACCACTAGAAAAGGCTTGGTTAAAGACACAAACAGTAATATAAAAATTACATTATTTATTCCTTATTATTCTCTTAAGGCTAGCAGTACTTGTACAAGGAGTCAAGAGTTAATTCCTGACTGATGAACAGAGAAATCATAAGACTTTTATACATTTTTAGAGCCATACCAGTTCAGGATGACTATGTCACAAAACTTGATGACTTCCATTTGTTATCATCTATACAGAATTCCTTGGTTGTAAATGCAAATTGACAATGACCAGAGCAAGGTCTGTTTACATTTTATGGTCTCAGGATGTCTGTTTTGCTCTCATGTGGAGTAAGTCCCAGGATAAGGAGAATCTCACCTTTGGTCTTTGAAGTTGCAGACCCAGGGAAAAGCAGTTTGTTTGATTAAATCAGACTCTGGCTAAAACATGATTATCATTTCCCTGCTTTTGGTCAAGAACAAATCTGAGATTTCATTCTAAGACCAAGGAAGGTATGAAAAAACATCTCTCTTGTTAGCTTTTCCAATATCCTTATCTAGGTGAATTCAGGTTTTTCCCAATCACTTCCTGAAATAAGGGGAACTAAGGATAATAGTTAAACGGTTGGATATCCCCACATATGTAAGTCAATTGCAATACAAGCAAGAGGAGCAGGCTGCAAGGAATATCAAGGTAGCACAGTGAGAATACAGAACAATAAGCTAAAGCTGTAGCAGTTCCTGTGCAGGCCTGGTCCTGATTCTTGGGAAAGCTGTCTGCATCTGATGTCGTCTTTTTCAGGTCCCTTGGCTCAGATGTTCACTCAGGAGCAGGGGTATTCACAAGCTGGAGTAGTCAGGCAGGCCTGACAGGGGCTCCCAGAAACATGATTTGACACCAAAAGCACATAGAAGTGGTTCAGTTTCCCAGCCATACAGGGCTAGGCTCACACAGTATCACAAATAGTTCAGTTTTCTAGCCACATAGAGCTAGGCTCAAACATTACAATAAAGTCTTCCTCACATTTACAAAAGTGCATAATTACATTCAGTCAGGTACAGATTAAACTTCTTGGGTAGCTCACGTTAGACTGGTTTGGAATGGGAGATTACATGTCATCAAGATAACCAAGAAAACTTACACATGAACCATACAAATTAACAACATCATTATTACCAGGGTTAATTAACATCAGTTCCTTATATCCCAGTGACCAATATCCATTTAAACAGCACTTTTTGAATTCCAGATGCCTCATGTAGTTATACAATTCAAAAACAGTTCTGTTTTTCTGGTTCAGATCTAGAGGTTACCAGATAATTCTGACTTAATATAAATTAGTACAATCACTTAAAATTGGTTCCACAGTTTTGAAACTTAAGAGAATTTTCAGGTTATCTATTATTTCTTATTCCTATCCTTACCTAAATCCTGTAACTGGTATTGGAATCCTTTAAATGTGAAGATCTATCCAAAATGAGTTCATCTGCCTTTTAAAATTATCAGACAGATACCTTAATAAAGAAGAAATAAGTTCACTTTTTCTACTATCTTATACAATTTTGGGGCAAAAATCCAAACCTTTGATCTTATTCCCAAACATGCTCAAAGCTTAAATGTTCATAATGGACAATTCTGGATAATGGACAGTCTGATAATCTGTAAATAGTTCTGAGAAGAATCAGTGTGATCCTGTTGCTTTCCTCAAAGTTTGCTATTCCCTTTACTTAGTCTGGTCGTTTCCTCCTTTGGAGGATGTTATCTCTATATTTATTTGGCCATGAATATAACTTCTTGATAAATTTGCTATAAAAGAAAAAGTTGGGCAATGTCATAAATCTTACCAGAAAGAAAACTTCCTTAGCTCTGTTGATTCCAGGCATGAGTCATCTCTGATAGGCAATCATGTAGCCACTAGGTGCTGAAAGCAGGGCTTAGGTATAAATAGGTGGTGGTGGGGTTTCTTTTTCAGAAAGAAAACGCACAATTGAGAAATAGAGTCAGAGAGATCCCACCTGAGAAGTGTCCAAGGTTGTCTTCCAACTTTTCCCAGGCATAGACATCAACCTTTAGCAGTTTTCGGCCTACAGCTCATGCCATTCCACTATTGTCCTTTATGAGAACTATCGTTGTAATCAAGGCTTAAAATAATAGCAACTTTTGCAGTCCCCCAAATTCTTAAAAATAGCAAATTAATATAGACTAGGATCCTTCAGATAAGGCCATCTAAAATTTGATTGAACTATTAATTATAAAATCAAGCTACAAATCTTTTTGCCTTCCTAAATACTTCCTCATACTCTTCTTAACATACTTAAACCCTTTAAAACTGATACAAAGGTATCCATACCACTATCTAGAGACTAGAGGGGTTTGGATAAACCCCTTTTGTCCCCAAACCTTCTTATCTCCCTTCCATATTTCCAGTCAAACCTTTATTTATCTTTCCAAATCCCTCAAACCCATTATACAACCTATTCAGCACTCCTTTACATGTTTAACCATAAAACAAGACAGCTCACAAGTTATTATTCTTTTACTAACCTAACTGTGTACTGGAATTCTAGCTTAACAAAGCAGAGAAGTTACTGAAGACACCCCACAGACTGAAGGATTTATGTCCTTGCAAGTTTGTTTGTTCTTCCCTAATTATACTCAGTCTGCAAGAGTGAGAGAACTCAGGAATCTAAAATTTTCACTTATATGTTCAGATACAAATGTTAACTTTCGTTAGGCCATGCAATAACCAGAAATTCAGAGTAAAACAGCGAGACCTCTTCTGCTTTACAACTTACTGCTTTAGTTTAACAATTCATTTGGAAACTTTGTAGACCTTCCGAAATTATCACACAAGACCTTTCAAAACATCTTTTCTAAAAGTATTTCCTTTCTTTAAAAATAGTTTGAATTTATCCTACTGTTAAGAATAATCACTCAATCTTTTTTAAAAATTTATTTTGTTGACTTGTTTGTTTACTTTCAGTTTACAAGATTCAGTTCCAGAGTCACTTGAGTTTCAGATTTTTCTCCCCTTCCTCCCCACTCTCCACCCCCGCCATGGTGGCATACAATCATGTATAGGATCTGCAAACTCTTTCACATTGTACAATAGTCTGGTTGTATAGGTGTGATAGTCAATGGAGTGAACAGTGAGAAAAGAGAAGCAAAAGCCAAACATAGAAAAGAACAATACCATGCATTGCTTCAGTCATCACTCAATCTTTATAAAAGAAAAATTAATTGGAAAGTTTTAAATGATACCTTTTTTTCAAAGTAACAATAAACCTTTAAAATTGGACAGATAGTTTCCAGGGGTCTTGTCAATTTTACAAAATAAGGGGAATTAATATGGACCCCAGGGAAGGGCTGATCTAACTTCTATACGTAGTGTAATCAGTTACATTCTGTAAACCTTCAAGTGAACACAAATGCATCCTTAGATGGAGTAGGCTTGAAAGCCACATCCCTCTATTTTTTCTCTTTTTGGATTCTCATTTGCTCAATAAGAATTCTACAAAACACATCTCCGGTTCACCTTGCACAGAGAATCATTCATTTCGTCATTAATAATGTAGAAATTACAACTTTCAATCACTATATATTTCCATAATAGCCAGAATTTTAAATGAACAATTTTCTATCATAGTAAATATCAGCATATTATTACTTGTTTGTAACCCAGATATAACAGCTTTAGATTATCAAATTTTATAACATAAAAACCCAATTCACATGCAATACAATCCAGATTAAAAGTTGCTGTAACACCATTCCTACTTCAAAATGTGGTTTTTTTCCCAAATTTCACTAGCTAAGCAGACTTTTAGCAATACAATACAATACAATTTTAGAAATATGGCAACAACATAACAGCGAATTTCAAGTGACATCATATGACTTCTAGAATAGTTGATCTTATTACTCCTGGTATTCAAAAACCACTTACAGTTTCTACAGCAATCCCTACATAACCAGTGTCCAACTCCTTAACAATTAAATCTCAGAATCTGCTAAGATGTTTTTTAGCTACATCTAACTTTTCATTGTAATTCCAAGTTGGCCAGACCAGAAACTACAAGGAAAAAGCAGATTTTAGGAATATTTTTTGACTGCCAGTTAGATCTAACAAGATAAAAAGCTCATTCACAGAACACACAACATAGACACAGATGCATGGACAGACAACTTACAAAATACAAATATGAAGTCCACATTTAACTACCAAAACGGAAAAGGTGAATTAGAGGCTTGTTAGCAACCTTTTGCTTGGAGCACCTCTACAGTTAGTATCCTGGCATGTCTGTCCACTTCAGGACCAGGGCCTTTGAGGGAAGGTGAAGGGAGGAGGCTATGACAGCAGAACAAGAGTGGCTATCCTCATTAGGTGAAGAAGAGACTAAACTATCACTCTTCTCAGATGACATGATGATATACTTGGAGAATCCTAGAGATTCAAGTCAAAAACTTCTTGAGACAATAAATTTAGCAAAGTTGCAGGATATAAAATAAACCCACACGAATCCTCAGCATTCTTATATATTTCCGATGAAGTACAACAGCAAGAGATAGTAAGAGAAACCCCATTTAAAGTTACTGTAGACATTATAAAATATTTGAGAATCCACCTGCCAAAAGAAACCCAGTACAATACACAATGAACACAACTACAAAACACTTTTCACACCAATAAAATCAGATCTCACTAACTGGAAAAACATCAACTGCTCATAAAAATGACAATTTTACCTAAATTAAATTACATATTTAGCGCCATACCAATCAACCTACCCAAAATTGCCTTATAGAACTAGAAAAAAATAGTGACAAAATTCATTTGGAAGAACAAAAAGTCCAGAATATCAAGGCAATTAATGAAAAGAAATGTTGGGAAGGTGTCCTAGCTGTACCAGACTTTAATCTCTATTATAAAGCAGCAGTCCTGAAAACTGCCTGGTACTGGCTAAGGAATAGAGTAGTGGATCAATGGAATAGACTGGGTACAAAAGACTCAGTTGTCAACGACTATAGTAACATACTATTTGATAAGCCCAAAGACCCCAGTTTCTGGGTTAAGAATTCACTATTTGAGGAAAAATGCTGGGAAAATTGGAATATAGTATGGAAGAAGCTGGCCATACACCAAAGTCAAGTCTAAATGGGTGCACGATCTAGGTATAAAGGCTGATACTATAAATAATCTAGGGAAACAAGGAATAGTTTACCTGTCAGATTTATGGAGTAGGGAAGACTTTATGACCAAAGAAGAGTTGGAGAGCATTATAAAATGCAAAATGGATAATCTTGATTACATTTAATTCAAAAGTTTCTGTACAAACAAAGCCAATGCAACCAAGATTAAGAGGGAAGTTGGAGATTGGGAAAGAGTATTTACAACCAGTGTCTCTGATAAAGGCCTTATTTCTAAAATATACAGGGAATTAAGTAAAATTT
>CM053602.1:4936968-5022364 GCA_028646575.1 Pseudocheirus occidentalis | reverse complement strand
CACAGTTAAAAGACAACTCTACAAGTCTCAGAATGGAAGGAGATGTCTACACTCAGAGAAAGATCTAGAAAGACCAGAGTTTAAATGGACACTGAAGCAACACGTGCTGTTGTTCTCTTCCATGTTTGATTTCATTTCTTTTGTTTCTTTTTTTTCTCTTCCTTTTCACATTATTCGCTCCATTGGTTACAACACTTCTGTACAACAAGACTGTTGTACAATGTGAAAGTGTTTACAGATCCCATACATGAATGTACGCCACCATGGGAGGGGGGAAAGGGAGGGGAGAAAATCTGAAACTCAAGTGATTCTGTAAATGAATCTTGTAAACTAAAAGCAAATAAACAAGTCCATAAATAAAAAAAAAGAGTAGCTATCCTCAGGACTAGGGTAGGTAGGGAAGAGGAAGGCAGGGGAGAGGAGGTTACAGCAGCAGGATGAGAGTAGCTATCCTTAGGACTAGGGGAGGAGGAAGAGGAAGTCAGGGGAGAGGAGGTATCCTCCCCAGGGTCAGAGCCTTTAATGGGAAGAAGGGAGGCTCTTGAGGAAGAGGGGAGGGAAGGTGCTGAAATCCAAATTTTGCAAGCCTTAAAGGAAAAGGCTATAGCCTATTGTTCTTGCTTTGCCTTCAAAACTGAAAACATTCCCTCTCCTGGTAGTTAACTGAGCACTAGTGCTGGCAATATTTTCCTAAGACTGATCTCCAGAGGGGATCTAATTAATACAGAGTACTTTGACACAAATTGATCCCTGATCCCTGAGCTAGCTTTAAGGGAATTTCAGACTTCACCCAAACCTGTGGGAGTTCATTTTGGAAGCTGGGAATGGGAACTTACATGACTTCATAATTTTTTTTAAATAAAAAAAACCTTATGAATTTTATTCCATATAAACAAATCCCCACATACAGGAGGTTTTTTTGTACCATGAACCAATTAGCCATTTTATTGCTAGTGCATATAATGTCAGATTTGTTACAATTTCAATACAAGTGAAAAATTATAGTGTGGCTGATTGAGATTGATAAGCTACATTAAAATCATATAATATACATATATATATATTTTTTTTACAAATTTTGTCAGTAGTTGGGTGTAATATAGAAATTTAAACTACTGGCATTTATATGGCTCCAATTCAAATATGTGAATTGTTTGATGAACTACAAATGTATCCTGAAATACATTTGTTTTCTGAAGGAAAAGTTGAAAAAACAAAACAAAACATGTACATAAATATACATCAAAAGCATGCCTTCCCAAAAGCTATATCCACCACCTGAACCATCAGCAATTTAAACTTATCCATGGAAATTTCATTCCTGCCAACATTTCTGATTGAGATATAGACTCCAAGTTGTGGTTGCTTAATGATCTAGTGTATTAGTGGATAAATGCTCTGGTTTCAGAAACCTCAGAGGTTGTATGGCCCAGCCTGGGCAAGCTGGCCTTTCTTTGTAGCCAGTTTCAGGGCCGAATACCCCAAAACTCTTGAACTTAAAACTCTGTTAAATTTGGCCAACATTATTTTCTGTTTCCAGGAAAACAGGGATGTAGATCTGGTCTCCTTGAGGCATGAGTCAACTCTGTTGTCCTGAAATGGAGTACATGGAGCATTTTTAAACATTTTAAAGTGCTGTAAGCCTAGGGAAACCTGAGAACCAGGAAGGGGAGGGTTCCTGGAGAGAGTTGACAGTAGTCAAATGGAGGTGAGCTTATACTTCACCACTACTACTGCTCTTTGGGTCATTTCTCCAGTAGAGAAAAGATAAGTAGAAGCAAAATTAAAGCATGGATTTTTGGAAATGGATTGGGGAGGGATAGAAGATGCTGGGTACGCAGCTGCTAATAGAGTGATGGCTAGTGCTGAGGCCACAGCAGTTTGTATCACTGAACCAAAGAATAATTTGAGCATTTCCATTTGTGTTTGTTTCTACTCAAGGAAGTTGGAGATCAGTGTTGGTCTTGAAGAGACCAGGGATCTGAATTTTACCTTCATTAATAATAGCCTCATTTCCAGAATATCAGCTTAGGAGGAAAGTCATATGGAAGTCTAAGACTGGGAAAATATGAATCTCTTAAGTCACTGGGACACTACTGGGACACTCCTTGTATAATATTCAGCAGGATGTCCCAAAGGACCCAATCAGAGTAATGCAAACTAACCTGCTTCATACCAAGGCGATTCCTGATTGGCCAGCAAATTAGAGAATCCTCTTATTCTCCTCTTCATGAGGGCAGGGAATGGACATTGGTTCAGCTCTCAGTTTCCATTTGATCATCATGTTTTTATTAATCCCATTTGACCATCATTAAGTTGACTGTGTACCCAGGCTCACAATAGAAGAAAAGAAAACTTCAGTGTGAGTTGGATAATAGATTTTGAAGTAATCATGGATTAAAACAAAATAAAAACAAAGAAAACATTTGGCTGATAAGCAATGCCATTTTGTAATGCTGATGAATCTAGAAAAACCCCAGTTATAGAGATCTGACTTGCAAGAGCAGAGCCAGATCTATTATTCTCTGTTACAGTAATGTACCAGTGCACTTTGGACTGCTTAATTGTGTACATATTTGATAAACTCCCAAGTTTGCAATAGATTTGTGCCTTATCCCATATGAACACTTCAGTCTTTGTGAATAAGATCCCTTCCCTCACCCAAATTGTTACCCCTTATTTGGGTAAGCTGTGTTTACATTTCCCAGCTTGGATTAGCTGAAAGTCCTTTTGTGATTGTCTTGTTTACTTGTTTAAAGCTTTTTTCCAGGTATTCTTGAATCCATTTAATTTAGGATCAATGCATACTTGTCTGCTGCTGTTCTTCAGCTTTGCCATGATCTGGAGAGCACAGTTGGTTGTGTTGAGGATTTTGAGATGCTTGATGTTGGCTTTGGATATGTTGCTCTCTGTGAACCTTCAGGGACATCTGTAACTCAGACTGACCAGTTTTCCTTCACATGCTTCTCTTGCTTCTTGTATCTGAATGTCAAATTTTCTGTTCAACTCTGGTTTTTTTCCATCAAGAAAACTTGAAAGTCCTCTATTTCACTGAATGACCATATTTTCCCCTGTAACATTATACCCAGTTTTGCTGGGTAGTTTTGCTTGGTTTTAATTCTAGCTCCTTTGACCTCCAGAATATCATATTCCAAGTCCTTCAGTCCCTCAGTGTAGAAGCTACCAGATCCTATGTTATCCTGATTGTGTTTTCACAATATTAAAATTGTTTTTTCTTGGCAGCTTGTGATATTTTCTCCTTGATCTGGGAACTCCGGAACCTGGCTACAATATTCCTAGGTGTTTTCTTTTTGAGATCTTTTTTCCAGAAGTGATTGGTGAATTCTTTCAACCTCTGTTTTGCCCTCTGGTTCTAAAACATCAAGGCAGTTTTCCTTGAGAAATTCTTGAAGGATGATTTCTAGGTTCTTTTTTTGATCATGGCATTCAGTTAGTCCAATCATTTTTAAATTGCCTCTCCTGAATCTATTTTACAGGTCAGTGGTTTTTCCAATGAGATATTTCAAATTGCCTTCTATTTTTTCATTTGTCTGGATCTGTATAATAGTATCTTGATTTCTTGTAAAGTAATTTGCTTCCATTTACTCCACTCTAACTCTGAAAGAATTATTCTCCTCAGTGAGCTTTTGAGATTCTTTTTCCATCTGGCAAATTTGGCTTTTTATGGCATTCTTCTCCTCATTGGCTTTTTGGGCCTCTTTTGCCATTTGAGATAGTCTATTTTTTAAGGTGTTAATTTTCTTCAGTCTTGACTGAAGACTGTTGACTCTCTTTTCATGGTTTTCTTGCATCATTCTCATTTCTCTTCCCAGTTTTTCCTCCACTTCTCTTATTTGGTTTTCAGAATCTTTCTTAAGCTCCTCTATGGCCTATGTAATCAGTTCATATTTTTCTTGAAAGCTTTTGGTGCAGGAATTCTGACTTCATTGTCTTTCTGCTGTTCCATGCTTTGACCCTTTTTGTCCCCCCAAAAGGAATCTAAAGTTGGACTGCTGTGCTTGCTTTGCTTCCTTTGCTTGCTCATATTGCCAGTCAATTACTTGACTTTTGAGCTCTTTGCCACGGTAGAACTCTGCTTCCAGAGAGGAGAACTTTGTCCCAAATTGCTGGGGTTTTCGCAGCTGTTGGAGCTATAGTTGGGTGCTCTTTGAAGCCGCACCTGAGCTTCTTCTCCCTTCTGGGGGTAGAGGCTGGACCACACTCTTGGTCCCACTGTTCCCAAAGTCCATACTGACCTCTCACTTTTTCTTTTTGGCATTTATGAGTTGATAATTCTGGAAATGGCCACAACTGCTTGTGATGCACTCTCCTGAAGTCCCTCCAGTCAAGGCTGGATGGGCCACCCTGGGGCTAAAACCTTGGGCTCCTGTGCTCCCAGTGTGCCTTGATGAACCCTGCCTGTCTGCTTGCCAGGCTGCCTTCAGTGGGAGCTTTGT
This sequence comes from Pseudocheirus occidentalis, assembly GCA_028646575.1. Taxonomy (NCBI): domain Eukaryota; kingdom Metazoa; phylum Chordata; class Mammalia; order Diprotodontia; family Pseudocheiridae; genus Pseudocheirus; species Pseudocheirus occidentalis. Next base: position 5,017,907 of record CM053602.1, on the reverse strand, counting down.
TTGTCTGTCACTTTGTGGGTTCTGTAGCTCTAAACTTTGTTTAGAGTCATATTTTATAGGTATTTGAGGTGATTATGGAGGAAGCCATGGAGTTTTCCTGCTTCTACGCTGCCATCTTGGCTCCGCCCCCACGACTTCATAATTTTGATGAAGTGAGGTGCTGTTCAGTATCCCATCCAATCCAAATCATGGCACCATTACTGTCAACCACTAGAAAAGGCTTGGTTAAAGAGACAAACAGTAATATAAAAATTACATCATTTATTCCTTATTATTTCCTTAAGGCTAGCAGTACTTGTGCAAGGAGTCAAGAGTTAATTCCTGACTGATGAACAGAGAAATCATAAGACTTTCATACATTTTTAGAACCATACCAGTTCAGGATGACTATGTCACAAAACTTGATGACTTCCATTTGTTATCATCTATACAGAATTCCTTGGTTGTAAATGCAAATTGACAATGACCAGAGCAAGGTCTGTTTGCATTTTATGGTCTCAGGATGTCTGTTTTGCTCTCATGTGGAGTAAGTCCCAGGATAAGGGGAATCTCACCTGTGGTTTTTGAAGTTGCAGACCCAGGGAAAAGTAGTTTGTTTGATTAAATCGGACTCTGGCTAAAATATAATGTTAAATTATTATCTCTGTGTGTGTGTGTGTGTATGTGTGTGTGTGTAATATTAGAGCAGTCTTTCTGAGCAGTTTGAAGGCCGCTGAGCATTGTGCAAATGGCATCAGAGGATCTGAGTTCAAATTTGACCTGCTGCTTGGCAGGCTGCGATTTAAAGAAAGTCATTTTTCTGAGCCTTCATTTCCTGATGTCTGAAATGAGAGGGTTGGACTAGGTGGTGGCTGAGGGATACTTGTAGCTCTAACTCTTTGATCTTGTGGCCTCTTTGTTAGGGATTGGTCAGGTTATCCACATGTTTCTAGATGCTATGATTCCCATCTCTGTTACTGTACTGTTACGCAATAAAAACTTTTGAGATGCATTTCTTTTTTTAATCAGAATAATGTTGCTCTTCAGCAGTGCAATTCAGAGCAGCCAAAATTTGTCAGGTGCCTCTTCAATGCTACCTCCTTATTGAAGCCTTTTCTTGACTGCGCCTAGTAGTAGGGGCACTTTCCCTTTTCCACATCCTTTTTATTAAGCTTCCTTTGTTTTGCTCACCAATTTTTGTACAGCCTGATTGGTGGGGAAGTATGTTTTGTACACTTTCACATGTATAATGGGTATCATATTTCTTTCATTCTCAGTGAGTGGGGGATGGGTGGAGGAGGGGAGGAAGGGAGAGAATTCGGAATTCAGAATAAAAAAGAAGCTAAACAAAGATTACAAAACCAAAACCAAAGCCAAAACAAAAAAAATTGCACAAAAAAACATTACAAGCACTAGATTATTTCCTTAGCTGCTTACAGTTTTCTGGAAGGAAGCTTGTATTCTTTGGATTGGTTTTTGATTAATATACTGAAGTACGCTGGGTCTGTAAAATAGTATAGGTCAGATTTGCTGCTTGTTACCTTAACGTGGGCTTAAGTGGCCTGTCGACCAGACTATATGTCTAGTTTGTCAGCCAACCAAACAGAAACCTTACATTTCACACCAGATAGAGGGAGTGAACCAAGCTGAATTATGGAAATGTCTGATTTAGATTTTTAAACATTAGCATCGATCTCATTATGATGAGAGTATTTTACAGCCTTTTATTACTTTAAAGTATATAAATTAATTCAGACTAGGCATGCAGTATTTACTAGCTTGAATGAATAATAGTTTTATAATGAGCATAATAGTTGATGGAATGTAGGTGACATTGTTAGGTGAATGGGCTCTTTATTCATAAGATCTTAGTTTAAAAGCTGGAAAGCCCCTCAGCTGGTCATCTAGTGACTTCCTGAAAGCCCGGGGTCACACAGCTGACCGAGGTGGTTTTTGAACCAAGGACCTCTGACTACTATTCCAGTCTTTTCCATTGTACTGTGTTGCTTTTCTTTCTCTTAACTGAATTTTCTTATCACCAGATGAATAGCCGTTTATGTCTGTAATTGGGAAAATGCTGTAATAACCCCTAGGATATGCCCCCCCATGGGACCCTCAGAATGGCTGCCCCAAATTCATGGTAGTCTGTGAGTCTCCCTCCAGTCAGTACTACAGCTAGTGGACTCCCACACATATTCAATTTTTTCCCTAGTCATCCAGAGGACAGTTTTCAAAGCAAAGACATTTAATGAAATAGCCTAATAAGAAAAGTAATAACAGAGCACCCCTCTTCACTCTGCTGCCCCCCACCTTGCCTGGGGCACACTCTCACAAGTATACTCAAAGTCTGGAGGAAGATAGGGATTCATGAATGGGTGCCTGCCTCTCCCTTTGGCTAATCAAGGCTTCTTAATTAGAACCTTACCTTTCTTTTCCTCCCTCATCTTCCTCTGGTTAAGTTACTGAGCCTACCCTGATGCTTACCAAGGCAGCCATCTTACTTAGAAAGGACCAAAATTTAAACCAAAACCTCAGAGGACACTAATCACTATCTGATTTTTTTCTCTGTCAAGAAATTGCTAATCTGCTCATCATATGGGCCTTTTCAGCCTCTACCTCTTCTTAGTTCCCATCTTTCTTCCTCATCAACAGCTAACAGGGAAGGTATTTATTGAATACAACTTTACATTTTATAAACCCATATCTGCTATGAGTTGTACCTTTGAAGTATCTTACTAAAAACTTTTATTAAAGGAACCAAATCTTTTTCCCTCTGAACATTTATTTTGAATCTAATAGAAAGGATCTGAATAACACTTTTTTCACATGGGCACTTTATAATGCAAGTTCTGCCATTGTTTACTTATTTATTTTTCTACCTGGAGGTTTGTATTAACTAGAGACAACTGCAAGAAAAGGGCAGAAGTTTAGGCCTGTGCCTCAAAGGAATTTTCATGTCCCTTATGAAATTCCAAGCCTTGATGTCGGTGTCATTCCCACAGCTTCTGAAGCTTTTTTCTTTTCCAAAGAAGACTTCAGTTTGAGAATCTTTTTGGTCCCTTTAGCTCTCCTCATTTGTGATTTTATCATAATTCTGGCTTCTTGGAAGAGTCCAATTACTTTAATGCATGCAGCCAAATTGCTTTTGTAAATGGGTTCTTCTGGGAATGCTTTTTTAGGTAGCTGACAATAGTTTGTTCTTTTAAATATCTTGAGCATTTTTTCCTGCTGTCCTACTTACTATTAATTTGTCCTGGACTCTGCTAGTTGATGGTAGAGTCACATTACTGCCTTCTAGGACCTTGGTCTTCTTGGGGAAATAAGATGAAGGAGCATGAAACAAAGAGAAGGATGCAAGATCTTATCCAAGATGGTGCTAAATGCTAGGAGACAGCCCATCGAGAAGGAAGGGGGAGAGCAGCATTGGCAGGGGCACATCGGAATGCCAAGGTTGGCACAATTGATAGATTTGGAAGGCAGAGGCATCAACTAGAGCAGAGAATAAGGGAAGAATATGAACTGTGTGGATAATAGTGAAGGAATCTGTTTCTCTACAAAGAAAAGCTGAAGCTTCTTTTGTGCTTGAAGGTTTGTATTGTTGTATTTGAGCCTCCCAACTACCCTGTGAGGTTGATATTACAGGTGTTGTGATCCATAATTTTACAGATGAGGAAACTGAGGCTTAGAGAAGTTAAGTGATTGATTTCTAACCACTATAAATGTCTAGGATAGAGTGGGACCCTAGGTCTTCATTGCTCCAAGTCTAACCTTCTGTTGCACCATGCTGGCTCTGTAGGATCTGCCAGTGACCTGCCGAATGAATTGGGAGTGGGAGAGACTACACTTAGGGAGTCCACTTAAGAGAAGGGTGTTACTGTGGCTAAGCCCTGATGTAATGAGGTTCTGAGATAAGATCGTGGCAATGGGAATGAAGAGGAACATCCAGATCTGAGAGAGAGTTCACAGAAGAATCTGCAGATCTAGACCACGAATTGGACCTAAGAGCTAAAGGAAAGAGAGGAGTTGTAGATGAGTGTGTGGTCTCAAGCTTGAGTGGTAGAGAATGATAACATCACTGGCACCAAAGGAAGCACTGGGTTGGTTTAGGAGATGGGTGTAGCCATTGCAAAATTGGCTTCAGAGTTATGGCTGCTTTTATAACCCACCACATTTCTGGCTGGTTATGTTTTTGGAAGCACCAAACTATGAATAAGTCTATTGGCCACAAAATTCAGTAGCCCAGAAAAGGTAAGAAGAGTTCTGGGGCGCTTTAATCTTTACATTTGATTGAATTGTATTTGAATTGAATGCTATGGCAGAAGAAAAACAATCATTTTTGCTTTTCAAATGCTTTGCAGTATAAATCCTCAAGGAAGAATTCGAGTGGAAATGAACATGATGAGGTAAGAAGACAATCAGCAATTATTGGAATTATTTTGTCTTCCTGTCTCTTCTTCTCCCCTCCCCACTTTTTTTTGTGGGGGCAAACTTGTGATATGGAAACCTCCTGGTATGACAGCTTCCTTCATGTTTGGTAGCTGTCCATGACTTAGTGCTGGAGGTCTTAACCTGAGGTTCCTTGAAGGGTCTGTGGATAGATTTCAGGAGGTCCTTATATTTGGATGGAAAAAATTACATTTTAATTTTTAATTTAGCATTTCCTTCACTTATGAACATTTTGAAAACCCATTATTCTGAGCAGAGGTACATGGACTTCACCAGATAGCCTAAGGGGTCTGTGACATGAGAAAGGTAAAGAACCCCTGACGTTGAGTCTTACAGAGTCGCCTTCACTGAACGGTGAAGTGATTTTCCCATGGGCACACAGCTAAGTGTGTTGGCAACACTTGAACCCAGGTAATATTGACCAGGCTCGCTCTGGAGACGCTGCGCTGCACTGTCTCTCTGTGGTTTTCAGGTCGTAATAATCTGTTTACATTGCTGGCACTCTGATTATTTTATTATATAACTTGTATAGTATTTGTTAGCCCCAAACCGTAGAGCCGTCATTATATTGTCAGTATTGTCAGTAGCTTTATCAACATTTTTTTTGTTACCTTCATATATTCATCGTGAATTTTGGCCTTACCTTCCTTTATGTTAGTCTGATAGACCACAACTTAAATCTCAGGTTCTCATTGATAAATCAGAGAGAAGTTTATTTATAAATCCCCAGGAACTGACAAATCTTAAGTTGGACCATTCCCAGCATTCTCATTGGCTGGAACTGCAAGGTAATCAAAACCACAGCCAGATTTGTGAATAAACTCATATGATCAATAGTTTAGATTCCTAAGTGGTGACTGGGGGTGGGAGGGAGGGACACAAACAGATGGTCCATGTGACAGGGCATGCTGACATTGGTACCCCAAACTCCTTTGTGTTTAGGAAGTCGGACCAGAGATGGGTGAAGTCAGGAGCTGGCCCAGAAGTCTCATTTTTCTTTCTCCGGCCTCGGCACCCTGTTTCTACCTGTGACTTCTCTGGGAAATTTTTAGCAGGACAGATAATGGGTGATGTTGCTGAGCAGCCAGTCATGATTGGGGGGAAGAATGGGCCTGAGTTGCCTGTGGGGGATGAGGCCTCACTGGGAGGCAGGATTCCATATGTTTGACAGACTTTAAGACTGAGGGTTTTAGCTGCCGACCAGGTCTTCTGTTCTTTGTGAGCAGCAAAGTTCAGTTCAGTACTGAATTGCCTTGGTATAGGACTGACCCAGAATGGAGGGAACTTGGCATAATTATCCCAGTGCAAGCTCCAGTTATTAGAGGGCCTGCCACAAACATCTCAGGAGGAGTGGGATATTGCATTGTTTGTCATCAGGAAGTAATCTTAGCCAAGGCATATTTTAAAGAATGTTCACGTTATAAATGGTCCCCCACATATAAACAGTACTAGATGAGAGAGTTTAGTGTCATACTTAGTTGATTGAAGCAATTCTGAGTTTCATGTTTGTCTCCCTAGATCATCATTCATGTTATAATTTCTTATGTTTCATATTTTTGTCTCTTATTTTAGCAAGACAGTGATAATGCTAATGTGTCCCCACAGTCTCCAGTATCATCTGAGGTACATGTTCAGTTTTTGTGTGGGTGTGTGCCTGCATGCACATGTGTGTGGCTGTATGTGTGTGTGGTTGTGCATGTGCGTGTGCAGCTGTGTGTGTGTGTGTGTGTGTTTGTGTGTGCAGGGCTCCTCCTCCTGCCATCTTCACTCCATTCTCATCTTTTGTACAGTGTCTTTGGATAACACTGGGGTTTTTTTTGCCCATGGGAAGTAATACACATTCTGTTTGGCAAATACTTTAAAAGTTAACAGCATTGCCTTTCCTGTGCACATTCTCTTTTACTAAGGTCAGTCTTTGAGTTTAATATCCATGCGTTATTATTGAGAAAGATCTTGTATACATATTTCCTAGAAAAACGAATGTACCATCTAGATGACTTTTCCTGCCTCTTCGTTGTTTGAAAATACGTCATGAATTTTAAGGACAGCTGATAACATTTGTGAGAAATTCACATTCTGATGGTCTCTTCCCACTTGGGTGTGTTTTAGCATTGTAAAGCTGTGCCTGACCAGATGGACAGAGTTAAGTGAATGATCCTGAGGTAGCCTGGCATGGAGAGAACACTGGTCTTCAAGTCAGGGACTGGATTTAAGTCCCCGCCCAGCTAATCTCTGTGTGACCGTGGTCAGGTCCCCTTCTCATTCTGTGCTATACAATGAGAGGTTTTGGGCTGGGTGACCTATGAACTCCTTCCCAGCTCAAAGTCTAGAATCTTTTTTGCTTCTGCAGTTATATAGAGTGGTCAGGGCTTGACCAGAATGCTCCTCTGTCTTGGGGGATGGGTCCACTTGCACTGGCTGATGGTATATTTATTCATGTTTCAGTAGCTGAGTATAATACTTAAATGTGTGGGCCCGAGAGGGCATTTTTTTCTTTTTTACTTAAAAGAGGCAGACTTTTTCTTTCTGTTATATTTGTTTATTTCCTTTATGTCTGAATATTTTACTAAGGTTTTTAAATGCAACTAGGGAAATCATTTGGTAAATATGTATTGAGAAATAAGATAACACATAATTTTCAGAAAATTTTTAGATTTGCATCACTGAAATAGCATGTGTGGGATTCCACATCATGCCTTTTTTTTTTGCTTTTTGAAGGGCAATTGGGGTTAAGTGACTTGCCCAAGGTCACATGGCTAGTTTTTGTGTTAAGTGTCTAAGGTTGGATTTGAACTCAGGTCCTCCTGACTCCAGGGCCAGTGCTCTATTCACTGTGCCACCTAGCTGCCCCCACATCATTCCTTCTGCATTTATTGTTGCATATACAACTTTAGCATTGATTATCTGAGCTAATGGAAGAGCATAGTAACATGGGGGCAAACTTTGGTGGCTGAAGTCGAGCTTCTGCTGGCTTCTGTGCTGAATAGTTGAGAGTCAGTGGAGAATTCTGAGTGCTTTAGTTTGGGCCATAAAATAGAAATAATTATATGTGTTCTATCTGCCTCACAGAATTGGTATGATAATCAACTGCGATGTATAGTGATGGGCTTTGAAACATATTCTCAGGCCCCCCAGAGGCCTGAGAATAGGTTCACCTTTGCCCTTCAGGTCCTACTAGTGAGAGTTTAAGGATTTGTTGAGTATAATCTGGCCCCCGTTTTAAATTCTTCATCCAGTAGGTAGTCAATAAATGTTGCTGACCAATGAATTTTTCTGTTAAATTGTTGAGCCTCCGTGCAGAGCTGACTTGATTTTTCTGAGACTTTAATCACATCCTTATTTCCTCAAATCATATCTATTCATTTTCTGTCTTTTCATGATTATTGTTTCTGCCCCTTTTCACATTGTGTATGGTAAGACTTAAGTGTTTAGTCAGTCAGAAAATAATAATTGTTAGATGCTTTATCGACTTTATTTGAAGCACAAATCTCTCCTATGTAGAGGGGAATTATTTAGGGGGAGAATGAGTATGGCAAAAGAAGGGTGCACATGTGAACAACTAGCTTGGTCATTGTGAAAGCCAATAGGTTATATCGGTTTGTTCTCATTTATAGGATTATGACAGAACTGACAGTTATTCACACGGTCCATTTGGCTTGAAGCCTAGATCAGGTAAAATCTGTTCTCTAAATTCAATGTCTCCGAGGTTATATGTAAACTCAAGTTTCCGAATGAAATGGCACTTAGTCCATAGCTATTGGCTATATGTAATTTCTTTCTCCCCTCCTAAAGAAAAATTTTCTCTCAACTTTGTCTTTCCAATTCCCGTTCTGTATTTATTTCTTTGAACTTTTCACTGTCAAGCTCCCTAACACTTGAGTTTTTTGTCTTTGAGATACTGGAGTCTTATTTCTATCCTACTGTGACTGTTCTTAAAACAAGCACTCCTGCCAGCTGACTCAAGACTGTTTAAAATTATAGCATGCCATTCTGTTGACTTTCAAAAAGAGGTCTTTTTGCATCTGGCAAGCCCAAAAGAAAATGCATCCAGGTGCCTTGGCAAGGTATTGAATCACAGTCCTTATTCCTGAATAAGCATACTGACCTTCAAGACGAATTTCCTTTTGCTATAAAGAGAATGAAAGTCTGAAGTATATTCACTCATCATTTTTTAAAGCCAGGTAGTAAAACTCTAACAACTTATTTTCAGATCAGAACACATGCAGGGGTCCAGAAACACTTGCATGCTTGGTCTAGTCCTATTGTTTTTCATTATGCAGATGAGTAGGTTTTTACTTCTTTGTGTTAATGTGTTTTAATATGTATTGATATAGTGGTAAGGAAATTGAAACTCATGTATCACTTAATTTTGCGCAGATTCTGTTTTACCACGCCTCTTTCACCAGTGTTGGGTTGGGTTTTTTTTTTTCTGTTTCACCAATTTCACTGCCTGTGTTAAAAGCGAGCAAATGTCTGGTTTTCATAGCTTTCAGCCGTTCATCTCGCCAGGAATATGGGACAGCAGATCCTGGATTTACAATGAGAAGAAAGATGGAACATTTAAGGGAGGAAAGGGAGCAAATACGACAACTTCGTAACGTAAGTTAAATTGCTAGTTTTGATTTGCTGTGCAGAAATGGAGTCAAATTTCAATTATTGATTGGGAAAATGAGGTTAGTTTTACTTTCAAAGAAGAAGTGCTCCTACAAATATGTTGCTTGTATAATAAATTTTAGGATGAGCATACCAGTTGTTTTTAAAGATATGAACTATTTATAACTCATATCCTCTTTTTTTTTTAACTAGAATCTTGAATCGAGGTTAAAAGTAATTTTGCCTGATGATATCGGAGCAGCATTAATGGATGGAGTAGTCCTTTGCCATTTAGCCAACCACATAAGACCACGCTCTGTAGCTAGTATTCATGTACCATCACCAGCAGTGGTAAGTTACTTACAGAGTGAGTTTTATCAAGTCAGTTGTAAATTTAGAAGTCGATTGCTCTGAATAATACACTTTAATATATTTGGTTTCTAATCAGGCTCTTTTCTATTATATAAAGTTCATAATGACTTATAGCTAATGAAAATTTTATGACTCATGAAATTCTTCTCTTTACAGCCTAAGCTAAGCATGGCAAAATGTCGAAGAAACGTAGAAAACTTTCTTGATGCTTGTAAAAAATTGGGTGTCTCACAGGTAATTAGAGTTTGTTTTAAATGTTCTCATGCACATTCACTAAAGTCCTCCTCATGGTACTCAAAGGTATCTACACTTGGGTAATCCGTTGGGTGGGACATTCTGCCAGGCTGGAAGGGCCTAGCCATGGATTGTATATTTGAAGATTAAGCCTGCTAAATAGGGAGTGGCTCCTTCCTCCTCCAAGGAGAGGCCAGGAGGTAGCACATTTATTTCTGCCGCAGAAACTTTTGAAGCTGGCCTGCTAAGGCTCATAGTGCTTTGTGGTCTGTGTCATTGAAAGGTATATCCCACTTAGGAAATCCCAGCTTATTTGAGTCCTGAAGGTTTATGTGGCAATACCTTTCCTTGATTCCCAGATTGAATTTTGACTGCCATTTCAGATAATCTTTTTGGGCTGCCAAACAGCCAGTGATAAGAGACTGCTGTTTTCATGGGCCAGGCAGCCATGAGCACTTGGGTCTCAGGTCATTTCATATCGGCTGGGGATTCACATTCATATCTAACATATTATCGAGTTTAGTTTTTAATTTCTTGAAAACCTGAGTAACAGCTTTTGATGAAGTCTGGACCAGTCAAACTATACAATTAGAAGTGATTCTGCTCATTTTTCACAGTGTCTTCCCTACTAGCAAAGGATATAAAACAGAACCCTGCTTAATTTAAGCAGGATCTAAAACATAATTAACATATGACACTGTCCAGTTGTTCTTGTAAACATAGGTACAGTCGACTGAATGTGAGAAGGCCTGCCTAGAGCAGCAGGCTCTACTGGACTTGGGTCAGCTGAGCTGTCTGTTCATTTGAAGGTTCCAGAAAATGTGGGCCTTGGCTGAATTGTATCTTCAGTGGAATTGAATGTGAAAGAGCCCTCTTCTAAGAAAAGCAATGGAAATTTAAATTATGAGTTATCATCATTGGATCATAGATCTAGAGCCAGAGAGGACTTGAGAGACTGAAATCTCTTCATTTTACAGGTGGGGAAGCTGAGGCCCAGGGAATGACTTGCCCAAGGTCACAGAGGGTATAACTGAGAGTTAGGATTTGTTGTACTCAGATCTTCTTACCCCAGCTTGAGTACACATTACACTGAGCCATATTCTTCCCCAGTTTTTGAATTATTCTTAATTTTTGGACTTCAAAGACCTTTTTCCTATTATGTCCCATATAGGATACATTTAAAATTCTAGGGGGAGTAGCAAGAGATTTTTGTTTTTTCTCTTTATTACTTGTTTAGATCTAAGATTCATAATATTTTAAAGTCGCATTTCTTATTTTTCTGAACTGAGAGAGTATTTTTTTCTGACCCACTGGTTTACTCTTTACATTGCCTGTCTTTGCCATTTTAATTTTTATGCTTTCGTTATCATTTTAAAACTAAGGCCACACAGTTTATTTAGAAAACATAGAAATTCTTCCTTAGCTATTCTCACTGAAAGAATTAATTTGAAAACAGGAAAATGGAATAATATTTCATTTAACAAAATACTTTATGTTGAATGACAAAGGGATATTCTTGACTAGGTTGGCCTGGGTTGAAATTTACCTTTTGTAAGTTCTTGTTTCACATTTCAAGGTCAGAGATTTGCAAAGGAAACACTTAAGTTATTTAAGAGAATAAACATCTCCAGCATTTCACAGTGCCTGTTTATCAAGTTTTATTGATCATCTTTCATCATCTAGACTTGGTCATTGTGTATTAAAGTCAGTCTCTTAATAATGTCTACTAGACAAAGCTATCCACCTAGTCTGCGTTTGTGTACTTTTTTCGAAAAAGGTAAATTCATCTTAAACAGATATCCTCTTAATGAGACCTGTCACTCATTAATTCATACTACTCTCTTGTCAAGTTAGTGGACTTCTACTGTGCTATTCAAAGGCCACAGCCTAGAAGTCACGTCTTGTCCTTTTTGTTTTCCAGGAAAGACTCTGCTTGCCGCACCATATTTTGGAAGAAAGAGGCCTGGTGAAAGTTGGTGTCACAGTTCAGGCTCTTCTGGAGCTGCCCACTACTAAGGCGTCTCAATTGTCAGCAGCTTGACATGACTGGAAACAATTATGCAGAAAAATTCTAGTTTTATTTATTTGTACTCATTTTAAGCACCTCAACTTTCTGAATGAGAATGGCCAATCAAAAAGTTTTTGTCTAGAAAGTATCTTTGTTTTCTTATAGAGATAACATTGAAGTCAAATCAAAGCTTAAGTAATTAAGCTCCTTTCAAAATGAGATTCACAGGACAATGTCTCATGTACTCAGATTCTTTTTACTAAGTCAGTCGATAATGGATAATGCTTGATTATTTTTTTTGGAAAAATTAGCTTATTGGTAATTTGAAAATGTGGCTTTCATATTTTGAAATCTCAGCAGAATGGTAGATATCCGATAAATTAATCCATTTTTACTAATTCCATATAGTCTTATATTTGAGTTCTTAATTACACTCAAATATAATTTTTATGCTTCACAAATTCTCCAGTCTTTAAGAAGTATAATACCTCCACAGAACAAAGAGTCGGCCAAAAAGGTTTCACTTCCGATTCTTTTAGTCTGCTAGATTGGTGCCAACACAGTTTCAGTTGTGCTGGAGACTGTTTACATGGGAAGTGCCTGTGTAATTGATGACTCTTAGAGTCTTAACCTTTTTGGGAATTTCTCTATGTATGGATGTGTTCCTTAGAACTTTGCTGATATTTTCCTAGTTTTCTGTCAGGCCAGTGATGTGTGAGGATTGAAATGTGCCTCACGAGGTTTTCTTGCACACTATTTTTTAGTTATTTCATGTTGTCAAAAAGTAATATGTGTGATTTATTTATACTATTTAATTTTACAAAACTTAATCATCTTTTAAAATGTATTAGTACTTGAGTCGTATTTTATTTCGTATTATGGTGAAAAGAAGATACATGAAACAGTGAGTGAGGTAGAGAACTAGGGAAATACTGATTATCAGGCATATTTGAATCCAACTGCCAAAATCTCAGGTTTACATCGTACCTTTTAGACTTGTTGCCACATCCTTCCTGGCTTCATGATACAGCTGCATAGCAGCAGCAATTTCCATAAGTAATTTAAATTATAAGACAGCAGTTTGCTATGTTTTGGTGTTCAAGGCCACCGTTTGAGCATATTCACGTTCACACATTGTGCACCTGCTTCTGGGCCCTGGACTTGCCATTGCAGTCACAGCTGGAAGGTTCTCATACATAGGTTTAGAGTAAAAATTGTCTTTAATTTAGAGGTGGCTAATTTCAAGGCAACAGCAGAGAGAACTCAAAAATTTGCCTAATTTTGGCCTTTTTCCCCATAGAAAACTCCAGCTGGTTCCTTTTGAGGTACTTTATCTTATTTTCTCTTTACTATTATTTGCACTTGTTACTTCTTAATACATATGCAATTTGATTTAAAATTTTGGCCTGGGTGTTTCAAAGAGTTCTGAGTTTGTTGGGAAGAGTATGGGGTGGATGAAGGGGGAAAGGATGTCCAAGTTTCATTCTCTAAATGGATAAAACCTGTGAAACCAAACAGTGTTGTACTAAGAGCTGACTCAGGAGCGGTTCTGATTTTTTCCCCAGTTGGTGAGTAGCCGTGCCATTTATCATTGAATTTTGGCTTTAGAATAAAGGATAGTCTTTACATTTCTCCAGTAGCAAATCGGTACTCTTCAGGAAGTATGTCTCCTGGTGGCTGATTTAAGGAATCAAAGTGTATTTAGTTTATCATTTGAAGTTAACTTCAAATAGTTGCTTTTTCAAGAAAGTTTACTTTGAAGACAGCTGGGTGAAGTAACCAGTCACAGCCTCCCTTGTGAAGTACTTGGACAACCTATGAATTTGTGTAAGAAATGGCGAGGAGGCCGTTTTTATACAGAAATTTGGCAGTATTCCAGTATCATAACCATTAAAATGCAATGTCTTAACTCTTTTATCATATCATTCCCTTTATGATTCAGTTATTACAGTATTTTGACAAGTATTTTTATGTTTCCCATGAGTGCACTTCAGTGGAACCCCAGAAATGTTATTCACCCTGAAGATGTTTAGGCTAGTACTTTATTATATATAATTGACTGAGTAATTATTTATTACTTTAAAAAATAGGCTAGAACCTCAATAAAACATTCTTTGTTGAAAGGCAGAATTCAGTGTGAGGTGGGAGCTTCCCATCATAATCCAGGGGGTTTACTTACTTGCCTGCATATACCAAAAGGCAGTTTGCCCTGGAAGATGGGCCTGTGGCATAGCCCTCTAGGATAGCAGTAGAGCAAGGCTCCAATGTATTTCTCTTAGTAGATTTTCAGTGTTGAAACTTGGTGTTGGTGTTTTTTGATGGTGTTTTCTATTATGGTATATTTATTTCAACAGTTACTGGATTAAGAGTGATTTATTTGCATTATAAGAATTGGATTCGTTGTTACTCGGGAGATAGATGATCAAGCTTCAATATTTTCTTGTGTCCTAAACTAACAGTACAGTAGATTGCTTCTTCTGTAAGATTTGATGACTTTGTGGCACAAGGAAGCGTAAATGTTAGAGATGTTAGAATGGAAACAAGGAGTAAAAATGTATTACTGTTTGGTTAAACGGTATCTTTAAATAATGTTAAGTTAGTGACCTTTTTTCTACTTGATTCTTTTGGAAGTTTTGAAAATGTGTACTAGATCCTAGCTCTACCATGGTCCATTTTAACACGCGTTGAGAAAATTTGTCAAATTGCTCATTGTAAATTGCCCATGCCAACTGTGGGTAGAGAAAATGGAACGAAAGAATAAAAGTCTGGGACAGCATTTCTTTCTTTCTTTTTCTAATATAAAAACCTCCATTTCTTTCCATGTATTTGAAAACTTAAAGTCTGTGCCCCACAATCTGTATGTATATTATTGACCACACAGACAACATTCACATTAGAAGCACATCAGTGACAAATGTATGTATGTGTGTATGGTCATATGCCATTTCAAAGGACAGCTCAAATGAGAAGTAGACCTTTTTACACAAAACGAGTTTACCTAGACATAGTCTCATATACAGTTGTTGGTTGACAGTGGTTTCAGTCAGCATGGAGAGTGAAGCTAGAGTAAAGTTTGATGGACTTTGCTAATTAAGAGAAGCAGCCTGGCTTAGTCAAAGGCCCTATCCTTAATTATCCCTACACAAATGTTTTTGTCTGAGGTATTTGATTGGATTAACCCTAAGAAGGAGGATCAAAATGGAAAATGTGAATCATTTTCCTTTTCATTTTCATATAATCCTACTTGAAAGCAAAAAATCTCTCCCTGTTCTATCCCCCTCCTTGATGGCAGCAGCTAGGATTTGGGCTCATCTTTGTTTTGCTACTGCCTAGAAATGTATAGTATAAATAACACGTGGCCAATAAGTGTTTATTGACTTGAGTTTAACTTCCAGGTTTTATCACAAGCTTATGGGATGATCTTTAATTGAATTTTGGATAAAAAGTGAGTTGTTACCCAGGGAAATGATTTAAATTTACAGGTATTCCCTGTTATTTATCAGCCTAATCTAGTTTCAGATTTAGGGAATTGCTTAACTAGTGAGCAGATTTTTGGTTGTTGTCCTTTAGTCTTTTCAGTCACGTCCAACTCTTCATGATCCTCTTTGGGGTTTTCTTGGCAAAGATGCCTGAGCGGCTTGCCATTTTCTTCTCCATTCCATTTTACAGATGAAGAACAAACAAACAAGCAAACAGGGTGAAGTGATTTGCACCCAGCTAGGAAGTGTCTGAGGCCAGATTTGAACTCAGAAAGATGAGTCTTCCTGACTTCAGGCTTGGCACTCTGTCCACTACAGCGCCACCTAGCTACCCTAATGCACAGATTTGGTATTTATCAAATGAAGACTTGAAGTTGACAGAATTTTAATGTACATCAATTGTGTTCCTTACTTTTCTAATTTAGTAATTGGCTTTTTGTGTCAAATGAGGGGCAGGATATTATGGGATTCTGACCCATGGTGAAGAGTCCTGGTAACCTGGGCTGCCTTTGACCTATTTTCAATCTAGAACAGAGGTTCCCAAACTTATTTGGCCTACCGCCTCCTTTAAAAAAAATACTCATCAACCCCCTGGAAATCTACTTTCTTTAACCCTTTACATTTTTTTTGAAATTTGCATCATATAAAAATACATAATATTTTTTAAAAGATGCATCTTGAATATAATAATTTATTGTAAATTTGTGGTTTTTTCCTGCATTGAAATTTTGGTGACACAATATTGCATCATATAACCATATAGCATCATATTGTTAACAAGTCATTACATGAACATGTTTCTGCTGGTACATGCTGGACTTTCCAACAATGTGTGACATACACACTCACCTGCCAACATTGGCTTGTTTAGACCTGTTGGCAGACTTGACCACTGATTGGTCATAACTTACATTTTGTGTGTTTATTTGGAAAGCAATGTAATCACTACAATTGTAACTCTGTTACACGACAGATGAAATATGTATGAATAGTTTTACAAAATTTTCTTCTCTTTTTTTCCTTATGCTTCTACCACCCATCCCTTATTTTTTCACACCCCCAGTTGTACTGGAGGCTACTACTGCCCCCAGGGGGTGGTAGTGCCCACTTTGGGAACTTCTGATTGAGCATTTATAATATCCCTTGGAAATGTCTTGTATACTACAAAATTAAGTTGAGAAAATCACAAGTTAATCATTTATTCACAAATAGACTTTATTTGCACAAATGTCTTTACTGTATTTGAAGATAAATACTATGGCTATAGTATGTAGGGATCATAAAGTTCCTACCTGTGTCTCATTTGTTTGTGAAGTCTGTTAATTGATATTGATCAAATACATGGAAAAGTCGAGTCAGAAGATTTCTGTTATGTCATTTATGCTGGAACAGTGCAAATAGAGAAGGCTTGGAGAGAGTTCTTCATTCCCAGCAAAATCGAAAGGCCCAAGGTTCTTAAGGACTGTATTGTTGGTTTTGTAATACTAAAAAATTTGTCATTGATAACATCTTGCTTTATTTATAATTTAAAAGATGAGATAACCTTGTCATTTCTAGTTAGAAATAAATGTGTTTTAATCACCTCCATCATCTGGATTAAAAATGTGTAGGGTGTGTGTACAAATGAAAACATGTGCATGGAATTAGAATTGTAAATGTATAAATTGAACTTTTTCCTTCTGGTATTTGTAATAAAAAATGTCCTAATTCAAAATGCTACCTGAAATGATAGTTTACTAGTTTCAGATCAATTTCAGCCATGTGGGCAATGGAGGTCCTGTCATTTTGAATTAGGGCAGTGATTTCTTGGAGAGTATTTCACCAACTTTCCCCCCTAATTTTTCTATTTCAAAATGTGTTCTTATTACTTTTAAGAGCTTTGATATTCTCATAAAATTGCAAATGGTGTTGCTTAATGCTCTGTTGAGTTTTTTTCATATTTTAAATATACATTTGAAGTATATTTTAGAGTTCATAAAACATCTAGTTGTAAACAAGGTAGAATATATGACAATGAAAATTATGAGTGTAATCAGAAACTGGACAAGGACGCAGGAGTTCGTGTTTGCTGAGTCTGCTTCTGGAGGTTCCTGATGTGGAATGGTGGGGCCCAGTTCTCTACTTTGGAGTATGTTGAATGTGTGGGGTAACTGTTTTCTGTCTACTTACTGTCTAGTGAAGCCTTTGGGTTGGCTGCTGAGCCAGAACTGAGTGTGCATACAAAAGGCACTTAAGTGGCTGAAGAGAGCTTTTTTCCCTGGCTGCCTTCAACTAAGGCTTATAAATTGCTAGGGGTCTCAGGTTGGAACAGCCTTTGGTACCATCTCATCAGCAAGCACACTGTATAGTTGTTTTCCTGTTTCTTTTGTGTCTGTTTTTTTTTTCTCTTAGGTGAAGAAGTATTGGCTTAAAATAAAACTTTGTGAGTTTCAAGATGTTGGAAGAGAGTGCCCAGGAGGACCAAGAACTAGAGTCTTTACCAGAGTTTGTTGGCAGCTGAGTAGCCCAGGAAGAACAATCTACAGTCCATTAATGGATCAACCTGTTAGCTGAGATACTTTGTCTTTCAGCAAGGGAGCAACTACACTCATTGGTGATACATTTGGAAGTGGTTGAGCGGTTGCTTCATAGCAGTCCTATTAAATTTAACTCACTATCCCTTGGGACTGAAATCGTGGGGGGCAAGTGTGCCCCTTATTCAGGGGTTCATTTTTGTACATCTTTGGTTCTTGCTCTGCATTTTCAGTAAATACCCCTTTGTAAAAACCAATTGATATTAATTGGTTAACTTGATAGCAGGGCTCTAGTTATTGGTATTGATGATGATGTGGAGACATTAATTGGTACTGAAACACCAGAATTGGGGCTGAAGCTGATTGCATTAAAGAAGACTCCAGAACCATGAGGGGGAGATGTAGTTAGCTACCCTATGGAGATCCTTCTCGCCAGTGTGAGTTTGAGTTGGGATGAGGGCCCCCAGAGTCTATATAGGCCATAATAGGAAATAATGATAATCCTCCCTTATAGAGATGCTTAAAACTACCTCAAGTGAATTAATTGATCATTCAGTCAATCAGTAAACATTCATTAAGCTCTTAGTATATATGGCAGGTACTATGCTAAGCAGTGGGAATACAAAAAGAGGCAAAAAGACAGTTGCTACCCTCAATGAGCTTACTATCAAATGGGAGAACATTGCATGGAAAGCAATGAGACATTCAGACACACACATATGGATACGCAAGCATACAAAGCAAAATATAGACAGGGTAAATAGGAAATTATTAACAGAATTAAGAGGGTTTAGAAAGTGTGATCTGGAGGAAGATCAGCAAAAGAGACAGAGAAGGAGCAGTTAGGATGAGAACCAGGAAAAATTGGTGTCTAAGAAACCTAGAGAGAAGAGCATATGGAGCAGAGAGTGTTCAGCAGCATCAGAGGCTGCAGAAAAGTTGAGGAGAATGAGGACTGAGAACAGGTCATTGCATTTGGCCAGTAAAAGATAATGGGTCAGTTTGCACAGAGCACTTTTGGTGGAATGATGAGCTTGGAAGCCAGATTTTTACGGGTTAAGAAGAGAATGAGAAGAGAGAAAGTGGAGGCATGGACTTATAGACAGCCTTTTCTGAGAGTTTAGCCACAAAGGACAGAGAAAATAAAGGACGACATCATGGATAAAAGCATCAAGTGAAGGGGTTGTCAGGATAGGGGAAGCATGGGCATACTTGTTATCATTCAGTTGTTTTCCAGTTGTGTCCAACTCTCTTGATAAAGATAATGGAGCGGTTTGCCATTTCCTTCTACGGCTCATTTTACAAATGAGGAAACTGAGGCAAACAGGGTGAAGGGATTTGAACTTGGGAAGAGGAGTCTTTGTGACTCTAGATCTGGTGCTCAATCATTTGGGCCACTTAGCTGCCCTGGGGAAGGGCATGCTTGTAAACAGTAGGAAATGAGTCAGCAGAGAGGGAGACAGGATGAAAGGGGATGTCTTGAAGAAGTAGAGGGCTTGACCTTGGTCAGAAGTAAAGTCATTTCATCATATGAGACAGGGATGGAGGAGGAGAGTGGCAGAAGGGCACCTGAGGTTTGGGGGATGAAGAAGAGGGGAGGAGAGGGAGCGAGTGGGGGCAGGGGGAGCCTTGGGAACTTTGAGGAGAGATGAGGTTTGTAGAGCTACAGTGGAGAATGGGATAGGGAGGTGATGAGGGATGTATAGAAAGATTGCACTATTATCTTTTTAGCAGATCGTTACCAAGACACTGCTTAGGAAGTCAGCATATTCGAAAGAGATGTAAAGTGGCTATTGGATCTGGCAAGGCTATCTCATTATAGTGGTTTGTAAAGCGCTATACAGATGGTGACTTATTTGTTCTTCATGACAGTCCTGAAAGGTGGGTGCTCTTCGTATTCCTGTTTTACAGATGATGAAGCTATAGCGAAGAAAGGTTAGAAACTTGCCCAGGATTCTAGAGCTCATGAAGTGGCGGAGGTTGGATTCAAGCTTTGGTCTTCCTGACCTAGGACCCCAGGCCTTAGCTGGACTTCAGAGGAAGCCCATACTTTGTCCTGGCAATAAGCCGTCAATGCTGGTTTCTCTGGGCTTTGGTTTCCTTCCCTGTTCTGCTCGGTGGGGCTGTAGCAGAGAGTCTCTGAGGTTCCAGATCTGACGCCATCTGAGTCTGTTTGTTTCCTCCATAACTCTGCATTTGCCTAGTCATTAGTCGGCCAGGATACGACATTCCATGTGCTCCTGGGTATCTGGGAAGTGCCGTTAGGCTTGGAGTCAGTGGGGGAGCTCATCAGCCCAAACCTGGTCAGAATTCTTCCATATGTGCCATAACACATGGCTTCAAACTGGAGCTGCACATGTAAAAATCCAAGCTCCTTTTTCCCTTTGCCTCAAGTACACAGAATAAAACGAGATGAGCCATTTGTTAAATGTCTGGTGAGGAAAAGTTTTCTTGTAAAACTATTTCGATCATTTCGGAAAACTTGCTCACTTCAATAACCATATGAAGGTATTGGAAAATTCATTGGTTTGCAAGCCGGCTGGTCCTCCGAGACTGAGTCTGCATTCTTCTGTAGTGTTCAGAACAACGAGTTAAAGAAGGCTGTGAATTAAAACATGGTATGTGGCTAGTTAAACAGCCTAGTCTGCAAAACACTGAACCTCCCCGCCACCAGATATTTGAGTTATAATTGGATTCTAGTATGTAACCCGAAAGTCCTGAAGTCCTAACAGTGTTGATATTTCGCATTGCTCTCCATTTCCTAATCCTGACGTTTGAATAACATCTACTGTGCCACCGAACTGCTGCCTTTAGGTCTATGTCAGCTATAAGCCTAAGGTTATAGATAAGAAAATTCAGAGCTGTCTTTACTCCAAATGTTCATGTGGACTATTTGTGCCTGATCTGTGGTAGAGCCTTCCAAGCTTGTATTTATCTAATCAGCTACAGTCAAACACAATGTACCTTGACCCCTTGGTTCTCTTCAAGCATTAAGGACAACTAACCTACCTGGTGTGCGTCAGCTATAACCATAAGGTAGGCAGTATAAATCACTTAGTCAGACCTTTTTCACTAGATTCATTTTAGGGTTGGTTTTTTTTTTTGGTTTTTTTGTTTTAGCCTTGGGAAGGGGCCTTGGAGATTATCGGAGTCTCCTTCCCTGATTTACAACTGAGAAGGCAAAGGTCAGAAAGGCAGCTTAGTGACTCCAAGCCAACGAGATCTTGTCCCAACTAAGAACATTGGCTGTGGGAGATTTTCAGTTTTCCTCCAGTTACCTCAATGTTAAAATTTTTATGTGTACACAGATACAAATAAATATCTGTCAAAGGGGAACAATGTCTGAGTCTCAGTGAGTTTTTTTTTGAGGATCAGTAACTTTATTTTTTGTGTTTACTTAAAAATAAGAGTAAATTCTCTCCACTTAACTTTGTAGTTTAACTGTTAATTATTTTTCTTTCACGATGAACAGTTAAACATGACCAGTTCAGAAGCCTTAGTTCAGTTGCTTTTGTTTCGAATCTCTGCACATACATACACATCTCTCTGCACGAACACAAATTTGAAATTGCATTTTATCCTTTACCTTCCCATGCAACATATTCTTGTTTTTTTTTTTTAACATTTGTTGTTCAGGACTAGAGTGTATTGACAATTTTTTCTTGTCTGCTTTACTTTGCTACTGCTGGGATTTTCAAGTTACAGGTTTCTTTTTAAAAATCCCATTTCTTGTTGTTTTTATTCTATTTGCATGAATGAATTCTCCATATCCGAAACCAAGATGGTCAGGATAAAAGAAAAGCTATTTTAGAACTTGCTGTATTCAAGTTATTCGTAACTTTTAATATGAGTATCTAATACCTATAAAATAGAAGAGTTTTGTTGTGAAGCTTTTGAAGCATCGTTTTAGGGGTTATCCTTTTATGTACAGGGCAAAAATCACAAAGGAAGCCATGTAGGTCTTTGCTCAAAAAAAAAAAAGGTAACTACAGCATTTGGTTTGTAAAAAAAAAAAAGCTACAGGAAATTTCCTTTTGTTTTCCAGCCATTAAAGAATTTTCAGCATTTCTTCTGGTGTCCAGGAGATGGTATATTGACATTACCTTAAGAAACATGGAAGTTGAGGCCAGTCCAAATGATCTAAATTTTTTCACTTAGCAAGATACAAAATAATTTGGATTTTGCTTTACTATCGTGGTGCTTCCTTTCAGAATTTTTATAGATAATTTTCATGGTTTTGGGGGGTTCCAAAAGCACCATTTTGAAAAAGTTGTGAAGAAAATTAGAGAAATCCACTTTGTCCAAATAAAGAAAATGGTTTAGTTGACTCAAAAAAATGAAAAAAAAAATATTGATTTATCAAAAGAAATTCATTTATTGTAATTTTATTCCATTTATATGAACTCTCCACATCCCAAACCAAAATGGCCTCACAGCCTCTCTATAAAAGTATGAGTTATTTCTTAAATTGCTGTATTCAAATTACTCACAACTTTTAATGAGAAAATATTTGTTACTTTTAAAATGAAAATTTTTATCATGAAGCTTTTTGATTAAATTGATAATTTTGTTAATTTAAACTCAGAAGTAAAGGCATCCATTGGTTCCATAGAAAGATTGAGAAAAGCTGAGGATCCCAGGGGTCCCACGGCATTAAGTGCCTTGATCTCCAGAAAGAGAGGCGCCAGAACCATTCCAAGAATTTCTCTGATTGTGGCCGATCATGCACTGTTTTTTTGTTTTTCTAACTTTTACAGTGATCTTTGTCACAGTCAAACCAAAAGGACAAAAGGTAGAAGAGAAACCTTGTAAATTTCCTGGTCTCAGGGAGGTGGTTTTTCAATATTTTTACAAGGATGATAGAAGTCAAAGATGGTTCAAATTATCCAAATTTTTGAATATCCTGTATATAGAATAAATTTGGATATTGATTTAATTTTGTGGTGCCTACTTTCAGAATTTTTGTAAATAGTTGTCAAGATGCTGGGGATCCTGGAAAGCACCATTTTGAAAAAGTAAAAAAAGTTAAATTAATTTGGTTGTTCTCCCCCCGCTTTGCCCCCAAAATTTGGTTAGTTGAAAAAATAATAGAAAAAATTATGGTTTATTTTAATAAATTTATTAAATGCAAGTATTGTTGTAACAAAATTTATTAAATTAAATACACTTATTAAAATAAATCAGTAGATTTGTTCATTTAAATTCAGAAATAAGGGCATCAGTCCATTAGTTTCACAGAAAGATTATGAAAAGCTGAATCCGTTTGGGGTCTTAGGGCATTTAGCACCTTGATATATTGAGGGGCATCAGAAGGATTCCAGTCAATTCCTCTGATCTTCTAAGTTAGACTTTGATTTTTTCCCCCTGATTCTACAGTCATTTTTGGCACTGATAAACCCAAAAGAGCAAAGGTGGAAGGGAAAGTATGGGATTTTGACATTTCTTCCAGGAGCATAGAAGTTTGGGCCAATTGAAATGGTTCAAATGTCTTCATTACCCAGGATACCAAATGACTTGGATTTTTGTACTGGTAAAACACAGAGTCAATTATTGCAACAGATTGGGTGTGTGGGGGAAGGGAAAGGAATAAGCATTTATGCCTACTATATGTCAGGCACTGTGTTAAGTGCTTTCTATAAATACCACATTTGATTCTCACAGCTACCCATTTTGCACCTGAGGAAACTTGGAACAGGTTCAGTGACTTGCCCAGGGTTACACAGGTAGGCCAGGTTAGATTTGAACTCAGATCTTCCTGACTTCCAGACACAGTGCTGTCTCTATCCACTGCATTATCTGATAAGCCTAATTACTCCATCCACTAAAGAAGGACTCCCTGGTTCACAATAACTGTAAGGAAAACTGGAAATTAGGTTCAGAATAGTAACTCAGAGCATATACCCAGATAAGTCCCCAATGGATACAGGACACAGATAGAAAAGGTTGCATCTTTAGCAGTTGAGAAGAGTAAGAAAGAAAATGCCTTTTAGATCTTTGGGTAAAGGAAGAGTTCATCACCAAAGAAAGGATAGATATGATGGAAAATTTGGATTACATAAAATTGAAAAGGTTTTGCACAAACAACAAAGGCAGTTACAATTAGACAGGAAATAGCTGGGAAGAAAATCTTTACCAGAAGTTTCTCTGATGAAAGTTTGATAGTTAAGGTTTATAAAGAATGGACTCAAATGTATCGGTAAATCCTCACAGGATAAATAGTCAAGGGATAGAAATAGAAAGTTCTCATATGAAAAAATCCAAGCTATCCACAATTATATTAAAATGCCCCAAATTAATATTAGAGAAATGGAAATGAAAACACACTGAACCCTTAGTTACTTTCTTGTGGGAGTTGTAAATTTGTCCAGGCATCTTGGAAAACAGTTTGGAAATATCCCCGTGCCTCCCCATCGCTCCCTGGAATCGCTCAGGTGTGTATGCCCTTTGAGCCAGTAGCTCTATGACTAGGTCTCTATCCTGAAGATGCTCAAAGACATAGGAAAAAGGACCTGTTTGTTCAAAAATATTTCTAGCTGTTCTTTTTTATAGTGCCATAGACCTGGGAACTAATAGAGTACCCATCAGTTGGGGAATGACTGAACAAATTATGGTATGTGAATGTAATGGAGTATTGTGCTGTAAGAAGTGACAAAGATATTTCAGAGAAACCTGGTAAGACTTGTATGAAACTGGTATAGAGTGAAGAAAGTCCAAGAAGAATAATTTATACAATGATGACATTTAAAAAAGCAACTCTAAGAGAATTAAGAACTCTTGATTACCAGTCAGTTAATACCTGTGATAAGCACTGGAATCCAAAGAAAGGCAAAAGGCAATCTCTATTCTCTAGAAGCTTACCATCTAATGGGGGGTGGGTGGGGCATGCAAACAGCTCTGTACAAGTAAGCTCCATGCAGGATGTATAGGAGATACCTGGGGGAAGGCACTAGAATTTAGAGGGCTTTGGAAAGGCTTTATAGAAGGTGAATTTTAACTGGGACCTTAAGGAAGCCAGGGGGTCCAGGGTGTAGAGTTGAAGAGGGAGTGCACTCCAGGAGTTGGGGCAACAAGTCAAGAAATAGACCATCTACAATTCCAGAAGCCACGTGCTGATGGTGTTGTGATGCCACCAAGGAGTGCAAAGTGAGATAGCCATAGTGGGAATTGGTTTTGCTAGACCTTGTGTATTTGTAATCGAATTTTTCACAGTGGGGTAGGAGTTTTGTGGAGGACCTTGGATACCTGAAAAAAAAATAGGCTGAAAAATTAGGAGCACTTTATTTGGTGAGCACTGCGGAGCCCCTGAAGCAGTGGATTGTTTTGCTCATAACTATACATTAAAGGGATGTCTCTGACAGTTTGTCCAGAATGGATTCAGGTGGAGACGTGTTGGAAGTGGAGTTAGAAACCACATAAACCTCTAACGTTGTCAGCCAGTGATTTGACGCTATATTTCTGCAACTCATCAGTCACTTTCCCAACTCTTCCTTGCCTCAGGAAACACATCCAAACATATCCAAACTCTAAAGTGGGCCAGTGACATTAGAAGTCCTAAGTTCTTGATCTTTTTCTAGAAATGCTTATACCATATTTTGAGCCATCTTATATCACTGTAGAGTTGAATGAGAATAGTAAATTCCCACATCTCTGTAAACCATTTTCTTTTAAACTTTCTAATTAAACTTTTAATTCTCATGGGTTAAGGGTTCAGTGTGAGTGTATTTTGGATTATTATTTATCCCACCTATTTCCAATCCCTAAATCACAGTGAGATCATCTCTGATTCTTACCAGGGTAGTCTAAGGAACAGTGTGACCATGAGTCAGGCCACTGGAATATTTGGGAGGGATGGCCATGAGAGTAGGTGAACATGGTCTAGTTCTTGGTGCATTTGTTCATGCAAGTAAGCTATAGGAGGAGTCTTTTTTAATGTCTAAATCCTGTATAAGAGTTAAGTCAACTATTTTAATCTTAAAAGTAAATAGTTAGGTACCAATGGAATCCACCAACCCTTGAGGTGATTCTTGTTCAAGAATTGAACTAGATGTAGATGGCCTTTGGGCCCTCTTCCAGCTCTGAGTCTGTGAGCCAAGTGTTTTTATTTTCTTGAATGCCCTTGTTTTTCTGTCAGAGTTGTGCTATTTATTATACACAGTTTCAGTAAAATGTCATATTTGAATGTATTCTAATGTCAAGATATTAGGAGGTACCTTGTTTTCCAGAGCTAAGGCCCAGCAAGCAAGCTGTACCCTTAGCTTGGCATAACCACAGTCCTTTGCACTCACCCTCTGGCAAAATCACATAATTATTGTATTGCTTTGATCAGCACCAGGTGTTCTCTGAGTTTGGACCAGTACCTGCTGTATCCACGTTCCGGTCATAAAGCCCTGCTATGAATCAAACGTAGCCCATTGTTGCTGTTACATTTCACTGTCAGAGCTTCAGCCCATTATGTAGCCATTGGTATAAGTATTTGAGATCCCACATTACCTCAGGTCCCCCTAATAGGGGCCGGACCCTGGCACATGTGTCTAGATCTTCTCCTTGCTTACAAGCCATTTCCCTTACTTTGAAATTAAACTTCTGTTTTATTCTTGACTCTACTGTCTCTAACTTGCTCTGATGAGAGGTTGGTTTGGTCCAGTTGCCATTGAAAATAAATCTTCCAGGGGAGAAGTTAATAGTGTGCGTGAAAGATGAAATGGGGATGAACAGCTGGCTGTATTCTCATAGACAACTTCCAGGAAGAATCTGGGTTCCTCAGAATTTTCTCAGTTATGATCATGATGTGTGCCTTCCAAGAATGAATGCTTTAACCAAAGCAGAGTACAAACGGAAACACATTTAGTGCAAGTGAGTAGGATTTTAATTTTCTTAAGCCCCATCAACATACTTACTTGCAAATTGTGATTTGCAATCAATTTTGAAAATGACCAGTTTTTTTCTCTTTTTGCATGTTATTTGAACTAGAGTATAAAACAATTAAATAAAAAAATTCACAAACTTCTATTGAGCATTTTGAAAATATGTATAAGAAGATGCTGGTCATTTCTGGATAAGGCTGCTTAAGAGGTTCAGGTTTGTTTTTTCTTTTTAATGAACTTGTTTAAGATTCAGCATTTCCTTTGTGGCATCTTTCATCACAGGCAGCCTCAGTAATTTTTAGTGTTTATTCTATAGACCTATCTTTTTTCCTTCTAAATCAGATTCCATCCAATGTATTTTTGGTCCGGGACCATAACTGCCAGGGATTGGAATAACAAAAGGCATTTGGGAGGGAGAGGTAGACCCAGCTCTAAGAAAGAGCTTCACTTACTTCATTCTGTCTCTTCCATATGAGTTGGCTCTTCCCTCTTGGTTCTTTCTTTATTATGCCTAGACATTTTTTCCCTTGGTCCACAGCCCTCTAATAAGTTGAGTTACTGTAGTCTCATTGATGTAGGGGAGAGAGAATGATTGCAGCCCCACTCAGATAAGCCAACTGTTTAAGTCTGGATGGTTTACTGCTGACACAAAAGTGGGAACATGGAAATATGGCAGCTTCTACGGCCTTCACAAATGGCTTCTCACTGAGACCTGGGCCCTTTTCCAGGGAAACCATGGTATCACATTTCTCATCCAGGTATGAAAATAAGTCTTGGCTTTGGCCTGAGGAGAAGTGGGCATTGGGCCTTCATTTACCATAGCAGTTCTTTTTTACAATTTCCTTTTGCTCTTCTTTCCACCAGAAACCCTCTTTGAAGGAGAGGAGTGTGTTTTCAGAAGGCAGATGCTTCACTTTCATTGTTCTAGGGAGTTATAAAAGGAGGCATAGGTGGCTTTGGAATATGTGGGAAGAGCCAAAAAATGTTTACAAGCCTAATGATCTCTGAAAATTTTGCAAGGCCACCTGGGTCTGACATATGGTCTGCCAATAAAAAAGTCCACTGGTGCTGGCTGTGAGGAATGATCTGCTTAGTTTGTATTTTTTCTGAGGCTGTTTTGAGGGAAACCAGTTTAACTGAATAAAGAGGGCAGTTTTAAGAACCAAATGAGTTAATAAATTGGAAGATATCTCTCTACAGAGGAAACCATGCCAGAAGTAGGCAACAGCCTTTCTGTGTCCCCTGGGTTTTCATCTGAGGCTACTTTTCACAAGTCCTTTCCCCAATTTATGGTGCTGAATTATTCCCAACTTCATGCAGACTTTCATGTCTTTGAGTCTGGCTTAGATTCTGAGAGCTTTTTCAGGCTTCGACCTCTTCTCTTTTGTTTCTCGTCTTGGACTGTCCTAGACCCTTTGCTGTGAACACTTGTCATTCAGAGCTTTCTGTTGCCACCACTGAGGAGAAGATTTTTCGTTTTGTCCTGAGGCTGTTAGGATACACTTCTATAGGCAGCTAGGTGGCGCTGCAGTGACTAGGGCACTGGGCCTGGAGTCAGAAAGATCTGAGTTCAAATTTGCCCTCAGTTACTTACTAGCTGTGTAATTTAGCCTCTCAACTGCAAATGGGAATAATAATAGTACTTACCTTGAAAAATTGATGCGAAGATAAAATGAAATAATATTTATAAAGTGCTTAGCACATGCCTACTGGCACATCATAAATGTGTGTTCCCTACTCCTCCTCCCTCTGTTACTTCGGATTACCAATGGCTCAGTCTTCCATGCAGGGGAACATCTATGTATGAAGGTCAAGAATCCAGAATAATCAAGGCAGGCCTGTGGGATTGTAGTGTTGACCATTAGTGGGGGGAAAAAGGTGGAATAGATCAAGTTGGACCAGATTACTGAGGGCCTTTCCAAAGCCAGTAAAGGAAACATAAAGTGGGAGAGAATGCTGTATCTGGCTACCCCGATTCCAGCCACCGAGCATAAGTCCCACCTCTTCTGCAGATTTATGTCTAGTCACTCCAGTGCACAGTGTTGGTAGGAAGAGAAGATGGGCTGGGCATGTGGCAAGATTGAGGGATGGCTTATAGGGAGTGCTCACCTGGCATCTCTACAGTGTTAGGAAAGAGATAAAAGATCTCCAAAGTGGATGAACCCCATCTGACGAACATGCAGAAGAACATGGGTGAGAGTTCCATGAGTCATCTTTGAAGGGAGAGAGGGTTTGCTATCCCCACCTCTGCCAAAACCAGTTACTGCCCAGCTGCCAGCGATGGGCAAAGAATCACAAAGGCCCTGAGTAGATCCTTAGAGAGATGCGACCACAGCTACTGATGATGCAGAAAAGAAAATTCTTTTTACCAAAGTCCTTGTCACCACCATATGACTCAATGTCAGTAAAGGATATGTTTTATTAATGGAAATGACCCTAAGGAAGATGCGTTACCATCTGCTTTGATGTTGCACCCCAGGGACCCCTGATGCAGCTGAAACCTCCTGTTGATGTTTCCCTCTTTTAGAATGGGAATTTCTTGAGAGCAGTGACTTCCAGGCTCCTCAGTTTATATCCTCAATGCTTAGCACACTGTAAGCATTTAAATGTTCATTCAGTTATTCCAGATGGATGGGCATGGATGGTTTGAGATCACATCCTGAGGCAGTGAGAGCACAGATCCATTTTAAGTATTGATTGGCTCTTCCTCCTTTTTAGCTACCCATCAAGTCTTGCCGTGTTTTTGGTGCTTTTGGACTTGTTAGTCCTTGAAATATTATTTTATCAAGAAATGAAAGGGTCCATTTAAGGCCAGACCTATGTACTCTTAAAAAAATGATAGCTTGAATTAGCAGTCTTGAAAAAAAAGTGTGATTCATAGCAAATTGCATTTGTTTGGAACTCATTAGTGAAGCTTGCCATGAATGAGCTCAGGGGTGTAGTCTTAGCCTGTTAAGCAACAGTGCCCCAGGTCATATTTTACCTCATTCCTCCTTCCTTCTGCCCAACTTACCTTGAGAATTGTAGAAACCAAGTGTTAAGAAACCTGTACATAGAATGTTGGACTGAATTTGTACTTGTTCCAGTATCTTATGGACTGGATTTTGTTTTTGATTTTTAAAAGAAAGTACTTAATATTGAGTTGTTGCTTTCTTAATATTCACCATTTTCCTAAAATTAAAAGCCCTGCTCTTATTTTCTGTTTATTGAGGATCCTAGGTAATGAGAATTTTATTATGTTGGCACAAATTATAGTTGTGATTTTGGGATGTGAAAAAAATCAAAATGAGATTCCCCCAAAGACAAGGAAATGAAATAGCAGTTTTGAGAAGTGAAGACTACTTCTGGTTCTGTTTGCACTCTAGGCTAATGAAAAGAGTTCAGCAAACATTAAGAACCTATTGTGAGCACTGTACTTGAGATAAAAAGACCTTATTTGAATTATTAAAGGACATATTTCAGTGATGTTTTAACTTAGAATTTCTATTAGATTGTCTTAATTTGGGGAACCAGAATGGCATAGTGGCTAGAGCGCTGGAACACAGGAGGGAGTTTGAATACTGCTACAGACTTTTACCTCTTTGAGTCTCAGTTTCTTCATCTGTAGAGAATGTGTTGACCTGCATTGTTAGAGAGTTTCCTCATTTTGGTGTTGCTTTTATCAGTGAAATCACTGGTCCAACCCTTTTCCGTAGCCTTAAGTTTTTAGCCTTGACCTTTGACAAGTCACTTTCCTGTTGAGGCTTTGGTCCTTTTCTTCTCTGTAAAATGTGGTTGTGGGTGTGGATAGACCCAATGATCTCTAAGGTCACTTAGTTCTGATCTTCTAGCATTCTAAATATAAAGGACATGTCTTAATTCTCAATTAGTTTAGTTTGTTTTTGGCTAGCTGCCCCAACATCTTTTCTAACACGTGAACTTCCCTGGCTAGGAATGCTTCCATTACTTCTTTAATACTACATTAAGCATGACAGATTCACAGCCAGCTCATGGGGATGGGCTGTATTTTGTTTAAAGAAGAAGGAAAGAAACAAGCATTTACTGGCTGCTATGTGCCAGATACCATATTAACTACTGGGAAATAGGTGCTCTCATCCCTATTTTAAAGTTGAGGAAGCAGAAGCACATAGAGGTTAGGTGACTTGTCCAAAGTCACAAAGCTAGGCTTTGAATTCACATCTTCTTAACTCCAGGCTCAGTGCCCTGTCCACTGTGGCATCACCTTGTCATCACAGAGATAGGACTGAGTCACTCCTAGGACCTCCTTGGCTGTTTGGTGAAAACTATGGACATGTTCTCAGGAAAATGTTTTTTAAATGCATAAAATAAAATATAAAGGATTACAAAAAAATAGAATTAAAATAGTTATTAAGATTAAAAACAATTCATTAATTCCTAGCTAAAAGCTTCTTGGTTTAATACATTAGCTCTTTTATTTAGCCTTTAAACTTCTACACAATCTAGCCCCAAACTTCCTGCCTCCTTGGCCATTGCTTCCTCTCCTACACTCTGTGATCCTGCCAAATTGCCTTTTCTCTGTTCCTCACAGACACAGACCACCTCCCAACGCTATGCTCTCATGCTAGCTATCTGCCACACCTAGATTGCATTTCTCCTACAGTCTCTCCTCCTTTCAGATGCATTCAGCTATATCAACCTGTTTCTGATTGCCATAACTTCAAGTACCCTTCCTCTCAAACGATCCTGTATTTAAATCTTTAAAAAAATTATTTTTTTTCACTTCCAAATTCATCCCTGCTCCATATCCATTGAGAAGGAAAGAAGGAAGCAAGAATTTCTTAAGCACCTGTTATGACACCTTGGCACTGTGCTCAGCACTGTACAAATCTTATCTCCTTTGCTCCTCAGAACAACCCTTGAATGTAGCCGGTATTATTATCCCCATTTTACAGTTGAGGAAACTGAGGCAAACATGTAACTTACCCAAAGTCATGACCCCTAGTAAGTGTCTGAGTCTGGATTTGAACAGGTCTTCCTGACTCTGGGTGCAGTGCTCTATCTACTGCTCCACCTTTACTGCCAAAACTCATTACAAAAACGTAGAGTCAAACAAAACAAAGTCCTATGTTAGTCATTTCAGAAAGAAAACGGAAAGAAGGAAAAAAAAATAAAAGATTCTTCATTTGGCTCTGAGTCCAACATTTGTCTGGAGGTGTATAGCATTTTCATTATGGGTCCTTTGGGTTTGTGTCGATCAGAGTTGTTTATCTTCACAATATTGTTGTTAGTACCTCATTTCTTCTCCTGATTCTTCTCAGTTCACCTTGCATCAGTTTGTAGAAGTCTTCCCAGGTTTTCTTAAACCATCCCCTTCATCATTTCTTACAGCACAATCGTATTTCCTCACCTTCATGTACTGTAACTTGTTTCGCTATTCCGCATTGGAAGAGCTTCCCTCAGTTTCCAACACTCTGCTGCAACTTTAAGAGCTGCTGTAGATATTTTTGTATATATGGATCCCCCTTCAGTATTACTAGATCAAAGGCTATGTATAATCAAATAGCTTTTTGGGTATAGTTACCAGTTGTTTTCCAGAATGTATTTTAATTCCTTGCATGTGTATGTATTTGTATTTATTAACTTTATGCTTTATATATTTCAGTGCACTTGCTTCCCCTATTAGAATGTAAGCTTACTAAAAGTGAGCATTGTTTCATTCTTTCTATCACCAACACCTAGCACAATTCCTGGCACATAAAAAGCGCTTAATAAATACTTGTTGATTGATTGAATGCTGATTGAGTGACTACTGAACTTGAAGTCAGAAAGATCTGAGTTTGAATCCTGCCTAAAACACTACCTGTGTTCTCCTTACCAATTTAATTCATGTCTGTGTCCGTCAGCTTCCTCATCTCTAAAATGAGAGAGTTGGAGTAGATGATCTCTGAGTTCTCTTACTTCTTTAAATCTGGGGTCCTATGTAACAATGGGATTCTTAGCTCTCTGACAAACTTATTTACTAAAGGAAAGAAAATTTGTCAAAGGTAACCTATTTCCTGATCGTTAAAAGTGATACCTGTGCATATTTTTATTCTTTGGAATGCTGGTTATCCCATCCACATGCTCAGACAAATGAAATGTTCTTTGTCTTAATATTTTAGTTTCCCCCAATTACATGTAAAAACAGTTTTTAACATTTAAAACAATTTTGAGTTCCAAATTCTCCTTCCTCTGCTCTCCCCCTGATCACCCCCATTGAGAAGGTAACCATTTTGATATAGTTTATACATGTGTAGTTATACAAAACATTATATCTATGTTAGTCATGTTGTGAAAGAAACAATGAAAAAAAACAAGAAAAATAAAACAATTTTGCTTCGATCTGCATTCAGACACCATCAATTCTTTCTCTGGAGATTGATAGCATTTTTCATCAAAAGTCCTTCAGAGTTGTCTTGGATTGCTGAGAATGGTTGTATTGCTGAGAATAGCTAAGTCGTTGACCAGTGATCACACAGTATTGCTGTTACTATAGACAGTATTCTCTTGGTTCTACTCATTTCACTTTACATCAGTTTGTGTCTTTCCATGTTTTTCTGAGAGCACTCTGCTTGTCATTTCTTATAGCACAATAGTATTCCATCACAATCATATACAACAAGTTGTCCAGCCTAGGTGTTCTGACTGGTGTTCTAATGATCAGGTGTTCTGATTCCAAAGT
This sequence comes from Pseudocheirus occidentalis, assembly GCA_028646575.1. Taxonomy (NCBI): domain Eukaryota; kingdom Metazoa; phylum Chordata; class Mammalia; order Diprotodontia; family Pseudocheiridae; genus Pseudocheirus; species Pseudocheirus occidentalis. The sequence goes on along the minus strand of CM053602.1, from coordinate 4,984,737 downwards.
CAGTGTTGTTTTCATTGCATTTCCTCCCAGATATGGGGTGGCTAGGTGGCACAGTGAGTAGAGTACTGGCCCTGGAGTCAGGAGGACCTGAGTTCAAATCTAACCTCAGACACTTAACATTTACTAGCCATGTAACCTTGGGCAAGTCACTTAACCCCAATTGCCCAGCCTTCCCCTCTCCAAAAAAAAAGTTTCATCTTGCATCATATTTAAGTAATCTAAAACTTCACTATTCTGGCAACACTGTTCTCCGGTATATAAATCTCAGTCTTCTGTTCATATTTGGTGAGTCCCATATGGTAGCAACCAGCAATCAGCATCAGGGTTCTAAAAAAATTAAAAGAACAACCCAAATAATGTCTCCATGGCACTAGGCTGTAATATTCATTTCCCTGATCTCTCAGCCATAGTATCAATATTCTCTCCCACTCACTTATGTTCTCTTTTTGCTTCTCAGCTCTTGCCTCAACACTCCTGGTCGAGGGCAAAGATTGGAGAAATTCAAAGCTAGAACCCAGTGGCTCATTGCCATGCCAACCTCTACTCAGAGATAGTTGCTTCTGGACTCCACCTAGGCTATCCCTAGCCCTTTCTCAGCCTACCAAGATGAAAAAGAAGACCCTAAAATATAGCCACCCTTGTAGCAGTCCTCACCAGCAGTCCTTTCTTACCCCTACCCCCAATCCCATCAGAATATTCCTGTCTTGAGTCCTATTTCCAGTTACTCTGATAAAGCCATCCATCCTAATATGATCCAAGATACAGTGGATTAATGTGCCTTCCTTCTCAACTAACATATTGGCATCATTTCAGGGGATTTCTGGAGATGATGGACTTATTATGATGGAGATTCAGGACTTATAGGGACTGCCAGCATTTCTGAAACCCCACCATGTAAGTGGTCCCCACTCCAGTAAGATGTTTGCAAGCTAAGTTAGGATGACATTCAGAATATTTGATGCCTTGCTTGACTCGGTATCAAACTCCAGAGTGAAAGGAAATGGATTAAAACATGTTGATTCTTATGCCACTGCCTAATATTAAGCAAAATCTCACTTCTATGGGCAATTTCTGATGTTCTGCAGGAATTTCAACAAGTTGAGATTTGGAGACATATATCAATCACCAGAAACTGAGAGCATCAAAGTACTCAAGAATGCAGTGTACTTCTCCACTGGATCCTGCTGACCGAGCAGAAGCATCCTCAAAGTAAGGACACTTACTTTGTGTGCTGCCAAAATATTTCTGCAGTTAAAAAAAGAAAAGGGGCAGCCAAGAATCATATCACCACTCTGGCTGCCTTCTTCCCCAGACTCTAAACGTTTAATTCCCAAGAAATACCGCTGGAATGGTTCCTAATTGTGCTTTGGACAAGATAGTACAAGTCTAAGGCCTGGTTTTTGAGAGCAAGGAATCAGGCTCTAAGGTATAGACTTGTGTTTTGAGCATCCTGGTGAGGCGTTCATCCCACGTGATTTTAGCAATGCTGTTTAATGTTATTTCAGGAGAAAAAGTTTTGGGCAAAAACCAGATTCTATAAATGTTGTCAAAGGTCTTTACTGAAGTAGCCATGAAGGTTCGTTCTAATGTGAGATTTCAGTTTTTAAACTGCCTGAATCAGAGTCCATGACATAAAAACTGTGAGGCACCCTTAAATTTGCACATAATTCTATGTAGACTCCTGCCATGGTCAGTACTGGACTCCATAGCTAGAAAGAGGGAAGTGGATAGATTAGCATGCCTTGACTAGAAAAATGTAAAGATATTTCAAAGAAAAGCCACACAAAGATAGCCAAAGAGTTAGAAAATGTCACCTTTAAGGGAAGGTGAAGGGAGCTGGATCTTGTGCCACCTATCCGTATCAGTTGAGAGATGGCTAAACTGCATCACTACAAAAGCCACAGAATCTGAAATGGTACCATATGCTAAGGTACTCAATGGAGAAAAAACTCCTGTGCTCCACATTTGGCACTGAGAAGAATTACGGCCAAGCAGATAGAGGGCTAGACTGGAGTTAGAAAGACCCAACTTCAAATCTTGTCGCAAATTCTTAGTTTTATTACTCAGTTATTAGTTTTTGTCACTAAGCTACTCTGGACCTTAGTTTCCTCATGGGCAAAACAGGGATAAAATAATCACACCTATCCTAGGGTCATTGTCAGGTCTAAGCCTTTAAATATTGGAGAAATGCTTGCTGTTGTTGCAGTGACAGAAGAGAAAAAAGAGCACCGATTTTGTAGTCAGAAGCTTTGGTTTCCAATCCTTTGCTCTGCTACTTAGAACCGTGTGATCTTTAACCTCTATGGGCCTCCATGACCTCATTTGTAACATGAATGAGGTTGGACTAGATCAGTAGTTCTTCAACTTTCCTAATGCTGCAACCCTTTAATACTCGTATGTAGGCTTATCTGCATGTGGGTGGACCCATCTGGAGACAGACAGAGGAGCGGTGTCCCAGTTCCTAAGACCATCGGAAATATGTGTTTTCCAATGGTCTTAGGCGACCCCTGTGAAAGGGTCGTTTGACACAGGTTGAGAATCACTGGACTAAATGATCTTGAAGCTCTTCCAGCTTCAGATCTTACCAACAAGCCTAGCTGAAACATGATGCATGTGATATATAAGGAAATGCTTCTGCTGGTATAAATAGTGAAATATTAGCATGTAAAGAAGAGATCAGTTGTTACCTTGGATAAGTCACCTAACACCTCTGATCCTAAGATTCCTGATAGATAAAAAAGGGATAATAGTTACCTTGTCTATCCCACAAGGCTGCTGTTGTAATATTTTACACTTAGATTGAATTTTAAAATTTACAAAACACTTTTCTTACAAATATGAGAAGCCACATTAGAAGACAGAGGAAGGCTCCCAGCATACTAGGCTAACTCTCTGTGGAGGATTCATAGGAGAAAATGGATAATATGCCATTGGAGAATTGCTATCCCAGTTATATAAATGAGGACACAGAGGCTCAGAGAGGTTTAAAATAGTATACACAAGAATCTGTGATTTCACTGGTATAGAGAACTCCTTCCACCAACACAGATTGCAACTCATATATCTAATACATTTGAAATGTATGGGGGAAGGGAAATGTATGGGGGATGGAATACATTTAGAACTGAGGATAAAATTGAATTAAAAAAAACCCAAACAAACAAAAAACCCACACAACTCAAAAAAAGTTGCCTGAGTCTCAAAGTGGTTGTAACTTGCCCATGGTTAAATAGCTGGTAAGTATCAGGGGCTAGATTTGAACTCCAGGTCCTTATGTTTCAGAGATCAGCATTCTGTGCACTATGCCTTGCTGCCTGACTTGGAAAAGGTACAGTAAATAATTAGGCAGAACTCTTTTGACTGCTTATATAACTTACTTATGAGGCTCTGTAATTATTTTGGGTTGATATAATGAATACAATGTCATCCATAGATAGGAACATCTGAAAGACCTTGACATTTAAAGGGAACAGCTCTTCCATTCAGACTGTGTAATAGCCATTCTCTATGACAGTAGCAAATACTTTTGGTGAGGATATATGACTCCCTGATGTGTATGATAATTATTATATTGTGTGATAGTCTGTCAATATCTGTTCTTTTATCCATTTCCCATTTTTCAGTGACAGTGGATTTAAGTAGTTTGAAGTAGAGCTGTTTTTCTTGTATATCATATCTTTTAATTTTTATTCTTCTAATTTGTTATTGTATTTGATTGCTTTTTTATAATTAGTTGATGGTCTAAGTATTCACAAGTAGCTGATTAGAAAATGATACCTGCATTCTTAACTAGTCATATACCATTTGTTAAAATGTTGTCAGTTTCCATCACCTATGAAACTAAGCTATATGTTAGCAGATAAGAAGAAATTTTATTCTTGAGGCCACATGTGGCCCTCTGGGTCCTCAACTGAGGCCCTTTGACTAAATCCAAACTTCACAGAACAAATCCCTTTAATAAAAGGATCTGTTCTGTGAAACTTGGACTCAGTCAAAAGCCCAAGACCAAGAACCTAGAAGACCACATGTGGCCTTGAGGCCACAGATTCCCTATCCCTGGGCTAGATAATTAGTAAGAATACAAATGCAAAGTAAAATGTATTCCACAAAATTGCCAAAGATGATAAAAGACAGAAATAGTCAGTATTAGGAGGGCTTTGGGAAATTAGCGGCACTAATGAACTGATGGTAGAGTTGGGAGTTGGGTCAGCCATTTGGGAATAGTGCTGGGAATTATGCACAAAAGTTACTCAACTGCTTAGAATTTTTGGACTCAGTGATACTATTTATTATCATCATTATTATTCTTCATCTTGTTTCTCTCATATTTTTTGATGGATTTAAAATAGAAATAGTTCTGGGAAAGTTACAATCCTGCTATTCTTTTATATTTAATGTTCTGCGAACTATTACAAAGGCATATCAAATAACTGCTTCTTATATTTGAGTAAAAACATTCTAGGAATATATGCCCATCAACTGTAAGTTCACTAAAAGCGCCTCTGGAAAAAACTTCAGTAGCTGACAGGACAACAGGGATGACATGTACCTCATCCTATTATTGGTGGTAGCAGCAGCAGCAGCAGCAGCAGCAGCAGCAGCAGCAGCAGCAGCAGCAGCAGCAGCAGCAGCAGTAGTAGTAGTAGTAGTAGTAGTAGAAGTAGTAAAAAAGACCATGGAAATATGCTTTGTGAATAAAGACAAATGTATTCCGAGACCTACCATAAAATTGTCAAACATGATAAAATATAGAAATAATCAATATTGATGGGACTTTGGGAAGTTAGGGACACTAATGCACTGGTGGTGGTGCTCTGAATTCATCCAACCATTATGGAAAACAGTTTGTAATTATGCACAAAAACCTTACTAAATGGTTTAATATTATTAATCTTATTTCTCTCATTTTTGGATGGATTTCATATAAGCATACCAATAGTAATTATTATAGTCTTACAGTTTAGCATAATAGATTGAATTTTGGACTTAGAGTGAGGATAGATCTTAGTTCAGATCCCATGTCTACTATTTAATCTGTGTGTCTGTGGGCTAATCACTTAACTGGTTTGAACATCAGCTTCTTCTTCTATAAATGGGGGACAATATAATACCTATTGAGCTTATCTCAGAGGATTCTTGTAAAGACTGAGACTATGTAAAGTATGTAAAGCTTTGTAAACCTCAAAGTGCTTTATCAATTTCAGCTCTTATTGTTTCTAGAGGACCAATTATGAAACACACCTCCCTTTTTGTCATAGAGAGGTGGTAGATCTCAGCTATAGATTTAATCAATCAGCCAGCATTACTAAGCACCTCTTATGTGACAGGCACAGTGTTAGGCACTGGGGATACAAAGATAAGTGAAAATAATCCCTATCCTCAGAAAAAAAAATAGTTTGACCATAGTAGACAGCATGTACATATATAGGTATATAGAAAAGGGATATAAGATGATTTTATGAGGAAAATACTAGCAGCTAAAGGGACAAGGAAAAGCAGAGCTGGAACTTGAACCCAGAGTTTTGATATGGCAGATAAACTATTGTATTTGCTCCCAAAGGATTTGGGTTTGAATCTTGGATTTGCTACTTTCTACACGTGTGACTTTGGCATAATCACTTGACTTCTCTGGGCCCAATTCCTCATCCGTAAAATGGAGTCAAGGGAGAAGAATTGGACTATATGGCCTCTCTTTCAGTTCTACATCCTTTGAACTACAAGTCCAACATTCTTTCCACTAGACCCACAATCAACAAAACCAGAACTAATTATATGTTTCTTCAACCTAAGGGACTATTAGCTATTCATTAGGATCCCTAGTAAATCAAAATGGCATTTAATTTGATGGTGATTTTCATTAAATATCAGGAAACAAAGGAAAGCAATACCTTGTCTGATTAAGCAAAAAGATTTACCTAAAATAATTGCTTTCTCAATTGGAATGGAAACATGAGATTAAGAGTTTTACAAACTGATTGAAGTGGGAAAGCTATATAAGAAGCTGTCTGTACCCATACCTAAATAAGCCTTGCTGGGTGATTAAGAACATTATAACATCAGATCTGAGATCAGAGGACCTAGAATTGAATCCTCCTTCTACCATTTAACTACCTGGGTGCCCTTGGATAAGTCCCTTCTTTCCAAGATGCTTTTCAGCTCTAAATACATGATCCCATGCTCCTTCACAAGTAGCCATCCTATCTGCTTGAAGACTTCAGGAAACCCTCGTTACCTCTGGAGACAGACAGAACTCCTACTTTTGGACTACTGTCATTGGGAGGTAATTTGTCCTTTATTATTGTTGTTCAGTCATTCAGTAGTGCCCAACTCTTTGTGATCCCAAACACCATAGCACACCAGGCCCTTCTTTCCTCCACTATCTCTTGAAGTCTGTTCAAGTTCATGTCCATCATTTCCATGATACTATCTATCCATCTCACACTCTGCCATCCCTTTTGCCTTTTGCCTTTGATCTTTCTGAACTTCAGGTCTTTTCCAGTAAGTTCTATCTTCTCATCATGTGACAAGAGTATTTAAGCTTCAAACTTCAGTACCTGACCTTCCAGTGAATAGCCTGAATTAATTTCTTTAAGCATTGACTGATTTGATCTCCTTGCTGTCCAAGGAACTCTCAAGTCTTCTTCAGCACCACAGTTCAAAAGAGTTGATTCTGCAGTGCTCAGCTTTCCTTATAGCCCAGCTCTCACAGCCCATCACTGCTACTAGAAAAACCATAGCTCTGACTATCCAGACCTTTGTCAGCAAGGTGATGTCTCTGCTTTTTAGTATGCCATTATTGTAGCTTTCCTTCCAAGGAGCAAGTGTCTTTCAGTTTCATGGCTGCTGTCAATGCAGTGTCCAAGTCATCTGCAATGATCTTTGAGCCCAAGATCAGTCACCACACCACTGTGGTAGTTATCAGTGATGTTAAGATCTTTCTTGTTTAGTTCTTGCCACTTCTTGATTTCTTCTGCTTCTGTTAAGTTCCTACCATTTTTGGTCTTTTACTATGCCCATTTTCACATCAAATGTTGCCTTGATATCTCTAATTTTCTTGAAGAGATCTAAGGGATTGGATCTAGTAGACTGCCTGAAGAACTATGGACACAGGGTCTCGATATCATACAGGAGTCAGAAACAAAAACATTCCAGAGCAAGAAAGCAAATTGGATATCTGATGAGACTTTACAAATACCTGAAGAAAGAAGGAAAGCAAAAGGAAAAGGAGAAAGGGAAAGATCTACCCAACTGAAAACAGAACTCCAGAGAATAGCAGGGAGAGATAAGAAGGTTTCTTAAAAGAGCAATGTAAGGAAATAGAATTTGTCCTTACATGAAGCCCAAATCTGCCTTTTTCCAGTTTCTACATACACATTACTCACTCATAGTTCTGCTCTTTGGGACTAAATACAAAAAGTCGAAGCCTGCTTTCGTGTGATATCCCTATAAATACTTGAAAAGAGCTAGCATGTTTCTCCTAAGTCTCCTCTAGACTAAACATCCCCATTGCCTTCAAGCTGACATTGAGATGGTAGAATCTTGAAGCCTCTCACTAGATAGGCTGAATGTCACCAGTGTCTTTCTTAAATTGCTGCCAGTCTGACTATTTTCTTCTGTATTTTAATCCGGAGTCTGTGTTCCACCACTTTAATATTTAATTTCCTATTCCCTTCCCAAAGACCTTCTGGCAGTTGTGATTTACTAATTCTTATCATTTGGTAACCTCCACCTTGGGATTTTCCCATTCCTGCCCTGTATTCATAGAAATCTCATCTTGTTGCTTCCCTACCTTATTCCCCATTTGCTTTGGTAATCATCCTCTTTCTCTCTTGCATCTTTGATTTCTTCCTATGGGTTCTCCCTAATTGGAATGTAAATATAATCAGGTCTCCCCAGTTCAAAAACAGACAAACCAGAAAAGCATTCCTTTGACCCTTTTACCCCATCCATTATCCTGTCTCTTCTCCCTTACTGCTAAATGTTCAAAAAGTAGAACCAGTGTCTCTATTTACTCTCAGTCTTTATCCTTCTTAACCTTGATGTAGCTTCTGATACTGTTAACCACATCTCCTTCCACATCCCTTCCTCAATACTCTCAAGATTTTCTGACACTGTCACTCCTACTCATTTTTTTGGTTTGTTTTGCTTTTTGGAGGGGGGAGGACAGGACAATTGGGGTTAAGTGACTGGCCCAAGTTCATGCTGCTAGTAAGTGTTAAGTGTCTGAGGTGGGATTTGAACTCAGGTCCTCCTGACTCCAGGGCCAGTGCTCTATTTACTGCACCACCTAGCTGCCCCTCTCCTACTTGTTTGACCACTCACTCCTCATTCTCTTTTGCTGAATCATCAATCATGCCCAGCTCTTTATGTGTGGGTATCCCCCAGAACAATGTCCTAGACACTCTTCTCTGCACACTTTGTCATCTCATCAACTCCCATGAGTTTAGTTATCATCTATATGTAGATGACTTTCAAATTTATATATTAAGCTTTACTCTTCTGAGCTCTGAGCCCTCATCTCTGTGTGCTAAATATCAACCTAGATGTCCCATAAAGCATCTCAAACTTAACATGACAAAACTGAAATGATTATTTTCCCCTTAAATCCATCCTTCATCTAAACTTAGATTTTTTTTTATTGAGTGTGTCTCCATTGTTCTAAGTACCAAGGTTCACAACTTTGTATTTTCCTAGGCTTTTCCCTCTCCTTTACACCTGATATCCAGTCAATTGTCAAGTCTTGTTTCTTCTACCTTCACAATATCTTCTGAATCTATCACCTTCTCTCTATTCACACAGCTACCACTTTAGTCAGTCTCTTATTACTGCTGGCCTAGGTTATTGCAATATCCTCCAAATTGACTCCCCTGTATCCAGATTCTCTTCTGTCATAAGCCATTCTCCAAACAACTTTCAAAGTTCTATACCTAAAGCATAGATCTGACCATGAACCTTTTTTTGCCTTTTTTTTTGCTTTTTGGAGGGTAGTTGGGGTTAAATGACTTGCCCAAGGTCACATAGCTAGTTTTTGTGTTAAGTGTCTGAGGTCGGATTTGAACTCAGGTCCTCCTGCCTCCAGGGCTGGTGCTCTATTCACTGTGCCACCTAGCCGCCCCGTGACCATGAACCTTTGTTCAAGAAGTTCCTGTTGCCCGTAAGATAAAATTTAAACCTATCTGGCATTCAAAGCCCGTCCCAATCTTATTCCAACCTATCTTTCCAGACATTTTATATTCTCCTTCATGCACAATTGGTTGTGGCCACACTGCCTACCTGCTGTTCTCTCACATTCCATTTCTTACCTTTGCACAAATTGTCCCTAGTGAATGAATGAATGAATGAATGAGAAAAGATATTTATTAGGGTTTACTATGTGCCAGGTGCTGTGCTAAGTGCTTCAACTGCAAATAGAAAAGGTAAGCTAGTCTTTGGTCTCAAGAAGTTCACATTCTTTTTGGGAGAGACAACACATAAAAGAAAGTTCCACTCTGGGGCAGATGAGAAGGTTTAGAAGACCTAAGGTTACAGTAGTCGGGTGGATGGCAAGACCCACAAGTTTTTAGATTATAAATGACTATGCCAGGGAAGTTCATGGTATAGAGACAGGACAGAGAGCAAGAAATGGAGTTGTTGGGGTGGCTAGGTGGCATAGTGAATAGAGCACCGGTCCCGGAGTCAGGAGGACCTGAGTTCAGAACCAGCTTCAGACACTTAACACCTACTAGCCATGTGACCTTGAGCAAGTTACTTAACCCCAATTGCCCTGCCTTCCCCCCTCCAAAAAGCAAAAAAAAAAAAAAGAAATGGAGTTGTTGAGTCCCATATCATCCAAACCATGTGAGCAGTAAAAGAAGCCTGGGAAAGGGGGATGATCACCCCTGTTGGTGGTGAGTCTTCCTGCAGTGATAAGCTAGGGCAAAGTGAAGGATGGCACCCCAAATATTGGTCTGGGATGCCTTCCTTCCTCACTTTCATCTCTTGGACATATAAAAATAAATATTAACTTTAAGAGGGAGAGATTGTTACTTAACTTGGGAAATCATGAAAAGTCTTCATGTAGGAGGTAATATCTGATTTGTGCTTTGAAGGAAGCTAGGGATCCTACAAGGTAGGGATCAGGAAGTTCATTTTAGATATGAGAGTGGTGGGTGGTGGAGAGAATTAAAGTCCTGGAAATGAGAGATGGAATGTTATGTACAGAAAAGAGCAAGCAAACTAATGTGATCAATACAGTGTGTGTGTGTGTATGTGTGTGTGTGTGTGTGTGTGAGCGCACGCATGCACGTTCACATGAGTGCACAGGGAAAGAATATGAATTAAATCTATCAAAGGAGCTTGGGAACCAGATTGTGAAGGGATTTAAATGGACAGCTAACTAGGATGTATTTAATCCTAAAGATAATAGGGAGCTATTTAAGATATTTGAGATAGGGAGGTATCACAATCATGTCTCTTTTAGGGATATCAGTTTAGTAGCTGAATTTGGAAGGTAGATTCAAAGGAAAGGTAACTCAGTGCAGAGAAGGTAATTAGAAAGCTATTTTAAGAGTTCAGGTGAAAGATGATGAGGGTCTAAATTTGGATGGTGTCTGTGTGAAAGGAGAGAAGGGGATGAATGTAAGATGTTGTGGAGGTAGAATTGGTAGGACTTGGCAACTCATTAGATATGGAGAGTAAGGGAGGGAGAAGAGTCAAAGATAACATCAATATTTTGAACCTAGTCGCTGGAAGGAATGGTGATGTTCTCGATAGAGGGAGGGAGACTTTGGAAGTGGTATGGATTAGGGGGAAATCTAACAACTCCATTTGGGACATATTAGGTTTGAGATGCCTATAGGACACCAAGTGGAAATGTCTATCAGATAGGCCGAGTAAACTAGGATTGGGGTTGGCAAGACATGGTTGGTGATAGGACAAGGAAGGACAAGAGATTCAAGGGTAGTTGATGGTATGATTGAACTGGTCAATCAAAGGATCAGAAGGAAGACCAGAACATGTGTAGTCAACTGCTTGAACAAGGAGAGATAGAAGGAGTAAAGGTCAGAATGGGAATGAAGAATGGTTTTCAGAGGAGCAAGGCAGAAGGAGATATTAAGGTGTAGTAGAGCAATGTCCTATACAAACCAACCTTCCCCCAACCATGGAAGTTAGATAGTTTTTCCTTAAAAATGTATTGAAACTGTCCTTGAGATTTGATTGGCTCGAGGAATTAAGACTCTGTCCTTTATATAGTTTCTTAGTCACTTGAGTATTAAACAGTCAGGACTTGAGGGGTTGGAGCCCCTCCTTGAGGCTTTATATGGTAGAGTAACAGCATGAACAACATTGGGGAGGATGCAAAGCAGGGTCACACTTCCCAACATCTAGCCCAGCCTGCAGAGCAGTAACTAGGGTGGGACTCCCAGACCAAAAAGGGAACCTACAATTTTATTCCTCTGTACCACAGAGCTTTCCAGCACCTCATAGAGGCGGAGTCCAGCAACAGCCTACTCTTGCTTAGACCCGAACCCAGATCAAGAATTTGCAGAGTTCAGACCAGGGGGACAGCAAACAGACTTTGTCCTGGATCAAACCACTTTCAGAACACTGAAAAGTTGCAGGTTCCCAGTGAGATCCTAGAATAACACAATACTCAGTACCCCCAAGAAGGCAGCAGCAATATCAGTGCAGATATTCCTTCTAGAAGCACCACAGATCCAAGCCTTAATATCAAAGTCCAAAGTCAGGAAGTATACTGGAGGAGTGGGCAAACAAAAAATGTATTAATGAGACATTATGGTAGTAAGGATGCTCAGAACACAAATGTAGAAGAGAATGACTCAATAATATCTATAAACAATACCTCAGAGAAAAACAAAGATTGGTCACAAACTTAATTAGAAGTCCTGGAAGAACTTTTTCAGAGTTAAAAAGGTTTTTATAAATGGAATTGGAGTGCTTAAGGAAAAATTTGAAAAGAAGTGAGAGTTATGGAAGAATTAGAAAGGGAATTAAGAGCTTGGCAAAGAGGTACAAAACCTTGCCCAAGCAACAAACTCTCTGAAAATTACAATGGACCAAATGACTCTATGAGAGAAAAAGAAATATTAAAATAAAGTCAAAGGATTGAAAAAAATTAGAAGAAGATCTAAGCTATCTCATAGCAGAAGCAACTGACCTGGAAAACAGATCAAGGAAAAATTATTTAGGAATTAGTGGACTGTATGAACACCATTACTAAAAAAGCCTTGATACCATATTTCAAGAAATATTTTTTTGGGAAAACTACCCAGATCTCTTAGAAGCAGAAGGCAAAATAGAAATTGAAAGAATGTACCAGTCATCTCCTGAAAGAGATCTTAAAATGAAAACTCCCAGGAATATCATAGCCAAAATCTAGAACCTCCAGGTCAAATTAAAAACACTGAAAGCCAGAAAGAAAGAATTCAAGTACCAAGGAGTCATAGTCAGAATCATACATAGTTTAGCAGCTACCACAATAAAGGAGCAGAGAACTTGGAATATCATATTCCAGAAGGCAAGAGATATGAACTTACAGCCAAGAATAACTTATCTAGTAAAGCATATATATATATATATATATATATATATGAGAGGAAAATGGGTCTTTAATGAAATAGAGGACTGACTTCCAAGCATTTCTGATGAAAAGACCAGAACTTCAGAGAAACTTTGATGCTCTAATATAGTAGTGAAAAGAAACACAAAAATATAAACATGAATGAACAATGATAAAGGACTAAACAATCTAGAACTCAATTAATAGTTGCCCCTTGTTCATCCTTGAGGGGACTAAGGTAGGTGCCTCTTGACTCAGTTTCTCCATGGTGCTATTTCCTTCTGAACAGGAAATTTTCCCACCAGGTTAATTTTGAGCCTGGCTATGGGACCTTGTGAAAAATGTGGAGCTTTGTTACATGAATAGCTATTAAATACAACTTGTGCCTGGAATCAATCATAGTTAAGGGAGTTTTTCTCCTGTTATAGTGTATGCCATGGAACAGTCTTGACATTATTATAACTATGTCCCTCTTTTTTTCTTTCATAGCAAATTTCTATAAATAGCTGTGAATTGTAGAAGTTTCCTAAGTACGATACTAAACTTATTAATATATTAATACTGGACTGTATTTGTGGTCACATTATACTTTAAAGATGATATCTTCCTAAGTACTTAGACAAAGTCTGAAGATGTAATATAAAAGTTTTCTAATTAAGTGAAATAGTACATTTTTAAAAAAACAACAGAATTAGACTGTTTTCTTTAAGAATTGGGATATATACATATGTATATGGTTGAGTTCCAAATGTTTCTAATGAGAAATTCAGGTTTTGAGTATATTAAGTTCTCAAAATTGGATTAATGATTTTTGCATATAAAATTGCATGAATAATTGTAAAGAAAGTAAAATAATTTTCCTGTTTTGAAATATCTATTTTAAGAGACAGAAGGGCTCATTTTCCAAGTCAGGCCTTTGTGAATTTTTTAAAAGATTGGTAGCATGGTCCACTTTTTTGTTGTTCATGATCTCATTTGGGGTCTTCTTGGCAGAAATACTGGAGTTGTTTGCCTTTTCCTTCTTCAGCTCATTTTACAGATGAGGAACTGAGGCACACAGGGTTAAGTGACTAGCCCAGGGTCACACAGCTAGCAAGTGTCTGAGGTCAGACTTGAACTCATGAAGAAGAGTCTTCCTGATTCCAAGTCAAATGCTCTATCCACTGCACCACTACAATATACTCAACATCCCATCTTTCTTTAGGCCTGCGTGACAAATGAAGCACCCCACAGAATATCAGGAGAAAGAGACCCACACATAGATGGCTGCTTATCCTATGGAAAGATGTTTGCCAGGCTCTACAATAAACATGATAGACCATAGATGTATTTCACAGCTAGTTGAGATTTCCCTCCTAATCGTCAATTAGGGAGACCAAGATTCAGTGGAATGAGTTACTGGCTTCAAGATGGATACAAGATCAGGGTCATAATTTTTAGTATGTGTGCAGCAGAGTTGGGTACTCATCATGAGAAGCAATGAGGAATTTGCCCATTAGTGAATGGATATTCCTAGGCATATCTAAGAATCAAAGATGAGATATTAGGAGATAGTTAAATGTTGGTGAAGGCTAGCAGAATTGGGGGAAAGGAGATACTTAGAGAAAAGCACCTGGAGATTTGGATACAGGAAAAAAGAAGCAAGTTGGTCAGAACAGCTGGTCTGGGAAAGCAAAGATGTTTCTGAACCTAGTTCTCTTGTTTCTTACTTACTGCCATATCAGCAAATGTCTGATTTGCTGATTTCCCCACACAGATGTGATAAATGACTTCTGCGAAATATGATCATAAGAGAACCAAGCCGAATGGGATCTGAGAGGCAGAAGCCAAAAAATTCCCAAATAAAAACCAACCTAGGTCTCGTTGCTTCTCCACCTCCAATTGAGGTAGAAGTGTTAAATATTAGTGAAGAAGAGGGAAGGATAAAATCTGAGTTAAAATGAGCAATGGTGAGATGTGTCTCTACCACCCTTTATCCCTTCCTTTGGGGTTCCATAGTTTGTGTTCAGACCTCAGACATGGGGTCCACAGGAAGTTAGTTTCTTGGAGGCCACTGAGAGTTGAAGTAGTTTAGTAGGTCTGATCACCTGTATTTCACCCCTCCCCCTACCACCCTCACCATCCCCAGTCCTCTTCTACATCCACCTTATTCCAAATTTTGGTCAAAATCCCTGCCATCATTCTAGTGTGACTCCAGAAGAGTTTCCAAATCATCATGGATTCCCATGGTCCCTGAAAATTGTTATGATCTGAGAGATGACCCAAGATTATACCAACCTTAGCAGGGTTTAAGACTGAACTAGGTGGTGGCTGGCCCTCATTCTTTACTTAATTACCTAGCTTCTAGACTTTTAAAGTTGGAATGCCTCCAACAATGTGTATCTCAATCCATCCATGTCTTCCTTTTCATCCTCCATAAATTATTGTCAAGTTATCCTTGAAATTTACCATAGCAGAGGTATATGGTATATTAGAGGCCATTTTCTAGACCCTGAAAATTAAGTGGCTATCAGAGTAGTCCATGGGCTGTCTGTTCCTTTCTCCTGTTTCCTGATCAGTCCTTGCAAACCACGAAGCCTAACTAAAATGAAGCCCCGTATAACCTGGCTCTTTTTTCCCTTTCCAATCTTCTTACACTTCATTCCTCTCCACATCTCTACAATCTACACTTGATTGTATAGTGTTCATTGAATATGCCAGTTCATCTCCTAACTGCATTTTTACTCACTGCCCTTCCTTATTGCTGTCTCATGGCTTCTTCCTTCAAGCCTCATCCCAAATCCTGTCTAGCACAAAAGCCTTTCCCCATCCACCTTAATGCTTGTTTCGTGTCTTCCCTCTGGAGATTACCTCCAAGTTATCTTGTCTAGATGTTGCTCAAATGTAATTGTTTATGTATTGTCTGACCCCTTAGACTGTGAGCTCCTTGAGGGCAGGGACTGTCTTTGGTCTTGTAAGGGCCACTTTAAGCCTTGAATGACTAGAGGTCTGAACCTGGTCAGTGTGTCCTTGCAAACAGGAAGAATGGAGGCGGGTCTAAGAGGCATCCATGCATTTGCCCCGCCCCCGTGACCATACTTCCTGTTTACCAAGCACTCCCTGTCTCGTGTCCCACAGGCATGGGCGTCTTGGAGGATAAAAGGTCACGGATGGCATAGAGTATGGGTGAATAAGCAGAGGAGCGCTCCCCTCTATCAGAATACTGTTACTGAGGCACGTGATGAGGGGAAGACAGTCTATATAAGGCAGAGGAGCGTGGGAGAGCGCTGGACACATGGGGATAGGGCACACAATAGGATAAAATAAAGAGACCTATACTACTCCACCAAGGTGTCTGATTATTCTGTCTAAACCGGGATATCCTGAAGGGTCGTGGAGGTGACTGTGACTGTCCACATGGACTGAAGTAAGTGACTCGGGAAGTTAAAAGTTTGGCAGGCCCAGGCAGGTCTTTCTTTGTATCCCCAACACTTAGCACAATGCCTGGCACATAGGGAGCACTTAATAAATGCTGGTTGACGTAACTAAATGAGGCAAAAATAACGTGCTTGTTCAATGAATGGTAAACGAAAATACCATTTTGCTGTTATTTAGAGGAGATTTAAAAACACTCAATAGGAAAAGAAATGAATGCAAAGCATATGTGTGCGCGCACACATGCACACGCACACACACAATATTAAACGGCACAACAAGATTCCTAGAATGCTCGAACTGGCAAGCTTATCCGACCCAATTCCCTGAATTTTGAGAGAAGGAAAACTAGGCAGTTCTCATTGAGGCTGGGGAGGGGGAGAGATTGGATCAGAGCAGCTCGGGGAACCTTTCCAATCTGACATTCTATGACTTGAAGAAATCTAGGCTCAGAGGGATAGAGCTGTTGCTCAGTGTTATCCATCTTAATTAATGGCCAAACCTAGAGAAAATCTCAGCTTTTTTTTTCGCAAATAGAATCCAAAAGAATGAAGAAGTTAATATATTTTGAAACCAACTGGGGCTGGACTTTTAACATTTACAGTTGGCTCATTTAATTCCCACTGTGATGAGTCAGTTATTAAAATGATATTGGCGTGCCATGGCACTGTGACAGGACTTCAGGAGGAGGTGAAGAAAAACACAAAAGCCATTGGGGGAGGTGTTGAGACTAGGCCAAAACGTGTGGAAGCTCCATGGGCTTTGCAACAACCCAGTCCTGAGAGCACAGGGCCCTCTGGCCTGCTTGCATGCAGGTCTAGACCATCTCATGGCAGGTGTTGCTCTCATGGATTAATAGAACCCATGTTCAGGATTGATCCTGTGACCAGTACTTTTCTGTGCTTGAGACTTTGGGAGACAAGAAAGGTAAGAAAGTCTTGCTGAGCTTCCCCTAAAGCTTTGGCACATCCAGTGGACCACACGAAGTCTGACCTTTCATTTTTCACTTCTCTTCTCAACTGAGCTCCTCAATTTCCTTTCCTACAGTTGCAGGCTTAGGGCACACCATTGTTAAAGTCGATGTGGGATCAGGGTGGATGGAAGCTGGAGACTCGGTAGTCCGGAGCATGGGCACTGTTCAGTTACATTGATGCTTCTTCATTATCCTTCATTAATGGAAGGCTCTCTCTAAGGGAAGCCTCCACTCTGGACACAATTTCAGGGTCGACACTCACCTACCCCTTCCTGCCTAAAGTCTACAGAGATAGCAAGGCCCAAGGAAACATGAACTGGCTTCTTTATAAACAGAAACATTAACCTGGTCCTTCAAGTATACCTTAATTGAGCATTTACAGTTCTGTAAAGCACGTTATATATGTTACCCTCTTTGACTCTGAAAACTCCCCTGTGAGCTTGGCACTCGGATTATCATCATCCTCATTTAACAAATGAAGACACTGAGGCACAAAAAGGGAAGTGACTTGGCCATGGCCACGCAGCTAGGGAATTGTTAGGACTGAATTTGAGTCATTGCTTCTCCTCTCCATAGCATTTGAATTCCTTTATGGAATATGCAGGAAAGTTTGGTTTGTTTTGCCCATGAGAAGCAGTGTGACAGTGACTAGAGTGCTGATCTTGTGTTCAGGGAGACCTGGATTCCAATCTTACTGCCACACGAGTTGTGTTACCCTGGAGAAGTCCTTTTCCTTGTTTGCAGCTCATTTTATCAAGTGCAGTAACAAGTGGTTGCCAGATTCTTGCAGTTGGAGCACACCGGCCACGTGGAGATGTACACGGAGGGTGATTTCCTTTGACCCCAGTTTTGTTGTTTATCGCTCTCCTCTGAAGCTTGGTCTTGTGTGTTCTGTTCGTTTGAGTCTGAAAACCGCTTTGGTTTCATTGGAACTTGTGCAGTGCACGATTCGTGGCCCTCCATGTATGGGCACCAGTCTCCTTGTGTCACTGTCGCAGTGGGAGGAGGGGGGCAGAACATGTGCACACAATCACACTCACATACACACCCTACACACATATTCACTCATACACATGCTCACACATACACTCACACAGACATACAGCACATACCCCCCCCACACCTACACAGACATACAATTGCACTCACATACACACCCCACACACATATTCACTCATACACATGCTCACGTGTATACTCACACAGACACACAACACACATACATACACTCCCCGCATATTCATTCACATGCATGCTCATACACATATTCACACATACACACACAACTGTTAGCAGCTGCTTTTGATTTCACTGATTTGCTAAATGACAAATGCCTTTTCTTTAGAGTTTCATTCACAAAGGTCTTCTGGCACAGCAGATGACATCAGACTGAGAGATCTGGGTCTGAGTTGGTGCTTGACCATGAACTTGCCATGTGATTTATTAGGACTGCAGAGTAGTATTTGTACAGGGTTGTTATGAGAACCATGATCCCCACAGAAAGTCAACTGCGCAAAGTATAGGGATGGGCTCCTGTGAAAAAGACTTGAGAATATTCACAGACTTTGTGCTTCCACTGTACTGTGGGGCAGCCTGAAAGGCTGCTGTAATCAGGAGCAGCATTGAGCCAAAGCCAGGAAGGCCAGAACCCCCCACTGTCTTCTGTCTTGCCCAGAGCACATCTGGAGGACGGGGTCAGTTCTGAGCACCAGACTTTAGGGAGGATATCAATGAGCTGAGATTATCAAGGCAGGTCACTGAGGACTCTGGGAAATCAAAAATAATCGAAGGAGTTGGGGCTATTTAACTTGCAAAAGGGGTGTGTGTGTGTGTGGTTTGAGCTATCTGAAGGATGCCCATGCCAAGGAGGGCTTAGCCTTCCTCTATGTCTCCCCAAAGGGCAGAACTAGATATGAATGGTAGAAGGTACAGGGAGGCCAGTTTTGTTTCAGAGCAAGGAAGTCTGACTCTACTTGTCCAGTGATGACAAAAGCTCCCTGTCCCTGTCATTGGAGATTGGATGGGTACTTTTTTGGGTGACTGCTATTGGGCAAGAACTTGGATTCTCTGACCTCTGAAGCTTTTTCCAATCCAGCATCTCAGCTTGTTGGAATTCTTGCTAATATTTTTTCTCAATGATTATCCCTGATGATGAGAGTGTGGCCTAGATAGCTAGAACATTTTTTCAAGTTTTAATTATGTTCTAGACACCTGGGATATCAGGAAGACCACAGAGCTGGGGTCAGAAGTCTCAGCTTCTAGTCCTGCCCATCACATCCATAAACTCTGTGGTCTTGGGCTAGTCAATGAAGAAAGGAAATGAAAAAGCTTTCCTCAAGGAGCTCCAGTGTGCCAGACAAAGCAAATGCAGAGCAAAAACTTTACAGCCTAGGGGCAGCTAGGTGGTGCGGTGAATAGAGCACCAGCTCTGGAGTCAGGAGGACCTGAGTTCAAATCCGGCCTGAAACTAGCACAAAACTAGCCATGTGACCTTGGGCAAGTCACTTAACCCCAATTGCTCTCCAAAGAGCAAGAAAAACAAAAGCCAAAAAAATCCCTTACATCCTGTCATGGGAAACAATGCGTGCATAACATATGCAAAATAAATGCAAGAACATTTTGTGAGGGAGGGCGTGAGGAGCTGGGAGAAGCAGAAAAGACCTTGCAGAAGGCACATATTCCAGGCAAAGTCAGAAAACAGGACATGCAATGCTCTGGCCTCACTCTCTCATTGCAAGGCTGTCCACTTCTCCCCCCACAGGGGTCTTGGAATGCCTTGGAGTTGTTGGGGTTGGCTTTCTCTAATGCTATTGGCTCAAGTCCCAATTTTTATGTGTTCCTTCTCTCCCAACCACCAGGGACTAGTGCCTCAATTCCATTTAAGCAATTAATATCACTCAGATTTTACCAAAGGATATTTACTTTGAAAATATAGGAAGAACAGAAGCACAAACCTTTCCCCCCAATCCTAATACTCAACACCTCAGAGGGCATGACCTCCTCTCTGATAGCCCTCCTCAGTCTCTGGGGAGATTGGGTTCAGACTCAATGCACTTTCTCCATAGATTTGCTCCCACTAAGTTCATATCCAAATTCAGCATTTTTGCTGACTAAATCCTTATCTCAGCTACTGCTAAACTGGGGCTGAAGGTTTCTTTTTGCCCCTCAGGGCCTTGGTGCTAGATTATCTGTCCATAAACCTTGGTAGGGACCTTGCTCTTGGACTTCCTGATGGCTCCCTCTCTTGACTTTTTGAAACTCATAAGGTCATAGCCTTTAATCTTATACTCAGGGGCCACATGTTGGCCTTGGAGTGGGAATGCTCAAGGTGTCTCCCCTCATGCCATCGTCCCTATTCTCTCACCAGAATGCTACCAAAAGAAGAGCCAGGCTCCAGACAACTAATGGTATTTGAATATCTCTCCTCCCTCCCCGCCCCCAGTGCTGACTGTACAGCTAACAAAGGAAGCCCCCTTTTAGCACATGGTTAGCAGAATCTAACTAGTTAGCAAATGTCTATACGTGTTCCAAAGGTCACTTGGGGGTGGAATCAGCAGAGTACATGGAATCTGCACATGGACTTAAGTACCAGGCTCATTGGCCAATCTCTCATCATACTGCCCATGTGCCCTACAATATCAGGGTCAGTTAGACTGGACCATAGCATGTGGGAAGGAGAGTAATACGTGCTTGGGGAGGTAGGTTGGAGCCAGGTCATGACGGGCTTTAAATGCCAAGTAGAGAAGGTTATATTGTGTCCTAGAGGCAGCAGGGAAATTGTGTGTGTGTGTGTGTGTGTGTATGTATGTGTGTGTGTGTGTGTGTGTGTGTGATGCCTCAGGCTTTAGGAAAATAACTTTGGCTGCTGTGTGAAGGAGAGACTGGAGAAGAGACACTACTATTGCAGCATCCAGGTGAGAGGTACTGAGGGTCTGAACTAGAATGGGTGGGAAGAGCACGTGCAGGTAGAAATGACAAGATCTGGAAACTGCTTGGATCAGTGGGGTGAGGCAGAAGGAAATGAAGGGGATGCCAAGGTGTTAGGCCTGGGAAACGGAAAGAGCGGTGGGGCCTTTGAACCAACTGAACCTCTGGAAACTTAGAAGGAGAGAGACAAACTGAGAGGAGAGGGGAGGGGAGGGGAGAGAGGAAAGAGTAAGGGGGGAGGAGAGGGGAGGAAGGAGTACAGGGGAGTAGAGGGGAGGGAGGAATGGGGAGCAGAGGGTAGGAAAGGGGAGGGGAGGGGGAAGGAGGAGTAGAGAAGGGAAGGAAGGAGAGGAGAGGGGACAGGATGGGAGGGGAGAGGTGGGGAGGAGAGGAGACAAGCCCATCCCCAAGACAGTTCTTCAGTTCCAGTTCTTTCTACTCTTGCCTTGATGGAGAGAGCTTTCCTCCTCTGGGTATCCCTAGGGCCTAGGCAAACAAACAGGAGTTTCTTGAGGGAATGGTTTCTTTCCATTTTGCTCCCGTGCAACAGGCACTTAATAGCTATTTTTGCAGAATGTGCCCCAGTGCTTCATATGCATGAGGACAGGCAGGTAAGTCACATACTCACCACGCGTCAAATGCCGTGCTAAGTGCAGGGTCTACAAATACAAGTCAGTCCCTCCCCTCAAGGAGCTTATGTTCTAATGAGGGAAAAGCATCTCAAGGAGAACTGGAAAGTGGTTGGGGGAAGAAAGATTTCTCAGGGTAGCCGGTGAAAAGGAGAAAATTCAGTTGTGAATAAGGTGAAACTAGGCTGCGGAGGGAGCCACTGACTAGGAGAGAAGGGCCCCAGGGCCCAGGTGTCCTAGGATTGGTGGTTTGGTGGTGGTAGAGAAGGAAGAGTCTGGACTGTTGTGGGGAGAATGAGGTGCCGCATGGCTGTGGAGGAGCAGGCCTGGAGCTGTGGCCTCCTCCTTTTGGGGAAGGCTGCTCTACCTTGTTCTAAGAAGGGGGCAGAAGAGTGTTTGGGCTGGGCAAAGCTGGGGTTACCTTAATAATGCATAGAGACAGTAAGAGTGGCTTTCATTCCCCCCCACCCCCTGGTGGGGGGGAGGGGCTGGGATGTTATCACTCTTTCAAAAAAACTTTTCGCATTATTATAAATTATGTGATGAACTTAACAAACGCGAACATTTCCCTGTACAAATGCAAGAGGCCTGCATTCAAAGCTTGTTGTTGCTTTATGGGAAAGGATTATTTTTCAAATTGAACATAGTAAGCCCAATGCTACCCTGCTTATCTGTCCCCTTCTGAACTAAGGCTCTCCTCTGTTTGTTTGAAAAAATGATTTAGTAATGCTCTTTTCCTCCTTTTTAAACTATTACTTCTGTACCACTCAGGTCCAACTGTCCCTGCCCCCTAAAAGATCCAAAGCCCTCCTTTGTCATAAATAAGTGGAATCAACCCCAGCAAGTCCACACATTGGCTTCATCTGAAGCTGTAAGTCTCCTCCTGCACCACTTTGAGGTGGGATTGCTTTGGAAAGAGATGGGGAGGTCTGGCTCCCAGCAGTCCTTTGAACCCTGGCCAAGGTTCCAGTGTGCTTAGAGTGTGCTCAGACTTGGGCAAAGGGAAACATTTTTGTCTAGTTCTGGCAAGATTTACCCTCTCTGCTCAGAGAGCCAAGCCTTCTCTAAGTTAGCTAGGAATGCATGTGTCTGCTTCTTTTGGGTGATGGCTTGAGGGGATGGGGGCAGGTTCCTTAGGAAGGTGTGGAGAAGGCCCTGCCCCAGCAGACAGGTGACCCTAGCAGCAGAGGGCCACCTCCAGCATACTGGGATCAGCTCACTGTAGTAGCCGGTGAGCACCTGGGAGTGGCTTGTGACCAAAGAAAACCTACCAAAAGATGAACTGCGTGGAAGGAGCTCATACCAGGGAGAGCTAACCTTACACAAACAGGCAGAAGGGCCTGCTCTGCAACTGTCAGTGCCTCTGGGGACATTGACAGGGGGACCTTAGATAGAACTGTCTTTTGGGTTTTGATATGGGTGTGGGCCTGTGCTGAGGGGGCAACCAAGGGGAAGAAGAACCTTTTCCCATTCAGCAAGGTGTATCTTTCCCAGCTTTGTGAATGGGGGCAGGATGATGCTACACACCCCAGTAACTCACACCCTCTGCCAGAGAGGACTGTGCATGAACTGGGAGGACTGGGCTTTCAGGATCTTACATGATTGCTGAGATCTATTCTAGCTTGAAAGTCTTCATGGGGATGTGTCAATGTAAGTGCAGAAATTAGAGGCCTAAGCTGGGTGGCAAGCAGTAACAATAGAGCTTATATTTTGGTCCCAAACTCTCCCTCTTCTGCTCTTCCCTCCCAAATAAAAAGGAAGACAGGCTCTCTTCCTGGAAGTTCTGGGCAGGGATGAAATTGCAGGACGAAAGAGAAAGGGGTTGGCTCAGGTGAATGGAGCTAGAGAAAGAACGTGATTAGCCAGGCCACACCGAAAGGAAGGCTAAGAAAAGGCACTTGGACCAAGGCTAGTCCAGTGGCTCCAAAGTCTTGATTGCAAGGAGCTGCAAATTCTTCCACCAAAGGTTGGTTCCCCACAGGAAAATGGTAAATTTCCTATCACCTACCAGTGAGCTTTTGGCAAGGCAGCTTGGTGGCACAGTGAATAGAGCACTTGATAGGCTTGGAGCAGGCGGATCTGGGTTCAAATTCTGTCTCACACGCTCACTAGCTATGTAACTTTGGGCTGGTTACGCTTAATCACCACCTGCCTCAGTTTGCTCCTCTCAAATTGGGGATAATAACAGCACTTCCCTCCCAGGCTTGTTGTGAGTCTCCAAGTGCTAAGTAAAAACCCACTACTATTTTATCCTTATGTTTGAGCCTTTTGGGGCTGGGGAAATGAAGCTGCTTTGATCCTGAAGTAAGTAAGCCATGGCCAAACTGAGAAAGTAACTGCAGAATCAGTGAAAAATGAATTCAGGGCAGTGAGCACGTCACCTTGTTTAATACATAGAACAACTGGCATGATAACAAGCAGATTGTCCTAATCCGTTGTATGTCAGAGCCAGCAGGGAAACATGAGAGAGGCAGGTGGAGGGAGCTCCCATCTCTAGCCTGTCAAGGCTAGCTCCTTGACTCTGCCCCACACCAGAGCCAAGAATTTGTCTCCTGCACCAGGCTTTGCCTTTGGGCAAGGACAGCTCTGGGAGAAGCCCGCCTCCCTTTCTTCCTCAGTCAAGTGCCTACCTCCTTCATAGGGTTCCTTCCCCAACATGGTCCTTGAAAGGTGCCCTTTGGAGGGGAGCCTGATTCCATTACCAAAAACTGGGGTTGTGAGGGCTCCCCATGAATGGCCAGCAAATCCTGAGGTATCTGAGCCTCACTGTCTTTATTGAATAAAGGAAGGGGGATCCTGAGGGGAACTTCTGGGCCCCTCTCTTCTACCCCATCCCCAATGACTGTTTGTGTTTGTCTCTTTCTCAGAATCTGGGCCCATGCAAAGTGTTGAAATGGACTTTAAACTAACTTCAAACCTAAGTAACACTATCTTCATTTTAGGCAATCCCAGGACTCGAGTTTGCTGGGAAAGCAAAAAATAGAATAGTGCTTTGCTGTAAAAAACTTCCTCTACCCTGTATTCTACGTGAAGAGATTTTCTTCACTGCACTCACCTCCATCCTGCTTTAATTACCTGTCCCATAGACCATCGAGAGATAATTAATGATGCAAACAGCAGCTAGCATTTATCAAGTCCTTTACGGTTTGCAAAGCGTGTTCCCAACACCGCTATATTTAATCATCACAGCAGGCACAGCAAGCAGGCACTCTGGGAGAGAGATACTGTCTGTCTCATGTTACTACTGAGGAGAGAAAGTGAGTATAGGAGAGATTAAGTGACTTGCCTAGGAGATGCATGTTAAAATGGGGCTAACTTTTTGTACCCATTTACAGTGGAGAAAACAGGTAGACTGAGACCACCTTTGAACTCCCACCTTCCTGATGCCAGATCAACCTCTTTTCCTCCAGGATGCTTTGGATGTTTCTTAACTCAAAGTTTGTTTCTTACGTCTTCTGTGTCTTGTCAGTGTAGCCGGTGATGTGGCCAGTAGTGGCAGCCTAAGTATTTCCTTTGCTTTTCTGGTTTTTTCTGCGTGAGAGAAGCCCTATAGGAAAATCCTACTGATTCGATCAGATTTCTCGATGTACGCATCTCCCTTGTACTGCAAGCAGGAAAGTCTTGATGAGTGATCTTGGAATTTTTCTTTCAGATTTCTCAACCAACCTCACCAACTCCACTATTCAAATCAAGCAGAATCCAGTGGCATAAGCTGGAAGGGCTAGGAAAATGTCTAGGTTACATTCAAATCTGCTTCCACAAGAAAGCTCTTTCTTCCTCATGTGGCTAGAAGAAACACACTGCCTTAAATCAAATATTTGCATAAAGCAATGTTTAGTGTGCTCTATTTTGGTAAACGCAGCAAAAGGCCAGAGCA
Organism: Pseudocheirus occidentalis; assembly: GCA_028646575.1. Taxonomy (NCBI): domain Eukaryota; kingdom Metazoa; phylum Chordata; class Mammalia; order Diprotodontia; family Pseudocheiridae; genus Pseudocheirus; species Pseudocheirus occidentalis. Next base: position 4,959,358 of record CM053602.1, on the reverse strand, counting down.
GCTTTTGCAGGACAGTGTTTTCCTGCTGTGGGATACAGGTAAATATGACTTTGGCCTGCTGGCACTGCATTGGTCCTCTGGCAAATGCTGCTTGACCTATTTTCCATGTCGTGACTTGGTGTTGCTTGGGGCTTGGACATATCCTTTTGGAGAGATTTTCCTGGAGGACTGTTGTTGCTTGGCTTGGGGATAGGGACCCTAGGGGATGTGATAAGGCAAAGAGCTATGAGTGTTCTGAACTTTGGGGGAGAAGTGGCCCCTAGGAACTGAGCTGAGCTGCCACTGCCATGGCAACTCTACCTCTTTAGGAAGGAAAACAACTCTGTAGAAACACTTAGGAAATTGGAGTTACAAGACCCAGGTGTGAGGCCCACTTTTGCTTCCTTCTAGCTGGCTGATGGGAGCTAAGATACTTGACTTCTCCAGCCCTCAGCTTCTTCCAGTATAGAGTGAGGCTGCATGGGGGATGGACAGAAATCTGGACTGGAAATTGAGAAAAACCTGGATTCAAACCCTAACCCTGGGCCAGTCCCTCAATCTCTTCCTAGCCTTAGTAAAATGAGGTGGACAGACAGCGTCTCTCTAGTGTGAGCCTGCCAGAGAAATGGCAGCTCTTTGATTATTATCACTTAACACACTGAGGGCTTCTTCATGGCCTGGAGGTGACCCTGTCCCATGCCAGGGGAGCATAAGCTCTGACAGGTTATATAGCAAGCCTGACAGGCTCTGGGTATGGGCCCAGCACCAGTCTGATTCTGCTTTCTGAGGACTGTGGCAGCTAGGTCCAGAAAGGCTCGTCACCAGTACGTTGACTGCTTGTGGAAGAATTCTTTGGGCATGGAAACCCATAAAATAAAGATGAATACAATCTAGCCTTCAGTCCTGTGCAGCCGCCTTCTATCGTGCTAGTGGTGGAGTAGTGGAGGGGGGGGGCAGGGTAGAGAGAACAAGACTGTCTTAGATGTAGGTACTGAGTCTCTATGTGAGATTCTTGTCATCTAGTGGCTACCAAATGGACACATGCTACTGGAAGAACTCACTTACATGTGTCCTGATGCCGTTGCATAGGAGAGAATGATCTGGGCCATTATCCCAGAGTCCAAATGCTATATTTCCCTTTTAGGGTTCTAGGAATACCCCCTGATGGCTTGAGATATCACGTGCCCCCCCAGCCCCCTTCCCATTAGCTACCAGTGAATAAGCACATAGTCCCATGTAACCACTTAGCTTTTATAAATGGATATTCAAAGGTGTGACAAAAATAGAAGTACAGAAATTTCTTTCCAATACCTTAGGGTCACTCTCTCCCCAATACTGCTTTGGGCTCTGGGGAGAGTGGGCTCAGACTTAACACAGTTTCTAAGTAGCATTGATCCCATCAAGTTCCTGTCCAAATGCAACATCACTGCCACATGAGTCCTTGTCTTATTGGTTGAAGGCAGTAAGATGCTGGATTGATGATGAGCTGGTTGCAAAATTTGGACTTGATTGACCTTTAAAAACTCATAAAGTTGTAGCCTCCATATTAATATCCTTTGCCTACAACAAAAGAATAAACATCGAGGTAAAAGATCTAAGGCCATTTCTTCAGGGCCACATGTCTTGGATGGGAAGAGGCTCTGAGGCCTTTATCTCTCACTGGCCAACCTCAGTAAAGGCATCAGACCAAGGCAAGAGTTCCAACTCGTGCCTTTTGAAGGCCTCATGCCTCTGTTTCTGATTCTACAACTATAGCTGATCGGAGAGGCTGTCTTTCATCATGTCCTTAAGAAAATGGAACCAGTTACAGAATGTCTGCACATACCTTGAAGTCTCTTCAAGGTATTCTCATGACACATGTTCATGCCTCTCCTAGAAGCTGCTTCCCCATTTTATCGAGGCATCTATGTGGATGTGGTGGTTAGTGTGCTGAAGAGTCAGAAGACCTGAGAGCAAATCCTGCCTCAGATACTTCCTAGCTGTGTGACCCTGGACAAGTCACTTCACTTCTTTCAGTCTTCATTTCCTTGAGGGAGACAGGAATGATAAAGAATAAAAAACAAGAATAATAACAGCACCTACATAACAGAGGGTTTGTGAGATCAATTGTGAAGACATATGTAAAATGCTTATAAACCTTGTGCTGCTGCTGCTCTTGGGTTATCTGAGAGCAAAAAGGAACACCATTTCCTGAAACATTTAGTCAGCTTGGATTTCCATGCCCGTGAGACAGCTCATGATCTTTAGATCTATTGTAGAAGATGAAGAATTTGACAAGGCCCATCAAGTGAAATCATCACATACTTGGAAATATGGAGACTTGAATGATTACAAACTCCACAAGACAAGGGCTAGGGCCATTTTTCATCTGTATATGTCCCCCAGCACTTGGCACCAGACATTGCACTGGGCAAGTGTTCAGTGAATTGAGTTGAAACAGCTTGCAGATAGGTTGTATAGGTTGGATGGTGTGGAAGCCAAATTAGCCAAAGACTAGGTAGCATCCCCTGGAGTGACATCCTGAAGTAAGCTATGGAAGGACATGAGAATGACCCTCTCCTGAAGAAAAGTGAAGAGAAACCAACCATAAGTGGCCTTGAAAAGCGTGTTCCCAAGAAGATAATCAGGGCTAGTCTTTCACATGGTTGGAGTATAGTCTGGGGGTGGGGGTGCTTTGGAAAGCCTCCCTCCACCAAACTTCTTCCACTAGGGTGTCCCACTGCTGGAAATGCCAAATTAATAATAGTAGCTTGCATTTATGTGGAACTTTAAAATATACACAGCTTTATCTTGAGCTTCTCTGGCTTGCTACTGACAGTCTAGGAGAAATACATGTAGAAGAACCCAGAGGTGCACTGCTTATGGTTTCCAAAGGGGTATTCCTGTCTCCCTCAAAAAACAACACTAGTCTAGGACTATAAGAGCTATGAGAGATATCATCTCAGCATTGAAAACCCAGGAAAGGCCCTTCTTTTATCTTGTCCTCAGCAATCTCAGTTTCTGGGGAGACAAGGCTCAACAAATCCATATCCAGGGTCCTCATCAAGTCACTCTCTGCCTGTAGAACAGTCGCAAAACATCAGCAAGGCCCCCTTCCAGGATTTCTGTGAACATACAACAAGAAAATCCTTCTTCAGGGCTTCTGAACCAACAGCCAGGTTCCAGGACCTCTACAACAGCAGCACTGTCCTTCACCATCAGGTGAATCTGGCAAAACAGCATCGAAACAGACAGACAAAATACTGGCATTGCAGCCATGCCTCCTCAGTTCTTGACAGCTCCAGGTGGCAGTTCTCAAAAGTCCTGGGCAGCTCCATCGGGCCCTCAGCAGTCTTTCTCTCAGCAACTCAGGCTCCACAATACTGGATACTGTCCTTATGGCATCCTCTCGGCTTGGGCCTTTCTCCCAATTCACGGCTCCTCCCAGTTCAGCCCTCTCTCTTCATGTCAACAAGTCCATCCCACAAGTAGGATTAACATGCTCTGGGTTTTAACACTCAACCCCAAAAACAAGCCAATACAGGGGCGTCTCCAAATTCCATTACCATTACATGTCTGAGGCTGGGTTTGAACTCAAGTCCTCCTGACTCTAGGGCCGGTGTTCTATTCACTGCACCACCTAGATGGCCATCTATTCCAAATTCTTAGTAAATAGTGAATAGTCTTCTGAATTCTTAGTTCATGATCTCAGTGGCCATGGGGCTCCTGGGAAAAAAGCACCTCTATCTCTCTGCTTGGTTCTGACCGAGGCTTACATAACCATGATCTCATTTGACTGGAGTCCAGATAATCCTCTTCCATGACCCCATTTTACATATAAGGAAACTGAGGTTTAGGGAGTTTAAGAGATTTGTTCCCAATTTCATAGTGTCAGACAGGACTCCAATCTAGATCTGTCCTGTGCCAGCACAAGGAACTGAGTCTCCACGTGGGCTTTGCTCTTTAGGGCTTGAACTGCCAATGACTTGCTAATCTACATCAGTGCAGGGTGTTTCTGTGGTGAGACTTTCCTATGCCAAAGAAAACCTAGGCCCAGACCAAAAAAGCAAAGTCTTTGTTAATTCCAGTCCAAATTACTTGCAAACAGCTTTCAGAAGTTTGAGCAAATTTGATTCCAGGAATCAAAGCTCATATTGTTTTTTTAAATTCATGTTTTGTTGGAACCTTTTGTTTTTCCATCAGAATCATTTCCACATTCTAGTGTCCCCCTCCTCTCCCCTCTGCCAATGCATGAGCTTTCCCCTGTAATAAAGAAAATGAAGTAACACCAAACAACAAGCCCACCTGTCAGTCTGTGCTCTGCTCCCATAACCCCACAGCACTCCAAGGAAAGGAGAGAGGTAAATTTCCATGTTTTTTCTTCTGGGTCAGCTAAGATTGGCTGTTACATTTACACATTGTTTGCCTTCATTGAAACTTTATTTTGCAGTGATACTGTAGGCCCTGAAATGTTAGAATTGGAAGGGGCTAGTAGCATAGGGCCCCTCCTCTTGGGGTGGAGGCTTCTGAGAAGTGATGGGATTTGCTGGAGGGAGCCAGGTCTAAGAACAGGCCTCCTTGACCATTATTCTTTACAATGAAACACCAAGTCCACCATGGCATTGACTGTAGATCACATCTGTGCCTTGAGGAATCAAACTCCAGTCTTTTTGATTCTCCCCTCCCAAGCCCCTTTTTTCTCTCATTAACAATCTGTTACACTCTGTCTTTTGAGTTTAGATGTCAGAAAGGACGGGAATGAAAAGTGACAAGTTTTACAGTAATGAAAATATTTTCATCAAAAGGCAACACATACGACACTTCCATCACTCTTATGTGTGATTTTTAGAGGCTGCCTCAGTGATATTATGAAAAATCCATCCATCATGTTCTCAGAAGTAATCATTTGTCATGGAGATCTGTTTGCAGCCTTGAAAACCCCACACATAATTCCTGTGGGCACTTCGGAGCCTGCTGACATGGACTGACAGCTCCAGAGAGATTTGGGGTCCATGGCCCTTTCCTGGCATCCCTCCATCCTTAAACTCTGGGTGACTATCTCCTTTGCCCACTCATAAGCTTGCACTTATCTCAATGAATGAAGGAATAAATGAGTTCTTGAGTGAGTGATGGAATACATGAGGGAGATAGACCATTTCCTCTGGCCTAGAAATCTGGAGACTAAGCAGAAGGAAGGAGTTAAAAAGAATCCAACCTGGGGGGAGAGGCCTAGTGACTGTACTGTGCCCTAAAATTGGAAGTGAGTCTAGGGCAAAAGGCACATGTGTTTGACCAAACTGGTCAGGGGGAAAGAAGGAAGGGGAACAAACATTCATTAAGTGCCTACTATGTGCCAGACTCTGTGCTAAGCACTTTACAAACATGATCTCATTTGATCAGGTCAAAGTTCCCAAACTGGCACACTTACTTTTGTTACTTATTGTCATGAACGTGCTCTTTGGCAGGCCCTTTTCCCTCCTCTCCTCTCCAGCAAGAATTCAGTGAAGGTCCTGATGAAATGGACCAGATTAGATCTTGTGGTCTGGTACTTCACTTCCCTCTAATGAATGACTTGGCCCCAGACTCGGGAAGGGTTACAGAGACAGGCAGAGGGAGGAGACAAGAGAAGGAAGAGGACAAGTTCTTCTGAAAACACATCATAAATCCAAGTCAGATGTTGTTTATGTGCATGTGTAGATTAGGGCTGGGGTGTGGGGGGGGTCGAGGGAGGGACTATATCTGTTGCAGAATAATCCTCATGGCATCTTTTCTTAGATGACAAATAATAAAGCCCCATTCAGTGAATCATAGGTGGTTTCCCCCAGTACCAGTCTTGCTGTGACTCATATTGCAACATAATAAAGAGGAGCAGGAAAGAGGTTATTAATAATAATCAGGAAGCATCCATGGCCCCACAAAGCTAGCTGAGTCAGGCAGCCAAGCAGTTGGAAATGTCCCTAAGCTGGAGCAGGAGGAGTGGGGAGGTAAGAAGACTCTTGTACCTGGGAGGGAGAATGTTCCCCAGATGAGTTTGGAGGGGAGGCCATCTTCAGGGTTTGGGGGCACCAAACTGGTGTCTTCTGAGGTAAGCAACTCATCCAGTGGGGCTAGTGCTCTCAAGCTAGATTTTGTCTTTTCAAGTCTGTGAGTTTTAAAGTCTCTTGACTACCTCTGGTCACCTGTTCTAAAGAGCTGCTTCCTGTTGGAAGTGTTCAGGGAGGGTTTTCTGTTTTGGGATGTCCAATGAATAGTGACCACAATTAGCACTTTAGTTCATCAAGTAATTGAGCATTAAAGTCAAAGCAACTTATTACAGCTAGGGTTAAAAGGCTTTTTGTTCATTCAATAAAATGGGAGTGATAAAACCTGTAACCTGCCCCAAAGGACTGTTGGAAGGCTCAAAGGAGATCCAAGGTGTCAAGAACTTTAAAGTGCAGATAAGTGTCTGTTGACCTATCTTAGGAGGCAGAGTGGGTGGCCCAGTAGCTTTGGAGCTCTAGGACAGGGAAACCGGCAGTGGGAATCAGTAGAGGGGGTTTACATGGGTCTGGCTCCCCTCCCCCATTGTTTGGGTTATGATTGTTGGATTTTTTCTTATTCTTTTCTTTATAGTCAGGCTCCCTCTTATTATTGTTGGTGATCATCACCAGATGTTCTAAACTACTGACTACTTTTAACCAGACAGATGACATTCAATGAGAACATAGCAAATATGTCTTCTGTTGTCTAAAAGGTGTTTTCCTCCCCCAGACAGCCAATCGCCTGCTATTAAACCCTGGAGAAATGCATTGGAAGCCAAGCTATCCTCGATGGGTCTATTCTGCTTTCCTCTTTGCTACACTGGGACACAGCTATTCCTCTTCCAGCCAGATAACAGGTAAGCCAGTCTAGTACCAGGCTCACTTTCTCATCTCAGTTTCATTTGGAAGGGAGTGATTACATGTTTCTAGTCTGCTACACTTCCCTAGCTGAAGTTACGAAGGAACTTCTTTCAAATGGGCCTGGATACCCTTGGTCAAAAGGCACGTTCCTACTAAAAGTCTTGTTCTTAACCCTTTGTTCTCCACTTCAGATTAAACAATCCCTCCCCTCCTCCCCCCCCCTCCAGCAAAGCCCAGTGGCCTTCTAAGGTTCTTTTTGGCAGTGATTGGCAGAGGCAAGTCCTCTGCCTTCCCCAGCTACATCCCTGTGAGTTGGGGTGGCATTCGGTAATTCCAGTGATGGTTCATGAGCATCCACACCTAGGTGAGACAGATATAGTGAAGTATAATGTGCTGAACTCAGAAAGGAAGGAAGGGCAGGGCAGAGAGGGGGAGTGAGGCTTGCTGTTCGCTTTTAAAATGGAATCCTCGGTAGAGCTCATCTTGTGGAAGGGGGTAAGGGCAGGTCAGGCCACCTTTAGAGCAAATGTTTTTTGAACTCCTATTGTGTCCACAGAAGATAAGTATGCTGCTCACCTCCATCTTTCCAACCCTCTCAGAATATCTTCTCTTTACTCTGTCTTATGTAAAGCGAGCAGGTGGCACAGTAGAGGGAGAGCCCTGGCCCTGGAGTCAGGAAGACCCGGGTTCAAATCTGGCCTGGAATACTTGCTAGCTGTGTGACCCTGGGCAAGTCATTTCACCGATGTTTGCCTCAGCTCTTGGGGTTGAGGATCAAAGGAGATCGTGTTTGTCAAGTGCTTATCACAGAGCCTGGCACACAGCAAGCAGTACATCAGCATCGAGTGTGAACCAAGGGCAGGGACTGTCCTTTGCCTGGTTTTGCCTCTACAGTGCCTGGTGCTGATCAACTATTTATTCATTAGCCGCCTACCTGTGCGCGCCCCTAGAAGAAGCCTTTCTGCAAGAAACCTCCCTAAATGCTCTTAGCTGATTGAGTAACTGAGCAGCGACTAGTTTGTTCTGGTTTGTATGGGGGAAACTCAGTCTATTTTTATTTTCAAAGTTAATTTAATTTAATTGTTTCACTGAACAGGCCTTTATTTTCTCTCCTTCTTCTGGGGGTAAAAACCCTTGTAACAAATGTCATAATCCATCCAGATAAATGAGGGGAACTCCGTTTTCCTGAATGTTCCATGAATGTTCAATGAATGCCAAAGCTAGCTTGCCAAGGGGAAAGAAGCTTCCCGAATGAAACGTTTAGCCTGATATAGGAGAATGGAGGGGCACTGCTCTCTTTGTCTTGTGGATGGGGGGGAGGAGACGGCTGAATGAGCCTCTGGGCTGGGTGCCCACTTGTTCTTGGCATTGTAGAGGGGCTTCTGAGGATCAGAGCCTGAGAACTGGAGGGACCATGTCTCTCATTTTACATATGAGGAAATGGGGTTGACAGGTGAAGTGGCACATGGTCATGCTGAGCTCTGAGCATGGCGCAGTGGAAAGAGTATTGTCTTTGGAGTCAGGGGACCTGTGTTCATATCTGGCCTCTGCCACTACCAATGTGATCATATACATTTAGCCCCTTGGAGCTTAATTTCTTCAAATGCAAAACAAAGCAATTAACAAGATGGCATCCAAGTTCCTTTCCATCTCCCAATCTTATAATCCTTGAAAGCTGCTCTCTAGCACATTCTGCACAGCAGCACATCGCCTCCCTTTACTGGTATGGGTTGAACTGGTCCCTCCCTACTGGGAGATTCTGGTATTCTTTGTTAGGGCCACTGCATTCTCCTTGGCTGGTTGCGTCCTTGACATATGGGAGCTAGGCTTCCTCTAGCTCCTCAATGCTGGCGGCTATATTTAGGCTTTGTTTGGAGTCTCATGTAATCAGCACCACAAGTTCACCATAATGCCTCATTTTCTCAGAATTCTGCTTAGTGGAAGTGAGCCAATAGACCCTCTCAGGACCATTTCTCCTGCTTCTGTCATTTTGGGTGAATGTGGCCCAAGTGCCATCTGCTGGTTAATGTTAAGAGGAGGTTCAGGACAGCATGACATCTGCTCTCTCTTGGCTTCGAAGGCTTCAGATTGTGCCTGGGGGTGAGCTACAGCTCTGCCCTCTCCGTGCAAGCAAGCAAATGAGTGAACCCAAATGGACTTCTTCATGAAAAACCTGGCGCCAACCAGGATGGACAGGAAGAGGAATTGGAAGAAGATTAAGAGGTTTTTAGTGAAAACCCCACACCCAAACAAAACATGGCAAGAAGAACTTTAAAGAAGCTTCTGGGAACAAAGAGGATTCGTTTCATGAGGCTATTTTGAAAGAAAGTTACTTTGTGACTTTTGCAGGAAGAGAAACAGGTCATTTGCATTTATTTGTGAAGGGGAAAACTAGATTTCCTAACTCAAAATTCCCCTCTTGTGTTGCACCTTCAAAGAATGATAACAGACTTGAATAGAGCCCTGACATTCTGCAGCAGTAACATTCTCCTGCTGGAGTTCAATTCTTGGGCTGGAAAGAACCTCAGAGATCCTCCTGTTCAATTTCCTTATTTGACTCATCAGGAAACTGATACCCAAAGAAAGGAAATGACTTGCCCAAGGTCACATAGCTAAAATGGGGCAGAGCTGAGACTAGAACATAGGTCACCTGACTTCTCTTCTACTGTACTATGCTCAATATTCATAAATTAAACAGAGGGAGAGAAATGCAGAGACTGGAAGCACCTCAGAATTGTTATACCCTAAGCACCCCCAAAGCCATTTGTCTCAGAACATTTACCCTGTACTCAGAAGGTGCTGACTATCTCTCAGACTGATTGTTTCTTGTATTTTAGTAATGCTTTTCCACCTGGATGGCATTTGCCAGCTCTGTGGAGGAAGGAACCAGGGTTTATACTCTGATGCCCTTATTCCCTCCTCCCCCTCCTCTAACACAGTCACTGTCTGGGCACAGTAGGCGCCCATAACCAATGCAGTCTAACTCCTCATTGACTGACTGGCCATTGCCAGAGACATGCTCTTAGTTTTGGAAGGCTTATGTGCCTGGCGCTTAGTATGGTAGCTCTTATATTTTCATGTGCTTTTCTTCCTTGTGAAATGTTGATACCTTTCTAAGCAGTTGTGTCCTGCAGCATTCCAGAAGAGGGTTCATGCCTAGGAGCAGCTGAACGGACCATGTGTTGGTACATTGAATGATGGGCACTTGCCAGGGCAAAGGTGGCAGTGGGAGTAATGTGTGGAAGGAAAGCTTTCTCAGGGCAAGAGTTGTCCTCCTGGATAGTTGGTTGCAAAGCTCCCCTGGTACTCTTCTTGATTTAAGAGTCCTGTCATCTGCAAATTATTCCTTTTTTAGTGGGAAAATCTGGCCCTTTTTGTTGGTTATCTGAAAGTAAGGAACACGTCCCTATTCATACCTAGCTGGGGCCTGAGTTTCAGAGGGCTCCCGCAAAGGCAGCAGGCGCTGTCCCCACTCATCCTATGTGTTTGTCTTTCAGTGGGTCCTCCTCATAATCTGAAGATCGTGGATCCTGGCTTTTTAGGTCACCTAAATTTGCAATGGCAGCCCCCTCTAACGTTGGGGATGTTCCAGCACTGCACAGTACAATATGAATTAAGATTCCGGAACATTGACAGTGAAGACTGGGAGGTAAGAAAACTTGGTCTCTGCTTGGTGGTTCTAGTTGTTTATGTGATGAGAAATGGAGTCCTACTGTCCACTTCCCTGTGGTGTTGGGACTATTCATTATATAAAGAACTTCCCCAGGGTCATAGCTTTAGGAAGAAGCAGAGATAGCCTTTGTATGGAGGCTCAGTCAGTCCTCTCTCCCCTCCCCAATTATTCCCTCTTAAATACTGAGTGGAGTGACAAACTCCAACCCCAAACTGTGGTCTATCAGCATTTATCAGCGGCCAGTCTTCCCCAGGCTGTAGCAGCTCTCTTAAGGTTCGGGATCTCTCCAGATGCAAAAGAACCAACCTCAGGCCCAGTTTGTGAACTTTGGTTGGTTTACAGGGACTTAGACCACTGACATTGCTTAGGGAGTCACGGATGAGAAAGCTTTCTTTGAGCGAGTGTGAAAACAGGCCATAAAACCTACCCGTGAAATTCGGATATGTGCTTTGGAGGGAGTGGGGGAGGGAGAGAATGGCTTCTTATACTCTTGTTCCTTACCCTCATGGTCATTCAATCATGCAAGGCCTAGGTTTGATGATCTCCACTTATGCAGTCACTGCCTGGCTTCACTTTATGTGATACTGGACATTTTCATTGTGCATGCATATCTGTAGGTACACCTTTTATCTGTCTATATCTGTACCTATATCATCTGTATCTGTCTATATCACAGATATATTTATTCTGTTATCATCTATATATTTATGTCCATATGTACACATATGTCCAGATAGCTAAATCTCTGTAAGTACATGCATTTATGCCTTTTGCCATCTATATATCTACTTCTCTACCCTGAGTAGACACTGGCTAGAGAGGATGCACATAGTTAAGAGCTGAGACCCTCTTCCATAAGGCTTATTTTTTTGCCCTGATAAAATGAAGGCTTATAGTCTTTCGAATGCTCTCAGTGACTGGCATGATATATGGAGGATGGACTGTGTCAGAAATGTATCTGGGACGTTTTCTCCTGATAGTTATCAAGGGTGTCTTAGAAATTGGGAGCTGTCTAGGATATTACTGATTTCTGGGGCCTTATTAATGTGGTTCTTTATTCCAAGGCTGCTTCAAAGCTTGACTGTGTCATTTTTTAAAATAATCAAATTAGACCATCATTACTAAGAAGTTAAATTATGAAGATGGCTTTGACCTCAACCAGGGAGTTGAAGCAAAAATCCAAACGCTCCTGACGGGCCATTGTACAAATGGATCAGATGTTCACAGCAAATGGACACAGACTTCTTTCTGGATTCCCTTGCAAGGTTAGGAGACAGCTTTCCTTCAGATTTAATCTTTCCAGATCAAAGTGGATAGGAAAGGATTTACCTTGGATTCATGAAATTGCTTTGCAGGTCAGGATGCTCTATTACCCCGTCTTTTGCAAGAATGATCCTCCTGGATCCCTGAAGTTGTCTTTATTAGACAAGCAATATTCTTGACTTTTCTTACTAGTCTCTCAAAACCTTTTGCTGTTATCTTGTGGTACAGTGAGATCAAATGTAGCTAGAGACAGGGGCCATGGACCCATGGAGAAAGATCCTGGTGTGGGCCTCAGACTGACTTGGAAAACCACATATTAACATTATCTGGGTTTTATTTATCTCATTACACCTCTCCCAATTAGATTTGAATCTAGTTTGGGCTGCACTCAGAAGTATTGCCTGGGTCACATGGCTGACACCTTTGATCACGGACAGGAGGACTCTGGCAGTTTAGAGGCCAATCTGGTCCAACTGCCTCTTTTTATAGACAAGGCAATTAATTGGCTTGTCCAAAGTCACATTGAAAAGCGGTGGCATCATTTAGACTAGGACCCAGGTCCCCTAACCCTGAAGTCAATGTTCTTTCCATATTAAACAACTCTCATCTTTCTAGATTTTATTATAAACATGTTTTTTAAAAATTAAGTTTAATATAGAGTAAAACCTCAATTAAATAAAATTGAACTGATTGGAACCTTCTATTAGCTGGAATTTAATCTAGTGTTTGACTTTTAGGGAAAAGAGGCAAAGGACAACAGAGTAAGTCTAAGGAATTCCTTGGAGTCCATGCACAGTAAACCCTGTCTCCTATGGATTTTGCATCTCCATATCTTGACCCAGACCGTAGTCAGGGACATGAACCGGTGTTTTGTACTCACTGGGCCACCCAAAGGATTTAAATGGTATACACAAAGATATAAGGTAGACAGACTTCCAGCTTGGCCCATCGCTTCCAAAGGGGTCAGACCCTCATATTCACCCTATTTGACTACGAGGACTCTTGGGCTTTGCTGCATCTTAACTCTACAAAGAACAATGAAGTTGAAGGTCCTTACCTGGAAATGCAAAGGCAAGAAAACATTGAAAGGAAACAAAGTCATCTGCTCCTTCCTTCGTTTTCTAGATCTCTGAATCACCCGGAATATACCACACCAGCCAGTTGAGATGGTCTTCATGATTAGGGTCAGATTTTAGCTGTTCACCTCCAGCATATTATTCAGTTACTCTAATAGGAATTAGCGCCTGCCTATTTCAGAAGGGGACGTGGGCGTGTTCCCAAACGTTCATTCCTGGCATGCTCTTTTTTCCGCTAGACTTTCAGTGATCTTGCATTTAAGAAGGACTATAGGTTAACTTCTAAAAAGATGAGACATCCATGGGCCTGGGCAGCATTTCTAGCTTAGACAACTCACCCTGCAACAACATGGGCCCAAAGGTCTTGTCAGGGGGAGCAGTGGCAGAACATTAGACATTTTGCTATTACAACACTGCTGGTTTCTGGGAAGTACAATGAATGATGACAATGTTGCACACACTGATATAACCCTTCAGATACATTTATATTTGAGCCTCACAGCAATGTTGTATATTTCTTGTGATACTCAACAGTGAGGTCAGTTTTTTAGGGAGTGGGGAAGCAATCGGGTGACTTCATTGGCAAGGGGAACTCCTGGTGTGGTAAATCCATCCACTAATACAAATAGACACTTCTGAAAATGTCGAGTCTTAGAAAGTTGCCTGGGGCACTGAAAGGAGAACTTAGGTGACTTGTCCAGGATCACACAGCCAGTATGTGTCAGAAGCAGAACTTGAACCCAGGTCTTCCTGCCTCCACTCTTGTTGCCTCTTGAGGTAGGCATTTTACAGGGGAGGAAACTGAGACTCAGAGAGAGGTAAGTGACTTGCCTGGAGTCACAGAGCTGGTCACTGTTGAAGGGAGAATTCATACCTGAATCTCCCTGCCTCCGGGTTATTTTCCACCATACTGCCTTTCTAACTAGAGTAAGGTGACTTCTGTGGTAACATAGCACTCATGGTTCACTTGCTCAAGGACACTCAAGTTTACTAGAAAGAAAATCAGCGCTCAGTTCTTCTGGAAATCTAGACCTACTAATCATATTCCCCTGGAGCTTGTACTTTTGTGAAATTAAACTGGTTCATATTTTAAACTCTAATATGCTAGCTATCCTATACTCACCTCTCTAGTTTAGTAGCCTTTGTATGGGCAGAGATTAGAGCTAATGAGTGCTTCCCCGGAGCTTTTGTATGTATTGGGCCCGAGTTTTGTATGGCATGGGTCAAGGAAAAAATGGGAAAATTGCTAGATGATGTTTGTTGTCATGGGAGATGGGAGGATGACCAAACAAAATTTCTCAAGTTGCAGTGATGTCTCAGAATAGTTGTCAGTATGGCTTTCCAACATTCTGAATGCTCATCATTTTTCCATTTCGCAGGAGAGCCAGAGACCAAAATCCAGGAAATGCAGTGTATCTATTATAATTGGGAATCTCTGCACTGCACTTGGAAACCAGGAGAAAAAATCCCTGAAGGGGCAAATTACAACTTGTATTATTGGTGAGTATTGGTTAATGGAGATGTCTTTAAGAGGAAAAAAATGACCAAAAAAGTTTCCACACTGTGAATAGTCATTGAGGGACATTCATTTGGGGTAATCTTCTGTTATTCATTGAGCCATTGGTTACTAGTAGCCTGGAATTATTTATTGGCCATAAGGCTTTAGATCTCCAGTTGGAAGGGACTTCAGGAATGATCTGGTCCAACCCCCTCATTTTACAGCTGAGGTATTTGAGGCCTAGAGCAGAGAAGTGACTGGCCCAAGGTCTCCCAGGGAGGAAGTGATGGAGCTGGCATTTAAGACCAGGTCCCTTTACCCCAAAGCCAGTGCTTTGTTGTATTTAAAATGATCATTGGAAATGGGTGTGTCTGAAGGAGCAGGAGCCAAATCTTGATCCCTAACTCTGGTCACTGGAAAGAACTTTGTATTAGAATGTAATCATTCTTATTATGGAGGAGTTTCTTATATATATATTCTAGATAGATGGATATATAATTGGAAAGGCTTTTGCATTGTGGGGATCCTGGCTTTCAATCCATCCATCCATCTATCCATCATCCATCCATCCATCCATTCAATGAGCATTCAATAAGTACCTAATGTGTGCCAGGGATTGTGCTGTCCCTGCCTCCATTTTTACTAGAGGGAAGGAATGTGTAGGAGGAAGAGAAACCATATGGACACATGTAAGTACACAGAAACTATATCCAAAAACCCCAGGGAGAATCATGAAAGGCCGATGCAGCAAGTGGCACTTGATCTGAGCCTTGCAGGTAGTTAGAGATTCTGAGAGGTAGAGGGGACAAGGGAGAGCCTTCTAGGGAGGAGGCATAGTCTGTCTAAAGACAGGGAGATAGCAGATGGGAACAGGAAGAAGACCAGTCTGGCTAGACTTCAGTGTGTGCAGTAAGTCTGAAGAAGCAAGACTGAAAAAGCTATGTAAAAGGCTACACACTGGAGTTTATAATCTATTCTAGAACTTTCTATACTCACCCTCTCAGCAGTGGATCCCACCTCATACTTGGCTAAGAAGATACAGGTCATCTGTTCGCAGTCCATCTTTGGCCTGCTGCCTCTCCAAGTCCCTTGACGTCATCCCCCTTTCTGCCCTTTACTCCTCACCAAGGCCATGCCTGCACTTATCCCACTGACCCTATCCCCTCTTGGCTCCTTTCACACATTTATCCCCTAATAATCCCCCCATCTTCCATGACTCCTGTTTATTAGCTCATTCCTTGTTGCCTACAAACAAACCCAGGCTTTTACCCTTCTAAAACAATCGAAATTCTTCCTTCACTTATTATTTGCTCTGACCATGGTCCAAGCTTTCTTTCCTTCCACAACCAAACTAGGACCCTAGAACTACAGACTATCTGGACTGGAAGGAGCCTTAGAGCTCAAGTGCAGCGTCCTCACTTTTCAAACGAGAACACTGAAGTCCAGGCATGTGAAATGATTTGGTTCAGGCCATGCACAGCAAGTGATAGGCAGGATTTGAACCCAGGGTCTCTAACTCCAAATCCATTGCACCATGTCATCACCAAGTCAATGTTCTAGCTTGATGGGCCTTACCAGAGCTTCTGTTTTGCTTCATTTGTGACACTTTACAGGAGACGAAACATTAAATGAGGTGAGGCTTTAGATGAGGTGAGACATGGGAAGACTTGCATAAACTAATGAAGAGGGAAATGAGAAGAACCGAGAGAATGTTGTATGCAGTGACAGCAACATTGTTTTAAGAATAACTTTTAAGCCACCAAGTCATTCTATTAAAAACACCCAAATGAACTACAAAGGTCCTAAGAAGGAAGATGCTCTCTGCATCCAGAGGAAGAACTGATGTGCGTGTGTATCTGTGTGTATGTGTCTGTGTATCTGTGTGTGTGCAAGTGTGTGTGTGCGTGTGTACAGTTGACATATTTGTGTCTAATGGGAGCTGTCCACAGGGTGGAAGGGGGAAGGAGGGGAAAAAGAAAGTGATCTGAGAATTTTGTTATATATTTAAAAGGAGGAACAAGCCACACACACACGAGATCTGCAGTAGCTGGTGCCAACTGCTTTTTTTCTATTCTACTTTGTTATGGAAACACTTGTTTTATTTTTTAAGTTAGAAGAAAAAAATGAAAAAGAGGACATCAAAGTCCTTCTGCCCCCCTAAAATGGTGAAAAAGACTGATTCTTCTGCATTGCTATTCTCCCTCTCCCATCCTTGTGGGACAGAACTATCTCTGTTCCCCCTGATTGCTTCTTGCCCTGGCTGATTTTTAGTCTGGATAATTCAAAGTCCTTTCCTTCCTGAGCCCCCACAATCTCCCCTGCACTTTTCAAATATATAATACATTCAATATAACTTTCTAACTTGTGCTGCTTGTACATTGTCTTTGGACTATGCTTCTGTGTACTGTGCGTTAAAAGAAATTGCTTTAATGGCCGTCCTTTCTTCTTTTTTGACAATACCTCCCTCCCCCCGTTTGAGTCCCCTCAACCCCCCAAAATTGAGGGACAAAAGGAAAAGCAAAGCTTTTCCAATAAATGTGCACATTGAAGTCAAGCAGATCTGCACCTGGATCTTAGCCAAGATGTATGTCACCTTGATGCTTGCATTCTGCTTTGTCATTGGGCCTCTGTTCAAAGCTTGACTATCTTTCAGAGTTCTTTCTCTTGATAAAGTCTCAGTCTGCCTTCCATAATGTTTGTCCTTATAGGCATGAGGGCCTAGACCACGCCATCCAGTGTGCTGACTACATAGAATCGAATGGAAGACATACTGGATGCCGGTTTCCAAGCACTGAGTTTCCAGAGTACCAAGATTTCAACATCTGTGTCAATGGATCTTCATTGTCCCTTCCCGTGAGGGCCAGCTACTTTTCTTTTCAACTTCAAAATATAGGTAAAGCCAACAAGAAGTGGCTAAAGCTTTCTTCTCTTTGAGGTGGTACCCATGGCCTTGGGATGCTCTCATGCTCTGCAGAGAAGGGTTTTAAAAGTGAGAAATAACAGAAGAGGCCCACGGACCAGGAGCTGAGGGTTTGGGATGCTTGGCACTGGTCAGCTCCCCTGGAAAGCAAAGCAGTTTGGGAACCACTTTAATCTTGTAGTTTGTTATCTGACCCTTAGCAATTAATCTGAATCCCTGGATTCTAGGTTAGGACCTGAGGCCCTACAGAGAGCTTCTCCATTCCTTTGCAAAATGTTTTATTGATTTGTTTTACACCATGGTTATTTCCCACGTCCTACCTACCTGTTAAATCCTGCTTTGTAACAAAGAGAAATGGTTAAGCCAAACAAGGTGAATGAGCAACGTCATCTGGCAACTTTCCTTACTGCCTCTCTCCCAGGATGAGGGCCACACATCCTTTTTAACTCTTCCTGATTACAGCAGTGAACGAACCCCTTGAGGAAAGTCTCACAGACACAGTCACTGTCTTCCCCCATCCTGCCTCCCATCTCAAAGGCCACCCTCAGGGCCCTTGCGTTCCAGGGTACAGTGTTGATTTGGGGCCCAACCTGGTTTTCCTTTTCCATTTGAGTGCCTTTAAGGTGCTGCTGCCTAGACTTAAACCCAAATTTTGATTTTGTTATCAGGTCCCATGGTTTTTATTACTGGGGATTTGTGGTAAATGATTTCTTTTGTTATTCTCCAGATGAATGATTATGTTAGGTACTCTCAATATGGAATAGATAATAGTTAATAGCTTATGTACTAGGGACACAAAACTACATTTTGTGTGGGCCCTATTACAACTTAGTTACCCATGTTTGTTGTTGTTGGGTGTTTGGGTGGCTCAGAAGATAGAATGTGGGGTCTGGGGTTGAGAAGTTCCGCAGTTCTTCCTGAATTCTTCCTGAATTCAAATATGACTCCAGACACTAACCAGCTTTGTGACCCTGGAGAGGCCACTTAACCTTCTTTGCCTCTGTTTCCTCATCTGTAAAATGAGCTGGAAAAAGAAATGGTAAATCACCTCAGTATCTTTGCCGAGAAAACCCCCAACAGAGTCACAAAGTCAGCTAAGACTGAATGACAACAAATCCATATTTGACAACATGAAGGAACGGAACTCTTGGGCAAGTCACTACCTCCATGTTGGCCTTTTTCTTCCTTTGCAAAAGGAGGGTAGATGACCTTGAAGGTTCCATCGAGCTCTTGTCTATAAACTGAGACCTTTTGGTGAAATACACCTGGGATAAGCTCTGTGCTTCTCTGCTTCTCCTTGCTGGGGAGACATGGAGACAGAGCCTCTTGACATCTTCATCAGTCTCTCTGTATGTCCCCCATCTGTCTGCGTGTCCCCATCTGTGTGTCCACACCAGTAAGTCCATGTGTCCCCAAGTGTCTGTCCATGTGTCCCCATCTGCCTGTGTGTCCCCATCTGTCTGTCCACGTGTCCCCACTTGTCTGTCCGTGTCTCCACATCTGTCTGTCTCTGTCTCCCTACCTGTCTCTCTGCATCTGTCTGTGTATCCCTGTCTGTCTGTTTGTCCCCATCTGTCCGTGTGTGACCACCCACCTGTTTCTGTGTCCCCATCTGGTTGTGTGCCCACACCTGTCTTTCTGTGTGTCCCCACTTGTCTATGTGATCCCTTTTGTCTTTCTGTGTGTACACATGAGTCTGTGTGTCACCACCTGTCTGTCTGTGTGTCCCCACTTGTCTGTACGTGCGTGCCCATTGGTCTGTGTGTACCCATCTGTCTGTGTGTCCCCACATGTTTGTCTGTTTGTACCCCCTTGTCTGTCTGTGTGTGCCCTTCTGTCTGTCTGTGTGTCCCCATCTGTCTGTGTGTCCCCACCTGTCTGTCTGTGTGTCCCCCCTTGCCTGTCTGTGTGTCCCCTTCCATCTGTCTGTGTGTCCCCATCTGTCTGTGTGTCCCCCTGTCTGTCTGTGTGTCCCCCCTGTCTGTCTGTGTGTCCCCATCTGTCTGTCCCCCCGTCTGTCTGTGTGACCCCATGTGTCTGTGTGTCCCCATCTGTCTGTGTGTTCCCATCTGTCTGTCTGTTTGTCCCCCCTTGTCTGTCTGTGTGTCCCCTTCTGTCTGTCTGTGTGTCCCCATGTGTCTCTCTGCGTGTCCTCATCTGTCTGTGTGTCCCCACCTGTCTGTCTCTGTGTCCCCCCTTGTCTGTCTGTGTGTGCCATGTCTGTCTGTGTGTCCCCTTCTGTCTGTGTGTGCCCATCTGTCTGTCTGTGTGTCCCCTTCCATCTGTCTGTGTGTCCCCCTGTCTGTCCGTGCATCCCCATTGGTCTGTCTGTGTGTCCCCATCTGTCTGTGTCTCCCCACCTGTCTGTCTGTGTGTCCCCCCTTGTCTGTCTGTGTGTCCCCTTCCATCTGACTGTGTGTCCCTCCGTCTGTCTGTGTGTCCCCATCTGTCTGTCTGTGTGTCCCCATCCATCTGTCTGTGTGTCCCCCCGTCTGTCTGTGTGTCCCCATCTGTCTGTGTGTCCCCCATGTCTGTCTGTGTGTCCCCACCTGTCTGTGTGTCCCCATCTGTCTGTGTGTCCCCCCTGCCTGTCTGTGTGTCCCCCGTCTGTCTGTGTGTCCCCACTTGTCTGTCCATGTGTCTCCATTTGTCTGTCTGCGTCCCCATTGGTCTGTCTGTGCTTCCCCATCTGTCTGTGTGTCCCCCCCTTGTCTGTGTGTGTGTCCACTTGCGTCTGTCTGTGTGTTCCCTTCCATCTGTCTGTGTGTCCCCACTTCTGTCTGTGTGTCCCCAGCCGTGTGTGTGTCCCCCCTGTCTGTTTGTGTGTCCCCTTCTGTCTGTGTCTCCCCACATGTCTGTCTGTGTGTCCTCCCTTGTCTGTCTGTGTGTCCCCATCTGTCTGTCTGTGTGTCCCCACTGTCTGTCTGTGTGTCCCCATCTGTCTGTGTGTCCCCACCTGTCTGTCTGTGTGTCCCCACCTGTCTGTCTGTGTGTCCCCACCTGTCTGTGTGTCCCCATCTGTCTGTCTGCGTGTCCTCACTTGTCTGTCTGTGTGTCCCCCTTGTCTGTCTGTGTTTCCCCTTCTGTCTGTGTGTCCCCATCTGTCTGTCTGTGTGTCCCCCTGCCTGTCTGTGTGTCCCCCCTGTCTGTCTTTGTGTCCCCATCTGTCTGTCCTTGTGTCCCCACTTGTCTGTGTGTCGCCACCTGTTTTTCTGTGTGTCCCCATTTGTCTGTCTGTGTCCCCATCTGTCGATGTATCCTCACCTGTCTGTGTGTCCCCACTTGTCTGTCTGTGTGTCCCCAATTGTCTGTCTGCGTGTGCCCACTTCTCTGTATGTGTGTCCCATTCTATCTGTCTGTGTGATCCCATCTGTCTGTCCGTCTGTCCCCATTGGTCTGTCTGTGTGTCCCCACTTGTCTGTCTGTGTGTCCAATCCTGTCTGTCTGTGTGTCCCCACCTGTCTTTCCGTGTGTCCCCACCTGTCTTTCCGTGTGTCCCCATCCATCTGTCTATGTGTCCCCAACAGTCTGTGTGTCCCCATTTGTCTGTCTGCGTGTTCCCATCTGTCCTTGTATCCCCATCTGTCTGTGTGTCCCCACGTGTCTGTCAGTGTGACCCCACCTGTCTGTCTGGGTGTCGTCACCTGTCTTTCTGTGTGTCCCCATTGGTCTGTCTGTGTCCCCATCTGTCCGTGTATCCTCACCTGTCTGTGTGTCCCCACTTGTCTGTCTGTGTGTCCCATTCTCTCTGTCTCTGTGTCCCCACCAGTCTGTCCTCGTGTCCCCATTGTTCTGTCTGTGTGTCCCCACGTGTCTGTCTGTGTGTCCCCACCTGTCTTTCTGTGTGTCCCCATTCATCTGTCTATGTGTCCCCAACTGTCTGTGTGTCCCCATTTGTCTGTCTGTGTGTCTCCATCTGTCTGTGTGTCCCCCCTTGTCTGTCTGTGTGTCCCCGCTGTCTGTCTGTGTGTCCCCATCTGTCTGTGTGTCCCCACCTATCTGTCTGTGTGTCAGCATCTGTCTGTCTGTGTGTCCCCCGTCTGTCTGTGTGTCCCGATCTGTCTGTGTGTCCCCACCTATCTGTCTGTGTGTCCCCCCTTGTCTGTCTGTGTGTCCCCACCTATCTGTCTGTGTGTCCCCATCTGTCTGTCTGTGTGTCCCCATCTGTGTGTGTATCCCCACCTGTCTGTCTGTGTGTTCCCCCTTGTCCGTCTGTGTGTCCCCTTCTGTCTGTCTGTGCCCATCTGCCTGTCTGTGTTTCCCCATTTGTCTGTGTGTCCCCACTAGTCTGTCTGTGTGTCCCCACGTGTCTGTCTGTGTGTCCCCACCTGTCTTTCTGTGTGTTCCCATCCATCTGTCTATGTGTCCCCAACTGTCTGTGTGTCCCCATTTGTATCTGTGTGTCTCCATCTGTCTGTGTGTCCCCCTTGTCTGTCTGTGTGTCCCCTTCTGTCTGTGTGTCCCCATCTGTCCGTGTGTCCCCACTAGTCTGTCTGTGTGTCCCCACCTGTCTGTCTGTGTGTCCCCACCTGTCTGTCTGTGTGACCCCACCTGTCTGTCTGTGTGTCCCCACCTGTCTGTCTGTGCGTCCCCACCTGTCTGTCTGTGTGTCCCCCCTGTCTGTCTGTGTGTCCCCATCGGTCTGTGTGTCCCCACTAGTCTGCCTGTGTGTCCCCACCTGCCTGTCTGTGTGTCCCCACCTGTCTGTGTTTCCCCACCTGTCTGTATGTGTGTCCCCATCTGTATGTGTGTCCCCATCTGTCTATCTGTGTGTCCCCCCTGTCTGTCTGTGTGTCGCCCCTGTCTGTCTGTGTGTCCCCACCTGTCTGTCTGTGTGTCCCCCCTGTCTGTCTGTGTGTCCCCTTCTGTCTGTCTGTATGTCCCCATCTGTCTGTGTGTCCCACCTGTCTGTCTGTGTGTCCCCATCTGTCTGTGTGTCCCCATCTGTCTGTCTGTGTGTCCCCCCTGTCTGCCTGTCTGTTTGTTCCCTGTCTGTCTGTGTGTCCCCTTCTGTGTGTGTGTGCCCATCTCTCTGTCTGTGTGTCCCCCCTGCCTGTCTGTGTGTCCCCCCATCTCTCCGTAGGTCCCCATTGGTCTTTCTGTGTGTCCCCATCTGTCTGT
>CM053602.1:4869186-4936468 GCA_028646575.1 Pseudocheirus occidentalis | reverse complement strand
CCCCTGTCTGTCTGTGTGTCCCCATCTGTCTGTGTGTCCCCCCTGTCTGTCTGTGTGTCCCCATCTGTCTGTGTGTCCGCACCT
Organism: Pseudocheirus occidentalis; assembly: GCA_028646575.1. Taxonomy (NCBI): domain Eukaryota; kingdom Metazoa; phylum Chordata; class Mammalia; order Diprotodontia; family Pseudocheiridae; genus Pseudocheirus; species Pseudocheirus occidentalis. Next base: position 4,936,384 of record CM053602.1, on the reverse strand, counting down.
GTCTGTCTGTGTGTCCCCATCTGTCTGTGTGTCCCCCCTGTCTGTCTGTGTGTCCCCATCTGTCTGTGTGTCCCCACCTGTCTGTCTGTGTGTCCCCATCTGTCTGTCTGTGTGTCCCCATCTGTCTGTGTGTCCCCACCTGTGTTTCTGTGTGTCCCCCCTTGTCTGTCTGTGTGTCTCCTATCTGTCTGTGTGTTCCCTTGTGTCTGTGTGTGCCCATCTGTCTGTCTGTGTTTCCCCCGTCTGTCCGTGCGTCCCCATTGGTATTCCTGTGTGTCCACATGTGTATGTGTGTCCCCACCTGTCTGTCTGTGTGTCCCCCCTTGTCTGTCTGTGTGTCCCCTTCCATCTGTCTGTGTGTCCCCCTGTCTGTCTGTGTGTCCCCTTCCATCTGTCTGTGTGTCCCCCTGTCTGTGTGTCCCCATCTGTCTGTGTGTCCCCCCTGTCTGTCTGTGTGTCCCCATCTGTCTGTGTGTCCGCACCTGTCTGTCTGTGTGTCCCCATCTGTCTGTGTGTCCCCCCTGTCTGTCTGTGTGTCCCCATCTGTCTGTCTGTGTGTCCCCCCGTGTGTCTGTGTGTTGCCTGTGTCTGTCTGTGTGTCCCCATCAGTTTGTGTGTCCCCACCTGTCTGTCTGCGTGTCCCCACTTGTCTGTCTATGTGTCCCCTTCTGTCTTTCTGTGTGTACATATCATTCTGTGTGTCCCCACCTGTCTGTCTGTGTGTCCCCACTTGTCTGTCTGTGTGTACCCTTCTGTCTCTCTTTGTGTCCCCACCTGTTTGTCTGTGTGTCCCCGCTTTTCTGTCCGTGCGTCCCCATTGGTCTGTCTGTCTGTCCCCATCTCTCTGTGAGTCCCCATATGTCTGTCCATGTGTTCCCATCTATCAGACTCTCCTTGCTTAGTGCTGAGTAAAATTTATTGATACAATGCTTTATTTATTGAAGAATAACATCACCCATACATTTTCTTTCTTAAAAATTTAAAGAAGTTTTTAAAAATTTAATTTTATGATTATTTTTGGTCTACATCTTTTATTTCCACAAGATTTTGAGTTACAAATTTTCTCCCTGTCTTTTGCATACCTACCACCCCAAAATAGCAATCCCAAGGTATATCCCCTCCCCAGTCTGCTCTCTCCTATATCTTCTCCCTTCCCCCCTCCGACTTTCTGATAGGGCAAGATGGATCTCCCTACCCCAGTGCCTGTATATATTATTTCCCAGTTGCATGGAAATAATAATAATAACAACAACAACAATAATGATAATAATAATAATAATTTTAAACATTTGATTTTACAACTTTGTATTCCACATTCTTCCCCTTCCTTCCACATCATCCACCTTTACTGGATAGATCAGCAATACAGTATAGGTGTTACATGTGTAGTTACACAAATTTCCATAGTGGCTACATTGTGAAAGACTGACTGTATTTCCCTTCATCCTATCCCGCTCCCCCCTTGTTCGATTCTCTACTTTGTCCCTGTCCCTTTACTGAAGTGTGTGCTTCTAACAACCCTTCCCCCCCATCCTCCCCTCCATCATCTCTCCCTCTCATCCCCATCACTCCTAATCTCTTGTAGGGCAAGATACTCAATTTAGAGTGTATGTCATTCCTTCCCTAAGCCAAATTCAGTGAGAGTAAGGTTGACCCATTCCCTTTTTGTCTTCCTGCTCTTCACCTCCATAGTAACAGTTATCCCTTGCCTCTTCTATATGAGAGGATTAACCCCATTCTGTTTCTCCTTGTCTCCTCCCATATTATTCCTGTCCCACCTCTCAATTTTCACCTTTTAAAATATCATCCCTTCCTAGTCAATTGATCCTGTGCCCTCTGTTTATGTACACATATACACACACACTCCCATATGTATTCATACACATATATACCCTCATATATAGACATATACACACACATTTATATTTCCTTCAACTATCCTCATACTGAGAGAACTTTCATAAGTTACAATGATCATTTTTCTATGTAGGCATGTAAATAGTTCAACTTTCATAAGTTCCTTATGATTTCTTTTCCCTGCTTACCTTCTCGTGCTTCTCTTGCTTCTTGTATTTGAGTGTCCCATTTTCTGTTCGGTTCTGGTTTTTTTGCAGCAAGAATGCTTGGAAGTCCTCCATCTCATTGAATGACCATATTTTCCCCTGGAACATTATACTCAGTTTTTAAAAGATACAGATGGCTCTGGAGATAAACAAAATGAAGACAGTATTTGTCCTCCAGGGGCTTACATTTTATTGTATATGTGTGGAAGGGATCCAACATGTACCCAGATAGACAAAGAGAGAAGTGTGCCCTCAGAGGAATCAGGAAAGGCTTCTTGGAGGTGATGTCTGAGTTGAGCTTTGAAGGAAGCAGAAAAGAAGGGAGAGCACTGGAGGCCTTGAGGACAGCTGAGTAGTAACTAGCAGATTTTAAAAAGAGGGACCATTTCCACGATTCATTAGAATGTACAACAATCATTGACTTCGTCATCAGTCCCTTAACCCAGGAACCAGATGCTGGGGACCTCCCACACTAGATTATTCACCTTATTATGGAGCGTTCACTTGTTCACTTCAAGCAGCCAAGGCTTATGGAATGAGGGAAAATGGAGAGTGTGGACAGCTGCCTAGTCCTTCCAGTCTTATAAATGCAAGAAAATCCAGGTTGAAAAATGGAAACTCTCTCCTGCCATAGTGGGGAGAGGGTCTTAGGTTATTTGCTCTTTCCTTCCTATGACCTGTCCCATGGGGTGTTATGTATTTGTGTAGGTGTGTCTGTGTGCATGCGTATGCATGTGCATATATGTGCACATGTGTGCATGCGTGCCCTCGCTTGAGCACTTTGTATACTCAGCCTCTGAAGCTGGGGGGGGGGGAACTTCTCCTTTCACAGGGATTCTGTCCACCCCACATCCCCCCTCCAAATCCAGCAACAAATCTTTGACTTTCCCAGGTAATTAGTTTGTTGTGTTAGCACTTGCCTGGGACGTCCCATTTAGCCAGTTTCAGTGATTCCCTTCACTTCCACTGGCCTTTTATTTCTTTATTTGATCTTTGCTCCATCCCAGCTCCTGTCCCCCACATTCAGTTACCAAAAAGAAGGCACCACATCAACAAATAAAATTCAGCTCAGTTGAATTCAGAGGACCAGTTTGGACAGGAATTTTGTAGTCACATTCAGGACTTCCCTAAAGTTTTTCTCTCTATTTCAGAAATTTAAGTTTTTTTCATTTGACAAAAATCTAATTTTTTCTTCCTCTCACCCCTCCAACTGAAAAAAAACCTGAGCCCTTCTACAATCTATATGGTCAAGCAAAACCAATCTCTTCATTGGCCATGTCCAAAACGTATGTCTGTCTGCGCCTGTACTCTGTCACTTTCCCTCTCTGTTTTATTGTGAGTCCTCCAGGGATATTAGTCATTTCATTTGCTAAAGGTCTCAAGTCTGAAAAGAGTCCATCGATAAGGAGTCTCTGAGTTCCAGTCTTGTCTAAGAACAAGGCAAAGGCTGGCTGTCATGGATAGTCTTGAGCCATGTATGGTTGGTCTTCACACTGATCTTTCCCACATGGAACCACCCTTGATGAAATACTCACCACTTAAAGTTTCCACTCAGGTGGTCCCTTTGTCTGATTGTCTCCTGAGCACCTGCGCAAATGAGACTTTTGTCATATTTGTGGAGTCTGGACAATGGCATCCTTGGCATACAAGGACAAGAATCATCCTGCCTATGTGTGCAACCTTCCTCACCCCTACACTTTCAGCACCCCCACCCCCACCATGGTCCTTCCTACTCAAAGACTCTGCTTATCAGGGTAGCACTTATTTAATCTCCTTCTCAGCCAAATGACTATAATCAGTTTGTGCTTTTGGCCTACAAATTTCCTCACTGTAAAGATTACCTTGCTTCACTTTAATGCCCAGGTCTGCCAAATCCCAGTGGAGTTGATAACATAGCAGTTGGGTAATCCTGAAATCCCAAATCTCCAGAAGCAAATAGTCATATTTTGGCCTGTTTTCTATGATGACCCAAGGGCCTATCTTAGAATATGACTAGCCTGTCTACATGGGGATGGTTACTAAAAAGGAAGTTCCCAGTGTCCAGTGTGTCAGGCCCTCTTCACATTCAGCCTTCCAGCAAGGTAACCAAGGGTAGGTATCTGCCTTGCTACTCATTCAGGATCATTGGGGTTGGCATGTTGGTCCACCTGACAGAGTGCCCCTCTGCAATGATGGTGTGGCTGCTTTTGGCCAGAAGCAGTCTTGGGTTCATATATTTTCTTTTGCTTTTCAGTGAAACCTTCTCCCCCTGAACAGCTGAATCTGACTCAGAGGAAACCTGAAGAGCTTCACCTGGAATGGAAGCCCCCTGAGGGGCCCATCCCCTCTCAGTGCTTGACGTATGAAGTTCAGTTCCAAGAAGATGATGCTTCCTGGGTGGTATAAACATGTTTGTTTTTGTCCAATCCAGACCTTTGCTTTCCCCGGTGTAAGGGATTGTCCTTGAGGAGGCTGGCTTGGAGGTGGGGAGAGTTGCTCGGCCCCAGAGACTGAGAGGCCCAGGATCAGTCAGCCCACCTGGGGCAGAGGTGGGCCTATGAACTAGGTCTTGGTTCTGAGGTGGCATCTCCATCCTCTATGGCTTTGCTATGTCACCTAAACTGTATTTAACTTTAATATAAATGCTTCTTATTTGGGAGAAATAAGAGCCTAGGGCTTCCCTTCATTGTTTATCTGTCTGTAGCTTGTTTGTATATAGGTGTACATGTGCTCTCTCTCTCCCATTAGCCTGTGTACTCCTCGGGGACAGGGACTGTCTTTTACCTTGCTTTGTATTTCAGCACATAGCACAGCGACCAGTGCATAGTAGGTGCTTAATCAATGCTCTCTAACACATTGGCCAAACAGGATAGGACTGGGGTAATGGGACAGAAGCTTTTGCCCCCAGCCCTAATGCACTGAAGCAGCACTGGCTGGTGAATTGTAGTTGGGACAGTGGAAGAAGTACTGGCTTTGCAATCTGAGGCCTGGGAGTCCAGTCCTGCTTTGACAGTTACTATCCGTGTGATCTTGGGCAAGTCACTTAACCACTCTATACCTTACTTTCCTCATCTGTAAAATAAAGGGGTTGGACTAGATGTTCTCTGAGTTACCTTTTGGCTCTTGACCTATGATCTCACAAACACACATATAAATAACAGTTAGACATACATTTCTTTTTTCTCCCTAAAGTGGTACTAAAGTTGTTGTTGAGTTATTTCCATCATGTCTGACTCTTCATGACCCCATTTTGGGGTTTTCTTGGCAAAGATCCTGGAATGGCTTGCTATTTCCCTTTCCAGCTCATTTTACAGGTGAGGAAAATGAGGCAAACAGGGTGAAGTGACTTACCCAGGGTCACATATCTAGTGATTGTCTACTACCTGTTTGAATTCCTATTTTAAGCCACATTGGTGTCCAATTTATGGTCAGAACGAGAAATAGATGGGAGTCATTGCTCCAATCTAATCCTACCATTGTGCAGATGGGGAAACTGAGATTCACAGAAGGGAAGGCACTTGTCTAAGATCCTGTCATTAATTAACACCAGAACTGTGTCTGTCCCCTGACTCCCCTCCCGTCCCTGTCCTTCCTTCTACTGCATCATGGTAGCAGCCATGTTGTGTTAGAAAAAGGTGTTATTTGGAGTGAGATTGATCTCTGACTTTTAGAAATACAAATGAAGGTCTCAAGCCCACAAGCAGTATCCCCTTTGCAGAAGAACCCACAGACTGAGATTTCACTTGTAAACATAGAAGGAAGCAAATCATTTTGTCCCTCAGCTGGGATGATTCCTGAGCTCTGTGTACAAATCAAAAGGCAAATCTCTTCTGACAATACTGTCTTCTTTTATTTCCCCTCAATAAACATTCTTATGTGATTGTACACCAATCCTCATTCTGGTGGAGTTGTGATCATAATTCATGCATCTATTAGAAATATTTATTTCATGGTTTCCAGTTAGGTTTGCCAGAGCTAGCCAGTGACACATCCATGGAAGATTCCTGAAGTGAGGTCGTCAGAGCCAAGTCACGATGTCAGGCCAAGTGTTTTGGTTTGTGAGATCAAAGCACCACAGCCTGTGCTTTTCTTGCCTTTCAGTCCAGGTCAACAGAAAAAGAAGTGATCACCCTGCAAAAGTCGAATGGAAGTAGAAGATTCTGTGTCTGGGTCAGAGACAAAGTGAATATTTACTGTGCCATTGAAGGGTTTTGGAGTGAGTGGAGCTCCCAGAAGTGCTTAGATGGTAGGAGATCAGGGAGAATAATGGAAAAACTGCTGGGGATTTATGTCAGCCCATTTATCTATCTATCTATCTATCTATCTATCTATCTATCTATCTATCTATTTTTCTATCAATCATCTATCTATCTATCCATCCATCCATATATACATACATCTATCTATCTATCTCTCCATGCATCTGTCTATCTGTTGCTAGATCATGGAATTAAGAGGATTTTTTGCTAATTGTCCTAAATTAAGGAAGCAAATTCATCTATCAACCAAACAAATCTTTTTTGGGGCCCTTTTGGTTGCCTAACATTGTGTCTAGGCCCTGGTAATACTAGTATTGGCAACCAGAAGAAGCCTTTATTTGAACTCAATCTTCTTAGTTCATTCCATTCATGACTATATTTCCAGGTTGAGATAATGTGTATGAATTTCATGAGTTGATTGTACATGTATTGATAGTTTCCTCATTATTTTCACATGTGTCCCAATGGGTACCTCCTTTGGAGTAGACTAGAATTGACCATAGTCTTGAAAGCTGTTCTAGCAGAGGACTGGTTTTGGGAGCTCATCAGTAGTATAGCCCCAGGACAGGCCATCCCTGGTGAGTTTGGGGAGACTGTTCTCCTGGCTGGATTCAGAGTGATGATTCTTTTTTGGTTCTAGTGAGTCTCAAAGACCATCTGCTAAATCCTAGAGGGGCTGTGATTAGGCTTGGAGGCTTTACCCTTACTTTGCCAGAATTGGAGATCTCTGAAGAAAGCAAATCAAATGTATGAATTGCCCAAATTGGTAATGAGTGTGTGAGTGTGAGTGTGTGTGTGAGGGTGAAAGTGAAGTGAGAATGTGTGTGTGTGTCTCTGTGTCTGTGTGTCTATCTGTGTGTGTGTATGTCTGTCTGTCTTGCCAAACTTCTCAATGAAGAGCTGTGCTTATCATTTTGGATTGAATAAAGGGGATGTGGGAAGACAGCAAAGGCCCTGAGAAGGCTGAATTTGAACACATGTCTAGAGTACAGCTAAGTGTTAGCTAGACTGTTTCCTTTAAATGAAGGAAGGCAGGGAAAGTCAGGTTTGTGGAACTAACTCAGGACAATCAGTCGTGGTTTTCCCAAAGGTGTCCCTTGGGCCAGGGTTCACCTTGAACTCTCAGACTTGAATCTATTTACTCCTGTCCTGGTTGGATGTGACTGTTGGGGTGGGAGTCAGGGGAGAAAACCCATGGTACTTTTTTAATGACTGTCCTCTGGGGTCAAGTGAAGACACAGAGAAGACAGGTGCTTCATCAACTTTGCTGTGATGAATATAGCTGTCCAAGCTTGCAGCTGAGTTTAAGATGAATCCATTGAAGTTCATGCCCAGAGCTACCAACCCATCACTGACTTTTGTTTCTAGAAACAAAATCTTTGATCTTATGTCCTGTGCAGATAAATGTTGGAGCTTTCAGAACGAAAGAGAGGAATATTTATCCTCTTCCTCTGGAAATTTCCAGCTATGGTTGGGGGGGGAGGGGCAGGAGGGAGAGGTGGGACTGGATGAGTACATTTCATTCTGGATCTACAAAGAAACCAAAGAAATCGGGCTGTAGATAGACACTAGCTCAAAATTACTTACAAGCATCCATAAACTGAAATTAGAAACAGTTAAAAAATCAAAAGCAAATGTAGGACACGGCCATTGGCTAGGCCATGAAGCTTCCAAGATGGCAAAATTCCATGGCAGTGAACATGCTATTCTCTCAATTGTAATGGACCTCAGCCTACTATACTGGATTTTTTTCTGTTGGTTTTCCCTGAACTATACAAGTCATGAAACCAGGAAGCTACATGGAACTGGTGCTTTGAGAGAAATCCCTTGGGTTTCCCAGGCTTGATTTGCATCATTAGCCTGGGGCTAAATATTTTTGACTTTGTTCCCAGAGCTTGTGGGTAGAGAGTTATCTCATCCCATTACCATTTTTATTGGTATTTATACATCACATTTATTTATTTATTCATTAATTCATTCATTTGGAGGGGGAAGGTAGGGCAATTGGGGTTAAGTGACTTGCCCAAGGTCACACAGCTAGTAAGTGCCAAGTGTCTGAGGCTGGATTTGAACTCAGGTCCTCCTGACTCCAGGTCTGGTGCTCTATTCACGGTGCCACCTAGCCACCCCAATCACTTTTATTTTTGCATATATTCCTCCTCTACATCATAAATCTTTCCTTATAACAAAGAATAGCAAAAAAAAAGAGTGCAGATCATCAAAACTAAGCAACACATCAGTCCATTCTGATAGGGTATGCAATGTTTCACACCCATAGTTCCCCACTTTTACAAAAAAGGAGGGAGGTGCGTTTTTTCTTTTCTTCTTTGAGGCCCAGCTTGGTATTTATAATGTATAATGACCCAGTATTCAGTTTGGGTTTATTTTCTCTTCATTTTCTTGGTTCTGCTCACTTTGTTTTCTGCATTAATTCATGTAAGTTTTCCTATGTATCTCTAGTCATCTTTTATTTGAGGGGAGCCATGTTCCATCATATTTCCCCAATTGATGGGCATCTGCTTTGCTTCCTTTTCTTCAGCACAATTCTTATAGGAACTTCCATTAGAATTAGGAAAGAGCAATTTTTTTGTCTTTTAAAAATAAATAATATTGCTGCTTAAGGGTTGGCCTCACACAGGGAACTTAGGCTAGGGAGGCCCATCCCCCCAAGAATCTGTTAGAATGCACATCCATGTTGGGATGAGGGGCCTCTTAAATCACTATGCGTAGCTGTTACTAGTAGTAGTAATCGTAGTAGCCCCAACAGTAGAAGTAGTAGTAGTTGGTACTTAGCACATTAAGGTATGCAAAAGTGTATATGTGAACTCCTTTGAACCTCTCAGCTACTCTGGGGCCCTATTTACAGATGAGGAACCTGAAGCAGGAAGAGGTGGAATGACTGACCCAGGGTCACGCAGCTAGGCTCTAGCAGGGGTGGAATTCGAATTAGGATCCTCCTAACACAAAGGCCAACATTAGAGCCACTGTATAATCCTATGTCTCATGATCATGAGTTATTTATTCTCTAGCAGAAAACAGGAATATGCTGGAATTTAGACAGGTCCGCATATTGATGGGGGTGGGAGGAGGTAAGCTGAGGGGGGGGGAGCAAGAAAAGGGAAAGTTGGAATAAGGACAATGTTATTCAATCTCCTTGGGCCTGGAAGTGCTCTTCCTTTTTCTTTTTTTCCTTCTTTTAAAGTCTGTTTCAGTCTGCATTCAGACATCATCGGTTCTTTCTCTGGAGATGGAGAGCATTTTCCATCCCAAGTCCTTCAGAGTCGTCTGGGATCATTGTATTGCTCAGAACAGCTAAGTCTTTCTTAGCTAATCATCTTACAGAGTTGCCGTTATTTTGTATATACACCCTTCACGTTGCCCCAGCCCCTGCAAGTCTTCCTAGGCTTTATAATTTCTCATGGCACAATAGTATTCCATCATAATCACAGACCACAGCTTGTTCAGCCATTCCCCAATTGCTGGGCAGCCCCTCAACCTCTAATTCTTTACTCCCAGAAAAGAGCTGCACTAGATGTTTTTGTACACATAGCTCTTTTTCCTTTTTAAAAAGATCTCTTTGAGACACAGACCTGGTAATGGTATTGCCAGGTCAAAGGGTAGGCAAGGTTTTATAGCCCTTTAGGCCTACTTCCTAATTGAATGAATTCACAACCTGGAGGTGCTCTTTCAAGGGTTGGGCATAGATTTGGGAATGGAGAGTGATTATGACAAACTTGACCTGCTTAATATTTTCTTGGGGGCCAAGGCCATTCTTATTACTACCCATGCCATATTAAAAACTCAGATTTCCTTGTAATTGCTAAGCCATGGCAACCTTGACATGTTGTTACCTTGGACAGCCTGACCTGTAGTTCAAAAAAGAATTCTGAGCTAATTCAAGCATGTTACTTGCTTTCTCTCATTTATGGAGTTTAAGAGAAACACTGAACCTATTTGTCCAATGTCAGTGGGGCTTGTATTTCATTATTTCGAGATGATTACATGAAGTCACAAGTTCAATTTAAAAAAAAATTGAAACCAAGCCAGAGAATCAGTAACCAGGGGAAGCAAACGATATTGGGAGAATTATATTTGGGATGATTTTTTTTTCCAAACGAAATGAACAGATGATGCTGTTTCAGTTCAGCAAACTGCATGGTCCATGTAACAAGGCCTTGGCCCAAAGGAATGATGAAACTCCATGTAGGTGTCAAGCCACATGTAGCCTGCTCTCAATTTTCTGCTCCAATGCTTTTAGTTGTATCCTTGTGAATATGGCAGATGAGTGGCAGGTGGAGCCATGTGCCCATCTTAGCCCTGCCCCACCTTAATAAGATTTGAGAGTTTCTCAAAACCAAAGCCAACCTCTAATCCTTGTTTGTGATTTTCATTCCTAGAGCAACAAGAGGGTGACAGGTGGCTTCTCTTTATCATCGTCCCAGTCACTTTAGTCATGCTAAAGGCCATCCTGGTAGCTTTGTTCTTTGTGCAGAAACAGAGAACCTATCTGAAGCAGGTAAGTTCTGGGGGATGAACTTTAGTTGGAGCCAGGACAAATAAAACCCCTGACAGCAGTGACATTCTCCTCCCCATGCCTTGTGAACTGTGCCGTCCCTTACAATGGAGTCATTTTTGAAGCTCCCTTCCAAAATAAGAATAAGAAGTCCCTGGGTCATGTTTATAGAAGTGATCTCATCATTTTGCCCATAACTCATGAGAAATTATTCATTCTTAGCTTCCAGGAAGAGCTTCAAATAATGGGTGGGTAACAAGAGGGAGAGAATGGAAAAGGTTGACATACTCTGGAATATCATAAGGGTGAGATGAACAATGAATCAGTGCCTACTATGTGCCAGATCTTATGAGGAAGATGAAGACAAAAAAGGCAAGCCTTGTCTTCAGAGAGCTCAGCATCTCCTTAGAGAGGCAAGGCTTAGATTATAGAGCTCCCAGGATGGAAGAACAAAAGGGACGTCCCAGGATCTACCCTGTGCCCAAAGACGAAACCCCTTTCCAACATTTGTTTTAAACCCTCCATGCTTTGTCCTCTTGGGGCCACCCATTCCACTTTGGGATAGCTCTCTTCCCAAGTTTGTCCTTTCATTTCGCAGAAAGCTGCTTCTAAAACTTTACCCATCATTCCTAATTCTGCTCTGGGGTCAAGCAGAACAAATTTCATCTCCCTTTTGTAGAACAGCCCTTCAAATACTTGAGGGTAGCTATCTTGTACACACCTCCCCACTCCACCAGTCTCTTCTATTGGTTAAATGGCCCCTGGGCCTTCTAAAGATCCTGATGAACTTCCTCTGGACACTGTCTCAGGATCTTCTCCTTAGAGAGTCCTTAACTTCCTTCAGAGCCCACTTTCTGCCTGACCCCATCCTCTCCATCACTAGTGCCCTCTCCCCTCATGGGAGCTCGTGGAGGGTAGAGGTTTTTTTTTCATCTTTTCCACCCAGTACTTAGTCTTACACAGTTAGAGCTTAGTAAAAGCATTTGTTAAATTGACTTCAGATGTGGCCCACCATTACCTGATCTAATAGCGTGAGTGCTTGGAGAGCTCAGAGGAAGGAGAGCTCACAGTCAGGAGGCTCGAGAGGGCATGTGGATACAAACAAGAACGAGCTAGGCCATTACTGAAGCCAGAAAGAGCACAAGTAGAGCTTAGATTCGCTGTCATACTCTTTGTAAGGTTGGAACCTTGGCCTAGGTTACAGGGGTGGGGAACCTGTGGCCTTCTAGGTCATTGGGTGTAGCTTTGATGGAGGGGGGAAGTGAGGCAATTGGGGTTAAATGGCACAAAGCTCGTAAGGGTCACGTGTCTGAGGCTGAATTTGAAGTCCAGGGCCAGTGCTCTATTCACTGTGCCATCTAGCTGGCCCATAAGTCCAAGACTTACAGAAAAAATCCTTTTAATTAAGGGAATTTGTCCTGTCAAGCTTGGGTTCGGTCAAAGGGCTATGCTTGAGGACCTAGAGGGCCACATGTGGCCTTGAGCCCTGATTAATCTGACCAATGTGATGAGTGTTCTCCACTAGGTCTTTTTACCTTCCATGGATCACAGTGAAATACTTGGGTTGTTTTTCAGCTCCTTGCTCTTATTACATGACTCTCCCACCCTCTTTTCTGAGTGCACATTTCTTCCCTCTACCCCCTCTTCATGAAATACTCCCCCATATGCATATAGATTTGTATAGTCTCTATATAAACACATACATGTGTGCCCACAATTACTGGCCTTGTGCAAATAATGTTCTTCTTATTGGGTGTCTCCATTGCTAATGGAAACTTTGCAATTTCAGTTCCTTGGTGAAAAGGAAGTCCATTTCTCTGAAGAGGCAGTTTGCTGCTAAGCTGTCTTCTTTCCAGTCAGCCATCCAGTTGCTGCCCCCTTCATAGCAGGAAGAGAGATTTGTTGAGCACCCTGAGGAGTCTTCTGGCATCCCGTTTCCCTTGGGAGCATCTCTGAGAGCACCCATAGCTCATTTCAAGTGACTGTAGATTACACACACAACTCACCATGTGTTGTAAACTTTCTGCTTCCTACTAATAGGTCTGCTTCTCCTGAATCTTTAGGAGATTGCACAATAGAAAGGCCAGGGACAAGTCTGTTTTTATTTTGAAATGATCTGTTCTCAAAAATATGTGATTTCCTAACTTGTGCAAAGCTGAGCCACAGACTTTGCCAAATCCTAATGAGTTTCAAGTTCGTTAAAACTTGCCCTTTAGGTTAGTTCCTGGCCTGTGAATCACATTGTTTAGATAAAACTGTAGCTGCAGACCATTCTTCAGGTCCTGGTGTTTGAGGACAGGGAGAAGTATTTGTGTATGAGTGGGGGGGGGGAGAAAATGGAAGAGAAGATGTGACACAGAAGCCAACTTTGGGAACTTAGAAGAATCTGCTTACTCTGCAGAGAAAGCGGAGCAGTTTCCTGTGCTGCCTGGTGCCTCTTTCCACGTTCAGATTGGGTGAGAAAGAGGACTGGAGTCAGAAAGAGTTCGATGGAAATTATCAAGGAGGTAATAAAAAGAGCAATCCTATGGAGGAGAATGCAGTCATTCACATGCAGCCACTTCCTGAGTTATGGCTGCCAACACAGAGAACGCGGGTGTGGGGGGGATCTTTGAGAGTTGGTCAGATCCATATGGCTGGGCTAGGATTTGGGAGAGGAGGGTTGACAGGTGGACAGAATCTATAAGATGCAGTTGTAAACAAAGTCCCACCAGCCACACTGTGCCTTCTTCCAAGGGAGACCCCATCGAGCAGTGGGACCTTGTGTCCCTAGGCTCCTTGGTCATCTCTTCTTGGAAGACTGTGCGGAAGAAGATATGGCCCCTGCCAATCTAGCTGGTGAGAGGGCACAGATGCCTGACAAAACACAAGGCAAGAATGATGAGAATGAACAATTTTATAGCACTCTGAGCTTTCTAGAGCGCGTTACATACAAGATCATTTGCTCTTCCCAGTACCTCTGTGAGGGCCATTGTATTGGTTAGGTTTGCTTTGGTCTGGATCTGTCATTCCTGTCACTTACAGGTCTCAGAGGGAAACTGGGCCACAGGTGGGACTTTAGCCTAGGAATCCAATGTAGGTAGGCAACTAGCATTTATGAAGTGCCTACTATGTGACTGGCCCTGTGCTAAGTGAATGGGACACAAAGAAAGTCCGAAAATGCAGTCTCTGCTTTCACTGTGATCCCACTGGGACATGGAGCAGAGGGAGGCCACCGGCATGAAAGGGGATAGGGAAAGGCTCTGGGGAGGAGACTTAAAGGAGGGCAGGGATGGATCCAGGAGCTCTCCACTCTCACCACATGCCTTAGGAGCCTCAGGAGGAGAATGTGCATGAGAGGTATGAGTCAACTCAGCATGCTGGGCCTCAGGAGCAGAATTTGGAACAAGAGATTAAAGTTTCACAGAGCCAGATTTCAGTTTATTTTTAGTAAAAACCTAAAATGAGAGTGATCCAGGAGACAGTTGGTCTCTCCGGCAGGGGGCTCAAAGCCAAGGCTGGATGCCCATTTGTTGGGCTAGTCAGAGGCTGCAGGACATTGGGAAAGTCCCCCCTCTTGGGGTCCCACTTTCCTCATCAGTAAAAGGAGGACTGAACAGAGATGTTGAGCAAGAAAAGAGTAAGGAAATGAGCATGAGCATTCTGTACACCTTCCTGTGCAGCCCTTGTCTGGGCTTGGTCGCCTTCCATGAGGTCTCCTGATGCCACAAGGGTATCTGTCAGTGGGCACTACCACTGCTCTTGACTTACCTTTGATCTCAGTCCATGACCAGACCCTGAGGACAGCTTCAAACAAATCTCAGTTGTGCTTCAAAAAGCTGTTTACATATTTGGGGCAAAGGAGGGTATTAAAATGATGGACAATGGCCTGCTAAGTGGCATAGTAGATAGAGTGCCAGGCTTTGAGTCAGGAAGACCTGAGTTCAAATCCAGCCTCAGACACTTATTAGCTGTGTGACTCTGGGCAAGTCGCTTAACCCCATTTGCCTCAGTTTCCTAATATGTAAATGAGAATAATATCACTTACCTCACAGGGTTGTTGTGAGGATCAAATTATATATACATATATATATATATATGTATATGTATATATATGTGTGTGTGTGTGTGTGTGTGTGTGTGTGTGTGTGTGTGTGTAGTATATATGTCTCTCACTGGTTGGTTGTCCTTCGATCTCCAAGAGGACCATGACATCAGGGAGGTGATGCCATGACATGCAAGTGAACTGGATTGAAGTGAGGCAGGGCTGTGCAAACACACGCAAGCATACACACACACACAGAGCACTTTGCAAACCTTTTTTTTGTAGAAAGAGAGCTTTCTACAAATGATAGTGATTATTAATGAACTAGCCCCAAAATATTTGGTTAATTTTGGTCAACTCAGTGGGAGGGAAAAGTCAGTAGAATTAGTTGTTTCAATAATCCAGTGTGCACCAAGAATACAAAGGTCTCCCCCTCTCTGCCGTCTTAAACTACAAATGTGTCAAAAGGAGGATATGCCTGGCATTGATTGGGAGGCAAGACAGCCCTATTTGCACTTCTGGGTTCTTCTTTCAGAGAGGGACTCGGATGATGTGTACCCTCGAGGCAGTGTGCAAGTAGTGAGAGGAGCGCGTGCTAGACTTTGAGGCAGGAAGATGTGATTTACCGTCTGGTACTTACCTCACCTGAGGATCATGAACCTGGAATGAGCTACAGCATGCAAGTACTTTGGGAACCTGGAAGGGTCATATCAATGTTAGTGATGGTTATTACAGCCACAGTGAGTCAATAAAGCCATGAGCAAGCCCAAGTTCAGGTGCTCTGGTGGATGGATTTGCAGCCTTCCCAGTGCTGAGAAAGATGGAACAGCTGAGACAGTTCCAGGGGAATTCTCATTTCTGGAGTGTGGTCTGAGCTACCTGTTGTCTAGCCTTGCTGTTTGTCTTGGGGCCTGGACCTGGGAATCCAAAAACTCGGTTTCTCCACACAGGGGTACAGAAGCAATCATTTTCACACTCGGGTGCTGTCTTCCGAAGGTCATTTGTAATCCCTACCCCATAGAAAGCAGGGTCCAAATGAACGAGTTTTCATAAGGTTCTTTCTTCTCAAGCCCACCCTGCCTCTTGGGGACAGAAAGACTTGCATCCCTGCCACATTAGCGAAGCAGAAAAAGAATCAAATGCCACAAGAGACGATAGTTTCTCTTTCAAATCTATTGTGAGTGTTGGTGCCCGGCAGTTGGAGGTTTATAGAGCTTTATTCTGTTTTAGAATGTTGTAGAGGTCTGGAGAGTTTTACAATCTGACAGTGGCCTTTGAATACTCATGTCTCCTCTTTCTACACACTGGCTCTGTTTCCAACCCTACTTTTCCAGATCTATCAGGACCCCTTCCAGAGCAAAAGGGAAGAGCTACTAGTCCCTGAGGCAGGTGTTCCTGTCCCTAGATTCCTAGTTCACCCATGTGTAATCCTTTAGAAAGTCATTCTTTGAGGGGTAGCACTGATTTTCCCCCTAAGAATAAAAATGCCAAAGAACGTTCTGGCTGAGTGTATGTTGGGTTGCGATAAAGAAGGCCAAAGTGTGATCCCTGCTCTGCAGGCCCCTGACAAGGCACTTCATCTCAGAGCCTCAGTTTCCCCATCATGCAATAGTGACACTCATGATCCTTAAGGGGACTGTAGCATGTATTCCACTTGACAATGACTCCCAACATCCATTATTAGCCATTTCACTAACCTTCTTTATAAACATTCTCTTCGTTTCCTTCTTTAACTTTTATTTTTGGTTTGTGATCTGTTGCATCTGGTGATATATGATAGGTCATTTACTGAGAAACTGGGAAAAAGAATGAAGGGGCTGTGTTGAATAAGCTCTTTGGCCCTTTGAAACTTTATGTCTGTGCCCCAGCTTTCTCCAAGTGAGGCCTAGCAGCCCCTGTCCCAATTTCACCCCAGCTCTGCTCCTATGACCCTCCCAGCTGCCCTTCTGCCTCTTTTCTACCCACTCCAAGGTCCCCCCTTGTCTTGAGTCTCCTTTGAGAGTCTTATCCCTAGAAGGGCTCATTGAATCCATTTCATCTGCAGGGATTCCCTGTAGGTTCTAGATTCTCTCCTCAGTCACCTCCAGAGACTTGGGGTGTCCTGTCTCTAGAGGTGGCCCTGTCAGACTGACTCAACAATTAGGCTGTTCTTTCTGGACCTGAGATGGCTCTGTGTAACCTCTGTCTACTGTTGCGAGTTCTGCCTTTTGGGGCAATAGAAAGCAAGCCTGTTCCCTCCTCCAGACACACATTTCTGAAGTCAGTGGTCATTTTCCCTTACCTGCAAGTCTTTTCTTCCCAATTACTTCATTTGTGCAATGCGGCCTGTTCACACCTTCTCCCCCTTCAGGCTCTTGTCTACTGCTGTCAGGCCTTCTCTTCCTCTAGGGCAGGAGTTTTTAACTTGGGGCCTACAGACTAAGAAGGGCTTCATGGACAGATTTCAGGAGGTCCATGAACTCAGATGGGGAAAACCCAACTTCTATTTAGAACTGAACATTTCCTTCAATTACGTAAAAACTTTACTCTGAGAAGGGGGATGGCCCATGAACTTCACCAGCCCACCTGCCAAAGGGGCCTATGCCAATGACTAGGCCAGGAAGTCCATGGCCTGCCCACTCTTACCTGCCTCTCTTGTGGGTCAGTCACTGCCTCCATGGTGTGGGTCATGAAGAGCATCCAGAGTGAAAGGACAAGGCTTGGATGATGATCCAGCTAAGGAGACAGAGAAGGAACAGAGAGGTAGGAGAAGATAATCAGCAGGAGAGAAACAGAGACAGAGGAGGGAGAGAGAGAAGAGACCTCAGACCTCCTTTGCTCTGTGAGTCGTTCACAGTATGGACTGGAGTGCTCGGGCTCCTTGCAGGCAAGTAGCATCACCAAGAGAATGTTGGGTTTGGATGCCAGGACCACAGCCAGGGATCATTGAAAAGACCATGGAGACATCTAGGTGGCACAGTGGATAGAGCCCCAGCCCTGGAGTCAGGAGGATTTGAATTCAAATCTGACCTTAGACACTAGTTGTGTGACCCTGGGCAAGTCACTTAATCCAGATTGCCTCAGAAAAAGAAAGACTGATTACTGATGAACAAAGGCTCCTATTTGGATGCTCCCTAAGAAATCAGACTGGTTTGTATGACCTGCTGTGGGGCCAGATTTTCTATATCCTGTCCTTGTGTGGGTTCTTTGTAAAAGCAACCAAACAGCAGGATGCTGGAGAAAGAACAGAGACCTTCAAGTCATGGAAGGTTTGAGTTTGAATCTCAGCTCCAGCATAAGCTCTCTGGGCTTCAAATGGGAGTAACATCTGTAACTTCCACACAGGTGTTGTGAGGACCAAGCAGCAATCTGCACAAGATGCTTTGTGAATCAGCTGCTTAAAAGCTTCAACAAATCTGAGTTCAGGGTTGGCCTTTTCCTCCTTGGCAGATTTTCACAGCCAATCAGGGCCATCTCTGTGGCACCAGTGTGCCTATGGCTCAGAATGCTTTTATGCAGGACCTATTTCATGAGCAGGAGGTTTTTGGCTTTTTTTATATGACCCCAGTACCACTGCTGCCCAAACTGTTTACCTCTCATTGCAGTCACCTGACTGGGCCTGGTTAGTTTCTAATTATACATTTCCTAGATGATGTCATTGGCTCAATTTCTTAAGTAGTGTTCCTTGTTGGATCTAGAAAGTTTAATCCAATCTCAGAAGGAGAAACCTGGCAAGCCATAGATGAGCCAGGGTCAAGCCTGCCCTGATTCACTCCATTTCAAGGGTCATAGCTGCATTGTG
The DNA here is from genome assembly GCA_028646575.1 of Pseudocheirus occidentalis. Classification (NCBI taxonomy): domain Eukaryota; kingdom Metazoa; phylum Chordata; class Mammalia; order Diprotodontia; family Pseudocheiridae; genus Pseudocheirus; species Pseudocheirus occidentalis. Next base: position 4,917,765 of record CM053602.1, on the reverse strand, counting down.
ATTGGAGCAGCACCCTGTTTTTATAGGGAGGAGGGAGTTCTGCACAGGTGCACCCAATTGGTTTTCTATCTATGAGGTGGCAGGTGGTAAGGCTTAGTTACCTTGGAAAAGCTCAGTTAGCTTCACCTCAAAGAATCTAGATGTATGAGGCTTCCAAAGTACCGTGCAAAGGGCAGAAAGGGCTAACGTTCATAGAGCTACAACTCAAGATGTCTGGGCAGAGGTATTGGCAGCCAATTAGATGGTGTACACCTGGGGCTCAGGAACTGAATGTGGAGAACTGGACTCATCAAAGAGAAGAGGGCACAGGTCAGAGCTCTGGGGAGCATCCAGAGTGAAAGGACAAGGCTTGGATGATGATCCAGCTAAGGAGACAGAGAAGGAACAGAGAGGTAGGAGAAGATAATCAGCAGGAGAGAAGCAGAGACAGAGGAGGGAGAGAGAGAAAATGAGAGGGGTAGAAGAGAGAGAAAACGAGGGGAGAGAGATCATGCTCATGACTGTGCAATGTTCTTGAAAATGCCAGCTACATTAGGAGCTTAGCGCTTTAAGATTTTCAAAGGCCTTAGACATGACCCCAATGGATCCTCACAACAAGGCTTTGAGGTAGGAGCAGCTCTGAACCCCATTTTATTTAGCAGGAAGCTGAGAAGATCGTGAACTTCCCCCAGGGCCACACAGAGACTGAGTCTGAGGCCTCAGTCTTTGGGACAGGAAAGTCTAGTGCTCTGTGCACTAGGCCACACCAGATGGAGGCATTTCATAATAACCTTTGCCCTGCTAGCCCTATGGCATTTGTTTCTTTTTGTGTGCTATGCCAATATCAATGTCAGAAGTGGTGTGCATTAATGGATGGAATGCTGTGCTTGGTGTCAGAGTCCTGTGTTCAAATCCTGATGCTGAAACTTAATAACTGTTATCCTGGGCAGGTAACTTAACCTCAGTTTTCTTCTCTCTAAGAAAAGATCATTATACCTATGAGACCTACCCACTGCAGACTAGCCATCAATGGAGGAGGGGGCTGAGGGAGAAGGGAGAGAAAAGACGAGTCCCAGAGAAGGTCATTTGACTAGTCCAAGGTCTCACAGGTTAGGCTTTGAACTTAGGTTTTCTGACTCCAGACTCATGGATGGGTGTAGATGGGTCTGAAGTCAGTAAGACCTGAATTCAAATCTTATCTTACTTGACTTCTGACTGCCTCGGTTTACTCAGCTGTAAAATGAGGATAATAATAGCAGCCACCTCCCAGGGTTGTTGTGAGCATCAAAGGAGATCTGAAAGTTTGGTTAAAGGAGACAAGCAGGCCCAGAATGCCAGTTCTAACTGTCTGATACAAAAATGAGAACAATCCCCAAATAGCTAACCAATTAGCTCTCTTTGCTTCTGTAACATAATGGCTTTTGCTAGCTCCTCCCTGGTTGTGGTTTTCAGGTTTGGCCTATATAATCAAGTCTGTGAGATCCAATAGGGACTGCCTGATTTGAGTTTATGTTCCAGGTAGTCGAGCGCTTGATCCCAGGTCTCGGCTCCCTCTTATTCTCTGCACAACATGAGGAGCTGAAGGCAGCCAGCGCCTCCCAGATGGAAGGTGGCCCTGGAGATCTGACATGTAGTCACACCATTATTCAGCTAAAATCAGCCTGGGCCTCTGAAGGTACTAATGAGTTCTTCCTTGCCAAATTGAAGGGCCTTTTCTCAGTCTTCGTTCCTCTCTGTGGCCTTGGACGCTGCTCACCTATTTCTCCTTTTTCAGCTCTTCTCTGAGGCTTTTCCTGTTGCATGCTCTTCCTGCCTCAAATCTCTCCCCACTCCCACCGTCCTCCATTCAGCTATCAGGTCACCCCCTGGCCCCATTCAATCAAGTCCTGGGGCTCAGCCTGGCTACAGAAGCTGGGGTTTGGCATTCCAGGCCCCCTTCCGCCCCATACTCTGTTGGGGGACACCAATGCCATCCCCCCAGCTCTTGTCTCTGGGAAGCGCTCTGTGTCCACTCCCTGTACTTGGAACCTTCTCCTGGTCTCTGCCTTGGGGCTGCTGTGAGTCTCCACTGAAATCTCACCTTCTTCCAGAAGCCTTCCCTCTGAGGTTCTCTGGACATAGCCCACACCCGGTTTGTGTATAGAGTTGTTTGCCAGCGCCTGGGTCTTGCCTGCTTGCTGTTAGAATGGGGTTTTTCTGAGGACAGGCACTGTGAATTGCCTCTACCCTTCCCTTCTCCCTCCCATGGTGATGTCATCAGCCCCCAGGGTTTCAAAATTGATCCCTAGATCTCTCCACTCCCAGCCCAGGTTTCTTTTCCTGAGGTCCAGCCTCCTTTTGGACATTGCCAACTGTATGGTCCTGTAGGCATCTCAAACATAACATGTTCCAAATGGAATTCATCACTTCTCCTCCTGCTCAGACTGTGTCCCAGCCCTTCTGATACTGCAGAGGGCACCGGCAACCTCCCGGAGACCTTGGTTCACAAGTATGTTTTATTTTTATTGTTATTTCTAGTCTCAACATCATCTTTGTTCCTAAAAATATCACCACATTTCCCTCCCCTCACTTAGTTAGAAGGGCCTAGAATCTCTCCCCACTTCTCCAGCACTCAAAGAAGCTTTTGGGGCTGGGGTGAAGACCCTACAACCCAATCAATGGAGCAGATCAATGTTCCACATCAATAGTCCCCTCACCCCTGCAAAGAAGGGAGGGAGGCCCAATTTCTCTCCTTTTCCCTGGGGCCAAGTTAGATTATCAGCTGTTCAGTTGATGAATTTATTCCATTTCTGTTTCAACCAGCACTTAGGAACTTATTATGTGCAAGGTGAAAAAAGGAAAAAGGGACCAGTCTCAAGATGGAGGACCCTCACACCTAATCAGTACTTAGGTGTGGACTGAGATGTGGCAGAAGAGAAGGCTGGGTAAAGAAGAGTCTGCAAAATCAGCCAGGCTACTGGTTTGCATTGGATCCTAGAGGCAGTAGGGAGCCCCTGGAAATCTTTGAGTGAGGTACTGAGGTGATCAGAGCCATGTTATAGGAAAATCATTTTGGTAGCAGGATGCAGCTGCATCTGGGAGAGACCTTATTGTAATAAGGCAGGTGAGAAGCAAGGAGGCTCTGAATGTAGGTGCTGGCTCTAGGAGGGAGTCCCTCCCACAGGGACAGGAGCCATGTTATGAAGGCAGACTAGGCAGGGCTACCACGGGAGGAGTTGGGAGGGGATTGCACTGATGCTTAGGGATGAGGATTATGTTTTAGATTTTTTTCTTCCCCCTCCTTGGACAGATATTTTGACAGGTTGGGAACATACTGACTGTAATTGGATGGTGGCTAGGAAGTGAGGCTGGCTACCTTTCGGAATTCTACCTCATTAGGAGCAAATGCCCATTTCTTTAGTGATAGAAGAGTTACTGTCCCTGGAAGCCTGTCAGGCCTTTTCCCCCTTAGTCGGAAGAGGGCCCTCATTTCACCCAGGATTGGGAATAGGTGTTGAAAATAGTGGAGTCTAGTCCTGGGTCCCTGGGAGGATCCCTCTGGGGCAGGAAGAGGGTCCCCTGGGGTTTTGGGGGGGGCAGGATTAGGCCTAAGGTATGGCTGAGAAGGCTTCTGAAGCCCTACACGTTGGAGCTGGAAAGGACTCCAGACAGCACTTGGCCCAAGGCCTTCATCTTATTTCTAAGTTGTTTTCTTTGGAGGCCTTGTATTTCTCACATTGATCTTGTTCAGATATCAACCTCCATTCCTAAGAATGATACACTCCTTTCTTACTCCCAAGGGACACAGAGGCCTTGACCACATGCCTGTTCAAATAGTTGTCCAGACTCCCAGCCCTCCTGATACTGCAGAGGGCACCGACAACCCCAGAGGCCTTGCTTCACAAGTGTGTTTTATTTTTATTGTTATTTTTAGTCTCAACATCATCTTTGTTTCTAAAAATATCGCCACCTTTCCCTCCCCTTGCTTAGTTAGAAGGGCCTAGAATCCCTCCCCACTCCTTCTCCAGCACTCAAAGAAGCTTTTGGGGCTGGGGAGAAGACCATACAACCCAGTCAATGGAGTCTAACAGCATATCAATGTTCCACATCGATAATCCCCTCACCCAACTTGGTCAACTCTCTAAGACTGAAGGTTCTGACTTGCATCTGTGGAGGGAGTTTCCTAGACCAATGAACTTCCAGGTTCAGTCCCCATCTCCCTATCTGGTTATACCTTTTGATGCTCATCTGCTGGGAAGGTACTTTATCTTTGCATTTTGGTGGCAGTTTTCTATGGCAGTTCGACCAGTCCAGTAGCTATGGCTTTCACACCTCTAACGAAAAGCAAACAACTCCCTCCCCACCCCCCATTTATGGTTTGTCTTAAAGCTTTACATTTTATACATGCCCATGAGTCTCGTCAACCAAACGAACTGGTCTCGAAGCTGTGGATGGCTGGAGCAGAACAGAGCCGGTCACTCAACATTGAATTTTAAAGGAAGGGAAATGGCCTGTAAGCAAGGAGGGGATCTAGACACATGTGCCTTGTCTGGCCCCTAGTGGGGGGACCCACTTTAGTGTGGCCAAATCTCAATACTTAACACCAATGGCTATGCTGTGAGATGTAGCAATGACGGTGAGGGGTAACAGCAACAATGTAACAAGTTTTATTCAGAGCATGGTTTCATGACTAGAACATGGGTGCTTGTTGGGTGCTTGTCCAAGCTCAGAGAATACCTGGTCCTGGTCAGAGCAATACAATAACTATGTGATTTTTCCAGAGAGTGAAATCATTCAGAGGCTGGCCACGAAGGATTGTTGTTATGCCAAGCTTAGGACAAAGCATGCTTGCTACATCTTAGCTCTGGAAAACAGGGTGTCTCCTAATATCTTTTTGTCCTATGATGACTCCTCTCCTTTGTTGCACTAGGAAATTTCCCCTTAACCATAATCAGAACCAGAGACCTTATTCAGCTAAAATCAATGGCCAGACTTGGCCAGCTGCTAGTTGGAGTTGCTAAGTGGTCCATGATATAGGATTGGGAAGATGCTAACTGGCCCAGGGTGGGACTTGGCACGGGTGTTCTGATAGCCACTTGGACTTCAGTTGGAGTCAGTTGGACTTGGCCATTTGAAGTTTATTACATTGCATGGTAGTAAAACCTGGTCTGAGCCTATCTCCCAAACTGTAAGGAATGATTTCCTTAAAAAGGCCAATCTCTTTAATTTAGGGACATTATCATTTCATGGGGTAAAGCATTGGGCCTGGAGTCAGGAAGATCTGAGTTCAAATCTGGCCTCAGACACTAGCTGTAATGACCCTGGGCAAGTCCTGTTTGCCTCAGTTTCCTCATCTGTCAAATGAGCTGGAGAAGGAAATGGCAAACCAGTCCAGCATCTTTGCCAAGAAAACACCAAATGGTGCCACGAAGAGTGGACACAACTGAAACCAGTGAACAATGATGGTGGTATTTAGGGACTCTTCCCTACCCTTGGGTAGTTCAATGCAGCCTACAACTGTAGTATGGGCCAAAAAAGCTCTTATGAATTAACCTGTCCCCCTCCCATCCCCATGCAGAACATAGTGTCAATGGAGATGCATGCAGACTTAAAAATAGACAAATTCAAATCATAAAGTGTTGGCACAAGAGACTACCTGGGATATGACCATCTATTTTAACCCCTTGAGAAGGAATGGTAATATTTCTTTCCTCCCCTCCCCTCCCCTCCATCCTGGGCAGCAGCCTTCCTGCCTGGCATTTGGTACTTCAACCAGTCCAGTAGCTAGGCACTTGAAAAGCACCTACCGAGCTGTCAAAGGATGAGGTGATGAGTATAACCCAGACTCTAAACTTGTCCAGTAGTAAGCTCGATAGAGACAGCTTTTTCCAAACACTAATCAAAAGATAGCCAGGAATCCAGGCCAGGCTCTTGTTCTAACTGTGCTGCTATGTTTGAGCTCTGTGCTAGGCACTAGGGAATACAGGAGGGGAAAAACCACATTCCTTGTCTTCAATCTAATGACACTCAAGATTAACAGAGCTTTCCCTATGGCCTCCTCTGAGCCTTCCAATACCATCATGGTCACCACTCTTTCTATTTCACAGATGAGCAAGCTGAGATTCAGCTCCAACAGCCTATGGTCACATAGGAAGGAAATGTGAAGGGCAGGATTAGAATTCAGGTCCTTTCTGTTCTATCCACTATACTCTGGAGTGAGGCTGGACCTGAAGAAAGACCTTTAACCTTTGCTTTCTTCAGTTTCCCCAGCTATAAAATGGTGATCACAGCTGCTACCTCCAGAGTTGGTGTGAGGTTCAAATAAGACATGTGAAGTGCTTAGCACAGTGAATGACACATAACAGGTGCTTTATAAATGGTTTCTTCCCCTCCCCCCAGTCTTTCTAAACCCATTCTCTCTCGTTCCCACCCGAGGAATCTCCCTCCCCAGCTTCTAATTGGTCTTAGGTGGCAGGAGTTGGCTGTGGCTAGAAGGATGTATCACTGTGTTCTCAACATGCTATTGGCACTGAATTGAGCTCTGCAGTCCCATTATGTCATCACATCTATTAGACCTTGCTTTGTCTCTAGGAGGACTGGGAGATCATGAAACCTTGTCCACCCCTCACCAAGGGGAAAAAGGTAACACAAGGAAGCTGTCTCTTTCCATCCTTCCCCAACAATGTAACATCTGGGCCCAGTTCTTAGACAGGTTGGCCAACTACCAACTCGTGAAAAGTGTTGGGAAGGATGAAGGAACCAGTAGGGAGCTCTGGTGTTTAGTATTCTGACTAGTAGCCCCTCCCCTAGATTGTTCCTCTGACCCAGCCTCTTAGTGTGGTCCTGGGTTCTCAATGGCTATGCCAACAAGAGACCTGAGACAGGACCTGAGAAATCCTACCAGACTAGGAGACCTTCAAGTATGAGCACAGCAAGGGGCAATGTGCCCATCATCCAAAGGTCAGCAAAGCTCACACAGTAGATCCTTAGTCTGAAATTTATTTGAATTTGGAAAGTGCTAATTAAGGATCCACTGTGTGATACTGGTGCTGGGAAAAGAAACAAGACTGTCTCCGCCCTCAAGGAGCTCATTCTGCATCCTCAATTTGATGGCCTTCTGCTTCTCCCCTTCTTCCCCCCCCTTCCCCGTTTAAGAGAGTACCTCAGTTGTGGGGATTACTAATAAGACCATTGGAGCCCATATTTCAGAAGCATCCTCCCTTCTTATTGGAGGGAGACCTTTTGTCCTGGTTCCACCTTTGCCACAAGTCACTTACTAGACTGTGATCTGCTCCATAAATTACAGGCCCCTATTTCATTTGAGCCTGGAGGAACCACTTCCTTGTGTCTTTTATCCCTGACACCCTCCACATCTGAAAGTTTCCCTATTCCTTTAGGTTTCTTTTCAACCCCTTCTGACCATCTGACTCTCAACCAAGCTCTCTCTGGCTTGTGGGCTTCAGATGCTACTGATATGGGTCAGTTATTAAGTACCCCACCTAGTGTGCAGTTGGACCCATCTAAACTCTTACCATCCATCCATCAGTAAATATTCAGCACTTAAGGTCCTTGATAGAGCTGGGCCCCTCATCAATGCCTAGGTATCTAAGGGCCTCATTATTCCCTGTATTTCCCCTGTGAATGTGCCCATTTTTCCAGTTCGTAAGCCTGATGGATGGGGCTGGTGACTGGTGAGTGAAATCTGAGCAGTTAATGCTACTGTAATACCAGGAACACCTGTTGTCCCAAACCCCCACACTCTGCTTACCCTAGTCACACCCTGTGCCTCTTACCTTTGTAGTGCCTTTTTTCAATCCCAGTTGCCCCAGGAAGCCAGTTTGTTTTTACTTTGATTTAGGAGAGATGCCAGTACACATGGCTTGTCCTTCTGCAGGGGTTCACTGAATCACACTCTTATTTCTCACAGATATTAAAATAAGAATTGTCCTCATTAGATTCTAAGGACCCTGTCCTCTAGTATGTCAACAACCTTCTCCTGTGTTCCCCCTCCCAGAACATTTCTGTTTAGGACTCTGTATGCATCCTTAATAGTTTAACAGTAAGAGGGTGTAAGGTAAATAGGGGCAAACTGCAGTTGGCCCTCCCTCCTGTGAAGTTCTCCAAACATCACCTCTGTCTCTGGCCTTCACCTAGCCTCTTCTGTATTAAAGCTATCATTCAGTTCCCTGTACCCCACACCAAGAGTCAGCTCTGTGCTTTCTTTGGTCTGGATCCTTGACTTTTCAGGTACTGCCTGCCCCCTGTATGACCTTCTGAAGAATTCTGTACCTGAGTCCTTGGCTCTTTCTCTAGAAGCTCAAAACTTTGATTTTTGAAGTCAGACCTCCAACAACCACCAACTTTAGGGCTTCCCAATTATTCTCTCCCATTTGATGTATTTACCTCTGAGAAAGGAGGGAATGCAGTAGATATACTAACACAAAAACATGGTACAATTTTTCATCTTGTGGGATACTACAGTAAAACTTTGGGCAATGTTGCTAAAGGCCTCCAAGGCAGTCTTCGGGGTGTAGTGGCCACAGCTGTCCTTGTCTCTGCCACTGAGGACATTTGTCTCGACTCTCCTTTAAGGGTACAGGTTCCCCATTCTGTTGAAACCCTTCTAAATTTCCAGAGCTATCCCCTTGTGGGCCAAGGCACTGTGACTTGTGCTGGGGGTACAGGCATGCAAATAAACAGGCCGTGCATTTTCCTCTGTGGTGGTGGTGGAGACCTTACAACACACAAACAGGTAGGCTCTGTCAATCAACATTTATTAAGCATTTCTTTTCATTTGAGGCTCTGTGCCAAGCTCAGGATACTGAAAGAGGCAAAAGTTGCTCGCTGCCTTCCGGAAGCTGCTAAGAGACAATAGTGATTTGGCCTGCCCAGATCAAATCAGGCAAACCCAGGGGAAAAAGTGAAAAGGCAGCTTGCTGTTGGGTGTGACAGGTCCAGAATTCACACCACTTATGGCAGAGATACTGGACTGGTTTTGTCATTCCTTTTCCAATGGATTTGGCAAACAGGTTAAATTGCCCAGGATCACACAGCTAATAAGTGTTCGTGGCTAAATTTGAACTTGGATCTTCCTGACTCCAGGCCCCCCCCCCATCCACTGAGCTACACCGACTATAGACAGGAGTAAACAGCTTCCAGACAAGGGCAAGGTAATCCTGATTGGTAGGCAGTTCAATGAGGAGATGGGATCAGTGCCACCTCCATTCCTCCCCTAACATGGCATCCTGGGGAGATGGCACTAATACTGTGCTTGAGGGCACTCCCTGGCCTGCCAGCTCCTGCAGGCTGCTTTGGCACCCAAAGTTTTATACAAGGTTTTCAAATGGAGTCACTCAGACTGAGTCAGTGCAAATAGCTGTCTTTGCACAGGACTTACCATCTCATGGCTGAAGGCAAGGTATATACAGGATGAGAACTGGAACTAAGGAGGGCTGGGTGAGAGACCACTGTAGCTGGCACCTGAAAGAAACCCTGAAGGTCAGTAGTCAGCAGAGGAGGGAGAGCATTGCAGGCCTGGGTTCAGGCAGGACAGCCAGGTGGCCTAGTGCATTGGGCCTGGACTCAGAAAAATATATTGGTCTTCTCAGACACTGACTAGCTGTGTGACCTTGAGCCAGTCACTTCAGTGTGGTCTGCCTCAGTTTCTGAGGGTCGTTGTGAGTATCAAACGAGATACTATTTGTGAAGTGCTCCTAACTGCTATATTATTAGTGCTATGCTTGAGCGCTCTGTCTTTGGCTTTCGCTCTTCTACCTTTGGTTCTTTCACAAGTGTCTAAGCACTCACTGTGTAGTGAGTGCTGAAGGGTCTTTCAGTTTCCTTCCCTTGGGCCTCCACTGGTTTTTTAACTGGGATCTATTAAACTCCTTGGCTGCCCTCAAAACCCCCCTGAGTGGGAAATGTTTAGCACTATAAACAAAAAGACAATAGAATGTAGATAATGTGAATATGTGGTTTTCCAAGTCAATGTGCAGGTGGCAGGGCTTCTTCTGAGTTTGATCAAACTCATATCCATATTGACATAGAAAACAACATATTAAAGTCATCTTTGTTCTATTGTACTCTCATTTATTGTGGTAAATATTTCCTAACTACATTTTAACCTGATTCTGTACTAAGTTTGTGCTCCACACTTAAGCAGAATTCCTACAGGCCATGTATTATATACTGTAGGTAGGGCCATTAAGGGATCATTACTAACTTGGAGAGAGCAATTTCACCAGATGGATGAGCTCTCAAATTAGACTGAAGGCCTTCTCAAGGATCATAGCTTCAAAAGGGAGGAGAGCTATGGGATAAATGCTACTGGGAATGCGTGGATGGATCAATTCGAGGATGGGTGGATGTGTGGATGGAGCAAGCAATGGATTAGGCAAGGGTTTTTGTTAAAGGATGGGGGAGCCCCTGCCTTCATGGAGCTTACTCATGTGGCAACACTGTCTCCTGTCATGTGAGTCAGTTGGAGCTCCTGTTTCTCTAATACTTGACTGTTTCTAAAATTTTTCTCCTATCCCTGTGAACCTCTTTTTCTCCACTCTGAAGCTACTGAAAATTCAGGTTGTGTTAAGCTTCAGGATGAAATGTAGTCTCTACCTCACTGCTAATAAGTGAGGAAGCCAGGATTTGATGGTGAAGATCCTGACCAGGTTTCTAAGACACCCAAGCTAGTTCTTCACAATCAAACCCAGGAATTAGCTTTGAAAGTCAAAATCTTAAAGGACTGAAAGGGGTTAATAAGGCACTTGTAATTACTCTTTCAGTGTCCCCCATGTTCCCCTCCTCTCCCATCTACACCCTCCCACATACCCATACACAGCGAAGAGAATGAAGGCTGAATTTGGAGTCCGGAACCCTGTCTGGGTCCTGGACCTGCCTGTGTGACCTTCAACAAATGCTTTTTGGTCTCTAGGCCTCAGCCTGGCTTCTAAAAGGTATCCAACTTGACAGAAAGGTGAAGGCCACCATGTGCCAAATGAGATTTGCTTTTATGAATGAATTTGTCTCCCTCTACTGTGTGTTTGTTACATGGGATTTGGTGCTTTTTTCCTGGTGGGGTCCTAGAGTAGACAGAAAAGATAAAGAGGAAAGAAAAGGTTCTCTGAGGATTTTTCTAATGTAGAGAAGACAACAGAAGGTAGACAAGGAGGGCCATTTTAAAAGCTACTGGCTGATTTTTTTATAAGCTGAAAAAGAAAAACTAAGATCTGTTATTTTCTGTATAAAATTCTTTGTTCTAGGTGTATGGAAATACCTATTTTACTTAGTATTAAGTTCACAATGAAAATAAATTGAATTTTTTTGAGGAAATCTGGGTCAAATGACTTGCCCAGGGTCATACATCTAGTAAGTATCTGAGGTCAAATTTGAACTCCAGTCTTCCTGACTCCAGGGCCCATGCTCTATCCGATGTTCTCCTAGCTGCCCCAAAATAAACAAATTGAGGAAAAAAATCCATGGGGTGGATTAGTTAACCGAGACCTCTGCCTATTCCAAATTTACAGTCCTATTCCTGTTGGCAGAGGCAGCTCCTGGAAATCTCCCCTCCCTCCACGTGAAATGAAAATGTTGCACCTTCCTGCTATAAAACATCTGGCCATTAGGTGGCAGGAATGTATTGAGGATGAGCTAGGATTTGTGGTGTGTGGTCAGATTCAAGACCCATACTGACTTTGAGTTTATCCTAACTGAAGGATGCAGGTAGACAAGACTTCCTTCGTTCATGTGATGCTGGGAATCATGGATTCTGGGCTAGAAGGATCCAGAGTAACACAAGTGGTAAGGTTAACCTTTTGTGGCCCATGACAGGCAGTATGGTGTAGTGGCTAGGGCACAAGAAAACCCCTGGTGAAATCCAACCTCAGGGGTGACCCTTAACATTTTTGCACCTCAGTTTCTTTGGCTGTAAAATAGTGGCTAAGGTCCCTTTGATTTCTGATCTACTATTACCATGTTGTCTCTAGGACACATCTGTACAGACTGGGCAGGAAACAGACCAGTGAAATGAGCCAGATGTTTAGAACTGGCCAAGTTCTTAAGCCCCTCTGTGAGTCGCTCTGGGGGATATTCAGGGGAATGAGACAAATGGCTCCACAAGTGGCATCCTTGGAAAACAGCTGCCTAGCAGTGACCTGATGACAGGAGCCGGCCCCGACCGTAAGGTCTTGAAAGATTCGCACAATATCATAGGGTCACACCTGGAGTGAATTCCATATATCCCTCTCCAAGTCACTTTCTAGACTTCAAGTCAAGTCAAAGGAGACTTTATTTAACATCTAGAACAGTGGTTCTCAACCTGTGGGTTGTGACCCTTTTGGGGGTCAAACGACCCTTTCACAGGGGTCGCCTAAGACCATCAGAAAACACATTTCTGATGGTCTTAGGAACCAAGACACCGCTCCTCTATCCATCTCCAGGCGGGTTCACCCACAGGCAGATAGGCCCACATATGAGTATTAAAGGATCGTGGCCTTAGGAAGGTCGAGAACCACTGGTCTAGAACTTAGAGATGTGAATGAGTGTGATCTCCCTGTAGGAGAAGGTCCACACACCCTCCCTGCACTACTGCCCTTGTTCTAAACATTTCCTCCTGGGGCTCAGGAACCATCTCTAGAGTACGCTGCTCATGATGCTGAATTTACATCTTGAGTTTATGAGGTGCATCATAGATTACGCATTTCTGAGGACCCAGTCTGCCTTGGCTCATCTCAGTATCTCTAGTACCTAGTGGAGAGAGGTGCTTCAGGGTTTGAATGGAAACTACCATAAGAGTTTTGGGACATCATGTTTTCCAGAATTCCTGTCCCCAAAGAGCTTGCAATCCAGCTAAGGAAGAGAATTGGACACATCAGTGGGCGTGGGTTAGTGGGAGGAAGTGTGATGGAAATCTCCTATTACTTGAAGAAGAGCCTGTGCAAACATAGGTGGCAGGGGGGTGGCCATGTAAGCAATGTGACATGGTAGGGCACTGAGAGAAACTAAGGTACTTCCTCTGTGAAAGGCACTGTGCTAGCTAGAGCAAAGTTTGCTTCTCAGAGAATAGGCAATGAGGCTGGCTTCTCAGTGTCGGCTGGGAATGTGGGGAGAATCTAGAAAGAAGGGATAGATGCGTAAAGACTACATCTAGTTACCTGAGCATCTGAGTCAGAAGCTGGCATGTAAGGTATATGTTGATAGTTGATTTGCCATGAGTTATGCTAACTAGCATGATGGCTATGCCAATTAAACAATCAGACTTGCTTCTCAATGCATGTAATCAAACTTTTATTAATCAAAATGTGCAAGCAGTACCCTCTTCTAATTACAGACTGTCAGCCTGTGTCTTAGAAGTTTTAGTAAGCATGATGAGGTTCCTTCTGTGCCCAGCCAGAGGCTATGTGCCTCCTTCTAAAGTGGGCATCTGGAAGATCTGCCACTCAGGCCTGCTCTAAAGAGAAAATGGGAATGCTGAGGTTTCCAATGGGGTTAAGTTTTTAGTTATGAATGTTCCCAATTTGTTGACCATATAATTCGATTGGTAGCTTGTTACACGGCCTACTGATAAAGCTGGTTTTAAAAGATTATTATTTATTTTTAATGTTGTTTCCTATTTCAGTTTTGTGATCCAAATGCTCTCCCTCCCTTCCAGACAGATCAAACTGTGGATCCGATTTTTCTCTTGGTGGCTTGACTTGTTTAAGAACACACACACACACACACAAACAGACACACACACACGGTGTTGAATACATCATACCATATACAGGCTTATCTTATTTTTGCAAACCAATTTACTTGAAATAACTCATTCCCAAGGTGGGAGCTCAAAATGGAGTTAGTTATGCTAAGTTGACAAACTTAGTCTTCTGTCTTATGGAGGTGAGACAACTTATTTTCAGTACACAAGACCCAGTGACTGCTGAGTTAAATCTTGTTCCACTGAGAAAAGGGAATCATTTTGGGTATGTCTCTGAAGAGCACAAGGAACATAGTGGGCTGGGTCAACTATCCCGTGGAACCTTCCCAGTCCACTCTGCTCTTCATCTCCTTCATGAGGCCCTTACCTTTTTCCTTTTTTCTTTTTAGCCTTCAATCTTCATTTATTTCTTCAGGTCACCCTTCAAAATGTTTTTATTTGCTAATTTATTTTCCCCACTTATATATAAAATAATTTTCAACATTCGTTCTTAAAATTGGATTCCAAATTCTCTCCCTTCCTCCCCATCCACTCATTGAGAAGGCGAGCAGTTTGATATAGGTTATACATGTGTACTCATGTAAAACATATTTCCATATTAGTCATGTTGTCAAAGAAAACATAGGCCAAAAAACCCTCCACAAAATTAAGTTTAAAAAAGGCTGCTTCAATCTCTACTCAGATTCCATCAGCATTCCTTAGCATTTTTCATCCCAAGTCCTTCAGAGTTGTCTTGGATCATTGTATTGCTGAGAATGGCTAAGCCATTCACAGTTAATCATCATACAATATTGCTGTTACTATGAATGAGGTTCTGCTTGTTCTACTTATTTTACTTTGCATCAAATCGTGGAAGTCTTTCCAGGTTTTTCTGAGGGCATCTAGCTCATTATTTCTTAAAGGACAATACTATTCCATCAGAATCATATACCATAACTTGGTCAGCCATTCCCTACTTGATGGGCATCCCTTTGATTTCCAATTTTTTGCCACCAGAAAAGAACTGCTATCAATATTTTTCTACCTATATGTAGATTTTAAAGAAATCTCTTTTGGGATTCAGACCTAGTAGTGGTATTGCTGGGTCAAAGTATATGTATGGTTTTATAACCCTTTGGTCATAGTTCCTAATTGCTTTACACAATAGTTGAATTAGTTCACAACTCCACCAGCATGCAATTCCTTTGTGTCTCAATTTTTCCACATCACCTTCAATGTTTGTAATTTTCCTTTTCTGTCCTATTGGCCAATCTAATAGATATGAGGTAGTAACTCAGAATTGTTTTAATTTGCATTTCTCCTATCAGTGGTGATTCACAAGCATTAATTTCTGAAGAGATCAGAAATTTATTTTCTCTCTGAAAATTTTGCTAGTGATCTCTTGCTTCCTGCCCTCCCCAAATTCCATGGGTTTTGGACACAGGTTGGGGGGTGGTGTTTTTCTCCAGGGAATATAGTGGCTCATTTAGAATAGTGTGTGTGTGTGTGTGTGTGTGTGTGTGTGTGTGTGTATGTATACATATTCTCAAATCCTATTGCTCCCAGTGTTCATGCCTCAGTGGGCTTAGGGTGTGTTTGGAACAGGAAGAAGATTACAGATAAAATGGAGTTTACTAAAGTCTTGATGGGTTGGTTCTGCCTTCTCATCAATACAGGTGGATGGGCTGTCTGTTCATGCATGAAGACACCAGAGAGGTATGAAATCCCAATCAGGAATTGGGACATACTGTCAGCCAGAAGTAGCCTGTCTTGCCAAGCAGCAGTAGAGACTTGGAGGGGATAGACTATTGAGACACTACTGTCTTTGGCTTACTTGGGGAATAGGTTTTTGAAATTGAGGGGCAAGACAGCAAAATTCCAGTAAGTTCTTGAACCAGCTTAATGCAGGAATGAGCCACTGGTTATTGAAGAGGCTCAGACTATCCTGGGAACAAAGCAAAGCATGTGTTTAACTTTGTACTCATGAGGACAAATACCCAGAATGGTTTGCTATATAGAACAGTGGTGGTCTCTGAGAGGCCTAGCTGAAAAGCACTAACCCTTCCCCCATTTTAGGGGTGCATTCCTAATAGGAATATGGTAATTGGTAGCACAGGAGAAAGCTGCAAATCATCCTAGCCAGAAGGTGGAATTTTAGGCTAATGTATATTCTAGGATCATGGAGCAAGACTTGAATAAAAGAACAAGGATGTTTCTCATCTCTGGCAATTTCAAATTGATAGGGAGTACAGTAGAGCTGTAACTAGGGTAGGGCGACTAAACTTTAGTCCAAGGGAACCCTGATGACTTAAGATAACAAGTCAGCAAATAATCAATTCTCTCCCCTACAGCAACAGTACAGTATTGCTAGGTCGTTTTCGTTCTCCCACAACTGCACAGAGGGCACGTTTCATTCAATAGCCCTTGCTATGGAATACCAGACCCAAAAGTGTCCACTGGTTCCTCCAACACAAAGTATTTGGTCAGGTGGTCTAAGTGGGCATGGATGTGGGAGCAGTGGAATGAGTACAGTCATTTCCATGGGACTGATGTTAGCAAAGGATGATTGGCTAACTGATATAATGGAGTTGTTCATATCCATTGAGAGTGTTTGTTATAATGCATTAAGAATTTTGTTGTGAAATGACAGTGGCTGATCACCTGGCATGGTATATACCAACCATAATGCAAAGAAGTCATTTTTTATAATCTGGCACTTGTTATCAAAATGGATTTTTTTTCCTTTCTCTTAGTAGACACTTCTGTTCCTACTGATATGTCTGACAGTAAGGATTCTGTAATACTAAGCCTTCCCTGTGGGCTGCCCAGTGGAGATTCACCCTTAGGGAATAAGATGGCTTTTAGGCAGTTTAAACAAAATGAATTGTAGGGACAAAGTACTGGGAGGAAAAGGAAACAAAATCCTATTTCAGAATATCTATATCTATAGTGGTGACACAAATAGAGGAAAATATACCTTAACCATCAACTTTAAATGTTAATGGACTAAACAATGCAATAAAATGGAAGAGGAATATAATTTTATTCCAGAAATTTTCTTGAAATTTTTTTCCTATGAGGTAGACAGAAAGTTATTTAAAAAACACCTTTGTATTTGTGCAGCTTTATGATTCTTTACTTTAAACCTTAATTCTAAGTGATTAACATAAGAAAAGAAAACCCAGTGTACAATGTGTGGTTTTAAGAAAACATGGCTAAAAGGAAAAGACTTAGAATAAAAATGAAAGGCTAAAATGAAATTTATTATGCATCAGGTGAATCAAAAACAATAAAGAGTTTCAGTCATGTTCAGACAAAGAAGAAACCAATTTATAATCTAAACAGAGACAAACCAGGACATTCTATTATGCTGAAAGGAACCATAGGCAACAAACCAATATCAACATTAAGCTTATATGCTCCAAATGTCATAGCCTCTAATTCCAAGAGGCAGTAATATAAAGGGAAACCACATTCAAAACAACTGCCAAATACCCAATATATGAGTCAGTCTTTCAAAGTGCACTTGTAGAGATTCAGTGAGAAATGAAGAACTGAAATCTAGTCCTAGTACTAGGAACAGTAAAACACAGTCAATATTGGAGGAATGGCCAGGCCGTGCCAATAGAACAACAATAATCATTAGAATAAGCAGCTAGGTAGATAGAGGGTTGGGACATGGAGTTAGAAAGGTTTGAGTTTGAATGCTGCCTCATACACTGAATAGCTATGGGACCTTGCACAGCTTGATCTCTGACTGTTTCTTCATCTGTAAAATGCAGATAATAGCTCCTCATCAGATCGTCATGAGAATCCAGTGAGGGTGTGTGTGTGTGTGTGTGTGTGTGTGTAAAATAGAGAAAGCTCACTTTGCACAATTAAATCACTGTAAAATATTATTATTTGCTATTACCAAAGTTCATTTACAGATTTAATGCTATACCAAACCAGGAAATGCATTCTTTATACAGCTTGATAAAATAACAGCCAAACAAGTCATTTGGAAGAGCAAAAGAATACCAAGGGAAATAAAGGAGGGGGGAATGCAGGAAAGGTAGGAATGAAGGAATGTATTTCCAGACCTCAAACTATGTATGTAAAATTTTAGATTAAACTAATAAAAATTAAATTAAAAATTTAAAAATATTTTATTCTGAACTTAACAACAGCCATCAGGTAGAAGGGGCATTTTGCATAATGACACTGTGTGTCATTTTGTGTGACACTGGTGTAGCTCATGGCTTTCTAACCTCTCCTGCTTGTCTGTGTTTCTTTCTGGCTTTCCTTCTATTCTTTCCTCTGCCTTTATAATTTTTATTCCAGAGATTTAATGACATTTTTCCCCAGCCTAGCCTGGGGGGTCTGCCATCACACCAGGTAGGACTCTCTAATCCGAGCAGAGGCCAGAAGCATCCAGTCACTCCTATGGAATACGGGGTCCCTCAGTAGGGACACAGCCTTCTGAGTCAATGGTCCATAAACAGTAAAGTAATAGTCAGTCCAACATTGGTGTTCAGGATGCAATGGAAGAGCCATGGCCTTAGGTCAGTCTAAAGCAGTGGTTCTCAACCTTCCTAATGCCGCTACCCTTTAGTACTCAGATGTGGGCAGACCCACCTGGAGACAGACAGAGGAGCGGTGTCTAGTTCCTAAGACCATGGGAAATATGTGTTTTCCTATGGTCTTAGGCAACCCCTGTGACCCCTGTAAAAGGGCCATTCGACCCCCAAAGGGGTCGTGCTCCACAGGTTCAGAACTGCTGGTCTGAAGGGTCAAAGCCTGGACTCCACTACATTCAGAACCTGGATGTTTCCTATGGGGCCATATGGATTGTGCTACCAATGCCTTCAATGCTGCAGCCAGACACGCTGTCTGCCCAGCTCCACAGGGTCCCCCTTGCCTGTGCTCTCCCACTATGCTCCAGGTACCCTCTCTGACCACCCTAGCTCACTAATTCATTATCTTTACCTCCTAACTTCCCTGTCATTGTCATGGCCCAGGCTCAAAGCCTCTCTAGCAGGCCTGAGACTTCGTTCTCCCCCACTAGATCTCATCTGTTGCCAAGTCCTGCCATTTCTAACCCCACCCTGATCCAGGCCCTTGCCTCTCATGCCTAAACTCTTGCTAGAGATGAAAGTTTCTCCTAACAATAAGGCCCTGCGGATTGTGCTTTCCCTGCCTCCAGCCTCTTCCAACTCCAATTCATCATCTGACTTATTTGTCAGCTTGATCTTCTTAAAGCGCAAATTTGATGCCAATAAAAGCAGCTAACAATTAGATAGCACTTACTTCGTGCCAGGCTCTGTGCAAAGCACTTTATAATCATTGCCTCATTTCATCCTCAGAACAACCCATTTTACAGATGAGCCAACTGAGGAAACAGAATTGAAATGACTTGCCCGGGGCTATCATGCTAGTAAGTGCCTGAAGCTAAATTTGAACTCTTGTCTTCCTTCTTCTAGGCCCAGAGCTCTACCCATTGCATCAGCTAAGGAGATAACCTCCCCCTTGGATAAACTCCAGGGGCAAATAGAAAATCCTGGGCTTCTGCAGGGGGTAGAATGTCTTAGAGGCCAGGAGGGCAATCTTAAGTGGCTTACTCAGACTCAAGCAGCCTGTTTGTGTCAGAGGTGGGATTCCCAGCTCTCTGGCCAAAATATAAAGACATTCAAAATATTGACTGGGCTAAAAGTCAGTCAGGCAGTCTCTTCTGTTGGTAAAGAGTTAGTTGCTTCTAGGCAGCTACTCAGGTGAAAGTGGTCTTTTGCTGAATTCTTGAATTTGAAGGGGCTTGAAAATCCTGTATATTTACTAAGGAAGAAGAGAGTGCTGTTTAATAGAATGGTACTGATGGTCCCCTCATAGTGGTGAGGGCTCAACAGTACAGATCACTGTCTGCCCATGGGCCTTGTTTCGGATTCTTTCCTCTTTCTTGGTAAGAGGACAGCAGTGGAGGTGTCTGTCCATTATTTCTCATTCTCTCTAAATGGACTCCTTTTCCAGATAGGCGACTGGGCAAACATTGGCCAAGGGCCTCCTTCTGATGTTCTGGTTACTGGGTATACAGTGTCCATGACAAAAACAGTCTCTGCCTTCAAAGTGTTTATGTTCTCTTATAGAGAGCTGACCCCTACCATATATAAACACAAAATGTGTACAAATTATTTAATTGGTTTCCTAAAATGAGGCACTCATCCTAGAAATACCATCATCTCTGTTATATACATAACCTATGAGGTGGCTCCATTAGGGTAGCACCAAGGACTATCACCTGGCCAATCCCACCAGTCCATCCAGGTCTTACTAGCCTGATTTGGTTCCAGAGGCCCCTTCCTTGGTAGCATCACATGCCTTTCTGAGAGTTAGGGAGAGAGTGTAGCTAAGGCACACCCGATCGTGACCAAGCTGGATATTTCTCAACATGCACTCTGGCAAAGCCTGTGCTGATATGGGCTTTGGGTCAGTGACTGCTTCTAGATATCCGTCTTTGTCCAAGAACCGGTTAACCTTGGTAAGCTGAAAAAGTGGGCTATTACCATTGCTTCATTCTGCAGAAGAGGAAAAAGGTCCAAGGCAACTCAATGACTTGACTGGTATCACAGAGGCAACAAGTTGTGGACTCAGGAATCGGCTGGGGGGGGGCGGTCGGTCATTCTACTCAGACGGTTCCTGTTTCCTTCTACCTCCACACAAAACCGTGGAGTCTTTTGTAGTCCTTGTTCTAAAGCACATTCACTCCGCAATGATTTTTTCCCTCCTCCTCATTAGCAAACAGAAAAAGTGTGAATGACGACATTTTGGTCTATTCCTCTATCCAGTAATCGCCAGGCTGATTTTCATCACATTGGGTTTGAGGCCCAGTGTGTTTGTCATTGTAATGATTATGTGTAGGGTCCTGGCCTTGTCTCTTTAGTAACTCACTCAAATCTTGCCATGTTTCTTAGCTCTTCATAGTTTCTTATGACAAAACAAGATTCCATTACTGTCACATGCTGTAAGATATGCACTCATTCTCTCAATTTATGGCCTTCTTTCCAATTCTATTCCGATTTCTTTTGCTGTGACAAAAAATGTTCAATAAAGGTTTTGGTGCATATTAGGACTTTTCCATCTATCCCAGGAGGGGGATCTTTGGGTTAGAATGTTTGAGATGTTCCATTTTTTCATAGTAAAGTAATTGGACCTTGTTACATCTATATCAACAGGGCTGAGCCTTGGAGGATGCTGGAGATGCCAAGAGGGGGAGGTGCAGTGGGGGTGGGGAAGCAATCATGGTAGTAACATGGTCCAGCATGTGCTTTAGGAATTCAAGTCCTAATGGGTAGATGAGAGAGGCTTCAGGAGGGAAGAACAGTTAGACAACTATTATGAGAAATGAACCATAGAACTTGGGTATAAGTAAAGAACTGGGGAAATAGAAGGGAGAAATGTTGATTATGTCTTCACAACAAGACCTGGAAATTTGGGGGGGGGGTCTTTGGGGGGGGTAAAAGTTGAAGGATGGTCAGAGGTGACAAGGCAGTAGACCTAGGTGACTAGAGTGACAGTAATGTTTTTAGCAGAAAATGAAGAAGTTGAGAATAGGTCTTTTTTGAAAGGTCATTAACAAATCAGCCCTCAGGGAACTGGTGTACTGTCCACAAAACCATGTACCAAGAGACATTTTACCAGACTAACGTACTCTGAGAGAAAGGAGGGAAAGTGGGAAGAGGGAGAATAAGAATATGAAAGAGGATGGATGTTTAAATAGAGGAGGGACAGCCTAGTGGGTAGAGAGCAAGCTGGAGTCAGGAACACCTGGGGTAAACCTACTGCTTCTGACTCATTGGTTGTGTGATGCTTGGTACCTCCCAGTGTTCTAAACAAGTCTCTTAAGACTGCAAATGGCAAAATAACAGCTAGTTTACCTTGGTAGAAAGGATTTGCTCAATGGGACAACTCTCTATAGGCAAGTCTAGTCCAAAACAAAAACATAAACAGTTTGAATCTTTTGAGTCACGTATCAGACCTGTCTCATTCTGATTTTTAGGGAAAGACAAAGATTCAATGGGTAATCGAGATTGGAAGTATTCCTAGAAGTTTATGCCAGGTTACATAGTTGAAATTTATTTTGAGGGGGTGAAGGATATCTCCCTTCCCCCAACATATACACACTGGCACTGAAGGGACCCAAAGTAATCCAAATTTATTCTTTTTCAAATGTTTCAAATGATTCCTTCACTTATTCTCCAGTTTCCACTTGCCAGGCATTGTGCCTGGTGCTGAGCATATAGGAGGAAGATATTTCCCTCCAGGGACTTCCATTCAAATGGGGAGTGGGCTGGTAATATGTACCTGGAAAAATACTAACACAATAAAGTCATCTTGAGAGAGAGGCCATTAGCAACTGAGGTGATGGGCTGCTGTGTGGGCAGTACCACTTGACATGAATCCTGGAGGAAGCTTTGAGATTCAAGGAGGGTAGAGTACATGCCAGGGAGGGAGGGCAACCTATGGAAAAGCAGGACATGGAATGTCCCATATGGGAAACAGTAAGTAGGAAGGAATAGGTAGGAAAAGATGATCAAGTCATAGATGCTGTGCCGGAGGGACCTTTGAGGACATCACATCCACATCCAAGCCCTGTGTCTTATGGCAGAAGAAACTGAGGCAACCACAGGTGAAGTGAGAGCCACACAGCTAGTGTGTTCCTGAGCCAGCATTTGAACTCCTCTCCCTGACTCTAACCGGGATCAGTCTGGAAAAAAAAGTTGGATGTCACCTACTAAAGAGAGGCATTTGGATTTTATCAAAGAGACCACAGGGAGTCATTGAAACTTCTTGAGCAGGTGAGTACTTACCTTAGAGCTGTGCCTTATCTCTCCATAGGACAGCAAATCAAAAACAGAGTTGGGGTGAGAAGATGGTGTTTTCTGAGACAGATGGCTTTTATCACAATCCAGCAGGAAGCTTTGGGAGTCTCTTTTTTCATACTGAAAACAGCCAGCCAGCAGGGATTTCCCAACTTGTATCTTCCTTGCCTCTGTCTCCTCTTTCTTTGCTGCCTGGAGTTGATTAGGTCTATACAACCCTTTGAGGGGGCAGTAGTATTAGATGGTGTTAGAATCAATTCAGGATGCTTTTTAAAAAGATGACTTGTGGCATTTGGTGGTTTCAGAATTGAGAAGTCTGTTGTGTCTCTGACTAGAGAACACAAACTCAGTGGGAGTGGTCAGGGAGTCTCTGGGGGTGCCAGAATTGCTTTAGATGTTTAACAGGTATGAGGTACCTGCTCTTGGGGGCACAAGGGCCTCATCCTGAATTCAAATCTTTGCAAGAAAAACAAGGGCTTTTGGAGACTGTCACGCTCTTCTGTCTTACTTTCTCAAGGCAGAAAGAGCAATCTTCTCTTACAAAGTTGGCTGCTTAGAAAAGAACAAATTGTGCTCGGTGTTTTAGTGTCAACTTGTCTGCTGTTTTCTGATTGCTGGGATTTTTGCATATTTTAAGACCCCAAGGTCTTTGTTACAGGTGCCAGAATGATTTGACAGTTGTCAAGTATCCAGATGGGGAAGTATATATATGTGTATGTATGTGTGTATGTATATGTGTATGTGTATGTATACGTATAGGTCTACGTATAGGTGTACATATAGGTGTATGCATAGGTGTACGTGTGTATGTGTGTGTAGATGTGTGTATAGTACCATAGTAGAGAGAGTGCTGTATTGGAATCAGGAAGACCTGAGTTCAAATCTAGCATTAGATTCTTACTAGCTGTGTGCCTCTCGGCAAGTCATCTAACCCTGTCTGCCTCAATTTCCTCATCTGTAAAATGTGCTGGAGAAGGAAATGGCAAACCACTCCAGTCTCTCTGTTTACTTTATTTTTAAGAATTTATTTATCTCTTTTTAGTTTTCAACATCCATTTCCACAAGGTTTTGAGTTACAAATTTTAACCCCATCTCTCCCCTATTCCCTACCCAAAGATAGCAAGCCTACTGAATACCCCTTCCCTGAGTCTGTTCTCTCTTCTATCCACCTCCATCCTTCTCCCTTAACTTTCTACTAGGGCAAGATGGATTTCTATACCCCATTGCCTGTATATCTTATTTCCTGGTTGCATATAAAAAACAATTTTTTAACATTTGTTTTTAAAACTTTGTTTTCCAGATTCTCTCCCTTCTTCCCTCTTTGCCCGCCCCCACTGGGAAGACAAGCAATTCAATAGAGGTTGGACATGTGTAGTAACCCAAATCGTTTCCATAGTAGTTATATTGTGAAAGACTAACTAGATTTCCCTCCATCTTATCCCACCCCCTACTTATTCTATTTTCTCCTTTGACCCTATCCCTTTTCAAACGTGTGTGCTTCTAACTACCCTCCTCCCAACCTCCCCTCCCTTCTATCATCCCCCCTCTTATCCCCTTCCCCCTACTTTCCTATAGGGTAAGATACCCAATTGAGTGTGTATGTTATTCCCTCCTTCAGGCTGACCCTTTCCCTTTCACCTTCCTGCTCTTCCCCTCCATTGTAACAATTTTCTCTTGCCTCTTTTATATGAGAATTTATCCTATTCTATCTCTCCCTTTTTTCTCCCAATATATTCTTCTCACCTCTTAATTTTACTTTTTAAATATTATCCCTTCATATTCAACTTATCTTGTGCCCTCTATGTATACATGTATATACATATACACACACTCACATATATATTTATACACACATATACCCTCCTATACATACATATATATGTATGTGTATACACACACATACACATATATATATATATATTCCTTTCAACTGTTCTCATACTGGGAAGTCTCATGAATTACAATTATTGTTTTTCCATGTAGGAATGTAAATAGCTCAACTTTAATAGGTTCCTTATGATTTCTTTTTCCTGTTTAGAATCTCATGATTCTCTTGTTTCTTGTATTTGAAAGTCAAATTTTCTGTTCAGGTCAGGTATTTTCACCAAGAATGCTTGAAAGTCCTCTTTTTCATTGGATGACCATATTTTCCCCTGAAGTATTATGCTCAGTTTTGCTGGGTAGGTGATTCTTGGTCTTAATCCTAGCTTCTTTGACCTTTGGAATACCATATTCCAAGCCCTTTGATCCCTCAATGTAGAAGCTGGTAGATCTTGTGTTATCCTGATTGTGTTTCCACAATACTCAAATTATTTCTTCCTGACTGCTTATAATATTTTCTCCTTGACCTGGGAACTCATAAACTTGGCTATAATATTCGTAGGAGTTTTATTTTCAGGATCTTTTCCAAGAGGTGATCAGTAAATTCTTTCAGTTTCTATTTGGCCCTCTGGTTCTAGAATATCAGGGCAATTTTCCTTGAGAATTTCTTGAAGGATGATTTCTAGGCTCTTTTTTTGATGATGGCTTTCAGGTAGTCTAATAATTTTAAAATTATCTCTCCTGGATCTATTTTCCAGGTCAGTGGTTTTTCCAATGAGATTTTTCACATTGCCTTCTAGTTTTTCATTTATTTGGATCTTATAGTATCTTGATTTCTCATATAGTCATTAGCTTCCATTTGCTCCAATCTAATTTTGAAGAAATTGTTCTCCTCAGTAAGTTTTTGAAATTCCTTTTCCATCTGCCAAATTTGGCTTTTTAAGGCATTCTTCTCCTCATTGGTTTTTTGGGCCTCTTTTGCCATTTGAGTTAGTCTAATTTTTAAGGTGTTATTTTCTTCAGTATTTTTTTGGGTCTCCTTTAGCAGGTGGGAATTGAAAGGCTGCAGTCTGAGCCATACTGCTAACTCAAGCTTCTGAAATTCTTCCTTTCTCAGTATGATACCCAGAGCCTCCATACCCAGAAACACCAACTTGGCTGCAGGTATCCCTCTTAGTCTGCTTTGAATCTGTGGCCCAGAAGCTGCTAGTTGTCACTTGTTTGTGTTTCAGTGCCCTGGCATGGGTCTTGGGTACCCCAGTATGTGTCTGAGACCTTCTCTTGTTCTTGGGCATGAACTCTCCCTGAGTAAGCTGGAGTGCTCTGTGCTCAGCTTGCTCCTGGCCAGACTCCATCCTGATGCTGTTGTCTTGGGATGGACAAATTACTCACTGCCTTTTTCTGGATTTCTCCATCATTATTAGGTATGATACATTTTCTAGATCTATTTGGAGGTATTTTTTGGTGGGACTGGGGGGCAGAGTTCTGAATTGCTTTCTATTATCTTGTTTTATTTTAATGTTAAAGTTTAAGTCATAGAAAGGTAGTATGGGAAGGCATCTTTATTCCCAGTACTATAAATGATCTAAAAGATTATCATGAGCAAAATATAAAAGCCCCATCAAAAGCAGAACATAATCAAGATGTTGAGATCAAATCTTTGTTATTCCAACAGTGATGTCTACCCTGATTAAAATCCAAGGAGCATCTCTGCTTAAGGACAGATCCATTAAAATGTGAAGTATTTTGCCCAAACAAATGAAGCACCTTCTAATTAGGAATAGGTAATTGGCCCCCTTCAAAAGATAACATTGTAGTTGAAGTAAATACTCACTGAGTGGTTCAGTGAAATGCATTGAATAATTAACTTGGCATTTTTAATCAAACAATAATTTCAGTTAGCTGTGACCTAATTATAGTTAAACACATAGAAAAGTTCAAGAGAACAGATTTAATTTACTTTTCTACAACATGTGCTACACAATTAATTTCTTTAGCCATTAATGCCATTTCCTTGCCTGTTTGATTTTAGTGGCTAGCTGACAGATGCCCAGCTTAGAGCAGCCCCTTGAGAACATTGACTCATTTTTTCAGATACCAGGATGGAAGAGACTTTGGCTCTTCAATTTAATTTGTTCATTTTACACCAGAGGAAACTGAGGCACTAGGAGGTAAAGTGGTATACCACACTGGATCCCTGTTGGGGCACATGAAGACTGGTTTGACAGAATTCTTGTGAAGGTGGCTGTTTAGTATCTTGACCTTACCTACTTTTACTCTAACAGTCTTCTTAAGAAAGAACTTCATCAAGTCCCTTCACCCCACTCTAAAGTACATAAATGCAACGAGAAACTGTGAACACAGGTACAGCCATCCTGCCAGAGAAGGCAGAACAAATTGTGTAAAGAGAGCAAAAGCTCCTTGTATCCCCTTAACTGGGGAAGCTACCAACTACCTAGAACAAGAAAAGGGGGCACAGAGGAGGTTGGTGGGAGGCGGGAGAGAACAACAAAAGGCCACCCAGAGCTTGGACAAGGGGAAGAAGAGTGTGTATGCTGGGGAGGGACTGAAGACCACCCAGTCTTCTGATCAGGAATAACCCGTTACAGAGCACTAACTGGGACTGAGCAGAGAAACACCAAGTAGAAGGGAGCACAAGGAGCCCAGGAAATAAGGGTCACAACCAAACTTCCTCATCTGAGATTGTGGGAGAAGAAAGAACCTTGTCCTCAGCTTTAAGTCCAATTCAGGAAAGTAAGACTGGAAAAATGAGAAAACATTGAAGGTAAAAAAAATGGGGGCACCAGGGATGCTCAACATAACCAAAAAAATCTCCATAGCATTTCCATACAAAGTCTCAAAGGAAATCCCCAACTGGCAACAGTTTTCAGTTTCCTGGAAGAATGGAGATGAGGTCCCTAGAGGAATGAATTGGAACAGCTTAGGTCCGGGCAGTTTCAAACTTCACTCAAGTCATAGACTCCTTGAAAATTAGATTGGACTAGACAGAGGCCATTGATTCTGCAGCTGGCAAGAAATATGAGAGCAAAGTTGAAAGACAGAAAAAAATCAGAAAATGTAAGGTATTACATTTCAAAAGCATCTGATCTGGAAAACAGGTCAAAGAGAGATAATCTTAGGCTCATCTGACTACCTGAAAATCTTGACCAGAAGGATAACATAGTGAGAACTCATGAATGAAAACTACTTAGACCTATTAGAACCACAGGGTAAGGTGAAACTAGACAGAAACCTTTAGTTACCACATGAAGGCAACCCTAAAGTGAAACTCTTAGGAATGCCACTGCCAAAATGCAGAGCTTTCTGGTCAAAGAAAAATCCTGCTAGTAGCTAGAAAGAGAGAGTTCCTATACCAAGGATTCACAGTTCAGATCACATAGGATAGGGACAACCATCACTGGAAAGGAGAAGGAAAGCTGAGCCCATGATATTCCAAAGGGAGCAACAGCTAAAGATAACTTACTTGGCCCGACTGAGCAATCAATCAGCATGCATTTGTTAAGTGTTGGCTGGAGGCCTGGCACTTTAGGAAGTACTGGAGATACAAAGAAAGGCAAAAAAGTTCTTACTCTTGGGGAGCTCACAGTCTTAAGGGGAGAAATAACTAGGCACATGTGAAATCGACTTTGAGTAGGTGAAAAGCAGTCTGGGGAGGGGAAGGTACTAGCAACTGGTGGGGATGGGGGAGGGAAAAGAACCTTTGAACTGAGTCTTGATGGAATTCAGGGAATCAAAGAGATAGGCAAGGGGAAAAGAGTATTCAAAGCATGGGCCGTAGTCAGTGTGAAGGCAAAGAGGTGGGAGATAATGCCAGGTGTGTGAAACAGCATGTCAGCCAGTGTAACTGGATCATGGAATACATAGGAAGGAGTTAGGGTAATAATGCTGGGAAAGTAGGAAGGGACCAGTTGGTGAAGGGACTTAAATGCCAAAGTATTTTATTTTTGATCCTGGAAGTAATAGGGAGCCACAAGAACTCATCGAGCAGGAGAGGTAGCTGGTAAGAGCTATACTTTAGAAAAACCACCTAGGTAGCTGACTGGAAGTCAGACTGGAGTGGGAAGCAACTGGAGGCTGAGAGACTGATCAGAAGGTTATTGAAATAGTCCATGTGAAAGGAAATTAGGGTCTGACCTTTGAAATGCATCATAGAAAGATAGCAATTAAAAGGCCAAAGATGGTGTAGTGTTAGAATAGCAAGATAAGGAACAAGAGTCTCCTCAAAATGCTTACGTTAAATATGCAAGATCGTATTAATTAGAAAAGCGGGGAAGGCGATATCTTTCATAGCTGTGGATCAGGGGAGAATTCGTGGTGAGACATGGTCAATAATGGCAGAGAGGATCACAGATAGTAAAATGAACAATACTGGTTATATAAAATTAAGACATTTTTGCACGAATAAAACCAATATAGTTAACATTTGTAGGGAGAGAGTTAATGGGAAAAAATCTGGTGGCAAGTTTCTCTGATAAGGGTCTAATATCAAAGATACAATTGAGATAGAACTGATTAAAATTTATAAGGATAAACACCATTCCTCAAAAGATAAATGGTCAAAGTGTATGGCCAGAGATGTCTCAGAGGCACAATTCAAGCTCTCAACAACCATATTCAAAAGTTCTCCAAGTCATTAGTAATGAGCAAAAAATGAGTTTAAAACAACTGTGAGGTTCCACTTCACATATCTCTGATTTGCAAGAATAAGAAAAATAAGAAAATTGTAATCTTTCTAGGGAATGCTAAAAGCAGGCACATTGATGCAGTGTTGTTGGAGCTGTGACTTGGTACTGGAAACCCATTTGGAGCTGTGCCTCCCCAAGTCACTAAACTGTGTGTACTCTGACCCAGTGATGCCCCCATGTCCACCCCAGAGATCACAGAGGAAAAATGAAACAAAAGATGAACTTATCCCCCCACCCCCAAACCAAAATAAACCTTCTTCTCTTCTTAACTTCCCTGTTATCATCAAGGGTACTGCTGTCTTCCTAGTAACCCCTTCCCTCCCCCTTCTTTTCCTCTCTGCTCCCCTCTGCTCCCCTCCACTTCCCTCCTCTCTCTTCCCCTACTCTATGCCTACCCTCTCCTTCCCCCTTCGTCCCTTTCCCTTCCTTTTCTTACTCCTACTCCTCCATTCTCTTTCCTTCCCTTGACCCTCTTCTCTTCCTCCCCATCCATCCCCTCCACTTCCCCTCCAAGTCTGCGATTCTGTGCCAGAGCAACCCTTTGCCTTTCCACACTAGATGAATTTGGTTGGTAAAGAAGGCCTTCGTTCCTTCTGTGTTCCCACAAGATTTTTCACTCGGGCTTTCTACAACCTTTGAATAGAACTCCAAGTAACATTTAAATTATGTCTACTTCTATATATGTATATACACATATTTATCAGGTAGCTGATGCAATGGAGACAGTACTAGCCTTGGTGTCAGGAAGACTCATCTCTGTGAGTTCAAATCTGGCCCCAGACACTAGCTGTGTGACTCTGGGCAAGTCACTTCATTGTGTTTGCCTCAGTTTCCTCAATCTGTCAAATGTGCTAGAGAAGGAAGTGGCAAATGACTGCTGTAACTTTGTCGAGTGACTTTGTTATGGTGACATTATTATTCATCCAACTGTTTAACTATGGACACTGGCCAATCACAACCTTTCTGAATCTCTTTTTTCATCTTAAAATGGGGATGAGAATTACTTGTTGGACAACAGTAGTTCCCTGCCCTCCTAGCACAGAGTGAATATAAATAGTAAATAGAACTGTTTCTCTCTTGGCCAGTAACCCTGAGGGTCTTTCTCTCCCAGTTTGATTTATTTTCTTTTTGATTGAAAGGGTCACCCCTTGACTCACTTCTTGAAGAGGCCTCTTCACTGAAGGAGCCTGGCCTCACTCAAAGTGAAAACCTGAAGAGACCTTAACCTACAAAGGTCAGGGTCTCTCAAAACGCATCCTGGGCCATCTCTAGTTGTCCTGATGAATATCTGGCCACTGGAACCAAATGGCCCTGGAGGAGAAAGTGAGGCTGGAGACCTTGCCCAGCCCTCCTTCACTCAAATCCAAGTCAGCTACAAGAAATGTCATCATTTCCTGATGTCAGGGTCCTCTTCCAAACAAAGGACAAATGTAACAACAACAACTATTTAAGGCTCTGTTAAAAATGTTTTTGTATGAACTCCTTGGACCAACCATGGGCCCCCAGGACGTTTGCAGATCACTAAATAGAAATCAGGGATTCGGAGGGAGGGAAGGCTGGGGATCTGTGCTGGTGACTTGGATAGAGACATAGATGGCATCAGATTTGAGGATGGTGTAGAAAGTGTAGCTAAAAAGTTGAAATAGAAGAAGAAAGATCAGAATTCAAAAGGACCTTTAAAAGTTACACTATTGAGCTGAATCAAATAAGATGAAACATATCAAAAAATATTTGGGTTTCACAACTCAATTTTGCAAGTCGTTTGAAGGAGGGGAGAATGTGTGGGGAAATGGGGGATTGTGCTCAAAATCCTGGAGGTTGGAGAGGATTGTGAGCTCCATTTGAGTCAAGGGTGAGAGGTGACAGCCAAAAAAGCCAATGGAATGTCAGGCAACAAGAAGAGGAACTTCATGCACAGGGTGAGGGAGAAGGTCTCAAGTTTAACATTTACTGCTGGGTGGAATCTTTTAGGAAGGATAAAGATAAACCGAAGTGTATGAGGTAAAAGAAGCCCTAACCCTCATCCCATAAACCTAGCTCACCTTATAACCTTCCTTCTCCCTTTGCCCCTCCCATCCCCCCTTTTTAAAAATATCAAATAAGTGAATACTTTATTTTATCATCCCTCCTCCCCAAATCCCAAGTTCTTAATTTTATGTTTTTATTCATTCAATATTTGTTTTCAACTTAATTTCTTCTTTAATTTTCAGAATTTTTATTTTGGTGCTTAACTGAGGTTTTAAAATGTTTTGGTTTTCTAAGTTTTTATACTATTTCATTATTCTGGGGTTTTGTTCTCTAAAAACTTTAGAAATACAAATTTCCTTCTAAGGACTGCTTCGACTGCTTCCTATAAATTTTGGCATGTAGCCTCAATGTTGTAATTTTGAGGAAATTATCTATTTTTTCCTCTGATTTGTTCTTTGATTCTCCAGTTCTTTAGGATTAAGTTAGTCTCAAGTTAATTTTTAATCCTTTTTTCATTGGTGCTTAATTGATTTTTTAAAAATTGCACTGTGTTCAGTAAGCATGAGTATAATATTTCTGTTCTGCATCATTTGATAATCTTTTTATGTCCCAATCCTGGGTCAAGTTTTGGAGAGATGCCTTGTAGAGCTAGGTAATATTTGTACTCCTTTCTTATTTTCAAATGATTTTATCTTTAGCTTCGGTTTTTTTTCACTATCTAGATTTCCCCCTGTATGCCTGTCTTCCCACAGAGTCATCCTTTAGAAAAAAATTTAGAGAGAAAAGGGAAAAGGGCAGAAAACTTGCAAAAATGAGCAATACCTTGAAAAAAACCTGATAATATATGTGATGGCTCTCACCATACACTTCCCTCCTCTGCTGAGTAGGCAAAGGTACCTTCTATCTCTTTTTTGGGGGCCAAGTTCATTTGTCATTGTGCAATATTCATTTTCAGTTGTTTCTTTGTCTCATCTATCTGTACTGTTATAGACTGGCCTTCCTTGCTTCGCTTTGCATAATTTCATATGTCTTTCCATAGTTCTCTGTATTGCTTAGAATCCTTGTTTCTTATAGCACAGCAATATTTTATTACATGGATGTACCATGATTTAATTAGTCAATCCCCAATTTTTGGACATCTCTTTGGTTCCAGGTCTTTACTACCACAAAATATTCTGCTCTAAATATTTTGGTGCAGTCTTTTTGTCACGGACCTTCTTGGGATATAAACCTAGCAGTGGAGTCTCTCAGTCAGTGGGCATAGAATTTTTAACTGCTGTTTTTTGTGTAATTCCAAATTACCTTCTAGAATGGTTATCCTAATTCACAGTTCGACTGTCTTTCTGTAATGGCTCCAACATGGACTTTTCCCATCTTTGCCAATTGTGAGGGTGAAGGGTGAATTAATTGTGGAATATGATATAAGCCCAATTTCTGCCAAACAGCAGTTCTTCTTAAATAGGGAGTTCTTTTCTAATGATTTTATATTTTCAGTTTTATCAAATCATGGGTTATTGAATTCCAGTATTCTTGATTCCTCCTCCCCTCTTCCCATTAGAATGTAAACTCATTTGAGTGGGGCTCATTTCTGTCTTGGGATTTGATTTCCTAGCTGGGCGCCTGGTCCACAGTAGGTGCTTACTAAACACTTGTTAATTATCTACTTCGTTACACGGATCTATGTGTTTTTAATGTAAGACCAAATGGTTTTGATAGTTGCTGCTTTACAATATAATTTGAGGTCTGGAAATAGTACTTCCCTTCATGCCTACTCCCCTCCCCCATTATTTCCCTTGATAAATCTAGGCCTTTTATTAATCCAAATGAATTTTGTTATTTTCTCTGGTTTTAGAAAGTAGCCCTTTGGGATTTTGATTGGTAAAATATTAAAACGTTTTGTAACTGAATAAAGTAACCCTCAAATATTGTGTGTGTTTTGTTATTTTGAATGGCATTTCCCTATTATTCCTTCTTCGAGTTTCTTGTTGTTATACAGAAATACTGCTGATTTGTGTGGGTCTATTTTGGAACTTGCAACTTGGCTGAAATTATAGTCTCAATTAGATTCTTTGCCAATTCCCTTGGATTTCTGAAGTAAATCATTATGTCACCTATAGAGGTATGGTTTTATCTCATCTTTGCCAATATTTATGCCTTCAATTTCTTTATCCTTATTACAACATTTCTAGAACTAAATCAAATCATAATGGAGAAAGTGAAGGCTTCCTTGATTTACTCCTGTATTCCACAGGTAAGCTTATAGTATATCCCCACTGAATATGATGTTATTAAAACCATCTCTGTACTTGCTGTGAGTTTTATTGGAGCATAAAAGACTTTCCATTTTTGTCAAAGGCATTTTCTGTATTTATTTTGTTTTTAACGTGATTATGTTGACTTCATAATGTCTAATCATCTTTGCATCTCTGGTATAAATCCAGCATGACCAGAACGAATACATTTTAGGATGAATTCATATAGTGTATGTGACAGGATTTTATTCAAAATTTTTGGGTATTCATGAATGATACTAATCTGTAGTTATTTTTTTTCCTTCTCTGGTTTAGGTTTTAGGGTTGTTTTTGTCTCTTGAGCTGGCTAGGTGCCACAGGAGATAGAGTGTTGGACCTGGAGTCAGGGAGACCTGTGTTCAAATCCTGCCTCAGACATACTGTATCTATGTGACCTTGGACAAGTCACTTCATCTCTTTCTGTCTCAGTTTCCTCAAGTGAAAAAGGGGGATAATAATAGCACTTAACTTCCAGGCTTGTTATGAGGATCAAATGTAAAAGGAAAGTACTTTGTAAAGTGCTTAGCACAGTATCTACAACACAGTAGACACTTAAGAAATGATTATTCCCTTCCCTTTAAACAAAGGTTTTGGCAGACTGTTTTCTCTCAATTTTTGAGAATAAGTTTTATAGTATTGTTGCCAATTATTTAAATATTAGATAAAATTTCCCTATAAATTCATTTTTTCCCTTTGCTAGTTCCTTTGCAGATGGTTAAATTTCCTTTTCTGAAATGAGATTAAAGTCTCTATTTGGTGTTATGTTTGAGGGTTTTATATTTTTTTTCACAATAGTCTGTTTCTTTTTGGTACTCAGTTCTTGGCATTTACTTGTATAGTAGTTTCTGATTTTTTTGTATTCTGGTTTTGTTATGATTTCACATTGTTAATTTGTTGATTTTCTTCTCTATTTTAAAAATCAAATTGCCTCAAAGCTTATCAATTTTTTTTTCTTTTCAAAGAATGAGATTTTTGTAATGTTTGTTACTTCTCTAGGTTTTGGGGGACATCTAATGTTTTCTATTTCTCCTTTGATTTTCAAAATTTCCTCTTTTGTGCTTACTTTGAGTTTCTGATTTTCAAAATGCATATCCAGTTCATTAATTATTTCTCCTTTTTAATTTTTAATGTGTTTTTGGGGGATGCATACGCTTGTGCATGTGCATGCACATATGTACCTGTGTGGGTAATTTTATCGCCCAGATTGCTTTATCTGCATCCCTGAAATTTTGGTATGTTGTTTTATCAGTTTTTGTGCCCCTCCCCTTTAAAACATAGTACTTTGTCCCTATGATTAATTTTACTTATTCTGTTTTAAGGCTGCCCTGTCCCCTTCTGTTTGTCAACCCTCTCTCTGGTGTCAAAGTCTTACTTAATGATTTCCTTTTTTTCTTTTGTTTAGTAACCTAATTCTTCCTCCCTTCCTTGTT
The DNA here is from genome assembly GCA_028646575.1 of Pseudocheirus occidentalis. Lineage (NCBI taxonomy): Eukaryota > Metazoa > Chordata > Mammalia > Diprotodontia > Pseudocheiridae > Pseudocheirus > Pseudocheirus occidentalis. Next base: position 4,883,067 of record CM053602.1, on the reverse strand, counting down.
TTTTCCTTTCAGTTAAGTATTTAGTACAAAATCTCCTTATTTTCTTCTCCTTCAACTTCTTGTGGCTTTTAAAAGTATTTTCCTTTTTCTGTGCCCTTATCTAAGGATTATTTAACCTTATTGTCTTCATTGATCTTTGTACTGTCTGTTCTCAGCTTTGAGCCTTTGATTCAGGGTCTGTTTACTTATTTCTTCCATCTTTAACCCTCTTTGTGTTACAAAATGAAGTACCGAGTTGGAATTGCTTCTTCTAACCCATTTCTGTGTTATTGCGGTTGTAAGTCTTGTCCCCCCATTCTGCCTCTTAAAATGGGCAGTCCTTTAGGGACGTAATGAGGATCAAGCATTGTGAAGCCCAAGCAAACAGTACAGTACAATTCTATCCTCTTCTCACAACGCGATCATTTTCTTTCCTATTTTCTATGCAATCTCCTCTCTGGGCCCATGTTCTCCTACCTTTCTAGGTGTCAGTTGCCCCCAGAACTATGACTTCTGTTCTCCCGAGGCAGGATATTGTATATGAGGGCATACCACTTTCTCAGAAAAAAGCGATCTTCTTGTGCACCAACTTTCTGAAGATGAAACTCATTGGCAACTGCCTGTCTCCACTTGGGAGAGTGTTAGTAAATGGGCCCCTTCTCCCCATTGCATTGACATTTCCCTCTTTTCTCCTTATGCCATCTCACCCATTCTTCTTGCGAAGTGACTGCAGGAGTTATTTTGCTTTCTCGGTTACCACTGATTTAATTAGGGCACGTCTCACACTCCCTTTTATTCTCCCATTCACCTCTTTCCTTTTATGCATCCTTCTTTCCTGTAATTTATTCCCACTAATTCCGTTGATTCGCCTGTGGGGAGTGGGTTGTGGGATTTAGTCAAGGCTACTTTATATCTGCTATCCGCTGGCACTTTGCTTATTTCTTTAAATTCCCCTTTCATTTTCTGCCTCTTATGGACTCTTAGAAAGCAATCTTTTAATCGCACCTCTGCTGTTTCTTTTCATTTTAACCCCATAGGTGACATTGTCTTTCCAGATTTTTTTCCTTCCTTTTTTATAGTCTTTGAAGAGGCAGGAATGTATCTCTCTGCCTTCCTCGGTGGTAATATTTATTTCCCTTTCTTGTATTTCTGTTATTTGGTGGGGATGTGTTTGCAAGTCTAATACACTGCTCACATCTCTCTCAGGACTGTCTGAAATGTCTCTTCTATAACATGTTCAGCTTCCCCCCACCCCACGTTGATGATTAGGTTCAGGATTGCAGGGAATGCCCTTTCAGAATCTATTATTCCATTCCTTGCTGGGATTTGTGGTAGGTGCTGAATAGTCTTGTGTGATTCAAATTTCATGCTGTTAATGTTGGAAAGTCTACTCCCTCCTTTAGTTGTAGCACTTGTGTATCTTTGAAAAAGTTAAATTTAACCACTGGTTGTTGGAATTTGAAGCATAGGGTTTGGTTTTCTGTTTGTTTTTTAAGGTGATCGGTACATTTTTGGGATGCTTTTTTCTGTATCCAGAAAGTGTTGGAAGTTTTCTTGCATTATTACTTGCAATATGGTGTTTAGGATTTTTGTCTTGTCACCCCCTGGGAGATTTATGATCCTTAAGCTGTCTCTGTGATCCTGCCTTAGGTGGATGGGTTTTGCTTGTCTAGAGATCATGGTTTTCCTTCTCTTCTTAGACTGTCCTTCACTTGGTGTATTTATATTCCTAATATACTGCTCTTGAGGCTCAAACAAAGATAGCTATGGACTTTTTAAATGTGTTTTAAAAATTCTCTATAGGGACTCTCTATGACAATGGATGAGATCCATTTGTGAATGTTCCGTGTGCACCTGCTCCCTTCTTCCCATAAATGAAAAAGCAGTTCAAATCGGATTTTTACATCTCTTTTTCTTCATCACTTGCTATTTAATTATGGTTTAAGTAAACAGAGGTTCATTACTGGCCTGAAATTCTTGATAAACTTACTTTACTGGGCTTTTCAAGATGCAATCATACCATCTACTTTGAATTAATCTATGTGAATTCCTCTAGTATCTTGCATGCCTTATTTCAACAACTAGAATTTCCAATATAATTAGAATAAGAATCAGAATCCCTGATCTCTCTCTCCCTCTCCCTCTTCCCTCTCCCATTTTCCCTTTCCCTCTTTCCTTTTCCCTCCCTTCCTCCTTTTCCTCTCCCTCTCCCTCTCCATCTCTCTCTCTCCCTATCCCTCTCTCCCTCTCTCTCCATCTCTCTCTCTCTCCATCTCTTTCTCTCTCTCTTTCTCTCTCTCTCCCTCTCTCTCCCCCCCTCTCTCTTTCCCCCTCCTTCACTCTCCCTCTCCCCACCCTGCACTGATTGTTTTGGGAAAACCCTTGATTCCTATTCCTTTTATTATAGGACAAAACTTCCGCACTAGAAAGAGATACATTACTACTAATAATGTACCTAACAGATAAAAAAAACAATGAAAAGGAAAGACAGCCTCAAGGGAAATGTCAGCATACAAACCACAGTTGTTACTTGGGACAAATCAGAACAAGCTACACAAATCTGGTGAACTTTTGGAATGGATTAAAAACACAGAGTTTGAGTGTAATTGCTTATAGGATACTCACCTGATATCAAAGGGTATGGTGTACCCATATTAAAAATGTTGTCAGGCTAAAACAACCATAGATGTAGTGTGGGGGTAAGAGCATCTGAGAGAATTCTGAGAAGGGAAAAGTCAATAACAAATGTGGGTAGTAGGTAACTCGTAAAAAGAGAAAGAAGTTACGAATATAAACTTTTCATTCATATGTGCCGAGTGACCTGAAAGTAAAAATCATTTAAAAACCTACCAAGTATAAATACTCGATTCCTGTGTTCCAGACAATTTGACCTTTCAATGATACAATAAAATGTACAAAAACATAATAGACACTTACACCATAATTTAATAGCAGGTGATGAAGAAGAAAGAGATGTAAAAATCCGATTTGAACTGCTTTTTAATTGAAGGGAAGAAGGGAGCAGGTGCACATGGAACATTCACAAATGGATCTCATCCATTGTCACAGAGAGTCCCTATAGAGAATTTTAAAAACACAGAAAATAAAAGAACTGATCATTGGGACATGCATGATTGAAGGAAATTACAATGAATAAAGATAAAGCCTCAGACAATGCTGACTGTATAGACAGTGAAATAGCACTTTGGAAAACCCATGGGACACAGATGAAAAGGCTTTTAGAAACAGGTAGTTCTTTCATGGTCTTCTTTCTAAGAAAGAAAAGGAGAGCATAAGTGAACCAAATTGTTACCCAAAAGAAAAAAAGCATTAAAGGAAAAGATTTAAAGAAGATGATAGAAAATTGGAAAAGTATGAGTTGTAGTTGTGAAAAGACAAAATTAACAAACCAGTAATAAATTTCTTCCAAAGATAATTCAAAATGGCAACCATGCAAATGGAAAAAAGGGGACATGACAGATATGGGAGGTTTTTGCTGTCATGTTGCTTCCATGTATAATAGTAAATCTCAAACCAGCCCATTTAGTTCATTTCTTGGTTTGGCTCAGGAGGTCCAGAAATGACAAGATGGCATCTGTCACTTAATGTTCGTGTGACCTTGAGCAAGTCTCTTAATCTTCCTGGCCCTCAGTGTCATCATCTATAAAATGAGGGTATTTATTGGCCTCTGAGCTCTCTTCCAATTCTATATTCCATGATCCTTTAATATTATTTCTTATTTCCCTCTCTTATCCTATCTTTTTGAAAAGGGTGGGGGGAAGTAATAGGAAACATAATTAATAAATATTTATTAAGTACCTACTATGTGCCATGCACTCTGCTAAGCTCTAAGGTTACAAAAAGAGGCAAAAAACAGTCCCTCTCCTCAAGGAGCTCACAGTCTGATGGAGAAGACAACATGCAAATAGATATATCCAATGCAAGCTATATATAGGATAAATAGGAAACAATGAAGAGAAGACAGGCACTGCAATTAAGAGAGGATGGGGAGGGCTTTCTGTAAAGGCAGGATTTTAGTTGGAAGCCAGGGAAGTTAGTAGCGTTGAAGAAGGAGAGTATTCCAGTCATGGGAGACAACCAGAGGAAATGCCTAGATCCAAAAGAATGAGTGTCTTATTCACGGAATGGCCAGGAGGCCAGAGTCACTGGATAGAAGAGTGCATGTTGGGGAATGATATTTAAAAAGACTGGAAAGATGTGTATGTGTGGGGGGGAGATAGACTACGAAGGCCTTGGAATACCAGATAGAGCAGTGGTTCTCAACCTGTGGGTCGCAACCCCTTTGGGGGTCAAATGACCCTTTCACGGGGGGTCGCCTAAGACCACTGGAAAACACATATTTCCAATGGTCTTAGGAACCGAGACACAGCTCCTCTGTCTCCAGGCGGGTTCGTCCACATGCAGATAAGCCCACATACAAGTATTAAAGGATCATGGCATTAGGAAGGTTGAGAACCACTGAGATAGAGGATTTTGTATTTGATCTTGGAGGCAATGGGGATCCACTGGAATTTATTGAGTAGAGGAAATCACATAGTCAGACTTATGCTTTAGCAAAATTACTTTAGTGCAGCATTTATTAAACAGTGGCTTGTGACCCCGTGGCGCTCACAAAAAATTTGGCAACTGCAAAACATTTCTGCATGTACAGCGACCAAAAATTAAAAATAAAGAATAATAATAATGAATCTAAGGGTATCCAGCAGCGCTTGCCCATGTTGCATCAATCAACTTCATTTCAGCCTTGGTTCTGAACACATAGTGTGCATGCTTTGCATGCCCTCAGGCCACAGAAGGCCAGGAAATGCTGCCAAAAAGCAAAAAGTCACAAGTGGAAAAAGCTAAAGAAGTCTTGTTGTAGTGGCTGAATGGAAGATGGATTGAAGTGGAGACAGGCAGACTCACCAGTATGTTATGGCAATAGTTCAGGTGTGAGGTGATGATGGGCTGCTCTGCAATGGTGATAGTGTTGGAGGAAAGAAAGGGGGTATATTTGAGAGATGTAGTAGAGGTTAAATCAAAAGCTCTTGGCAACAAATTGGATCTGGGGGTGAGAGCTTGTGAGAGAGCTAGTGAAAAGTTGACAGTCCTTGGCTGCAGGCTGATTACAAAGGATGAGAGAGAGCAAGAAACCCAGCATGATTCCTGGGTTGTGAGCTTGAGGGAATTGGAGGATGGCATGTTACCCTCTACAGTAATAGGGAAAGGAAGGAGGGCAGGGGGATTTAGGGGGAAAGATAATGAGTTCTGTTTTGGACATTTCAAGTCCAATTCAATATGTCTAAAAGGCAGTTGGAGATGTGAGATTGGGGGTCAGCAGAAAGTTTGGGGCAGGATAGGTAGATTTGGGCATTATCAGCATAGAGATGGTAATTAAATCCATAGACGCTAATAGATGAGATCAACAAATTAGGTAGTATAGAGGCAGAAGAGGAGGGGGCTCAGAATGTAACCTTGAGGGACACCTATGATCAGAGAACATATAAAGCCATGTATCTATCTACCTGCTGTAGCTGATGCTCTCAGATTTATCTAGCCTTGTCTAGAGGAAAACTGAAGGATTATCTTGACTAATTTATATCCGGATCTTTTCCTTATAACATTATCATTGTAAAAAAAAATAAGTAGTGTAATTTGCAAAAAAAATATTGGTTTTCTAAGAATGATCATTTCCTACCCCCCCAATAAACCAAACCTACCCAATATGGTCACAGTAGATTTCCCCCCTCCAAAATTTACGAATAACAAGTAATCCCCTTCTTATAGCATTCATAAATAAAATGGTCCCCTGTAGGTTTCAGGTAAATAATGTGTTCTCCATCTTAATTGATATCATAAAATTCAAAATTACAGACCCATTTTTGCTAAGATAGAAGAAAAAATAACTCTAAAATTTAGTCAGTTTTTGTAAAGGTGCCATATGCAGCTGAGAATTATATGCGTTTTTATTTTTTGTTAGTTCTGTCTGGTACTGAAAGGGGGTACATTGAGGTACTTCACTATTATAGCTTTACTATATATTTCTTCCTGTAACTCATTTGACTTAAAATATTTAGAATCTGTGTCATTTGGTGCATATGTGTTAAGTGAATTCATTGTCTATAGTGTCTTTAAATATAATACAATTTCTCTCTTCATCTCTTTTAACTGGCTTTATTTTTGCTTTGACTTTATCTGAGATAATGATTTCTATCACTGCTTTTTAAAACTATTGCTGAAGTATAATAGATTTTACTTTAGCCCAACATTTTAACTCTGTGTGAATTATTGTTTTTCAAGTATATATCTTGCAAACAATGTTTCATTGGATTCTGCTTTCTATCACTTGCTATCTTTTTCCATTTAATGAATGAATTCATTCCATTTACATTCATAGTAGTCATGGTTACTTGACTATTTTCTTCCACCTTATGCTGTTCTGTCCTTCCACTGCCACCCAACTCCTGCTGAAGCATGAGGTAGTATTCAATCTAGGCTCTTTCAATCTAGACTTCCTTGGACAGACTACAGATTGCTGCTACTGAAGAGAGTACTAGGAGACGTTGTCTTTCTCATAGGCAACTATACTGTTTTCAGAACAGTTTATATTTCCCTTATTTAAAAAAAATCCCATTGAAATACCCCTTCCCATACCTATTGAGCTTCAGGATTCCACTGTGTATTACTTCCCTTTTATGTTTGCCTTGTGTACCTTCCATAATTTGGTCTTAAATCCTTTGATTACTTGTTTTATTTTCTTTAAACAGAGTTTTTGAACAGTCTTTTCCACTTTCTTTGTGGTTGTAAATAATGAGACCTGGAAACTACAGTTATTCTTTGAAAGCATGTCTCATAATTTGTTCTCTAGGATCCAGTTTATGTATAAAATTACTTGGTTCTTTGGTGATAATTTCTTTTTTTTTGGCTTTTTGGAGGGGGAAGGCAGGGCAATTGGGGTTAAGTGACCTGCCCAAGGTCACACGGGTAGTTTTTGTGTTAAGTGTCTGAGGTCGGATTTGAACGCAGGTCCTCCTCACTCCAGGGCCGGTGCTCTATTCACGGTGCCACCTAGCCACCCCATTTAAGGGTTTCTTTTTTATTTTTGCTTTTTTTTGAAGATTACTTCTTACTGTGGGTTGGTAGGCCCTGGAAGTGTTTATTCCTGGCTTCTCATGTCCATTTTAAGTTTATATATGGTACATGATCAATTTTTATAAAGCTCTATTTTATATAGCTACCTTAGATACTCTTCCTATTTTTGATAGATATGTTTATGCTATCTTGAGAGTGTTGCCATTAGTTGATCAAACAGAATTTCCCCCCAAACTAGTCATCTCCATTTTGCTTTTATGAGATCTTATCCAGTCCTAAAAAGATTAGTCACCTAGAACTGGCTTGTGAGCAGTGGATTTGGAATTTGACTAACTCTTCCTTTAAGGTATTGAACACTATTCATTTAGTCCATGGTGGCTCCCACTGGGTAATTGTCTATGGTGCCTTTGAACTTAGGCTATTTCCCCTATTTGTCTTGAATGCCAATTTTTATTAATGCTTTCTCTGAAAGTGTTATTGCAACTCCTTTGTTGTAATTGCTTTTCTTTTGGTTTCATTTTTGCTTTCTGGAGGGGGGAGGACAGGGAAATTGGGGTTAAGTGACTTACCCAAGATCACAAGGCTAGTAAGTGTTAAGTGTCTTAGGTCATTTGAACTCAGGTCCTTCTGACTCCAGGGCCCGTGCTCTATTCACTCTATTCATTATATTAAATATAATTAAATCTAGCCCCTTGCTTTCACTCTGAGTTTTCAATGAAGTATTTCTAGTGGAAAACAAATGTTTAGGTTCTTGTTTCTCTTTTCACTTTTAAAAATAGTATCTGTGTTTTCTTCCAATGAAAATTTTGTATTTTCATATATACAGTATATATATATATGAACACACCCATCTGCCCATATATAATTTCCTAAAACAGCTTCCTCCTATAGATCCTGCCCTGGCCCCAGTATCATGACATTCCCTTTTGTGGTGCCTTTTCCCTCATTTTTCCCTTTTTGTCTTTTTTGGTGGGAGGGAATACATTTAAAAAAATCAGTCTGACCAGATAATAATATGGTTCAGAATTCTTCCTCCCTGACTTGAAGCAGGCTTTGTTTGCTTCTGCACCCTCTTTCTAGGTTTGCACATTTCCATCCCTGCTGCCCTTGTGCTATCTACAGGCTCGGTAGACTTTTCAGCTTCTTCCATGATTTGCTCATGTCATTAATTTTGTATTGTTAGTATTTTCCCCAGAGGTTCTCCTTGCTGCCTAGCCCCTTCCCAAATCTGGGCTCTGTCTCATTAGCATCGTTCCCATGCCGTGTGTTTTCAGTGACTCATTGTTCAGGATGTCATTATCTAGTCTCCATTTCTCTCTGTATTTTTTGCTTGTCTTTTCTAGAGTCATTACTAGTTTTGTTGTGGTCTCTAAGGGTATACTTTAAATCTGCATGTTTTGCCATTATTCAGAATTGTTTTATATCTGAGTGTGTTGTGAATTTTTATAATCATACTACAGCACTTGGTGAAACATATATGTATATATTCTGTAACATTTGGATATGAAAGGTGCCATTATTTTTTTCAGATTCACTATTTTGAATAGCTTGCTTTTAGTGTTTGTTTTTTGGCTAGGAAAGGAGGACTGTTCATTTCATAGAGTTGTTCTCTTGCTCTGTCTTGCAGCAATTTGGCTAGCTTTCCCTTAATGAATTTAGATGCTACACCATGTGTGACATGTATATTTCATATTGTTTATTCTACCTAAGCACAATTTATTCTTGTTTATATCTGTTGACACTCAGAATTTTCACTTGCCAAGTAATAATTTTATTTCCTGTTTATTTTTTGGAATCTCTTTACATATAGTACATGCTCTAGCACTCAATTTTCATTCTGTGTCTCTTAATTTTTAAATACTTTTCCCTGTATGTAATGAAATGTTGGTTTGTGGTGGTCTGTGTTCTTCTGTTCTTTTATCTTACTGGAGCTTCAACCATTGACTTTTTGGTTACTAAAATACTATGCTTATTTTCACCAGAGTTTCTGGACATTGAGTTGTCCATTCTTGGATATGAGGCATAGACTTTGAATGGCTTTCTTTTTCATTCTAGTTATTAGATGGATTTTCTGTTACATTATACATCCTCGGTGTGGTCTGTTTTTTTTTTCTTTACCTTGGAAAAAATCCAATTTTATGTAAAGAAACCTTATTTTTGTCTCTTGTTCTTAAACAGAGGATCCCCAAAGTCTTACAGCAGTTTTAAGTGTTAATAGCCTTAAATGGTACTAACATTTTGGGGCATCAAATATACATTGGGGAATATTGTCATTTTTACAAATGTAATCCAATCTGCTCCTCAATATTGAAAGTTTCTCCAGCTCTTTTGGTCTTCCTTGATCATTATGCCTTTATTCTTAATAGCTCTCCCATAGTTCTTGCATATTCTTGAATGTGTTAAAACAGGGAGCCGAGAGGAGTTTTTTAAAATTATAAATCAGGTTTTCCTTTTTTATGTTGTCTTTATAGCTATTGCTAAACACAAATGTGAAAATCTGGGTAAACCTTCTATTATCTGACTTTACTAGACTCATGGTTTTCCTGAATAATCTCCTTTGATCTGATTCACATTAATTCCTCTAGTACCTAGTCTTCCTGAAATGACCAGAATTCCTAATATTCTTAATATGAATACTTGATTTTAAAAAGTCAAAATTACCTGTTTAGCAGAAATGCATTTAAGGTCTTCCCATCATTTTCTATGGCATTATATGTCAGCTCTTTGTTTTAGGTAAATACTATTTTAGTGATTTTTAGGGAAATCTATCTGTCTGTATTCTTGTTATATTTATCAAGGTTGAATGCTTAACACAAGGGCACCCCTACAAAAACCCCCCCAACCAGGACCATTTTTACTAAAAGCTCTGTAACAGACCAATCCCCCCCCAACCCAAACCCAATCTGTCAACCAAAAACAAAACCTGAAAAACCCGTGGAAAGGAACTGGAAAGCCCTAAGACAGAGGCCTTCTATGATAAATGTGCTTAAATACAAAGGAAGAACAAGGGGTCAAACAGAAGTGTAGCATTTAACTTGTTAGCCTAAGAGTTAAAGAAGATCAAGACAGGCAATCCCAAGGAAAATATCAGCACCCAAGCCAAAATTGTTACTTGGGACCAATCTGTATAGTCTAGTGATTCTATTGAACTTACTAAATAGATAAGAAAAACAACCTCTAGCTAAGTTGCTGTGAAGCCTCACAAGAACAGCTTTCCAGAGGACTGCTGCTGTGAACATCTTTCAAGGTTCTGATTACATAGTATAGTGAGCTATCTATTTATTCAGTAACAAATCAGAGCAAAACATTCACAGAAAATCAAAATACAGCACTCACCATGTCACAACTCAACAACTTATCACTAAAATGGCCACAGTTTTCACCAAAGTGGTGACAAAGTGGTCACATAGTTTTAATTGATAAAACATATTTTATTTAAATGCTGACTGAATTGAACTCAATTTGGCTATGTCAGACAGAGGTTAAAAATACCACAAGACGTGCTTTTGTTCACAGAACTACCTTGTTCCAAGAACCTTGATAATTTATCCTGTTTAAACATTGTTACTGCTGTATTTTTTTTAAAATAATTTAATCCAACTTAGGTTTAAAATGACTCATACACTGAGATAATTTTGTTTAACCTGGAAAATCTTTTTGTGGGAAAAAATTCCTCCAGGATCCAAATTTTTGACTGCTTTCTGAAGTTTTTCTACTCCCTAAGTTGAAATAAAGGTTCCCATTTGCCACTTAGCACAAGCTTTTTTCTTCTAAAGTTAATATCGTAATAAATACACAGATGCATTGAAACTTGGCCCAATTTTGACAAATTGCATTTTCCCCCCAATGTTACTACTTTCATTTCTTGGCCTTCTAGTGTCTGAAGCAGCACTGGCTAATTGTGTCATAAGACATAGGGGCTCTTAAGAAGGCTATGGATGAAAAGATATTGAAAAGGTCACAAGAATAGCCTCATGAATCAATAAAGCAGATTCAGTTTTCAAGATGATGTGAACTTCTAGATGAGCTAACCGTGAAACTCTGGGTCTCCAGCCCAGAACTCCAAGAATCAAATCCCAAGTCATTGTTCCTCTCCGGGTCAGTTTCATTATCTGTAAGATGAAGATAAGCCCCTCCTACAGGATTGTTATGAGAATCCAATGCACTAAATCCACATTAAACATTGTGTTCATTTTCAAACAATCTGGAAATATGTACTGTCATCATTATGATTAGTTGTTGCCAGATTATTGCCTTGACCAGCTTGGCATTGTCTGTAACAACCTCCCATAATTAAAAATTATTTTCTTCGGGTTAAATGTATTATTCTTATCTGTTTCAAAATGATAATAATTCTCATCTCCTTCAAAAATGATGCTGTCTTCCCCTCCAAAGAAGAAAAGATTTTATTCCAGGATTTGGAACCTGAAGGAACCTTAGAAGTCATCTATTTGAAAAGCCTTATGTTACAGGTGATCAATATGAGTCCTAGAGAAGGGAAATAGCCCATCCCAAGCCATGCAGGTGATAGAACCAGACATCAAATCGAGGCCATCTGATCACAAATCCAGTGGGGGAAGGGAATACTCTACCACACAGTGTTACCTCTCCCTCCACTGTTGGCAAACACACACCTGAACGTGAGCTAGCTTAAATCGTTTCAGTGGGCCTGCTGGTGAACAGCAAGTTTTGGTGAATGAATGATGGAATACAAAGTGTAGGGGACTTCCTATGAAGGGGAGACCAAAACCACATTGGGGATATGAGGATAGGAAGGTGGAAGAAGGACCCCGTAAAGGGATGGTTGGTAGTAGAGCAATGGAGATACTTTTCATTAGTTCAGCACTTGCTGAGGGGAGCTCCTGAGGAGTTATCACTAGCAGAAAGTGCCTGGGAGAGCAAAAGTTTGGGCCATGCTAAGGGAAATTATGGGATGTTGGTGGCATGTTTAGTATTACCAACAATAAAAAACATCAAGTCACTTAATCTTCCTGTAACTCAGTTTCCTCATCAGTAAAATATAGAGGCTAGAATAGATGGTCTCTAAGGTCCTTACCAGCTCATAAAATATGATTCTAATTTAAGATCCTATCACTTATACCTTTACAAAGATTCATTTTTTTCCCTTCACCACAACCCTGTGAAGAAGTTAGGACAGGTAGGTAAGTATCCCCACTCCCCTTTTATGGATGAAGAAATTGAGTTTCAAAAGATTGAATGATTTGCCTAAGGGTACACCATTAATATTTGAGCCAATATCTGATCCCAGGTAAACTGATCCCAAGTGCAGCACCCAAACAATAACAGGAATTCAGAGCTAGGCAGCATCTCATCAAATAATAATGACCTAAATAGCCATCCCTTTACAAATTACATCTTTTGGTCATCCTGCCTTTGTTTGAGGTCCCCCACTATGGAGGCATTCACTACCTCTTTCAATAGACCATTCCACTTACAGATAGTTCTAACTCCCAGGAAGTTTTTCTTTACTTCATACAGAAATCCATCTCTTTGCAACTTTTACTCATTCTTCCTAGTTCTCCTACCTTGAACTAATAAGAACAAGTTTAAACCTTTTTTCATGTTTCCATGTAATAGCTTTAAATAATCAAAGGCTCATTGTTATCCTTGCTAACTTCTCCCCTCTCCAATCTTTTCATTTTCTGGCTAAACATTCTGAATTCTTTTTTAAAAAGATTAATTAATTTATTTTCTTGTTTACATCATTCATTTCCATGAGATTTTGAGGTACAAATTTTCTTCCCATCTTTCCCCTACCCAACACCTCAAAACATCCATCCCACTACATAACCCCTCCCCCAATCTGCTCTCTCTTATATCCTCCCCCATTGCCCCTCTGACTTTCTGTTAGGGCAGGATGGATCTCCCTACCACAGTGCCTGTATATCTTAATTCCCAGTTGGATGTAGTTAATAATAATAATAATAATAATAATAATAATAATAAATATATATTTTAAAATTTGATTATAGAACTTTAATTCTAGATTCTTTCCCTTCCTTCCTCATCACCCACTCTCACTGGAAAGACAAGCCATTCAATACAGGCTGCACATGTATAGTTACGCAGAACGTCTCTACAATGGACATATTGTGAGAGACTGATTATATGTACCTCCTTCCTATCCCTCCCCCCCGTTCTATTCTCTACCCTGTCCCTGTCCCTTTAAACAAGTGTGTACTTCTAGTAACCCTCCACTCCCCTCCATCATTCCACCTCTCGTCCCCATCCATCCTACTCTCCTGTGTGGCATGATACCCAGTTTAGAGTTTATGTCATTCCTTCCCTAAGCCAAATTCAATGAGACTAAGGTTGACCCTTTCCCTTTAGCCTTCCTGTTCTTCCCCTCCATTGTAACAATTATCCCTTGCCTCTTCTATTTGAAATGATTAACCCCATTCTGTCTCCCCTGTCTCCTCATTCTAATCCTCTCCCACCTTGGAATTTCACCTTTTAGAGTATCGTCCCTTCCTATTAAATTGATCCTGTGCCTTCTACGTACACATATATTCACATACTCAGTTATGTATTCATACGCATATATATGCATATATATGTATACACCCTCCTATATAGACATATGTGTATGTATACTTATATATACGTTTGTATTCCCTTCACTTATCCTCATACTGAGAAAAGTTTCATAGGTTACAATTATCATTTTTCCATGTTGGCATGTAAATAGTTCAACTTTGATAAGGTCCTTATGATTTCTTTCCCATGTTTACCTTCTCATGCTTCTTGTATTTGAGTGTCAAATTTTCTATTCAGTTCTGTTTTTTTTTT
>CM053602.1:4807149-4868686 GCA_028646575.1 Pseudocheirus occidentalis | reverse complement strand
CCGCTGCTGGTTCCAGTAATTCCCCTCCCCCACTGCTTACTTGCCCCCAGGGCAGATTGGCTGAACTGCTTTTCCTCCCCCAAATTAATTTTCAGTTTAACTTTCACTTTCACTGACTGTCTAATCCTGGTTTGTTGGATGTGAAGATTCCCTCAGGTGCAATAGATCTTCTCTGAAGTAGACTCAAGCTGTGGCTTTGGAGGCTTTGCTCCTCCTGACTGCCTGGGGCCTGGCCTGGCCATGGCTGCAGTTTTGGACTGGTCTGGTCTCTGCTCTGGTGTGAGCTGCCCCTTTCCCGTCCCTGTTCCTCACACCTTGGCAGATGTGGAGGTGCTGGAGGCTGTAGGTCCTCTCCTCTGAAGACTGGCTGTGGCGTGTGGCTCAGCTCAGCTCAGCCGGGCTCCTTCCCACCACCCCGGATCTGTCCACGGTCTCAGCTTCAGGCTGGGCCAGCCTCTGCTCCCGGCTGCCGTTATGAGCCCCTGCTGCCGAGCTGCCTTCAGTGAGAGATATGTTTTCTGTATTTTTGTGAGTCTGAGAGTCCTAGACTTTGTCTGGGCTCATATTTTATGGGTGTTTAGGGTGGCAGTTTGGGAGCTGCACGACCTTGCTGCTTCTATGCTGCCATCTTGGCTCTGCCCCCTAGATTCATTTCTTTTCTGAAATCGTGTTAAGATCTCTATGTGGACTTCTGAGAATTTGGATTTATTTCTAAAGCTGTTTCTCAATTTTGTGTGTGTATCTGTTCTTGGTTTTGTTAGCATTTAACTGCAAAACATGTTTGGATTATTCTTTTTATTTGTTTCTCATTTGCTGAGATTTCCACCTTGCTAATTTATTATTTTATTGATTTGTTTTTCTGTTTTTAAATCAGACTAGTTAAGGGTTTATCAGTTTTATTAACCTTTTCAAAGAACCAACTTTTCATTTTATTTATCTTTTCTGTGGTTTTTGTTTCAAATTAAATATTTTCCTCTAATTTTTAATATCTCCTCTTTTGTTCTTCTTTTAGGGTTATTTATCTGTTTATTTTCTGATTTTTAAAAACGCATAGTCAGTGAATGAATTCTCCCTTTTGGTATTTTGTTAATGCATGTTTGTCAGGATAGGATTTTCTTGCTATGTTCTTCTGCTTTAGCCGTATCCTAGAAATTTGGATATTTGGCTTCCTTAGTATAATTTTTCTTTTTTTATTCTAATCCCAAAGTTCTTTCTGTTCATTTTTGCCTAATTGAATTCAAGTGGTAGAGGGTGGATAATCCTGGTTTGCTTGATTGTCACATTACAATTGTTCATAATTGAAGGTTTCTAGAATAGTTAGTAATAAACGCTGAGGATTCCAAGTAAGTGTGTCTCTTGATCTTTGCTCATTGTAGGTCTTTGTTTTATGTACTTGCCAAAAAGTTGAGGGTGCAATGAAGGTGGTCACAATTCTTTCTGATCCTGTTTCTGGTGAAATGCTGTTTTAATGGTATATTGACCAAGGGGGTCAGAGCTACATCAAAACTATGGCTGACCCCATGCCAGTATGATGAGTAATCATATATATTACACATCAAACAGGTAGACAGTTGGCATTTTTAATCCCAGGAGCAAGTACACAATATGACTGAAGCTTGTGGAGTGATTTTGCCTGATAAGTCATTGGACTACTTAGTCTCATTGGTCCACATCATAGTATAGTTTTATGGCATACAGCAAGGGTTTATTGTAAGATAAATGCTCATGTGATGGGATCTGAGACCGTCTGACCTTCAAGTTGTTGAGTCTGCTCTAGTTAAGAACTTTTCCCCCTTTCCTGTTCTTTTCCATCACTGGAAGTTGTGTCTGCTTCTAGTCACCTTCCATATTTTTATGAAATATCAAAAGTTTAATTGGTACTTTGTATAATTTATACCACATGCTATGTTCCTGTCAAATGTAATAGAGTGGTCTAAAGGAAGTTGAGTGCAAAAGTATCCATTTGATTCACTCTGATTCAGTAGCTGTGTGAGATTACCAAAGATAACATGTATTTGGTCTTGGGCTGGAGCCCTGTTTTATTGGCTTACCTTTCAAGTCAGCAATCCTACCTTTAGCCCATGTGCGTCCTCCATCTACCTACATACCATGCCTGATGCCTCCTTGGAGTTAGGGAAGGCTTACAAGAAGCAGGTGTGGCCCTGGGAAACCTCTCAAAGGGCTTTCTCTGCTTCCATGGAACATTCCTTGATGATCCTGAGGGCTTCTTTTCACATGATGGGGCTTGAATCTTCCTTTCTGAGTAGATTATTTCCACAATGTCCAGGCAGGGTAAGAAATGGAAGGGAAAACTGTGCATGCCAGGTATAGCTCTCCTATTTTTTCCCCAGCCTCTCATTGTCTAAGGGTCTGGTTGACTTTCTTAACCTTGATGCCAAGAAATCTTGAAAAATGGTATGCCCTTTTGGGGCTGGTATCCATTCGCTTTGGCCACAATCTGACCTGACCTCTAACGGCACATACTAATTGTAATCCCTAGGGGAAACTGCCCCCATTCTGGCCCACAGCCAGGGAGAGTCCACATTTGAATCATGCGTGTTCAAAAAAACTTTACAAGCATTGACTGGACCGTGCCTTTCCACTTTGGGCCTCAATTTAGTCACTTTACTAAGGCACCCTTAGGAGAAGGCCTGGATTCCAGGGGAGGGGGTAGGGTGCATCAGAGAAGACATATGAGGAGGCTCAATGGTAGAGGACACATCCAGCTAGAGAAGATGGGACAAGTCAGTCTTTGCCAACTTGAAAAGTGTAGAAATTAACTGATTAAGTCAGTGACTCCACCTCTCTTCCAATATATACTTCAACTACTTGCCTCAGAAAACATAATAGTAAGGTCATGGATATGAAAGTCGAGCTGGGCTACATAGAAGATCCACTACAGGATGGGAAGGTGAAGGAGAAGGAGAGGGAGAGGGAGAGGAAGGAAGGGAAAGAGAGAGAAAAAGAAAGAAAGAAAGAGAGAAAGAGAGAAAGAAAGAAAGAAGAAGACTTGTAGACTTCTTATGTGGTCCCTCTATGGCAGGTGTAAGATGGAGTGAGGAATTGGCAAGCTTCCCTTCACACCATTGGCTTTATCCAAGTCTACCAGATCCAATATCCAAGGCCCTTTCTTGTTTCCCTCCAAACCCATGGAGAAAGGTGGACCCATCTCCCCAAGTCTTTGGCTCTGAGCTACTGGGCTGGTGCTTCATACTGGAGAGGAGCCCACTTGCTGCTTTGGGGCTACAGTGGTAGCCCAGCCCTCTCACTTGTCTCCCCATCCTTTTGTCTGAGCAAGGGTGGGGCCACATGCTTCTTCTCTGAGGATAGGCTATGACAAGGGATTGGATTTCTGCAGGACTGAGTCTGTTTAGAGAGAGGCCAGTGAACAGCTATAACAAATCTATGGTGACTTGGAATAGGGGCAGTGAGGAGTCATTGACTACCCAAGGCATACACAAAATCCCCTTCCCTCCTTTGGTAGCACTCACGTTTATCTTGGACTTGAGCTATAGGGTAGAGCTCAGAAAACTCTTTCCGGTCTACGAAATAAACTTTCATTTCTCTTCAAATGGACCAAGAGAACTCATCTGTTACAGACTCTTCAAGTTGGAGGGGATGAGGGAGTGTGTTTCTCCTTCCCTAAGAGTATGTTTGTTTCTGTACCCTCACCCCATTTGCCTTTACCTCAAAGTGAAAACATTTCTGATGTGCTATTGTAGTCTCAAGGTTTACAATCAGGGGACAGGTAGAGAAAGGTGAGAAGCGGCTCATCTCTCAGCTTCTCTTGTCCCTAGGGTCTAAGCTGAACCCCATGATTGGTTAGCTCTAACTGGGCAGGACTAGCTGAATTTTTGTCTCTGTGTCTCTAGTGCCTAGCACTGTGCTGGCCTATGGTTGAAGCTAAATCTATGGTTGTGGGATGGATGGTGGACTGGGAAGGCCAGGAATTAGTTTATCTGCAGCCTGTTGTATTTCATGGTCCTGAACGTCATGTGGCACATTGTGGGGCATAATTGAGAGAACTGGGCTGCTTGAGTTGCCCTGTAGTTCCCTGGCTGCTTTAGAGTATAGCAGTCTGCAAAGGGTGGGGATTTTCCTTTCCTCCTGAGTGCCCCAAAACAAGTCTTAGAGGAGTGGGGCCCATTCGCGGATCTCTTTTGGTAATAGCCTTTTCCCAGATGTCTCCACAGTGATATCTCTACCTACCTCTTCATTGCCTCTGAGAGTTCACAGGTGTCAGAGGGTGACCCCCCCCCCCAATTATGGTCATTCTCATTGAAGCCTAGAATGGTAACGAACACATTTCTTGGTGTTTGGGTCTCTGCTACTTTATGCTCGAACAAGATGGCTTCTACTATATGCTCCTTTTGGGCACTGATAGGAGTTGTTAGAAAGGTCACTGAGCCTGATGGTAACTGTCCCCTGGCAGGACAGTATCCTGAGGTGGCAATTGGGAGCTATGGAGATCTAGTATAGGTAATTCAGTTGTAGCAATAGGGGCTTCGTTACCCAAGGAACTAGTGACGAGATGAGTTTGTTACAAGGTTCAGAGCTTACACCTGGGGGCTGTTGTTACTATGGGGCATCCCAAAAGCCTTAGTGTAATTGGAAGCTATTAGAGATTTTAGGACCTTCTGTACAACCAAGGAATATTTGGGGGGGATATCTGCCAGCCCTGGTCCCCTATTTGGATTCTCCTTCAGAGATCAGGTAGGGGGTCTGGCCAAAGATGTGCTGCAGAAGGTTTATGCCATTGTTCTGAATGCAGTAGACAGCCTAGTGGTTGTTGGAAGCAATGCTAAGCTCAGCAGTGTGTTCATTAGGGGACCAGAGAGGGGCAGGGTGGGGATAGATAGAGTGGGGCCTCTCACCCATCCTCAGTGTTTTCTCCCCTGGACTGCTTGAGGTCTCTTTTTCTTTTCATAAGGGCCAACCCCTGGGTTCAAATTCTGCTCGCTCCACCCTCAGTCTGCTTGGGTGAAGGTTGGATGTGTTTGGTGTCGAAAGAACAGACAACAGAAGCAAGAATAATTGAACACTTACTATTTAATAAATTAAGAGAAATTTCCCAAAGACCTGGTGCAGGTGATATATGTAGGCACCAGGTATCTTGGCAGCAAGCTACCTAGGGGGCATTCCTAAAAGATTACCTTCAGACAAGGGGTCAGGGAGAGAGGGAGCATACAAGGCAATCCTTAACTCTTATCATTAATATCGAGATTATAATAATACATCAATATAGAGATTTCATTGAACATTAAGGTTGCAATTAATAATCTAACAAGCAAGTTTTTTTTTGTTTTTTGTTTAAATTTTCTGTTTATCCAGGATAGTTAATAGACACTAATATAACTTGTAGATATAGAGAGTAGTTTAATATTGAACACAGAAATTGGTGACTGGCACAGGAGATGGAGAATATGACCATGTGAGATTTACTTGATGCTACTGTGTGACAATATGGAGACTGTCCACAAATGTGCTCTAAGCTAGTTATCGTTGGAGTTTATTGCTAGTGCAATTGAAAGTCTGTGGGTTTTTCAAAGGATCTCTGTTAACATGTGCTATGAGCTTGCCCTTTATATTTGACAGAAGAAATAAGATGTTTCCCATTTTCTCCGATGCTCACTACTTCAGATCTGAACCAGGGGGGGAGGGGCAGGAAAGGTAGTCTTGAATCAGCTTGAGGGCTGCTAAAGGTAGTGTGTTTTCAGTCCCTTATTGTTTCAGCTACTCTGCCGTACGGAAATACACAGAGATGGAATTGTGCGACACACGTGATTCGTGTGCAGGGTTTCTTTAGACAGTGTCATTTTGGGACGGACGAGCTGGATTTCGTCCGGCTGGTCACAGGAACGCTTAGATGTGGTTCGACAGAGCAGACGGGCAAGTTGACTTGGACCTTCTTGTGATGCTTTTTTTTTGGGGGGGGGGAGAAGGAGAAATCCATGCTCGAAGAAATGACCGACAGCCTGGCAGTGTTGCAATGCAGACTGAGGCCACCCTGGTTTTATCCAGAGTGGTGGCTCTCCCACTGCCCCTCGGTTTTCTTCTTCTAACTAGCTAGATGATCTCACATTGGACTTTTCACGAGCACGGACTGCTGCTTGCCCCATCAAAGACTGGGGCCAGGGGTTCTGGATATTCAGATTCTGCCACCTCCAGTTTCCAGAATTTGGAACATACACTCGGAGGCCGTGCAAATAATGTCGGGCATAAGCTAGCATCATGGAATCCTCCGGGAAAAGCCACAGATCTGTGTGAAATGGACACACGCACAGAAACACAATCACTGGGAACACTTGTCTACTCTGCACACAGCATAGACTGGATGACCAGACGTGAGTAATTCTCAGGCCCCATTGTTGGTGCTCTGAGTGAGGATGGTCATGGAACTGAAATGGAATCCTTAAGAGAGCGGCAGACCCGCAAAGAACACACAAGTTAGAACACAACACAAATTGGTCACAAGGCTTAACTTCTTGTACATGACTGTAATATGATGACAAGCTTGCCACTTGCACAAATCAGCTGCAGCCTTTGCTTGTACTAGCTAACGTGAGGAAGGATCCAAACAGGAGATAACTTTAGCTTTGAAAAATCCAATGGAAACTCTGTATTTCTTTTTATTCCCAGAGTCAGATAAGCATTTTGATAGATTGACATTCCAAGGGCCTACTTCCGTAGTACTGAATCAAGTTAAGACTTGTAAAGTCTCCTCCTCTTGACTCTCCAGGTGTTACCCTTCAAGCTCCTGCTATAAGCTTTGCTTGAGAAAGGACTATGGAAGTTTGCCCTAAAGAGAGGTACTTGATTCTTTTTTTTTTAGTTTATTTTTTTCTCCTAAAAATCTCTGTCCATATAAGGCTAGAAGGTATTATAAGTTTGCCTTTTGATTTTTTTTTTGCTTGATTATTCTCTAAAGCAATAAGGAATTCTCAGATCAAGGGTTTGACCTCCCAGGGAATCTCAAATCCCAGAATGGGTAGAAAGCTCTGAGATTGTATCACTGAGCTCCATCATGGGGCTAGGTTTTTTTTGACCAAGGACCACCAAGAGAATTCTAATTTCCAAAAACTTGGTGCCGTAATCTAAATTTGAAATGTGGTCCTTGGGAGGTGATAAGCTAGTGGTATATGGATCTCTTATTGTCCTTCCACTCCACAGTCCTGGTTATCTAGCTGCTCTGGTAGTGTATCACTATGTTTGGGGGATGGACATTGTCGTCAAATGCCAATAAATTTAGCTCAAGCTTTCAGACAATGTCTTGATTCACCCCAACATCAAACAAGGCTTGATTCTAGCCTGATGGAGAACCCCTCAGTAGCTGGACAGCACCGGTGAGTTTCTGAGGCCAGAACCCCATCTTGTCATGATAATGTGCATGCATGAAGAGAGCAAGAATATAAAGCATATATTTACGTGCTTCCAAATGGGTAGATTTTTAAGTGGCCTGGGGCCATGGCTGCATGCACCTTCTTGGGTTTCTAGGAAAGTGCCACCCAAGAGAGACAGCCCTTTTCTTCCTCCAATCCTTAAGAAGAGGTTGACTTTTTTTAGTCCGCCAATCAAAGAGATTTAGGTAATTGGTGTTTTAGAAATCTCTTGTGCACAGTAAATATAAAACTTTAAACCTCACTCGTGGACATGAATCAAAGTACAAGATTGTAAAGCCATACTCAAACACCTTTGCTCAGAATGTTATATTTACAGGGATCTCTAAGCGGCAAAGGAAATTCTTGCGAGTCAATCTCCTGTGCTAATTCACTCGACTGGATTTCCTATGCCGGGCCTTCATGGTGAGCCAAAGCTCGGAGTGAGACCCTCTTAGACGGAAGTGACTTTCTCATTGACCATAGTACAGGTATCCTCAACTATTGCTTCCACTGGCTGGGCAGAGCAAGGCTCCATCTCAATCACGACTTCAACTACCTCAGTATTGGGTCTCTCCTCAAGGGGGACAATCTGGGGCACATCCTCGTCATGGCTGGGGCTGTATTCCCTTGGGACATATCCCCGTGGGGTAAAGTCCCTCCCAGTGTATTGCCGTCCAGTGTATTCCCTGGGGTACAAGTTAGCAGCACTGACTGGGATCTGCCTGGGAGGGCTCTTGGTTCTCCCCAACCATCCAAAGCTAAGGTACTTGAGGAAGGCCCGGCGGTAGGTCTTGTTGAAAAGGGTGTACACCAGGGGGTTGATGCCAGAGCACACATAACCAACCCAAACGAACACACTCAGGAGCTCATCAATAGTTGACTTGCGACAAGACTGAGTGCAAATAACCGCCATGATATTAGTGATAAAGAACGGGCACCACATGAGCAGGAAGAGAAAGAAGACAATGCCAAGCACCTTGGAGGCCCTACGCTCATTAGCAATGGCCTGCATGGTCCCCTTACGATAGCCCTCCCGATGACCCGGAGAAATAAGACGAACCGGCACCCCAGTATTGGGATTGTGAATCATAGAGATGTTGTGGGCACTCCTCTCCCTTCGCAGGCAACCAAACCTGGAACGCTTCCTACGCCTCTCCCCAGGCCCAAACACGTTGCTCTGGCCCTGCAAGACCTGAATGGTCAGGCAGTAAGTGATGACCATAATGAACAACGGAATGAAAAACGCCACAAAGGAGCCAATGAGCACAAAGTTGGGTTCATTCAGGCTGCAGCTTCCATTCACAAAGACCTTGCTCTCATCCCTCAGACCAATGATTGGGATGGGCACTGACACAGCTAGAACAAAGAAAACAAAAGGATTATTGTGAGGAGAGCCAAGAGCATATGCCAGCCAGGACATTTTAACATCCTAGCTCCAGTCGCTGTCACTGAACGTGATCCATCACAGTGGCCCTTTGGAACTATGAATGACTCTGATTCTGGAGCTCAACAGGCTGAGCTTGGTGGGTGCTAAGTACCAGTTGGAAATGAGGGCATGCCTTAGTTCCTCAACATGAGTTTGAAGGCTAGGGGGTCAAACTGGTCTGAGGAGTTAGGGTCTTTCAACTGGCATAGTAGGGAAAAGACAGCCTGGATGTGTCTTCCATTTTGGAAAGGACCAATTCTTGGGTATATGGACTCTTCAGTCAGTTCCCATTTTCAAGACAAATGGCATTAGGTCACTCAATAGCCTGGTGCCTCCCTGAAGCCTAGGCCTGGTATGCTAATGGAATACCCTCAATGAGATATCAGGCACCCATACCACAGATCTGTGAGTCCAATATTGAGGGCATTTGGATTCCCTTCCTTCCTGATACCCCCATTCCCCTTTGCTTATGGTAGTTGATGGCATTCAGGTTTCTGAATGCTGTTGAGGATTTCTGCTGTAGACTCTTGGGTAGATTCCTTGGGTCCCTATCAGAAATCCTTGAATGCAGTTACTATTGATCTGCTAGTAATCTAGAATTGGAGAATAATTTGCTATGACCTATTATGAACTGTGAGACCAGATGAAAGGTGATCTTGAGAAAGATAATATGTTGTTTCTGTTTGCCAATGTTACCTCTAATGCCCAAAGTGTCACATTGACTGCTGGGATTCATGAGAAGAGTTCTCTGAATAGGTGCTGATAGGGGGCAGAGAATAAGCATTTCAAATATGGCAACTACTAAGCACTGGGCTTCACAATTATCTTTGATCCTCCCAACAACCCTAGGAAGTAGTGCTTCAGTTTTACAAAGGAAAAGGGACTTGCCCAGGGTCACACAGCCAGGAACGATCTGAGGTTGAATTTCAACACTGGTCTTTCTGCCTGCTTCTCTAGCTATGGTGATGCCTCCAGCTGCATTTTCTAGGAAAACATGTCTGGTAAGCTGTGAGCCAGCAGAACAGATGTCCCTGTGAGTGTCATTCCAAAGGTGATGACTGGCCAGGTAGGGGAGCGGGAGTGTTCTCCAGACAGAACTAGGTGTACCCAAGTGCTGTACAGTCAAAGAATGATGTCAGAGTTGGCCAGGGAAGATGGACTAATGTTGGCTCATATAGAATTTACATTACTCACTTCCTTTTATATGAGGATTTTTAATATTCTCTGTATTAGAAAGTATGAAATGGGGAAGATGACCCCTTATGTCTCCTCAGACAAGTCACTAGGGGCAGCAAAGTGACACAGGAGCCCCAGAGTCAGGAAGACCTGAGTTCAAATGGGGTTCGTAAGGGAATGAGGCAATAATGATAAAGTGCTTGTTAGCGCAGTGCCTGGCACACACAGTAGGTGCTGAATAAATCTTCATTCTCATTGTGTCTTCACCATCCCTTATTAATTCAGCAGCTTGTCTCAGGTCTGTGCTCTGAGTTGCTGAGGCTCGGCCAATGGTGCTACCAGAACCGTCTGAGGCTCAGCTGAATCAAGGTTTGGATATAAGCTCTTGCAGTTCAGGGGCCACTCCTCAATGTACTCAGGCCAAGGACCATGGGGTACTCTTACAGGAGTTCACTGAAAGCCTGGGTACATGGTTCACAGAAGAGGAACTGTGCTCACTTGGGTATACACGGGGAGTGGACCAGCTGCCTCCCTGGGGCACATGGGGGAGCTTATTAGATCTTAGAACCGTCCATGGGGAGAACTAGTTAGCATTTTGTATGCTTCCTGAAATCACTGTTGCCAAGTCGGTTCTCCTTCAGAATATTCCAGAACAGGTTTCTGGGGAAGGTGGTTTGGAAGTACCTGCAAACCTAGTGGTTTCTTAGCTGGAGCTGTCTCTTTTTCCATATTTGATCTATCTCAAGAAATCTAGTCTGCCTATCAGCAACTTGATAGGTCCCTAAAGGAAGTTATTAGGGAGTATTACTATCTTTTATATGGACTGGTCACCTATGATTGTCGATTGCACATATGGTATCTCTTGTGTATATTAACTTTCATGCTCCCTCTGCTCCTGTATGTGGTACCATCTGGTCTGTGCCTCTGGCCAAGGTAGTATTCCTGACCTGATCTGTGTGCCTTGACTACCTAGAAATCCTAACTATTGGTAGAATAGCTTAGCATAGAAGTTCCCATGTGTCCTTTGGATTGTTCATCTTGATGTGTCCTCTATTACAGTCCTGGCTGCCTGTGAGCTGTTTCCTATGTGTTATGTACTATCTGCTGTCTCCATGGGAGAGAAATTACCTGTGTGATGCTCTGGGATCCTATGACAGAGCCATCAATTTAATTAATTGGATAGTTGTGGGCCCATTTGCTGGTAGAAGAAGGTTGGCATTTAGGGCTATCTTCGAATATAGTTGTGCATTAGAGGCTGGGTTTGGGGTTGGACCTTTGGGCCATCCTTTTCCCTCTCCAACATCCCTCGACATTCCAGTCAGTATGCAGAAGCCAACTATGCTAACACACAGTTAGAAAGTTGTCATAGGATCTTACCTGTTTTTAATTTTCCCCCAATAGCTTTTTAGAGCTGATGTGTGAACGCATTCTGATCACTACTTATGGAGCCCCTGTGACACTTGTTAAGATGTCACCATTTAAGGAGCAAGGGCAGACCAACTTACCCATCGAGATGGTCCAGACAATGGCAATCTTCAGAAGGGCCTTGGTGCGAGAGTTGAAGCGGCTATGCTCAATCGGGTTCCGGATAGCAATGTAGCGATCCAGGGAGATAGCACAGAGGTGCATGATGGAAGCAGTCGAGAAGAGCACATCAAGGGAGATCCACATCGGGCAGAGTTGTTTTGGAAGAGGCCAGGTGTATTCTGTGAAACCAAGAAAGATGCAAAAGAACAGGGTAAGTCTGAGGTGAGGCAGATGTTGAAATGAGAAGTTACCTGAGCTGGCCACAGCTATATGCCCGATACCAACTGCCCTTTAGGTGTTAGGAAGGAGAGACTCCTTGTCAGAGTAGATGAGCTAGCTTTTGGTGGGAGGTGATATGTGTTGTGTCCAGCGGCACCGGGACTGCAAGGTGGTGCTTGGATTGGCATCTGGGGCTTTAAGTCTGAGATTTTGTAGAGTAGGGATTCTTAACATGCAGTCTATGAATTTTTTGAAGAAAATGTTTTGGTAACTATGATTCAGTGTAATTGGCTTCTTTTGTAATTCCATGTATTTTATGTATCTAAAAACATTATTCTGATCAAGGGGCCATGCCACCAAAAAGATGATGAGCCCTTGTTTAAGCCTATCCTGTGGTGTCTGGCAGGGGAATCTAATTCCAGGATGATCTGGAGTGGTCACAGAACCCCTCTGTCTGATATGGGATGGAAGTCACAATGCAGTGTTGTGGATAACAGACAGGGCAGTAGTATCTCCCAAAATGTCTCTTCCTGTATATGCTTCTGGGTCTTCACTCAGGGATCCTGGAAGGAAGGCTTTGTTGTAATCCTGCTGGTTAATGTTTGGTCCAGTTTGGGAGCCTGGCTGTTGGCTCCCTGGCTGGGGCACTCTTCTTGGGGGCCTTATAGTCTGGCTCATCCTTGAGTGTCAGAAGTCCACAGTTTTGGGGGGCACTGACCTTACTGTTTATGGATACTTTCAAAGTTGGGGTGGAAGTTCACACTTCCAGGCACTCCTGTAGATGTGGTCTTCTGTTCCAGGCTTGAGTCTTCCTCTGACAGCTGTCAGTGAAGGGTGTAGCTAGGTAGATCCTTCCCTGGCATCAGACACACGGCCATTGGCACGGCTATGTTTCCAGTGGGCTCGTGGTGTCCAATCCAGGGCTAGATTCTGCCTGGAGGATGTCTCTTTGGTGGAGGTGGTCCTAGGTCAGAGGGCTACCTGGAACTGCTGGATTTATTCTTCATTTCTGATTGCTTTTCAGGTTAGTCAGGTGACAGTGTTGTCTAGGAGAAGTTTCTTTGTGGGTATCCAGGTGAGTGTTAGGACCCAGTTGACTCCAGAACATAGCTCTCTGGATATGAACCAGCATGTTTCCCCAAAGGCCTGGGAAATGTGGTCACTATGAGCTCAAGGTCACCCTGAAAGCAGCTGAGGAGCAAAAGGGGGACTCCCAGGGATGTTCCTGTCCTGCATTCTCTGGAGACCTTGGAACCTCCAATGAATTGAACTCTTGCCAAGGAGCTTGGGGAGGAAAACAGGCACATTGACATGCGTGACTTTCCCATTAAGGTGGGCCATGGGCTTGGAGGCACCCACCCTGTCACTGCCTACATGTGGCTCACATCTTCCCTGAAGAAGGGAGAGAGTGCAGGACAGGAAAATCCTATAGAAGGCAACAGATGCCAGCCAGGTCCCCCTCTAGGGACATTTCAAGGCAGGACATCTCATTCCACTCTTACCCCCTTTATTGACAGTAGCCAGAGAACATCCTCAGACTCACCATAGAGGATGGTGAGGACAGACACCGGCATCACTAATAACCCGACTAACATGTCTGCCACAGCCAGAGACATCAAGAAGAAGTTGGTTGCTGTCTGCAGTTTCTTCTCCAGGGCCACGGCCAGGATCACCAGGATATTGCCAGCAACAGTGATGATGATGACGATGAAGATGAGGAGAGCGGGCCAGTTCTTGCGGATGGCTGGAGCCGAGGTCGGCGCAGGCGTGGTTGAGTTGTCGGTGCCATTCATGTACTCGTCCAGGCCAGTGTCAGTCAGGTTGCGGCTTAGTTGGAGAGCCATGATGCCGTTTTGTATGACACTGGAAAAAGACAGCACAAATGAGCTTAGGGCTTCTTACCATGATTCCAGGGCTCAGCGTGGGTGGGCGCTTTTACATTCTGTATTTCAGAGAATCAGTTTCCTTTGTAATCCTTTGGATTTGAAAAATGAATTCGACATTATTTGGGGAAGGGGCCCCTAGGCTGCAGCAGAATGCCAACAGGGTCCTGATAACTGCTAGTAGACTGGGTTTGAGAGATTGTGACCCTGTCACCACTAATGGTCTCAGCCTTAACCCCTGCCTAAAGTCACAGCTTTTTTGAGGTCAGAGCATGGCACAAGTTAAGGGATTTTCCCAGGGTCATCAGCGTAGTGAAAAGCCCGAGTCGGCTTTTGAGCTCAGCTTTGCCCAGTCCGGGTCATTACTCTAACTCCTATCATTCTAGGTCTTGGGGGGAGGTGGGGAAGCTGGCCCTCTGACTCAAGGCTAGAGCTCTTCCTTCTACACCAGTCCCATTTGGCATTCAGAGGCTACTTGAAGACCAGGTGCCATGACCATGCCTGTGCTTGATGTCCCAGGGAAAGAGATTTTAGAAAAACACCCTTCCTACTCCCCATGACCCTCAAGATCATGAACCACTTGGGGTTTGACTATCATCTATTCCTCAAAGCAATATATACCTGTATTTTCTGCAGCAAACCTGGGATCCAGGTTATTTTCAGAATATGGGACTTCTCTCAGGACTGGGGCCTTTTCTCTCTAGGGGTTGCAGGGTCTTGGATGGACTTCCTTGATCTTATTATAGGTGAATGTAAAGGATGACTAAGTGGCCCCCAGAAAGGAAAGTACTCCCCCCCAAGTCACTCAGGGAGGATGACTCAAGTCAGTATTTGGACCCAGACCCTCTCTTTCCTAATACTATGCTTTACCCATGGGATGGGTTTAATTGCTCTTCTGAGGAGGCTCCACATCCAGATGGTGGGGCATTAAAATTATCAGTGGCAGGTTTGAGACCTCTCACCTGGAAGCTGCAGGAACAGAGAGCCGGAGGCCCTCTCTGTAACTTCCCTAGCATAGGATGAGGGTGCATCCCACATGGGGATAAGCAACCACATTTTCAGAATCTGGGATGCTATCTGAGTCAGGTTACCAAGAATTCTGGGCTCCATTTCTGAGCCCTTTATCTAGAGCTGGTGCTAACTTGAGCTTGTGGTCTGGGGAGACACAGAGTGATGGGATTCCAATTTGCATTTAGATACCCTCTCCAATTAATGTGATAGTTTCTTTGGGGTGGGCAGGATTGGTTATCTGCTAAACTGCCATAGTCCCAGGCCCCTGGCAGCCTGAGATTGCTTTTCTCCCAGCTGACTTTTTTAGATACATTGGTGTAGCTAGAGTTACATAAGGGGAAACTGCTGGCATCTCATTTTGCTCTGCACTGGGGAAGGGCTGCTGGGCATATTTCAGTGTCATCTCTCCTGGGCCGTTACAGAGTTTTTGGCCTATTGGCTCTAAAGCTTTAGAAGGACCTCAGAGGTCAGCCCCGTCTTTTGATGGGTGAGGAATTGCCCCTCTAAGCCTCAAACTAACCTCTGACTCACCCAAATGTGTACACTGATGTTGAAGGCAGAATTCCAACCTCACTTTAAACCTCTGACTCCCAATGCAGTCATGGCACCTTCCTCTATGCCAGGCCATCTAGCAGTGGAGATGGCTGTTTTTTTTAGAAATTCCAAATAAGGTCTCCTATTTGGCTTGAGGCCAAATCCCCTTCAGGATTGTTTGTTTAGTTTTCCAGAAAGCTCCTGAGACCAAATCTTGCCATGCTTCTAGGCATATTTAATATTTTGACTGCATTCACTTGCAGGGATGCCAGAAAACCTGGTGAGTAGGGACCAAGACAGCGCTTGCATTTGCTTGTGAGTCTTCTGTGCTGTTATTGGCAATCTGCCCCCTGATCCCAGCAGAAAGTAGCAGAGATGCCTTGGGGGCAGTGCTTCCCCACAGAGGTGCCCTGATAGCCTAATGGTGAGTGCTATCCCACAGGGTCATGGGACACGCCATGAGTAGCCCAGGAGTCCTGTCACACTAGCTCCGGCTAGGGTTGGCAGAGTCTACTCCCATGTTTTCCCCCTTCTTAGGCCAGCTAACTCACTTCAGGAGAAGACTCCTGCTTGCAGTGATGGACACAGACTCATCAAACATGACTGAACAGTGGTGACTGCATCTAGGGCGCTTCTTTGTCATTGTGCTCTCCAGGATATTCTCTTGTCCTTGTGGGCTGGGAATCTGAACTGGGGAA
This sequence comes from Pseudocheirus occidentalis, assembly GCA_028646575.1. Classification (NCBI taxonomy): domain Eukaryota; kingdom Metazoa; phylum Chordata; class Mammalia; order Diprotodontia; family Pseudocheiridae; genus Pseudocheirus; species Pseudocheirus occidentalis. The sequence continues at coordinate 4,852,833 of CM053602.1, read as the reverse complement.
TCTCAAAGTTATGAGATGCCAGCTCCAGCCCTGCTAGGCATTCTCCAAGTAAAATAAGCAGACCAGATCAGAGGACCCTTAGATACTTGAAAAAGAACTGAAATGCCAGTTTGAGGTGTTGTTGGGGTTGGTTACTTGGCACCTTGGTTCTGCCAAGAGAGCCCAATAATCTGTGAGAAGCCATCTGGGTGATCTCCATTCTGTTTATTACCTCCTGTTATCCTACAGAAGACACTTTAACCTGTCCTGTTCAAGCCCCAAACTGTCTGGAAGCACCCTGTCTTCACAAAGATCACAGAGGCAGCACCTTGAGGAAAAGGGAGAGGAGTTAGCGTGCCTCTCCAGGCACCAGCTAAGGTGGCCAACTTCTAAAGTACCTTCCAGAGCTACAGTCACAGTCTTCTTTGGGCAGGTTAGGTTTGATCTGGCATATTCCATCCATAGTACCAAAAGTGAGGAGAGCACTCAGGGCATGGGGCATCTGTGCACAGAATCTGCCCAACCCAAGCATTTTAGCAGCACATTTTCAGATGGAAAATGTAGGCTCTATCCAGACCCAACAAAGAAGGCAGCTCCACCATTGCCAGCAAGTAAGCACTGGGCCCTGGTTCCTTGCACCTTCCCTTGCTGAGATACTCTCTGAGCACCTCTTCCACACCCTCCCCTGCCATTTCTCATCTCTTACCTATATTCTCTCAGGTTCCAATCACCACTGGGTCTCGTTCCTTATCATTCTACCAATGGAAACACCAGTGAAAATGGCTCCAGATCACAGAAGGCCTGAGAGAGGATGCACAGTGGGAAGGGATCCTCCTGGTTATTTCCTGCCACAGCTCTCCAAGTCTGGAGCTTTGGCCAAAGGCTCAAGTCCTTCTGAAACAAGAGCTTGGACTCTCTTGTCCTACTCCTGGCCTTACTCTGACCCAGTCTCAAAGAGTCGCATTAAATATCCACTCCCGTGGCCTTGCCTTTCCCCTTTGGACAAAGGGCCAAGAGTTTCTGCATAACTGCTATGCTGTTAATGAAAAGGGGATTAAAGGCTTTCAAAGAGTTACCTAGACCTAGTCCTCCTTGGGAGGGAGGAACAGACTGCCCAGGAGCCTCATGCCAGGGTGCCAGGTACACCCACCTTTGGTTAGGCCTGCTGACTTGTGTCTCCCACCAAACAACATTACCCCCCACCATTTCCGCCTATGCTCAGATACCACACAATCTGACCATAGGATGGATGGACCTCAGAACTGGGCTCCTAAGCTTGGATGCTGATCTCCTACACTTTCTTGTCATAGGACTTTGCTCTGGGACAGAGTGGTCTGCGCCTCTTGGTAGCACCCTGAAACCCAATATAAGGCCCAGGGGAGATGCTTCTGGACCACCAGGAGACTGGCAGGGATAAAAACTGCTATCCCATCTCCCCTGGGACCTGGTCTTGCCTTTGATCTAAGTTATATGAGAGACAAAGCAAAGGCTACTTTGTATGACAAGTTAGTTTGGGGAAATGTTGACGTGCCCAAGTCTAGGAAAGAAACACCTGGGATCCAAGGGCTATGCTCATCCCCACTCAAAGCCATCTAAGTTCATGTCTAAGTTCATAAGCCTGGTCTCACTAGGGAGAAGGTCTTCAGAGATGCCCTGGGATGAATCTGGTAGCATGGCATTAGGATCTGCTTTCCTTCAAAGTTCCCCTGAGACCCTGAAGGAAGCCATGGGATCACTTGGAATCCCATGCTTCGGCCATATACCCTTTAGAGACAAAGCTTCTCTCATCTGGCATGCTTATGATTCTCCCCTCATGTGGAGAGATGGATACACTGAGGTCCTGGCCTCAGAAGCCAAATGCCTCTCCTTGCAATATGTCTGAAATGAGCAGCTGGATGGAGTCCTGGGCATTGCTCAGTTTTCCCCTGTCTCTCTCCAGATATAAGCCACAGATTGGTACTATGGGTAGAAGAAGCCAGATCAAAGCAAACGCTGGGCACTGGGAGAAGAGAGGTCATTTCCAGAGTGTGGCCACTTCCTCACAACTGCTGAGGCCACTCTGTTTTGCAGGCCCTGAGGGCCTGTTGGAGATTAGTTCTGACTTGTTGGAGCACAAATGAGTTGTGACTAAGTCTATTCGTGATTATATGAGCTTTGTGCAAAACTTTGTTACTTTCTAATTGCAGGCACAGTAGAACATCTGTCCAAGATATTTGCATGAGACATTCAGTGCAGAATGACATTGCTCCCCTCCCTTCTCCCCCCACCCCCCCATGTCAGGTGTTTTCCATGGAGACCTCTGTTAAGAAATCAGCGCCATAAAGGAGGCTAATGTCGTATATCAATCTCTAGGGCTTTGCTTCAATTACCCCCCTAAGAGACAAGGGAGAGCCCTTTTCACACTCTGTAGCTTATTTCTAAGTTATGATTTTCCACATTGCGATCCTAGGACGTGACAAACATTGTGGGCACAGAGGAGGTTTTAATCACATGTTTGCTCTTACACAATCTGGAAAAGGAGAAAAAACGAAGAGGAGGCTTATGCCCTCAGAGCAAACATCTTTAGGTAGTCCCACACTCTGTTTTCCATCTGGCTCAGCGATGGGATGCCCCAAAGATGTTGGGCTTGGCCCCTTCACTTTGTGCCTCAGTGCCGCTGCCTGGTGGGGTATTTCTCTGGTAAGCTGTTATACACATGGTATCTGATTCTTGCCATCCTTGCAGGGGGATGGAACAAAGAGAAGCGTCATGCCTACCCTTCCTGGGTGCCATTCCTATCCTCTTGTTGGCCAGGAAAAGTGAAAGAGTGAGATGCTACTATGTCGTTTATTCTATCCCCCACCTCAGTTTTCTCAGTAGATGGCTTGGCACAGTCAGACTGGATGCTGAAAAGACATTTAGGCTGAGACTTGACTATTGGATCTTTTCTCTTCTCTCCCCTATAAATGGATAGCTAGCTTCCACTCCACCAGTGAAAGGAAACCTCTAATTCACACAAAAAACTTATTTCATTGTTTGATTTCAGGATTTCAAAAATTGGGGAAAGGGTTGAGTGACCGATGTTTTTGCAATGAGCACCATGGAATAATTCCTCTGTAGCAGAGGATGGTGCTTACCTAGGAGGGTTTGGGTTGCTCTGAAGGTCTTTTCCACACAGGAAGGAAGCAAGCATCAGACTGCCTCTTTGCTGTTCTTACCTGGAGAGTGCCCTAAGTCTGGGTAGTAGAACACTCATGGTTGCGCAGTGCTTCCACTCGGGCGCCTAGGGAACATTATCAGTTGGCCGTTCAGTTGAGAGTCCTGATCTTCCTTGGAGGGGGACAAAAGACCTGCCATGAGTTTAAACTCCAGTCAGATCAAATAAACCCCACCTTTCCCCGAGTCTGTTGAGGGGAACATGAAATGGCTACTGGACTCCTTCAGAAAAATAACTGAGCTCTCTCTCCAAAATTCTCTGTGGCAGTGATGCTGGAGAGGAAAGACATGGGTCATGTTTTTACCTCATCTCTTTCATTACACCTGTTTGCCCTTTTCCCTTCTTGACTGGGGATTTCTTTGAAAAGGAGTCAGATGCCTGAGTCATATACAGGGCTTCTCAGAAACAATGCCTCTTACTTTGTCAGCACTATTTGGGGTGGGAAGCTATGGATTTCTGATCTCATGAGCTGTGGGCAGGAGGCCTATAGGCCTGGAAGAGATCAGAAATACTCAGAGTGGAGATGGGACTGTTGAGGAGGAGCAGCCCTCTCCAATCTCTAGACACATTTAAAAGCCGATCATTCCCCAATCAATGGGCGCTTCATCTCCACACAAGACTTTACCCATCTCTAGCTCAGTTTCTTCTCATAGGTCCTACTAGGACCTTGATAAACAACTCGCCACTCATGGAACTGAGGAGTGCAAACAAGGAAAAGCTGCTCCTGGGTTTGGGGAAGAAGCTTACCTCCCAGGAAGCTGCGCTCAAGCAAGTGCTGCCGATATCTGAAGCTGGAAGACAAGTAAGAGATGAATTAAAATGGGACTCTGAGCTGGTCAGCAGACCTCCAAGGAGGACTACCGATTGGCATACATGGATCCCAGGTAGCATTTGAAACACCTACAGCTGAAAGCAAACCAAAGGAGATTAGGACCATCATAAATGCCTTTGACTAGGAATCACACTGAATGAGTAGACTAGTTCTATGAGTAGGATGTGGTGGAGATCAGCCTAATGTAGGCCAGACAGATGGATATGTTTTAGTGAATCAACAACCTCCTCCTTTTTCTGGTCCCATAGTCTGTTCTCTAGAGAAATATCATTAGAAGGGCCAAGCAGGCTGTGAGGCATTAATCTTTGCTTGCCCGGGTTCAAAATTGTCCAGTGAGTGTTTGAGCTGTCTGTCATGGGTGAGCTTTGGAGAATCCCAGGGAAGGGGCTCAGATTGTGTGAGGCCAAATCAGTCCTACAATTCCATGATGTTCCCTTGTACCCGCTCCCCCCCCCACAGGTGTGGCCTGGACTCAGAGTAGGAAACTTGGCAGGTTGCCAGGCAGGAAGAGGTGCCAGCAGTGAGCTGATGCCATGGATATAAATTTGCCAAGAGAGTCTGGTCATGTAGAGAGCCTCCTTTTCTATCTAGAAAGCCCCCTCTGCCTGAGGCATAAATAAGAGCCTCTGAATGAGAAGATGAAATAACCCCAAGTTGTAATGACAAGGCCTCCTCTACTCTCCTGCTTCTAGGATCCATAAGGGTAGGCAGAGAACCCGGGAGCCCTCCCCACACCCACTCTTCTAAGAGATATGAGAATCCAAGTCCCCATACTTTAGGTCTGGAGGGCTTATACTTACCTGTACTTCCTTGTGGAGAGGAAAAATTCTACCCAGGGTTGGTTGAGGTGGCTAGTCATTGTAAAGTGACAGGGATGTTGTTTTACTGTTGCTGCATCATTTAAAGAATATAGGTTTGTCATAAAAATGTGGAGCCCTCAAAGGGTCCATTAACAGAATGGAAAAGGCCAGAGAAATTACATTCATACAAGTGTAGATTTGGAATGTCCATCCCCCCCATAGGTAGATACATGTCTTGCAACCACATCCATGTGTGCATACAGTAAGACCATGAACTGGAACCCTTAGAAGACAGGTTCCATGCCTGATTGAAACCCTAGGGAACTACTCAATGAGTGCAAGTCCTTTGGTCGCTCCTTATCCCACAGAGAAACTGAGATTAGGGGCCTTGTCCACATGGCCCCCTGACCAGTATTCCAAATTGAATGATGAAGTTCCAATTGTCATTGGGAAATCTGATGGAGCCTGCCTACCATCTGGGGTTCTCACCTCCCTTGCCCAAATCCTAATGACTCCACTGGACCAGGACCTACTGGCAAAGCCCTGTGTCATTGTTCAATGACTTAGTGACCTGCTACCAGGTCCTTACATATAGCCCTTTCACCTTTGGGGGCTTGGATGCCCAGAGGTCTTGTGCCCATAGTCTGACCCACAGGCTGTTTATGGGCATGTCACTGGGCAAAGGAGGCGTATTCTCAAATGAAAAAGCCACATTTCGCTTGGCCAGGGGACTTTTTCCCCCTACTGGTTTGGTGATGTTTCAGAGCTGCACTTGCCCGAAGGACAATGTCTTAAGAACTCACCCAGAAGCAAGTCCAAATCCTTGTGAAATCACATTTAGCAAAGACATTTCCAATACCCACACTTTGGTGGTAGTACATGATAAATCAAATAGGGCACCATACATACCAGGAACCATGCTGACTGCCTGCCAGCGAGATGCATGAAGGGAAGCCTCATCTCGAAAGGGTAGCATTTGGGGCTTTTGGGCAAAAAGAATTCTCTGGAAAGACCTGGGGGAGTCCTTAGGGCTGAAGCTCTTGCTTCCTGGCTCTGGGCAGGTACTCTCAGTGCAGGTACTCTGGCAGTAAAGATGTATGCAATATCTCTGTGAGTAAGAGCTGAAGGGAGGGGAGACTCTAGCAATAGGACTTTGGCAGAAGTCAGAGGTGGCCAATCTCAGGCTTTGAGTGGAGTCTGTTCCAGCAAGGGCTGCAAGACAGACTTCTTGCAGTACCTGCTTTAGTACAAATTAATGTTTTAGATTTCCTACCGGGCAGGTTTATACAGCTGTTTGTTTTGTCTTCCATCCATCCTGTGGCTGGAGCACACTGTGTCTCAGGGTTTGTTTGCCTACTTAGTAGAACAGCAGGAGAAAAGGCAAGACAATGAAGGCAAGGCAAAGCAGAAGAAAGACAGAAGGGACCCAAAGTGAAAATGACAAGAAAGCAAAATTGGAATAGCATGATCCACAGAAGACAGCTTATTTTAGCAACATGGTGACTGAGAAGGAGTGTTTACTTAAGCAATGTGGCAACTGGTGAAGGCCGTTCCATCTAATGAGTAAGTCAAGGCATAGGTTGCACCCCAGCTCCTGGGCCAAAACAAATTTGCAAAGCATAAGCGTGCTGCGGGAGGTCAGCTTAGCTCTGGAGACCTGCAGGGAGCAGCTGTAAGTCAACTGGACTGCCTCCAGTGGGGTGACCCATTCCTTTCTCTGTCTCTATGGCCTCATGTACTCTGGAGGAACCAGGGATAGCCAAGCTCTGGGCACAGAGGAGGCAGCCAAGGCTAGTGAAGTTACAAAAACCCTGGCCCCTAGCAGAGTCTGAAGGGTTAGTGTGACAGTGGCCAGCTCAGCCATACAGGGCTCTGCACCGTCCTAAGGCAGACCAGGGAGGTGGTAGTCTTGCTACCCATGAGATGGAGGGGAGAGGTCCCTGAGGGCAAGGCTGGGGGAGCAATGGCTTTCTTTGGCCTGACCTCACCTGCTTGCACAGTTGAGGAGAGGAGTGAGAATCCTTAAAAGCCTTGTAGACCCCCAAACACCTTTTGCCCTGCATCCTATCACTCAGCCCTCTGTACATAAAAGCCCAAGTCTTAGACAAGGTAAGTTGGACCCCAAGACCTCTGGGGCAGGATGAGTCTTCTCCAGGGACACTTAGAATGGACAAATCCATAAGAGCCTGGGTAACTGGGCCCAGATCATCAGGGGCTCAAGGGCATTCAGGCTGTCCCTGAATCAGTGTGAAAAGACCACTCGCTTGGCAGTGACAAGTTTAAGACATCACCTCAGGCACCTAGGGCTGGGTAGGGCTGTGCCACAGGCACACAGTGTGGCAGAGGCTACACTTGACTTCTGAGTCTCCTTTCTCCAAATCCTCAGTGAAGGAAAGCACAGAGCAGATTTGGAATGGCAGGAAACTCTGCTTTGTCACTTGTTACCTTTCAGATCTTGGTCAAATCCCCTGTCTTTGAGCCTCTGACCATCCCCTGGGAATGAGACAGCTGGCCTATAGGATATTCAGAGTTCTTTCCAGCTCCATCCACTTAGGGCCATTTTTTCCTCCAGCATGACTGTGACTGACATGATACTAATCATGTTCCTAAAATAATATCCCTGAAAAATCTGTGATGAGCCATGGAGAACACTGCCAGAAATAAGCAAATACCTCTAGCTGCATGTTAACTTTACTGAGACCTTGATTGGGGAATAATAGGAAAACAGGAATGGTTGCAAGTCACAGTCAACTGCATTCCATCAAAACAGAGAGGCAAGGTCAGGAATAGGCTACTCTAAGGACTTCACAATGGGATGTAGACAGCCGGGGTCTACTGGTTATATTCATACTGTTTGGGCACAGGCAGGAGTGGGGGCTCCATTGCCCTCGTGTATGAGGATGTGCAGCAGAATGGCTGGAAAGGATGCCCCATCAGCCTCTTCCTTTGGTGGTTGTTCAAAGCACCTCAAGGGCCCAAGACTCATGGCCACTGCCTCTGTATCCCCCAAAGTTGAGCTGATTGCCTAGGCTGCCCAGTGATTTGAGTCAGAATCTCTTAGGCTGTTTGCTTTTGGCATTCCACTCTGTTTGAGGGATGGCCTGGGGAACTGGAATACTAGGGCAGGGATGGCTGGGTCTACATTCAGTGATGACTGCCTTCTCCCAGGTAATGGCCACACAAAGCTTTTTAAAATGAAGGCAGGTATTCCATGATACTGAAGGGTCACAGGTATGGTGGGGACTCCATGAAGGAAGGGCTGAGGAACATTCTCTGACCTTCATTCTGGCCTTTAGTCTTAGCTTTACTAGGCTACTGTCATATGAAACACACAAGGGTTACTGAAAGGGACAGGAGGAGCCATTGACATATGTCAGGGCAGTGGGGACTTGGGGTGTCCTGTTCCACCGAGGTCATGCCTAGGCCTATGTATATGTCTGTGCTTCCCATTGGTCATCTTCTGAGGTAAAGCAGATGCCCAGAGAGTAGGTTTCTTTGCAAGGGCCCCAGGGAAGATTAGCATCAGTTTTGTGATGAAAGCTGTGGCCTCTCAGATCTACTCTTGTGAAATCCTAACCTCAGAATGAGAATGAGATAGAGAAGTCACAAATGTGACTTTTGTTTGGCACAGGAGGGAACAGAGGAAATGTGACTCGCCTGAGGTCACCTGGGTAAGGAAGGGCATGGTGGGTATTAACCCAGTTTCTTTAACTCTAGGGACCATGGGATTACAGCTTAGAGGAATGCCAAAAGCAAAATCAGTCAGGGATCCTTGGGCTACTCTCAGGGATGAACATCTGCTAAGAAGCAATTTTCTTGTCAACTCTGAAGTTTCCTATTAAAAAATGAGGTGACATATAAAGGTGAGACCTAGCAGCTAACCCAGAGTCCCCCAGCACATCCCTACCTGCTGTAGGCCTCCCATACAACCGAGTCAATCTGAGAGACTCACTTGAAGCATGACAGTTCAGCAAGGTGTTGGGTATTCAAAGAAAAGAGCAGAAACAACCCAGAGGGAGTGAATTAGCAAAAGCATTTCATGAGCATAAGACACAAGAACATAGGGGGCCGGCTCATTCCCAGAGTGGGCACACTGAGAGGCAAGCCTCATCTTGGGCCGGCCTTGCCTCCACTTAAGCAGGCCCTAACTGCCCTGGCCAAGGAGAAGGCCATTGGTCACAAGACCAACTTTTTTTTTCTTTTTTTCTGGGGGTGGGGGGGGTAGGGGAAACATATTGGGAAGAATGAAGAAAATTTCAGGCCCGTTAAGGTTGGCAGAAATAAAGTCCTGCCAGAAATAAAGGAGGACAGGTTGAGGCTGTCTTGTGCACCAGTATCAGGAAGATTGGTTTCTATTTTTGGAAGGGGTGGTGGGGAAGTGATACAAGAGCCTTCATGATGGGGCCCTCACTGAGAATGATAGCCCCAGCAGCCATGTGAAATGAGAATGCACAGGAGCAAAGGGAGCACTGCCTGGCCCAGCTAGTAGGGAGAAAGGCTGACACTGTGTCCTGGGTGACTCCCACTTACCCTGACATGGCATGGTGATGAAGGTGATGACTGACCACCTGTGCCCTCCAAAGTGAGACTGTTAGTGCCCAGGGGACAGTCTCTGGATCTGATCTTTGGGGGCCACTCAGCTTCATGTTCTGACCCCATTCCACCATCAGGAACTGTGGTGCAACTCAACAAATGGAATTCCCAAGTGATATAGGAATGGTGCTAAAAGGCTGACTTCTTGTCCTGCTCAAGGGGTATATGTCAGAGGTAGCAGTAATTTGGCGAGCAACTGTAGGGAGGCCAAGGAAGTAAGAAATGTAGTCTTACAGTAAGGTAGTGGGAACCAAGCTCTGACCCAGAGCATCCAGGGCTACATGTAGAGGAAATGTAACTTATTAGCATGTGTAGGTGTGTGGTGTGTGGTAAGAGACAGGAGAGAGAGAGAAGAGAGAGTGGAGGATAGATGGGGAGAGAAAGGAGACACACAGACACAGACAAAGGGGAAGAGAGAGAAGAGACAGAAGAGGGAGAGTGACAATGAGACTGGGAGCTCCCAAAGACCACACCTTCACTGCCAGAAGCCCTCTGATCTGCAGAGCACCTGGGGACTTAGGACCCTTTGGCATCTCTGGGGATAACTTCTATTCTTTCCCAAGAAAGTTGTCATGAGATACTACAGAAAAGTGCTGGGACACCTTTGGATCTTTTGTCCCTGTTCTGTCCCCTAGACCTGACTTACTGATTCTAACCTTCGAATCCCTTCACCAAGGGGAGCAGGGCCTGGCACACAGATGCTCCATGAACATTTGAGGGACAGATGAAGAGAGCTTGGCCTGATCTCTTAGCTTCCTGCCAACCTGAAGAGCTGAGGACATCAGGCACCAAGGGGGAAAAAATTTCCCCTCAAGTGTTGATTATTTTATGCCACCCCTGCCTCATATTTCTGAAGATTTGGAGAAATGGAATTTAGCTATTTGAGCCAGCTGAGGATTTACTAAGAGCTGCTGGTTGTTTGTTTAAAGGGAGGTGAACACTGGCTTCCACATTCACCTTGTCTCTGTGCACTCAGTGGGAGAGTTCTCCTGCTGCCAGCACCCAGTAGGCTACAGATTTGAAATCTGCTATAAATGCAGCTTAATAATGAGCCCCTGTGAAGCTTGGTGTGCTGCTCTGCCATTTAATTAGAGATTAAGATGGGCTTGAACAAAGTTTCCAGTGTTCAGTAGTGGCAGCCCTTGAGGCCCAGGAGTCACTCAGCCTGGAGAATTCCAGGGCTGGCACAGTCTCTGTGGTCCTTCAAAGCATCATAATGTGCTGTGTTAACAGAAGGCCGCATGGCCAACTGGATCTGCCTCCCTAGTCACAGGGCCAACCAACTTTAAGCACAGAGGACAAAGGGGGACCCTGGGTTGGTTCACCAGTCATGCTTGGCTAGAACATCAGCCTAGTTTACCTAGAGGCCATTAACCTATGGAGAGAGTCTTTAGGCTAGTCCAGTGCACTATACTCAATTTGAGGACCGTGAAGATGAGCGTAGGAGAATTGGAGAGGGAGAGCTGAGAGCATGGGGTGGAGATCTGAAGGAAGAAGAAAGGAAGTGGCTGGGAGAGGAGGAAAGGGCTGTAGGATGTGTGTGTGTGTGTGAGTGTGAGACAGTGTGAGAGTGTGAAGTGTTTCATACTTCCACAGACTGCTCCTTGGACCCATGTCATACTAGGTGCGTGGCCCCTTTGGAGAGCATTGCCAGCTCTGCTCCTACAACTGAAGTGAACCAAGGGAATAGGAGGTCGAGTGTAGAGACATTAGACCAGGGTGCCATTTCTTGAAAGGAAAAGGAAAAGCACAGTTGTGGGTAGGTAGGTGGGGTTGTGGTGCCAAATTCCCACTTGCTCCTGAATATTAGACTACTTAGACAACTGTTAAGTCAGCCCTACTTCATCTGGCCCACCCACCCACCCACCCACTCACAAGAAAGCCCTTGGCTGGTAAGAGTGCTGACATGCCCTAGCCATGATGAGACTGGCCAGGAGAATCTGGAAAAAATCAACAAAGTTCATAGTAAGAAGACAGTTCCCTGGCCAACTAAGCATGGCAAAGGAGCCTTTCAGTCCTTTACTGCATATGTCTATCCTGGAGACTAGTCATTTTCATGTTACATCCACCCTTGATTAGAGCCAGAGCAGAAGAGGAAATTTGCAGAGAATTTCCAGAGAGAAAGCAAAGAACTCACCAGCAGTCTTGGAGTGGCAGGGAATTGTAGAATTGTCTTTCTCCAGAAGAGGTCTGGGGAGAAAACAAAGATACATATTTTCCATATTATATACATATATGTTTATATATAAATTTACATATTTTAATATTTAAAGATACATATTTGAATATAGTAGGGTCCAAATCATCACGTTAAACACAAATGCAAGTTCCAGCTATACTGATACAAATGTCTGACTCATTTCTTTTAGTACTCCATTCTACTTTTTTTGAGGGGGGAGAAGCAATTGGGGTTAAGTGACATGGCCAGGGTCACACAGCTAGTAAGTGTCTGAGGCCGGATTTGCACTTAGATCCTTCTGATTGCAGGGCTCCGGAAAGACCAAGGGTGCACAGAGAGTTCAGTCAATGCTTATCAGTGGACTCAAAGGCCTAGGCCATGATACGGACATTTATTTCAGCTGATGGAGAAGCCCCAGACATGGTGACTAATGCTAAATGCTTGCCTTTGTTGGTCCAAGGAGCAAGGCAACGTAATAACATGCTGAGCCATTCCCCAGAATAAGGAGAGGCCAGACCCAAGACTGGGGACCCTTCTTGTTCTTCAGCTACACTCAGGGGAGAAGGGTTGGCTATGCTAGAACAACAGAAAGGGTGAAACGAGTTGAAGACATTGACCAAGGGGGCTCAGTAGCATCAATTGTGGTTCAAAAAGCCTATTTTTAATAAGTCCCAAGATGTAGGATGCTACATTTTGCTATAAAACAGTCCATATTTCTTATAACCAAATCCAGTAACACTGAAATACAACAGTGGGAATGTCAGTGTTAGCTTATTTTTTCTAATTCCCAATTGTTCAAATTGCTACCTCGTAGGTTCCCAGCAACCCTCCAGGCCAATGAATGCAAAGCTAACTCCACTGCCTCATTAGCAATAACATTTGAGCACCTCAGAGGCAGGCAGCTATCATGGGATTCATATGATAGGTTCTGTGACCTCCTGGGATCCTGCCTTGGGGGGGGAGAGCACTCTGTGCAACTGACCTTCACAATATCCCACACAAACAAGATGTGCGGCAACACCAGCTTCCTCAGCATAAACAGAAAGACCAGTGGGACATGTCAATCTCATGTAATTTGTACTCCTCTGGATGCCTTCCTCCTGAGCACTCCCAAGGACTGGAGCAAAGCACTGGCCTCAGGGGACCAACTGATCCCAGTTCAGACAGAAACAAATCATCTCTCTGCAAACTATGCATCCAGGAAGGGTAGTCACCAACTCCATGCAAATTCTAGTCCATTTCAAAAGCTTAAGGAAGGTGATGGAGCTCTCTACTAATTATATTCCCATTATAAATAATCAGCATGTCTTTAGGGAAGATCCACATAAAATGGTGAGGAAGTAGGGAAAGAAAGCAACCTCAAGTTAGTATGGGGGCCAGCTGTCCTGGGAAGAGCAGTTGCCCCATGGATGTGCTGGCCAGGGGGTTTGCCATCAGGAGCCCAGCTCAACCACTGAGTCTCACCATTTGAGACAGGGGCATCTGGAGGATGGTGTTCAAGTATCTTAAGAGGGAGAGCCTCAGGAAACCCCTAGAGCCATTCAGTTTAAGAATCGCCTCTAGTTCTAATACAAGACCATCATACTATTGGTCTCTTCTTAGGCTTTTGGGAATTGAAGGAGTTCCTCTATCAAACAGAACAAACTCAGCTGCTGCCCTCAAGGCACTCCCTCCCCACTAGTGGTAGATGTGGGGGCACAGGGTGAAATCTCCAATAAGTCACTGTATATATTCTTAAGAGCCATTTCCTGTAGTCTCCCTGTTCTGTTTCTAAAATGTCAATAAGCTAAAGAAACTTCACAACTGTAAGGCATAGGCTGTTTCATAATAAGGTGCAGCTAGATGGCCCTGCAGGGGCTTGGAATCAGGAAGACTCATCTTCCCCAGTTCAAATCGAACCTCAGATTCTGTTGTGTGACTCCAGGGCAAACCACTTTACCCTGTCTGCCTCAGTTTCCTCATCTGTCAAATGAGCTGGAAGAGGAAATGGTCAACCAGTCCAGTAGCTCTGCCCAGAAAACTCCGAATGGGGTCACGGAGAGTCCCAACTAAAGAACGATAGCCACATAGAGTCCTGGGTCTTCTGGGGGCTAAGCAGTGAAGAGGATCCCTCAAACCCCCACTGGACAAGGATGTGACATCTCTAATCTCTAGAAAGGTTTCTTTTTCAATCAAATAAATACGGGAGGGCTCTCTGGGTAACACTGGGGAGGAAAAAGAAAGGTTGAGTATTTTCATATTTGTCTAGCAGCAATGGCTTATGCTTTCCCCATACTTCAAGAGAGCAACGCTTCTCCCCAGTCCCCAGACTCCATTTTCTGTCATGCTTTACATGCTCTTGGCTGAGAATGCCATGGAGAAAAGGGCAAATAGACTTCGGAGGAGCTCACCTAAGGGCTGCCCCAGGGGTAGGAAGCAGGCTATCACAGAATTTAGTATTTTAAGTAATTCTTCTTGCTACTTAGGGGGTAAGCTAAGTTTCTCTATATGCTGATAGCACCCTCAAATTTTCACTGCCTTGAGACAAAGCCCTAGATGGCTTACCTCTCTGCAGGTGAGTCGGGATGTTGCCATTCTGCACAAGCAGAGTCTTAATTAATTTGTGGTCACCAGTTCCATGAAGCAGGTACAGAGCCTTCTGCCTCCCCCCTCCAATCCAATGTCACATTGTCAATTCAACTGAATGCCAGTATAAGTGCAGAGCACCCTCCCCCCAGCAAAGGCAGATGGCAAAATTTCAGCCTAGTTAATTTCTTTAGATCGATTTTTCCCTAATGTAAATCTAGGGTCATGCAGGGCAATCTGGGAAACCAGGGGAATGTGGGGATGAATAATAAGTATGGTCTAATTAATACGGTAACCATTCATCAAACCTGCTGTTTCCAGGGATGGCCTCATCTGAACTTGAACGGGACAATTTAGCTGGAGAGGACACATGAGGAAGACACACTGCCTTGAGACAAAGCCCTAGATGGCTTACCTCTCTGCAGGTGAGTCGGGACGTTGCCATTCTGCACAAGCAGAGTCTTAATTAATTTGTGGTCACCAGCTCCATGAAGCAGGTACAGAGCCTTCTGCCTCCAACCTGATTCATGATGAGGCCTTGGAAAATCTGTGGAGCCTGACTCTAAACTCTGGCCCAACCTTCACTGGCAAGTTCTTGCCTGACATCTGGGAGGTGGAGGCAATTTTATCACCTTTGAAGGGTGACTCTTGGGGCTCCTGGCATGTCAAGCCCCACTACTTCACTTGCATTTTTTCAAGATCTGGACTAGAATTCTGAGCATCTTCAGAGTTCCCAGATGGGAAATGTCTATATGACCCTTGGTCCTATTGCAATGATAAAACCAGAAATTCTCAGTTGATATTTACTGAGGGGTCACCATTTTGCTTAGAAAAGCCAGGAAGCAATGGGATTTTGATTGGGCCTCAAAAGCTGTCAGGAAACACATTATTATGGGTAAAATAGCTCCATTTCCTACTGTTCTAGCTCATTAAATAATGCTGGTTATCTTTACCATCTAATGCTCTGAGGAGAAAGGTTCCCTGTGGTTCTATTGTTCCCTTGAGATCCTGAACCCTAATAACCTGTTGGAAATACTTGTGATTCACGATGCCACAGCATTTTAAAAATGGCTTCATTTCATTCCTCTGCTTTCATCTTGCAGTGATAAGTTGAAGTCTCTGACCTTGAGTGAAAACTCAGTGGGATAAAACTCAATGGATTCTATACAGATGTGAGGAAATTTTGATCTTTAAATTGGGCAAACTCTCTAGAACTCCATGATGTGAGAATTCATTAACTCAAATTAAAGGAGGGGATCACAATTCAAAATAATAGACTCTCAGGAGGAGACAGGTGTTTTGCCATGTGATAGACCATTTAGGGGAAGTGGAGAGCAGGATCACTTTGTGGCATGGTGATGTTATAAAACCAGCCCCCCCCCCACCATCTGCCTGGCATTCTACTATCTTGCCTCAGTTCTGTAAACTCTTGTTGATTGATCAGCAGGAAGGCTCTGTCCATCTGAACAATTCCTGGACCTTGAACTGCAGCCACCCTGTGTAGCCAACTTCATCTACTGTGGCCCATGGGGGAAATATCAAGGGCTTATTGTTACTTCTTTGTGTGTGAGACCAAAGCTTAGCCTGTTCACTTCTCTTTGGGAAGCTTTCTAGGAGCCAGATTTTGCCCTTTGCTCTATCAGTCAAGTGAGATGATATTTGTAAAGCATTTAGAATTGTCTGGCCCAACAGAAGTGCTTATTCCCTTCCCGTACCCATGCCATGCCAGTATGGCAAAAGATGGACCAGATGACAGAAAGATTTGTTGTGTGGGCCTGTTCCCTTTCTAGGGGCTTCTGGGATGCCAAAGGGAACCCAAAGGGGACCAGACTCAAGGACCTCTTCCTCTTTGGCCAAACTGTGCTTGGACTCTGCCTTTACTCCCCTTCACCTAGAGGGTTCACTCCTCAGAGTTCCTTCTCAGACCCCTGAGGTAAAAGTCTAAAGAGTAAACAGCGAGAAAGGCCAGTCCAGAGTGGAGAGCAGGGGTTCTCACATGGTATGATAGCAGCAACTTGGGCAGGGCAGCTAAAAGAGGCAGATGCTGGGTAAGGGGAAGACAGTCTGCTATGGGTAAGACACTGTGCTGGGATCACAAGCCAAACACCAGCCATTGTCTTGTACTCTGCTACCCCCTTGCTTCTGTATGACTAAGTGGGCCATCCTCGCCATATCTCTCCCCCCAGGAGAATGGTACCTTTCTGTTAAAATGAAGAGATTCTTTCTCTCTCTTCTTCCCCCAACCTGTTCCTGCCCCCTGTCTGGCACTGGGTCTCTTTGGAGTGGGCAGGATTAAGTGACTTTCTCCAAGTCTCCAGTTTAGCTCCAAAATGCTGCCCTGGGACAGTGAAGGTTGCTAGTCCAGAAATGCTGGAATGTAGAAGAGGCTTGAATGTTCTTCCCCCCTTTAATCTAAGAAGGCCATCATTACAAACCCAGCCCATCATAACACTGAATGCCTTGAGGCAAATGGGCAACTCTGGGGTCAGAAGGGAAAGCTTTGGACCAACAACTCTGCCATTAGTCCGGGACACTGACTAGGATTTCTCAGCAGTGGCCCAGCTCCACGTCAGGTGATTTGTTCATGGGATTTCTATCTGCCCCGTGCCCCCAGCACTCAGGGGAATTTTCTGACCAGGGCTCCCTGTGGAATTGGCATATGCTATCATTAATGCCACGAGCATTATTAGGCTCCATCCTCACTGTGATTTCATTGTCCTCACTGGCCTTTCCTCAGATGAGCAAGGGCTAATGATGTGCTTTTAAAGTGGTCTTGCTTGAAAAAGGGAATTCACTTCTGCTTCCTGGACCTGGCTAATGGTTTCAGAATCCAGTTTATAATAGCTTCACTCTCCCCCACCCTGTCCTGGCCCTCCATAAAATGAAAGCCTTCTCATTTCCACCCAGGAATATATTGACTCATTGGTCAATGAATATAATTTCACCTCTGACCTTAGGATTCTGTAGGTGGAGAAGTTTAACTCATAGCACTTTGAGATGAAATGAGAAGTGGTTGAAAGGCTGAGTTGTAACTCAGACTTGAGTTTCCAGACACCAAGCCCTGTGCCCCTTCCCCTGTGTCATTAGCCTTCCTCGATCACTGTTTCTTTCTTATAAGAAAACCAGAAGTGCCCACAGTATAAGAAAATGCTGAGGTCTAATTGGAAAGCTGCCACTTTGGAGACCCTTGTCTGCACTTGCACAGAAGACTGCCTAGCTGATGCCCTTTGGGGATGGGATGACCAAAAGAACTCTATAGCCAGCCAACAGACTCTTCTCAAACAGCGACAGACACAACAGACACGTCAGGGGAGCATGAGAAGGTAAAATGACAGCCTCATTCTACCTCTCATTTGAATAAAAAGCTCCAGTGAGTCTCCAGAGCTGTCAAACAGAGCCTTTTAGAAGCATTGCCTTCATTTGCTTTTCACTTTTCAAGGGAGAAATGAGTTGGCCACAAGTGACAGGCACAGCTTTCAGCAATAGCTGTTGCTGATTGCCATTTATAAAAGACATGTGACGTTCTCTCCATCTTCTCTGCACCATTTGACACTGTTGATCACCCTCCCCTCTTGAATATTATTTCCTCTATAGGTTTTCATGGCCCCCTTCTCTCCTGGTTCTATTCTTAAATATCTGATTGTTCTTTTTAGGTGGCCCCACCTGCATTCCACAGGCCTCTGTTCTATGCCTGAATTTTCCCTCTATTCTGTCACCTGGTGATCTCATGAGTCCTCATTAGTTAAATTCAGCCATCTCTAGGCAGATCATTTCCAGATCTATATATCTGGACCTGACCTTTCTTCTTAGCTTTAGTCCTGAAGCACCAGATGCCTATTGGACATCTTAACATGTTAAAAAAAAAACTCGGTATTTTCCTCACCACACACCCCCTGAATTTCCCTATTCCTGTCAAAGGCAGCACCAGCTGTCCAGTCTCCCAGATTTGCAATCTGTGCCATCCTCATCCCTTTCTCTCACTCCATATATCCAATCTGCTGCCCAATCTTGTTATTCCTATCTTCAGTAACATATCCCCTTCTCTCCACTCACACAGCCACAGATCAGTCCCTCAGAATTTCTCTTCTGGCCTATCACAGTGGCTTCCTAGTTGGTCTCCTGGGCTCCAGTATCTTCCCTCTCCAGTACATCGTCTACTCAAATGCTAAAGCACAGGTCTGTTCGAGTACTGCTGATACCTCCTGATTGCCTTGGGATAAATCTCAGATCCTCAGGGTGGTATTTAAACAAACACCATTGCCAACTAGGACTAGTTGGCCTTTCCAAGTTCATTCCCTTCCTCTGGAGATTCCTATCTTTTAACTACTGTTGGTATAGAATCACACCCCAGAAGGAATTCCCAAGTCCTATTGCTTCAATCTCATCTTAAGCACCTAATAGGGAGCTACTTTTAAAATGCTGTTAAATGGAGGTGTTTCACACTGGGGATCCTGGCTTTCCTTTCTTTCCAGTCTTCTCCCTGGAAAGTCTGTGGGTCTGCACAGAAACAATTTCCCCTGCAGTGTCTACTTTCTGAAAAACAATGTGACTGAAAGATGGCACTCCTCACTTTCTGCTGTTGAAGCCTATGAACATATTTCACTTCAGGAAGTTGAAGTTCCTTGGAGGGACCACTTTCCCTACTCTGGGGACAAGAGATTTATAACTGACCTATTCCTAGTAGTCTTCCCATTTTTATCCCAGAGGATTAGTTATTTCCACTTTGGAAATGTGGGCTTGCGCACTGCTGCAAAACCTTCAGCATCAAAAATGTAATGAAAGAGCAAGCTTTGCTAAGCCCAGATGCAATGCCACTCACTATGCATACCAGCACTCTCACTGCTCCCTTTGTTTACACGACCCTTGCCAGTGATGAAGATGTCTGTTCTCCTACACCACAGAGATTTGTTTACACATTGCATTTAATGAGGGAGTTTTTCTAGCCAGCTAGGTGTGACCTGCAGGCCTATTACTGCTTCATGGAAATGATGCTTTTCTCACCTGTTATATATACACTGTATTTCCAGGTAGAGATAGCAGCTGGAATTGTGTGCTCTTTAGAAAGCCAAGTGGGACTTAGTTGAATATTTGAGACTTGCTTAACACATGTAACTATCCCCATAGAGGCCTGTGCTAATAAAATCAGGACCCTATTTCAGAAAGAGGAACTAGGGACTGGAAAAGCTGCTCAAGAAAAGAGTTGCTCTCTTTAATTAAATAAATGAGAAGGTCAAGGCAATAAGTGCCCTGTCTTCATGAATGTGTTAATTAAGAGGCCCTCTAAGGCAGCAATGCTCTGACACCAGTGATTCAGCAATTCACATATGTCTGGCTATTTGATGACCAGAACCCCACTATCTTTTCACTACAGGCTTTAATGCCCTGAGCACCAGAGAGACACATAGAGCTCTCTGGCTGATCAGTGGAGGACCACAGCGGGGAGCTGATATATTAGTTTAGGTCCATCTCTTTTCTGTAGCAGAGGACATAACTTTAATTGAATCATAGAAAACCATCCTTAGGCAAGAAAAAGAGAAGTTCAATTGGAGCAATTGGAGTATCAACAAGGAGAAATCAGGAGATTTCCTTGGTTAAGTTAGCAACGTGGGTTTCGAGTTTACCATTTCCTGAGATGGGAAAGGAAGAAGTGAAACACAACAACAACAAAAAAAGCCAACACCAAAACAGTGAAGGTAAAAAAAAAAAAAATCAAACCAGGCCAGGGACTGGTGGGAGAAACTAGCTGTTCCAGACCTGCCTCTGACCAAGGTCCTGAAAGAGTACTGTTCTGCAGACCGGCAGCCCATGCTGCTATTGGAAGAGAGTCACTTTCCTATGTGTTCCTAGGCTCTGCAGGGAAAGTGCCCAGGCTCCTCCATTTTCCTCTCCAGGGCCATCCTCAGTGACTGGACTCTGCATCTGCATGAGACTGGTACATTCTTGAGGGGAGGCATGTCTTCCCTCTCCCCTGACATATCACTAGAGGGTGTGACTGACAAACCTCCATAGAGCTTTGGCAGACTTAAGACTCCCTCTTTCCTTCAGCCTGTAAGGGACAGAGACCAGTGGACTTGGACTTATGAAGTCCTGAAGTGGGCAGTGTGACCTTGGTCAAATCATGTTACTTTTCTGAGCCTCAGTTCCCTCCTATGGAAAATGAGGAGGATAAGGACACCTACCACACAAGGCTGTGGGAAGGACCCAATTGTGATTCTGGATGTAAAATGCGTTGCAGATTTTAAAGCATAACATAAATTTTTAGGAGTTATTATTATTGGCAGAGAGATGGCAAGCAGTCTCATTATTTTGCAAAACCAGTGATTTCGAGTTCAATCTAAATTGGTTAATTTCCCCCCAATTTCTTAGATTACAATCCTGTCTGATTTTGCAATTCTGTATCATATGTAGCAGTTCCTCAAAGTTTTTGGAATCTTGTTGTTTTCCCAGTATGATTTACATTTAATCTTCATTTTTATCTTCCCTAACACATGCTGAGTTAGTGGAACACATACCAATTATGCAAAGAAAGTCTGAAAGTGGGAAGAGTTTGAGATGCTGTCAATGGTGGCTTAATGATCTGAATTCACAAAAATCTCATTGCATGAAATCTTGAGGTATGAGTTCCCCCAAGGCCCTGATTTTCAAATGTCTTGCTCTGACACAAGCATCAAGGTGCTTTAGGCACTCATTTTCTTAAAGGATGAATTTTTTTCCCCAAAAGGTAAGTCTTTCATGCACAAAGCAAAGCCAGGACTGGCAAGATAATAGTCATCACAAGATAGATAGATGGACTTTTAGAGTCACCTTCCAAGAGCCTTGGCCCCTACTCCAAAGAACTAAGTTTGGGATTTAGGTACGTTGCCTCATAAGTGTATGGATTGGCTAATACAAACTAGGAGATTAAGCCATAGGCAACCATTAATTTTCTAACCTGTTGTCTCTTTTAATATCCAGTTCTTTACTTGGGAAAAGCAGCTGCTGTGAAAAGGAATAGATAGCTTGATGGCACAGGACCAGTGAAGTATTCTGAACAGACAAGAATAATTCTGGTGGTAATCTCCCTAGGCAATCCAATTGAGAAGATTTCACTTAGACCGTACCTGATTCAACATCTTCAGACCTGAACCAATGATTTTGTCATCACTTATCACCCAGGTATCCTCTGGCTTCCCTAACATAGCAAAGGTAAGCACTGGTTGCCACTTGGAAATGACTGGATCTCTAAGAAGCTGAAGAGTAGTAAGTCATTGACATATTGCTTAGGAAACATCTAATAATGACAGTGACATAACATTTTCTCGGGAAATAGCATTCCAAAACAACTTTTGCCCATACATGATTAATCAGATGAGAAACTTAGAAAACATTAATAAAGGGCTTAATACCCTGTCTCAAGCTAAGCAATCTTTATTGCACTTGTTTTTTTAAACTAGTCCACTAATCCATGCTTAATTAATAAAAGCTTCATGCATGGCAAAAGACCACATTATTTAATCTTTAAAATGAAACACCCCTCACCCAGGTCCGAGGCCACCTAATTGGAATGTCTGCATCTGGTGCAGTCAGTCATTCCACAAACATGTTTTCAAGCACTTTTACATTAAGAACTATGGAATGACCTTTGTGGGCAAACATTGGGCTTGCTAAAAGTTATGGGATGAGGAACGGTGTGGAGGATTTTTCCCCATTCATAGAAGGGGATTTAGATACAGATCTAGAAGGGAACTCAAAAGTGCAGCCTCCTTATTTTTCAGAGAAAGAAACTGAGGCCTAGAGAGTAGAAATGACTTTAGCAAGGTCACACAGCCAGGTAAAGGAGCCTAGACGCCAAATCCGTGTCCTGTGGTCAAACTTAGTGCTGATTTTTTAGGCTCGGCATTCTAGGCTGACACCTAGAACAATTCAATCACTTTTTGGACACAAGGCAATCCAGTCACTTCACTGATGTTTGACAAGTTGTGCTACTTTGAACTCAATTTTAAAAATAGCGAATTCATTTCTCTAAGGGTTATTTTTATAAAGGTAGCTGGCTTGGGTCCCTTTGTGGTACAAAGCCACATATTCAAAGTACCATAGTGAAGACATACAATCCTCCCACCTCCATTCCCATTTTTGTAAATTTGGTATTTTTACAAAAATGCTGTAAAACTTTAGATGCCAAAAGCCATTCACACTTATTCTTGGGGTGTTTTTAAATAGTCTGATGAAAGTAGAAATTCTCTATCTGTTTTCTTTTTTAGAAGGGAAATAATCTCCCCCTTCTAAGAAATAACTGGCCCAAGAGAAAAAGGAAATACCGCTAAATAAAAGAATGGTTTTCAACTTTTCCTGAGGCAGACAGGTGAGAAGTCCTCCTGCTTGTACAGACTTGGCTTCTAAAGTGAAAATGGGAGCATATTCGAAAACACAGCTTTCCTCTCCAAGGGACAATTTCATTTGAGGAGTCAAAGTGGCACTTTGGTGAGAAGGATCATCTCATCCCTCCATCTGCCCCATGTCTGACTCCTGGTTCTTAAAGAAATGACTTGTGTTTAAGATCTGCAAATAACATCTGCCTTCTGCAATTGTTTGGCTTGTCTGGGGCGATCTTTCTACCAAGTAGGAGAAGGTTGATGCCACAGTTTTGAGACAAGGGAGCTGTAGGCTTTGACAAGATGGAGGAAGAAGCAGGCTGCACAGGAACACTCTGAGGAAACGGCAAAGGAAGCCATTTGGTTGGTTTGGGGCAGCCTCTGTGCTGAAGCATGCTGTGCTAGACACTGGATTTGGAGTCAGGGGACCCGGGTCAAAATGGCGTGGCTATCTGTTCCCTGTGTATGACCTTGGTTATGTCACTTTCCTTCTCTGGGCTCAGTTTTCTGCTCTATAAAATGAAGAGCTGGCATTAGATAGTTTCCCTGTGTCTTCCATCTCTAAAGCTTCTGTCTGATGATCCTAATACTAATAGCACTGCCCAAGAGCCAGTGCTATCAGTGCTAAGGAATGACCTCATCAGGAGCCCTGAGTGGATGGCTGAGTCTGGTTGCTGCTGAAGGGAACTCTGACAAAGGGGAATAAGGGCCTCCTCTGTCAGACAGAAGACCGATCTGACCCTTCCTATTCAGGCTATTCAGTTCGCTTGTTTTTCAGTCCTGTCTGACTCTTTATGACCCAATTTGGGGATTTCTTGGCAAAGATACTGGAGTGGTCTCTCATTTCCTTCTCCAGGTTATTTTACTGATGAGGAAACTGAGGAAAATAGGGTGAAATGACTTGCCCAGGGTCACACAGGTAGTAAGTGTCTGAGACCAGATTTGAGCTCACAAAGATGAGTCTTCCTGACTCCAGTCCCATTGCTCTATTCACTGTGCCACCTGGCTGCCATATGTATAGGTGATACACAACTGAAATCCACCTGGAGGGTCTCAATCAAACAAAAGTTTTTTTTTCTTAGTAAGTAGGAAGATCACTAAGACAAGACCTTCGTGGTTATAGCAAAGACAATTCTGTCTACTTGTGAGATCCCCAAGTTTCCTAAAGGTTAGGGTTAGGTAGGTTGGTTAGTTCATTCATTCATTCATTCATTCATTCATTCATTCCTTCCTTCCTTCCTTCTTTCCTTCCTTCCTCCCTTCCTTCTCCCTTCTCCCTTCCTCCCTCCCTCTGTCCCTCCCTCCCTTCCTTCCACCCTACCTCCTTACTCTCCTCCCTTCCTCCCTTCCTTCATCCCTCCCTTCTTTCCTTCCTTCCTTCCTTCCTTTCTTCTCATATCAGCTATATGCCTGCTGACAGGTTTCCTCTGGGGCCAGTAATAAACTTTGTTTGAAGAGAGTTATAGGACAGAAAAGCAAGTGGATTCCAGTTCTTCTCTGAGGTACTCCATCAGAGACCCCTCTAGATACTCATGCCATGGCCTTTGGCTACAGCCAGTATAGCCTTAGTGAAACCAATACATTCATTGTCAAGTTTTTGCAGATTCTGGCTGCTGACAGCAGCATAAATACTACGTGATTTGTTGTCTGAGAACCCAAAGTCTAGCTAACATTATCATATGAGGAAAGAGGAGAAAATAATGGCCATTATAGAGTACCTCTCTATCAAGATGTAGCTTTGAAAATGACCTCATTTCTCATGTTGATTTCTTTTGCTTTGGAGCTAATCTTAGCACAGACAGAGTACCAGGATAATGGGCACTTCAAAACATGCAAACAGGCCAACAGTCTGGCTAAGAGATGCTGTTGATTGAGCTCGGTAACATACACATTAAGAAAAGGATGGAAGCAAAGACAAATCCAATACACAGGGGGCACTGGAGCACTTTGGCACAGAAACATTCATAAGCATCTTCAAGTTTGGAACTGCAATATCCAAAGTAAGGATTCATTTTGCATTTTTTAGCATCCATGGTTGTCAACCTTTCTATAGTTTCCTTTGGAAATAAGCAGCTTCATTATCTCCAGGATTCCTCCTTCTAGGCCTCTTTGACTCTCGAGGATGAAGGCTCTGATAAAGAAGAATAAGGGGGCTACTGAGACATACCCTTGCATTTTCCCATGACAGCACTGGAACCTTATCGGGGACGCCTCTGGGGAAATGCTCCC
Source organism: Pseudocheirus occidentalis (assembly GCA_028646575.1). Lineage (NCBI taxonomy): Eukaryota > Metazoa > Chordata > Mammalia > Diprotodontia > Pseudocheiridae > Pseudocheirus > Pseudocheirus occidentalis. The sequence continues at coordinate 4,828,109 of CM053602.1, read as the reverse complement.
CTCACCAAATGAGCGCCCTATCTGTTGAAAAGTACAAGAACATTTTCCAACCAAATTGGAAGCTCAGTGGGTGAACAAGGAAAATTGCTCAGCTCAATGAGTTTAGGCACATGTATGGGTCCTTTAAGCTTCGGAGATTTCTGTGGGGGCCATCAAACAAGCCTAAGAGGTCAGAAAAGGAGAGGGATTTGTCCATGGTGCTGCAAACGCCTCTGGCTCCAATCTAACTGATCTGCCTGGAACAATACTGTCCTGCTCCATTTTGTGGCAGCAAGAATGGGCAGCAAGGTCACAGATTAACTACTGCAAATCATATACAGTCAATGAAAAAACATACACCAAAATGTTATTCTTTGGAGGACTTGGCAGAAGTTGTATTTTCCCATTAAGTCCTAATATGTAAGCATTAAGTCAAAATTGCCAGTAGTCAACTGTTTATTGGACATAACTTAGAGAAAATGACTCCTCTAAGTATGTACCTTAATCCAATGGATATTAATTATGTACTTGAGAAGACCCAACCTGATGCCATTGTTATGTTTCTCCCTCCATCCCACCTAGTCAGACCCATAGGTGCCTTCAAGTCTCTCTCTGTTGTCACTCATCAACATTCAGTGAACATCATGTAAGACCATGGGCTTGGAAGGGAACTCAGAGGCCATGTAGGCTATTCCAACATAGGAAGACGTTGAGACCCCAAGACTTGTCCAAGGTTGCACAGGAAGTAAACAGCAAAGATCAAATTTGAGCCCAGAATCTCATAGTCCCAGACAGGGTTCTTCCCACTGGATCATGCTGCTTGGCCCAATGTAGTGTTCTCCCTGAAGGTTAAAGGTTTTCCAAGAAACAGGATGTTACCAAGTCAATGAAAAAGGAAGCTTCTTTTCTGGCTCATAAAATCCGTAAACTCAAAGAATACACGATGGATCCCGAATTTCATTTTTGTGAGGATTTTTCTTAAGGAAATTCATTGTATAAGTGGGCAGAGCACAATCATCTAGCACTCATCTACTAAAGCTTCAGGAGTTTCCCAAGGCATATAGAAGTGGAATGACTTCCTCAGGCTCACACAGCCAACATCAGATGCGTGACTGGCATTCGGATCTTCCTGAGCTCACATCCATACTTCATCCATCAAGTCTTGATTCTAAGTTAGATTCTAAGTTAGAAACTTTGGGTAACAACTAAAGGCATGTCACTACTTCTCCAGGACAACTTTCAGCTGAGATGCTGATGTGTTGTCTTTGAGGGACTGGCCCAAGCTTCCTCCCAGTAGGGGGCCAGGGCATTCATTGTAGACAACTAGGAACTCTTCTGTACAGAAGGCACCAACACATCACTCTCTTCAGTGCCCCCCTTTATGGCATACACTGATAGAACATGGCCCAACAGGAGCATGGTTGGCAGGCCCATACAAGAAGGGCTTGAGGGCCAACTTTTAAATCTAAACATGGGGTTTACATAATACCAACAGATGCAGGTTGTTTTTTTGTTTGTTGAAATCATTATCAATAGTTGATATAGCCTGAGATCCCTTTAACATATTTCTATGGAATATTGTGTTTTTTGAATGCTTCTAGCCAATTTACATATATTACTTGCCTAATTAAGTGCTTTTAATCCCCATAGAATTTAACCTACCAACTAAGCGTATGCATAATTTTCTTTTGGTGATTATTCCTTTAGCTTTCATTCTTGGCACAATAATTAGGAAAGCACTTGGTTATTAGTAGTGGCTTCCGAACTAGTAATTAACCACTGCTTTATCAAAGGGGACTGCAACCCTCTTTTTTTGTCCATTGAGGCAACTAATTGTATTTACCTTCTCCTTTGTCCCTGATTTACCTATGGATTATGCAACCAAACATGTTTCTCTACAACAAAAGCCCATGAGGCTGCTCTCATCCATTCCCTTGGCCCCACAGTATGTCCCCACTCCTTTGTATTTGAGTTCAAATCAACATAACAGGCATTTCTCAAATGGCAAAGTATTGTAGTAGGTGCTGGGGATTGAGAGACCCAGACTAACGAGGGCACAGGAATCGTGTCTGAGAATTAGAATGGTCTAGGAGAAAGCCCATTGGATTTGGGGGTCAGGAGACCCCTATGTTCCAAATCTGGCTCTCACACTTACTAGTAGTTTGAGCCTGGACACATTATTTGCTTCTCTGAACCTGTTTCCTCATCCTTAACCAGGGGAACTAATACCTGTAATCCCTTTCTCATCAGATTGCTCTGAGAGCGAAGGGAAACAGCGAACTTCAATTTCTTTGTAAACTTTAAGTACTATATAAATATTGGCTTCTTTGGGGTTATCTCATTTTGTTAACTTAGAGATTCTCAACAGAGAGACGAGCAAGTATAGTGAGAAAGACACAGTCCCCACAACCAGAAGATGAAGGTTCTAGAGCCATTATCAACTCAACCTGTGAGACTGAACAAAGCATTTCCTCACTACTCGACTTCACTCTCCCATTTGGAAAGCAAGAAAAGGGTATTTCCTTTGTGTGTGGCACATGACTGATTTGTCTTCTATTAGTGGCCCCGGAGAGAACTTTGGGGAAAGGAAAGTTGGTTCTTACTCAATTTAGGTCCCTGAAATAAGACCCATTGTTGGAATTCTAGGAGTATGAAGATAAAATGAGAAGCCCTTGTTTTCTAGGAGGGTTTGTTTACAAAGACCTCTTTATAGTCATGTCAAGATCCTGGACCAGACAGAGGAGGATTCTGGTCTATGAGGGGCTGTTCCCAGTTATTGTTCCATGAGAACAGGCTCTTAGTTTTTAGGTCCACAGAGCCTAAAGAGATTTAAGTTGGGGCAGACTTAGTAAGGCCCTGTGTTTGGAGGCAGGGAGGAAGGGGGACAGAGGTTGGTTTTTGTGTACTAAGATCATGCAAGTTGGCTGTCTACAAGAATCAAATCTTGGAAACATGGGTTTCAAGTTGATAGGATGACAAGATCTAATTGACAAAGCACTAATTGACAAGGTCTAATTAACAAGGTGCTGGCCTTGGCTTCCACAGACCTAGATATCTCATCTCAGCTCTACCCCAGTACTAGCTATGTGACCACTGACTTCTCTCATTTTCTATTTATTGCTACTTGGACTACCTGCCTCACTGGAATTTTAGTGAGGAACAAATGAAAATGTATACATATTACTTTGCTAATCATAAGGTGCTCCAGGAATATCTATTATTGTCATTCTTGTTGAAATATGTCTCCTGCTCATCAAGGCAGAATGAATTGAACTACCTTTTTATGCCTCTGTTGATAACACAGTCTCAAGACCCTTCAACACCCAGATCATCCTCTTTGTCAAATATGCTTCCTATTGCATGGAGCCCATAGCCAAACACAATGTAAGGGACAAGGGTAGCTACTGGCCTAATACTTTCTGTTTCTCTGGTGCTTCACATGGTACAGGGACAGCTAGGTGGCACCACAGTGCATAGAGGGCTGGCCTGGGGTCAGGAAGATCAATTCAAATCCAGGCTCAGATACTTCCTGGCAGTGTGACCCTGGGCAAGTCAATTAACAGGTTTGCCTCAGTTTCCTTTTTTGTAAAATGAGCTGGAGAAGGAAATGGCAAAGCACTCCAGTATCTGTGCCAAGAAAACCTCAAATGCAGACATGACTGAAAAATGAACCACAACAAATTAATTGGTTCATTCCTCAAGAGCCCTGGAAGGTACAATAAATCTCCATTTGTCAGCTGGCAAGCAAGCTACCAGAGGGGAAGGAGTTTCATCAGAGTCACCCAGTTGGTAAATGTTAGGGGCCTTCAGGCTCTCAGGCCAATATTTACTCTTTGCACTGCCTCCTTCTGCCTCTCCACTAAAGACAGTTTAGTTGAAAGAAAACCTTCATGTTAACAGTCACAGAGTTGTTTAGGGAGTTGGGAAATGCCCCTTGACTCTCTTAGAAGAGGAAGGACTCCAGGAGAGGGCTTGAATGCAAGGACTGACAGAAAGTCATATGAGTGGCCATTGATCAAGCTGGGTTCCAGGCCCAGCTTTGCCTCCAGTGACCTCCTTGACTTGAGGTAAGGTACCTCACTGGGGCCTCCATTTTCTCTTCTGTCACCTGAGGCTAATCATGGCTAGCTAAAGCTAGCTGCTGGGACTGTGATGAATGAGGGCTGCCAGGGTGAATGTCTGATGGCTCCACACTGTCACCCAGCCCAAGCCCATGGCTGAATGTCATTTGAATGCATTTAGACAATCCAGTTAAGATATGGGGCCATGGCAGAGGAAGACTTCCAATGCCAACAAAGTCCATAGCAGAATGTTGTTCTCCAGAGGCTGCTATAGCTCTCATTCTTTGGAAGGCTTTGACAGTACAGCTTGTTTTGGAATAGGAAATGAGCAAATTCCTAGCTGCTAGGAAATGCCAACCCTTCCCTCACTTCCCCATTCCTATGGAAGGGGATCTTGTCATAAAGTAGTCTGCTGAAGAGCCTTTGAGCAGAGGAAAAGAGGGAGATGCCAGCTAGCTTTGTTTCCTTAAACTTAAGATGCCTTGAGTATTGTGGCCAAATTTCATTGGTTTAGACTAATCTAATACAAATCTAATTAATGTATAAACAGCCACGTCCTCAAATCCATTAAAAAGTCATCATGGGAATGCAAAAATGTGAGTAAAGGTGAAAGTGTGAAGAGAATCATTTTAATAATTTAGCCAAATCAATCTCCTGCTTGTTATTTTGTCTTAGAATTCATTATTCAGCAGTAGATTCTGTTTTCATCTTGCAAGCTGCCATGAACTCCCTTGGGGCAGCAGCATGACATTGCTCTGGTTCCCCTGGACTCTCCTGGTAGCCAGCCAGGAGCCTTAATACAATGGGTCAACAGAGCTAATTTCTACAGCCAGGTTGTAGCCTGTATCCCCAGGAACTCTGTGTCACTTGCTTCCCCATGGTCTCCAAATGCACCACAAAGGCAGGAAATGCATGAAGAGCACGAGGGGGTGTGCAGCAACCTGGGTTTACCTTTAGCCAGAGGCTAATTTCTGGAAGGGGGAGGCAATTGCAGTAATGGTCTTATTGACCAATGGGTATTTTAGCCTGGAATGGCAGATCAGAATAACCCAACCATGAGTTAATGACTTCAGGGCCAGCAAACTGATAGAGAACAGTCTGGCACATAATCAGTTGCTTCTCTCCCCTTCCTCCCTTTACTTGGACTACTGAGAAGATCAAAAGGTTTCCTTAAAGGATGGTTAAAAGAGACCACAGGAACAGATGGACTTCAAACCAGGTAGGGAGAACCTCAGGACCCATCTACTCCAGTCCCCTCTTCTTACAGAAGGAAGAAAGTGGAAGGAACCTTCCCAAAGTATCAGGCTCATTTACCTTCAGTTGCCATAAATCCCTTACAAAACTCCAACTGGGCCTGGCTTATAGCACCAGCTCAAGGTTCAAGGTGGTCAAGTCACCTGGCAGTAAGAGTGTGCACTTCATCTCCCTCGTGGCATCTTTGATCACCGTGCCTCTACCTTCTAGCCAAATTGGATTACTTGCTGTTCTCTTTTGGTATTTGATCCCCTGCCACCATCCATTTGCACAAGCTATCTCCCATGCCTGGTATGCCCTCCCTCTTCACCTCTACTTCTTGTAGTTTTTGCTTCCCTTTGAGGCTCAGTTAAGGTGCCATCTACACAAGGGTTTTCTTGATCTTCTCCCATGTCCTTGTTGGAAATTATTCAATATTCTATACAAAGTACACACTTAACTCTGTACCTAACCTTTCCCCTTTCCCCCTACTTAATAGACTACGAACTTTTTGAGAGCATAGACTGGTTTTCATTTTGTCTTGGTATCTTCAGTGCCTAGAACAGGGTTTTCCACTTCGAAGGTACACATATGCCCAATAGGCAGCCAGGTCTTTGAGAATCTTTGCTAAGTAAACCCCAATGGAGTCACAAAAAGTTGGACACGATTGAACAAAAATCAAAATCTGCCCAATGGGCCCAAGTGGGAGAGGGGAAGGGGTAGGGGCCAGGACCAAGAGAGAAAGAAGCAATGAATGAACTGGAAATAAGCCAGGCAGATGTGCAATTAGGAAGCATGGTTATGAGCCTGTCTCTTGAGGTCCATTCTTTTGTCAATGAGCTAGTTTTTGCCTATAGACTTACACACATGCATTTTAAACTCAAAGACTCATTCAGTATAGTTTTGACTCACTGCTTAGAACTCAAAAGGTCCATTTTATTTATCAGCTGTACTTTCTGAGCCCTGGGTCCCTATATAGCCCTGTCCTATATCCTTAGCTGGGGCCAAGGCCATTAGTAGTAAGTATGGACACATGCAGGGCCTCATTGTTAGTCACTTTGTGCCAAGCATCGATTGAACACCTGCTACCAGCTGAGCACCAGGTCCAGGCTTTACAAAAACTCATTGGAAAGGCTGTTTATAGGCTATGCAACACAATGGAGATTTTGGCTTCTACACACCACTGGTAGGCAATGACAGCTTGCTCCCTGATCTCCATTATCATGTAGATTTTTCCCTTTAGAAGAAGCTAAATGTAACTGATGAACTTCTCTCCCCCTTTCCCCCCCCCCCTTTGAACCTTGGCTTCAATAATTCTCCCTTGGATCTAACAGGACCTGAAGTACTCCTCTGATTCACAGGCCTGTGAGTCAGTGGCAACCTTTTCATTCCAGGAGTTTTAAAAAGAAATGGTGATGAGATATGTTTGGGTGAGTTACATTCTTCATTCTTGATGAGTAGATTGCAGTAAAAGTGCCCAGCAGTCTCTCTGCCTGTCTCTCCCTCTGTCTCCCCCTCTCTCACTATTTCTCAAACCCTCCCCTTCCTTCTGTCCTCTGTTTCTCTCTCCTTCTCTCTCTCCCTTTCTCTCTCTCTCCCTCCCCCTCTCTCCTCCCTTCCCTCCCTCCCTCCCCATTTCTCCCCCTCTCTCTTCCCTCTGTCTCTCCTCTCCCCCTCCTCCCTGTTTCCCTACCCTTCCCTTCCCTCTGATTGTCTTCTCTCTCTCTCTCTCTCTCTCTCTCTTTCTCTCTCAAGTATCTGCTGTCCACCACTGTCTCCATTTGTAAAGAAGCAATTTTAGAGGCCTCAAAGTACTTTCTTTTGTCCTATCTAATGAAGTGACGGCTCTGAGGAATGGGCATGTGGGAAGGCCCAATAGAGCATGTCAGTGTCTTTAAAATACCATCACTCTCAATAGTGACAACATCCATCAAACAGTCATTTGAAGGGTCAAGAATGCTGGCTGGTAGCTGTGTGGCCTCTCAGACAGGTTTATCAGGCAAGGTGCACCTGTACCAACCTCACTGACATCCAAGAACAGAAGGGAGCCCTGTGCTGTCCTGTGAGCCAAACAGAGCCAAGGAAAACTCCTTGCATTTGGGGCTAAAATGCTCCAGCTGCTACAAATCAGGACGAAGAAAGTGAAGGCAGCATCCTCTTCCATGCCAGTCAGGAAGAGGAGGTTTCAAATCCTGTCTTTGCTATTTCCTGGCTAGATGAGCCTGGCTCAGGGAACTAATTCCCTAGGCCCATCCAATTAACCTCTGAGCGTCAGCTTCCTCATCTACAAGATAACTGTACCTACCTCCAAGGATTCAGATGAGGTTATGTATATAGCATGCTACAATAATTGCTATTTACTAAGTCCTTCTTGGGTTGTGACCTGGACTCAGAGACCTTGGCTTGAAATGCTGACTCTGCCCTGCCTCACTGTGACCCTGGGCAGGCCTCTTCCCCATTTGGGGTCCCCAGTTTCTTCCTTTGTATAATCAGGGGGCTGGACCTGATGGCTCGTAAGGGTGCTTCCTGCCCCAAGGGCTCCTGGCTAAAGCATTACTTTCTTCCAGGGCCTTCGAAAGGGTGGATCTATTTGGGAATTCACGTGGACAGCCATGAAGGCAGTCCTCCTCACCTCCAGCAGCCTGATGTCATCAGGCTGAGCCTGCAAAACGGCTGCTCTTGCCAAGAACATGATTCATTAAGTTGGAATTCAAATGTTTCTCTTTTGCAAACTCGATCTGGGAAATTCATAGAACACTGTGGGGGAAATGGCTCTGAAGTCCATCCCCACCTCTGTATGCTTGGAGCCCCCAAGGGACCAGAAAGCAGGAAGAAAATGCCCCAGGATGCTTTGCCAGATACAATGGCTTTCAGCCCTTCTTTGTAAATCCCACTGTCAGATGCATTAAACAGGCCCCAGAAATTGGCTAAGTAGCTGTGTTGTTACGGATATCTTCAGATCACCCAACTAGAGTCAAGTATTCTCCAGAAGTGTTTAGAAGTGTTTCTAGTGACAGTACTGGGATTGGGCTTTGTAATGGGGATGGTGTTCTTGAATGAGGAGAACATGGCCAGAGTCTTCCATTTCTGGAAGACTTAGAGCTTTCAGGGAACTTAGAGGCCCTAGAGTCATTTTATAGAAGAGGAAATAGAGGCCCAGAGACGGGTAGGGATTTGCCCAAGGTCACACAGTCAGTAACTGACATTGCCAGGATACAGGATCAGGTTCTCTGGATCCAAACTCACTAACCTTCTCACTGCAACCTGTTACCACCCCCAAAATCAACCTACCAGTGAGCTCCAATAGCAGCTTCTACTGAACCTGTAATTTCACTGGTATGGAAATTGCCTCTAGCAATGCAAATAGACAATTCATCTGTAATGGACAGTCTTGGCAGGACAGTCTTCCCCAGGGGCACTGAAGAGGTGAGGGACCTTGTCTAAGGCCATCCTTCTAGGATCTACTCCTGCTTCCCTCTCCACTTTGCCAGGATGTTTCAGAGAGAGGCTGGAGCCAGGAACAGTCTGTTCAAGTAGAGCCTCTGCTACCTACTGGTTGGGAGTTCAACTAAGTCCCTTCCACTCACATTGTCCTAGAGTTGTTATTGTGGGCCAGCCAGAGGAGTGTCCATAGTGAGAAAGTTTCTCATGTTGATGAAATCACAAGTTCTGTGTGTGTGGTGTGTGTGCATGCACATGTGCATGTGTTTATATCCTTTTCCTGGGATAAGGAAACAAAGATTTTAACCCTTTAATAAATATAGGGTGTCATAAATTCTGAAGTCACTCCCATGTGTGCAACATGCGGTGAACCTCTACCAGTTGAAAGGATGGAATATACCATGGAAGCTATTGTTGCCAAGCAGGCTCAAGGGAAGAAAAGTAGTCTTCCCTCCAATCCACATGCTCCATAGGCTCTCATTCTGGGTCAGAACTGCACTGCTTTTGGTCAAAGGCCTCTTGCAGACAGATAGAAGAAGGCAAAGATTTAGTATAATGTGGCTTCTCAAATGAGTTATTGAGTGGAGGACAAAAGCAATGCACGTGAGCATGTGAGGAGAGGCAGATACCATTTCTGAATGTATTTCCTAAGAGATGAGACCTGCTCATTTTTCTGGACGTGTAGGTTTGGAGCTGGGGAGCAAACTGGCTCTTCTGACTCCCTCATGAACTCACACCTAGTTAGTCCAATTAGAACAATGTACTGCTATGGTGCTTAGTCTGTGTGTGTTTCCAATCTGCCCAATCATCATTAGTCCAACTGATTGACAGAAAACCTCATGTAGAGTTTGGGTACGAGACTGGTAATCTCTGGGAAATTGTGCTTTCTACTCCTCCTGTCCCAGTCTGAATGCCAGAGCTCAATGATAACAAGCATGCCCAGCAAAGGCCAATCTATTCTCTGCAAATTAGATATAGGAGAATATTAATTTTAAAATTGATTTTCAATTGAAACTAGCACATAATTATCCCCATCTCACTCTGACTCAAGTAGGAAGCTAACTGACTTTGGTCCTGCTTATCTTGCCAATGCAAAAGGATGTTTCCCCATGGTCCATCCCACTCTCACCACATCTGCTTGCCCCATCCTCAAACCCTGGGCCTCATTAGCCTTATTGTATCAGTCCCCAAGAACTTTTCTTCACTTTCACTCTTCAGCATGGAGGGCCACATTTGGTTTTTGAAGTGAGAGCAGGCCTGCTTCCAATCACCTACGACCATGCCTTTGCCCATTCGACCCTCATGTATAACTGAATGGTGCTAGATAAATGGTCACAGTTACAGAAGCTTTACTCAGCAGGTGTACCTTGGACTTTGTTGTCTGGTTCAGAGGGAGAGACTGAGAAAAGGCCAATTGTGGGTCATATAATCCCACTAAGTCTCTCCTAAAAAATCAGTCGAATCATGAATAATTTTCTCTGCAGATGAGCCTACCATAACTTTCTGAGACCTGTTCTTCTCAAGACCCATAAATTCTCTGTGCTTTCCTCCACTTGGCCCAACTCAGAGCACACGGACAATGTTAGAAGTAAAGGAATAGCCGATGGTCTGACAATTCCAATTATCCATAGGTCACAGAAAGTTCTGGTATCCAAGGCAACTCTTCATCCATCTGTCTATAACCAGTGGGAAACTGACATAATGCAAGTTTTCTCTAAAGCAGCAAGTGCTCTTACTGATGTCACTACCATAGTTGCCTGGCAACGTTTTATGTTACAAAATCAAAGTTAGGTAAGACAAGAAGGCTTTGAGGGAGATCATTCCATTCCCCAGCAGTACACTTTAGATGTTAACCGTAATTTCAAAGAAGCTCAAATAATTTCTTCTCTTTCACTTTCGAATCACTTTGACTTTATGAAAACCTTTGTGTGCCTCTAAAACATTTCGACATCTATTTACAAAATGATTCTAGACTCAACCTGACTTTTAAGGAGCAACAAAGCTGGACTGTTTTCTGACTCTTGGGGAAGAAAAACCCAATCAAGAGAAATCACAAACCACTCTGTCACAATCAGACTTCCCAGTGATTGGTTTCAATAGAAACCAATTTCTATTGGGGATCAACTCTTGGTTGAAACAGCATTGCTCATGGAAGTCTGATGATCCTCATACTTCATACCTTTAGTCTGAACAGATGTCTTGATAAACCAAACCAAGGATGGCCCACCTAGGCAGCATTCCTGTGATGTGAGCATTTAGAGACAGCTCTGGGACAAATGGAGAAAGAATTGGATTTGGAACCTGAAGCCCTGGGTTTGAGCCCTACCCAGCACATTCCAGACACTTCAAAGCCCAATTGCCATTACTAGCTGAATGACCTTGGACAAGTCTCTGTCTCCCTCTGGGCTTGAGTTCTCTTCTCTATATGATGAAGGATCTCAGTGGTTATCTAGAAAATGAGGGGAAGATTGAGGTGGCTTCTAAATTTGTGATCTTGTCCTTCAGGAAGACAGGCTAGGTTGTGAGTGCTTCCTAAGCCTTTTCAGGGTCTGATATTCTGATGAATTAGTGCCACTGGGCCCTTCTCCCCTGTTTTTTTCAGTGGGTCCATACCCCCCCTCCCTCCTCTAGGGTCAGCTTGCTGGGACAAATCAGGCAAAGAGAGCTCTTGGGGTTTCCCCACTCCTGATAAATAAGGGCCTCAAGTTGATGGGGCACTTCAGCATGATTTAAAACCATGCAGGTAAACAAAGCAGCTAAGCTTAGACAGTGGATGTTGTAATTCCTCTGCAACAAAAACAAACGGACCCCAGAACAAACTTTAGTGCTTCTTAGATAATTAGAAGAGTGGATGTTCTTTCTTTGTGCCTGCCTGCATTCTCCTGCTGATTAAACCCTTTTCATCAGCAGACAGTACTTAAAAATGGGGCAGAAAAAGAGGAAGGGAGGAGTAAACTGACAGGTCCCACCTCCCTGGTGTATAGACAAAGATCATAGGGTTTGGAGTGAGAAGGGCTGACCCTGAGACATCATCTAACCCTTACTTTTTTCTGTGGGAGAAACTGAGATATAGACAGGGGAAGTGACTTGTCTGAGATCATACAGCTTGGGCGTAGTAGACCTAGGAACAGGAGCTGGCTTCTCTGACTATTGCCCATCATGACACTTTCTAAGGTGTCACATTGCCTTTCCTTCAAATTCTATGATCACGGCTCTCTGGGGCCTCCCTCTTCAACCCCCTCAGACCACAATGCTCCTGTTTGGCAGGCTCTTGGTGACTGGTTTGGTGGCCAAACTTGGGATGAGCTTCTCTGACCTCAGCCAGGCTGACAGCCCTCAGATGAGGGACAACACAGTCTGTTCCCTAAAGGGAATTTCAGGCCTCACCCCAAAGCTTTATCAGCTCAACAGCTTCTACTAGGGCTTAGATTTTAATAATACAGCCACAACAAGGCAATGGGGCAGGTCACTAGTTGGGGAGAAGCAGTGTAGAGCATCATGAGACTTTCCATTGACAGGGCTCTCCAGCTTATCAAGCTCCTGCCCTTGTGAATCCCTTTGCTAGTCCAGTGGGACAAAGCCATCACTTTGCTGGTCTGTGATCCAGGTCTGCTCTACACTGCAGAAAAGGCATTTGACTATTTCCTTTAGCTGCATGCCCAGGCTAGAGTATGGTGCCACCTTTGGTCCAGGATACTGGGCCAAGCCAAGAACGGCCAGTGAGCTTAAATCTGGGCCATGCATGGCAGCTCTACTCCCAAGATTCAAGCATAGTCAGAGAGAGTCTGGGTCTAGGCAAATCAGGGCTCCTAGAAAGCCAGCATTAAAAAGACCCTTTGACACTGGGCTCACACTTCTATGACCTTATAAAGTGAGGTGAGCACAGCATTTCATCTTCTCTTCCTGCTTTTGTCTCCCCTCTGTCCTCTAGTCCATTCGTTTGTCCCAAATGACAATTTCCATAACAGTAATGCCCTAGACTTTGTCTCCTTTTGTCAGGGGGGCATGCCTAACTATGATGCCTCTATATGATCGATTTTTGAAATAATTCATTACGCTTTGGTGACTGAGCCTTAGGATCAGAAATATTCAAACATCATGAGGCATTAGGACCAAGCCACCTGAATGCTAATTGAGCAGCCAATTGCACCTACCTTCAGTCCAAAGCAGAGAGATGGCTCTCCAAGGGCTGCCTGCCGCTTCTCACTTTCAAATGAAGCGAACTTATTCAAAGAAAGCGATCCAGGCCAAAGTAGAGAAGGAAAAGAAGGAAAAGGAAATCTCCCCAACAGAAAAAAAAGCAGAACATGAATAAAAATAATAAAACGGGAGAAAGTAATGGAAGCATTCTGGATAGGGTCCCACTGGAGAAGACACAAACACAATAGAATAGGCAGCTGTCAAATGGCTGGGAGAATCTCAAGTGTCAGATGGGGATGATTACAAGACTCACAACTTGACTTGAAGAAACCAATGGTGTGAGCTTAAATACACATGGCAGCTGGGCAGAAGCAGTGAAGAGAGAACTCCGGACATTTCTCATTAAAGAAAGCGCCTCTGCTACTACTCTCTTTCCTCCATATTTTGTTTTGTTTTGGGGGTTGTTTTTTACTCCCTGAATTAAACTTGGCCAAAGGGAAAAAATCAGTGTCCTCATAGCCCACTAGAATATTCCGAGATTATACTCCAACTTAAATACAGGTTTTCTGAAATCAGAACTAAGTAGTTGAATCAGAGAGAGATGATTTGCATGGTAAAGCTCAGGGGGGCAGTCTGGTGTAGTGGTTAGAACACTGCCCTTGGATTCAGAAGAACCTGGGTTCAATTCCTACCCCTAGTACTAATCTCCTTCCATGACTATGGGCAAGTCCATCTCTTCAAGCCTCACATGGTTGCTGTGCATCTCAAATGCAAGACGATTTGCAGATGTCAAAGCATCCCATAGAAATGCCAGCTATTCTCCCTTTTAGTATACCTCTGTCTATAGAGGGTGCTTGCTTCCCCCTTCTCCTTCCCATATTCAATTTGAAGCTGTTTTGATTACAATTGTCAGGCAAATATGTCATCTTGAGTCTGTGAGGCATGTTCCCTTCATAGTCAGGAGCCCACCATTTCTACATTTTAAATAATGGTTCACAAACACCAACCTCACTCTCAAATCTCATTCTTTTGAACCAGGTGCTCACTTGACAAATCTGTCTCTCTCTTCTGAAGTCCTTCTCTTTGATCGGCAACAGGGCTTCTTTGATCTTTATCTTCTTGACCAAGATTTTAAAATCCTTTCCAAATCCATTCCTTCCAGTGGTATCATTGTTGGCCACATAAACCATTAGGAAGGGGTGAGAGCCATCAGGTTTGACATGTCTGAGGAAGATTTCCAGCATACATGTGTAAGAAAGACAGCTGACTTCTCTATCATGAACAGGTTGGTAAATAACTACCTCATTGGCCCTCAGCAGGGAGTCATCAGCGCCATAGCTTTTCTTCCTTTGACCCTTACTGGGAGATCTGTTATGCAACAACAGGCACAAACCTACATTTTCATTACTTTGAGGACAGCAGCTGCCACCTCTGCCTTTGCCACCACCGCTGTCACTGCTTCCTCCTCTTCCTCCTCCTCTTCCTCCTTTTCTTCTCTTCCTTCTCTTCTTCTTCATCCTCCTCCTTTTCTTCTTCCTCTTCTTCCTCCTCCTCTTCCTCTTCTCCCTCCTCCTCTTCTTCTTCTTCCTCCTCTTTCTCTTCTTTCTCCTCCCTTTCTTCCTCCTCCTCCTCTTCCTCTCCTCCTCCTCCTCCTCCTCCAAATGTCTGCCCTCTCCTCTTTGGGAAGAGCCTGGCATGGGTTTCTTAGCTCCCAATACTTGGCGGTCCCCCTTTCCCTTCCTCTCTCATCGTATGCACTTTTGTCCATGCTCAGACCTTGATGGAGATAAGGATCCCCTGCATCTTTGGCTTCTTTTTCTTCTTCATTTTCTTATTGAAGTCCTCATTAAGTTTCGGTTTGGTTTTTTAGGAGTACTTCATTCATCCTAGTAACCTTAGGACACAGGAAGCTTGGATCTGGAAATGGCAAAAAGATGGCTGAATTCTCCAAGCTCTCATTTGTCTCAGTCATTTTTGCAAAGAGCTCTGGTAGCCAGCTCCCCTGAGGAAGCTCTTCACCTTGGGAGCACCTTCTTGCTTAATCAGAACCTTGCCAGCTACACTCAACTCCCTTTTCTTTGTCTTGCCAGCTTCTCTTTCTCTTCCAGTGTGAGTCTTCCCCTCCTCTTCCTCTTTCAGTTTGTCTTCTTTTCCTCCTAGTTCCCCTCTTTCAGTTCAACGCATTGGCCTTCTTTGCTTTGTTTCTTTTCACTTCTCTTCACACCCTCCTGAACTTTCTCCCTTTGAACTCAATCTCTGGCTTTCTTCCCAATTCCCAAACCCTTTGAATCACTTTCTTTACAATATTTTTGCCTTCAACTTGAGGTTGTCTTTTATTCCTTTCCCCACCAAGCCAGAAGTAAAAACGCCTTGTCCTAAAGCAAAGGAATGTCAGAATCCCCAAGCTGGTTGGGCCTTCCATGGACATCCAGCCACAGCTCCATCTCCTTAACAGCAGTGCTGGGCTCCAAGGGATGAACCCAACTCAATTGCAGAACTTTGAATGCTGCTTCTGTTGAACTTCTCTCACAATACAGACTTGGTTTTTTTTGCCATCAATGCTTCCAAGCTATGGGTTCTGGACTAATGACTGAGACCCTCAGCCTTTCCTACCTCAGTACCAATAGCTTTCAGCTATCTAGACAAGTTAGCTTCTGGAATTCAGGCCTTTCATCAATACTAAGCTACAGTTTTCTAGACCCAGTTATAGGCTTTCCTCAATAAATTTCAGCTTTAACAGATAAAGTGACAATTACACATTATTAACAAAACTATGCTTCGAGTTCTGATACATCCAACATGAGATGCTGTTTCCTAAAGCCGACAAGACCAAAGGGCCATCCTTTTTCTTCAGATGTCAGACAAGAGACAGTACCTGGGATTAGAGAAATTGGATTGACTATTGAGTTATGAAGTTAGCATTCCTTGATCAGTAATCGCTTCTAATGAAGAATCTGGTACCTGGAGATAGAGAAAGAACCTGCCCTGACCTGTGATGAAGATGGGCCTGGCTTTCACAGCAGCTCCTTAGGGGAAACTGTCATTCCAAAGACAAGCCTGACATTGTTTTTGAAGATAAAACTTAACATTTAATTACTACACATTTCTAAAAAAATTCATTCTACATTTATGAGAATAATATTATGTCATTACAGATATAATTGCCAGCACACTGAAGCTGGAGGCTAGAAGGCCCTGCCTGCCACTAGCTGGATGGCCATAGATGAATGAATTCAGTTCATCTGTAAAGTGAGGGGACTGTATCTGGTGACCAAAGGGGCCTTCCAGATCTGAAACCTATGATCCAAAGATTTCAAAATCACAAAGCCTTGCTTTAAAATCACAAAGCCTAGCTTTAAATGACTAATGCTTTTCTTCCTCATAGAATACTAGAACCTCTGATTTCTTCCCCAAGTTTCCGGTCAAGCATGTCCTGAAACCAAAATTGAGGCTCAAACCTTCCTTGTCATTGTCCTCTGTCCCTTGTCTTGGTTGACGGTGTACAATAAAGACACACATCTTCCCCAAAAGGCTGCTGGGGGCTGGGTTAGCTGGCTATCTTGGAATGTAGCCCAAAAAGTAAGGTCGATACCATGTGAAGAATCTATGCATTTGGTCATTGCTTGGTGAGAAGAGAGCAGAAAAGAGAGAATCAGCCTGGGTTGGGTTTTAAGGTTGAACTTGAAAACAGTTTGATTGTAGGTGAGGTGAGAATGGCAGCAGCAGATCTGGGCATCCTCTCTCCACCTGGGTGGTGGGCACCTGAACTGCCTCTATCTTCTTCTCCTTAGTCAAGGAGGTGGTAGCAGTGGCACCAGTGGCAGCAGCAGCAGCTCCCGAGATAGATCCAGCGATGGGGACCAACTGGAGTTGCTCAGTCATTGAACCTGTTTTAATTTTGCCCTCAGCTTTTCTCATGGCTACAATCCTTATAACTGTAGCAAGCTACCCCAGGAGCTTTAAAGCAATCAGGAATGTTTTAATGACATTAAACATTTCCAAGGGGATTCATTTTCCCATCAATCAAACATGGGAGTTGGGAAAAATTGCAATGTAGGGAAACTTGAAACAAACTGAGGAATGAATTCTAGGTGTCCGGCAAGCAGCCTACAGTCATGGGGTATAGAGTATATAGAGTGTTGGGCTGGCATGAATGACAAAAATGATCTCGAGACTTGGAGATACAGAACCTCTGAATAATGGCTCAGCCACTGGCATTCCCACTATTTTTACCTGGGGCTTGATAGCGCAAACTTAAGCGCCAATTTCTCTTCTTTAGAAATGAGTCTCTGTCCTGGCTTTTTTTTTCTGCTAAAACTCATTTGGGGAAATAAGAATCAGGATGTAGGAAAAAGCTGCAATGTCCTTTCTTCAGCTTTGTAGGCTCTAATTCCAAAAGTATCATTAGAGTTGATGGTGACAGATCAAGAGAAAAAAACTGGCATAGTTTTAGTAAAGGAAAATGCTAAAGGAGAAATAAAGTTAATAAATGACTAGTGCATATAGTTCCCAAGATGACCCCCCACCACCACTACCAACAGGTAATGATTAAATCATTAAATCATTAAAATTTATTCATCTAAGAAGGAAGAAGACATGAATTTCAAGGTGATAGATTTCAGCTACCATGACATTTCAGGATGTCATTCCAATGTAGGCCGGGCCCGCCAATCCCTTGACCATAGTCAAGGTACAGCCTCTTGGCTTGGTGGGAATTCTCTTTTTGAATAAAACTGGCTCTAGAGCTCAGTAAATTATGGCCATCTTGACACCAAGTTATCATTCTTTTTAATGCTTCAGAGGCCTACCTATGTATGTGCCCAGAGTCTGAACTATATAAACTCATCATTGTGAAACATCTCAAGGGCATGTGGTCTGCAAGGGGCTATTCCGACAAAACCTCTCACTCTTTTTAAAGGATTTGTTCATGTTGAGACGAATTTCTTCACAGTTCTCCCCCAAGAAGACATTTTCCCTCTGTTATTATATAAGCAGCATGATGCAGTGGATGAAGCCAGGAAGATACTGGTTGAGTCCTACCCTGATATATACTGGCTGGGGGACCCAAAGCAAGTCAGCTCACTTCTCAGTGCTCTAGGTGACTAAAGATTTTAAGCTGAAGGGAAGGGAACAACCTGCATTGGTAGAGGGAATTTTCTCATCTGGGAGTTCCCTAGAGCAATGACATGATAGGTCCAATCTCTAC
This sequence comes from Pseudocheirus occidentalis, assembly GCA_028646575.1. Lineage (NCBI taxonomy): Eukaryota > Metazoa > Chordata > Mammalia > Diprotodontia > Pseudocheiridae > Pseudocheirus > Pseudocheirus occidentalis. The sequence goes on along the minus strand of CM053602.1, from coordinate 4,810,049 downwards.
CTCACCCTGATCTTATGTCATCATTGTAAGTTAAAATTAAATTAAATAGTATGACAATATATGCATGTGAAAGGCAAGGCAGAGGAAACCTGACTCCATCTTAATATGACCTCTCAGCCAAGGAAATAGTCATTTGACATTCTTTTTTTTTTTTTTGCTTTTTGGAGGGCAGTTGGGGTTAAGTAACTTGCCCAAGGTCACACGGCTAGTTTTTTGTGTTAAGTGTCTGAGGCCGGATTTGAACTCAGGTACTCCTGACTCCAGGGCCGGTGCTCTATTCACTGCACCACCTAGCTGCCCCCATTTGACATTCTTTAGCTTTTTGATTCATCAGTGTAGGAAATGCCAGTGTGGAAACTCCTTCCACTGATGTAAAGTGCTCCTCTGTAACTTGTTTCCTTGGAAGTTTGCTTGGGGACACTGAGGTTTGGTGATTTCCTAGATTGAGAGGTGGAAGGAACCTCGGGGGGGCCATCTAGTCCAATTCTTTCATGCTGCAGGGGAGGAAATGGAGACACATGGAGATGAAGGGCCTTACCCAGGCCACACAGGTGTGAAGCATCAGAGGTGACACCTGAGGCCAATTCTGTGACTTCAGTCAGTCCTGTCCCCTCACCCTTGGGAGCTCATTTCCAACCCTGCCTTCATGTTGTTCAGAAGACAGAAAGCCCAACCTATTTGCATAAGATAGGTCATACTTTTGCTCCTCTAACCAACAGGAGAATAAGTTCCTGATATGGACATTGGGGAAGTAGCTTACATCTAACCATGAGTGACTAACTAAAAAAGCCTCAAGTATACAAAATGGTCCCTGCCTTGCCATGATCCCCTTATCTGTCATCACTAATAAGAGTTGCTCTTTCTTCCTCTTCCATGTCTATACAACATTTCTCTCCATTCTTGCCCCTAAACCTTTTTGTTGTCATGTGGCTTCTATGGCATTTGAATCTCCCTTTAAAACAATTTTTTTGAGTTCTCCATTTAGTGATTGCCTTGTCTTCATGAACAAAAAACTCAACCGAAGCACTCAGTCCTTGTGCCCCAATTCCGTAACCTTGATTTAGCTGTTGACTTCATCTTAAGGTAAGAATAAATCCTCACCAATGTGGACATACTGATTCCAAAATTAAGTCAGCACATTCATCAAACATTTCTGAGCACACTTGCGACATTAAAAGGTATTCGTTTTTTGGAATTCTGAAATTCTAGTTTTCAACCTTTTCCCCTCCTATTTGCTGCATTGTCTTACTAGATTTTTGTCTCATTATTTTGCACTTCTGAAATGGGGAGGGGGACATGTTTACAAATGGACATGGAGGTGGTTGATGACAATATCAATAAAGTCAAAGGATGTACCTTTGTGCTCTTCAGAAAAGGTCCTGGGGCACCCACGATCAACCTGTGAAAAAGGCAAGGTGTTACTCCAATTTTTGTTGATATCTTTGGTTTTTGTACCCCACATTTCACAATATATTCCGCTCCCTCCACCAACCCACCCCAATTTTGATTTAACAGGCATGGGAGCTCGTGCACAAGGAATTTCTGTCATCCCAGTCATTGCTGAGCCAGGGCTCCACTCACAAATTCAGTGCTCTATCCATTAGCTTATATGCCCTCCTGGTTGTGGACAATGGGCTAGGAATCTCTGGCTTAATACAGAATGAAAGGACAGTAGGGATTATTGAATCTTTATTTTTTTCATAGCTATTTGGCAAATTTGAGAGGCAGCATGACATAGTGGATAGAGGACCGGCCTTGGAGTTGGGATGATATGGTTTCCAGCCTTGCCTCTTTCACAGCCCAGCTGTGTGATGATGGGTAAATCCCAGAACCTGTTGGTGTCCCCAGGCACTAAGAGGTTCTAATGCTCTAAAGTTCTGGAGAGCTATCATCTGTAACAGGAGAAGGAGTTCCCATACTGGGAGCTCCTTATGCTGATACAGTCACAGATTTGGATCACTGTTCCTCCCCCCCCCCCCCCGTTAACAAACATTTGAAAAATTATACAAGGTAGATAAACTACTAAAGAGAGAAATGCATTTATCACCGTCCACCACGCAGTACATTCACTAGATTTGGGAAATGTCGCAGGGCTGATTTGCTGAACTGGGACATCTCCTAAGGGGCCATAGTGCATATCCAGTTCCATGGAAGATGCCCCACTCCAGTCAATCAGTGGCACCCTGATCACTTCTGCTACATAAAAAAAATCAATGAGCATTATTAGTGAGTTTCAGAAATGAAGCAGACATTTTTCGGACAGTAAATCTAAAAGGTTAAAGGCAAGACCGCAGGCCATCAGGATTCTGCAGTGGTGGCAAAGGCAGAGGCTGAGTCTGACGGGCGCTCCAGTTCCAACTCCTGATACCAGCTCATGCTTGGGCAATGCCACTTCCCTTCTTTAGCCTTTAGTTTAAGGATAATAAAAGAAGGGAGTTGGCCTTACCCAAGGCAAAAGAGGCTGAAGCCTAACTGGTGTTCTTTGAAGGGTGCTGGAAGGTTGGCTTGGCTAGATCTTTGCGAATCATAAGTTTGTCACTGTTCCTGAAAGCCCCACCACCAGAATCACTCATCACAGACAATTGCCTGGGGACATGGTCCATAGGGATCTGGATTGGAATAACAAACACCTTAGCAAGGATTAACTTCTCAGCTCATCTTCTAGTTAGGCCAGTTTGGATTTGGTATGAGAGGGTTGGGAATGTAGGGAGTGAAGGGTGTGACCTTGGTCCTCATGGGCCACCCAGCTGGGACAAGAGAGGACTGACCATAAAAAGGGCAGTGAGCAAGCTAACCTTTACCTATACATCAAGAGGTCCTGCTAAATGGCCAGTCTGAGCCAGGCTGGACCTCTCACCAGATACTTGGCATGTAAATTATAACAAGAAGAGTTCATTGCA
>CM053602.1:4769649-4802149 GCA_028646575.1 Pseudocheirus occidentalis | reverse complement strand
AGGGCTAGGCTGACATACCTGTGTTCTGCCCTGCCCATGGCTGTCTTGAGATCCCTTCTGCCTCAGGGGTTTGCTCTGTCTAAGCCTATTGTGAGAGAAGCTTCCTAGAGAGAATGCCATTGCTGGGTTTCAAGGGGTGTGACAACTTTAAATGATTACAGGGATGATGACAGGGGGTGTTAGGGCTTGGATCTTAGAAGAATTCACCACATATTCCACGTGTAAATAGAGACTGGCCCCCAAATTACAGCTCACTTTTTATTCAAAAGTGCATTCATTTCAGGGTAATAAAGGTGAACTTTTTCTGAAAAATTTATCATATCACAAATGCTGATAAATTGGAAGAATAATTACCATGAAGTGGCTCTATAGACTTCCTTTGGTCTCAGAAAAATTATGTTTATCAAAGAATGGAGAGTCTCTTTTATTTTTCTCCTCAATTATTAAAGCACGGAAGAGGAAGGTGTCACAGCTGAAACTTGCTGTATTTTATTTTCTAAACTCTACAGTTCACTGGTTTGCTTTAGATCCCCCCTGAAATCCCAATCTCCCTGCTTAAAATATATATATTTCAGGTAATGCTTAATACAGGAAAAATAATAACTTTTCCCTAAGAAAAATTACATCATTGCTCCCTAGAAATAGACCAGAAAATCAGCTCTAAAGTCATTCTAGGCACATGGTTGGGGGGGGGGGGCGGAGAAAGAGACAGCCTGATCAAAGGTTCTATCCCAGTGTTTCTTCTTTTCTCCTTGGTGACCTCTCTCCTCTTTTATCCTTTTTTTTTTCTTCTTCTTCTTCTTCTTCTTCTTCTTCTTCTTCTTCTTCTTCTTCTCCTTCTTCTCCTTCTTCTCCTTCTTCTTCTCCTTCTTCTTCTCCTTCTTCTTCTCCTTCTTCTTCTCCTTCTTCTTCTTCTCCTTCTTCTTCTTCTTCTTCTCTTTCTTCTTCTCTTTCTTCTCCTCCTCCTCCTTCTCTTCCTCCTTCTTCTCTCTCTCTCTCACATATTCCATTTTTACTTCTCCAATTTGAAAACTTCAAAACAAAACAAACCACAAACCATTTTTTTAGCTGTCCCAAATCTCAAACCTTAATACTTCCCCCAAGGGTGCACCACCATTCTTCTCATCCTCCAGGCTCAAAACCTGAAAGTTATCTTCGACCCTTCCTCTCTGTCACCTTCCCAGTCTTCTCACAACTGAACCTTGGATATTTTGAATCTGACATCTCTCAGGATGTTCCGAAGTCACCACTCATACTCTCAAGCCTCACTTTCACCTCATTCAGTGTCTGGACAGTTGTAACAGAATTTTCACTGGCCTCTCCTCTTCCTGGGTCTCCCTATGACTTGTTAGGGATATGATAGGTATCATTTGAACTAGATGACCTCTACCCAGCTGGGGAGGTATGGGGGTCCCTTGGGCAGGGCTTTTGGATCAACTTTTCTTTCCCCTCCTGGGTTTTTGTGCCCCACATGGAGTGAGCTCATGCCCAGGTTGAGGATTACTGGTCCAGCCCATTCTTAGGACATTCCAACAAAGGAAAAGCTCATTATTTCTGCCTCCACTAATTGAAAATGTGTGATAATGCCTATATATGAATAAAATGCTTTTTCAAAAAAATAAGTAAGCAGAATTGGGGGGTAAGAAAGCTTAAAATATTTGAAAGGACAAACTTTTGTGAGTTTAAGTTAACATAGAAACAATGATTCTGCTCCTTCATAGCCCACCTGATCATTCTCTAGCATATTCCATCATTCACAGCCCCCCTTCTCATATTCTCTCCTCTGTAGGGGACTCTCGAAAAATGTACAAACTGAAGAAACTACTAGAATGAGTTACCTTGTAGTACACATCCAGGAAAGTCTATTTTATGGTATGTCACAGCATTGGTTCAAGTAAAAATTTCACTTTCTTTCTTGTACACTGAAAAATTGGGTAACATCTAAGGTAACTGGACATCCTGAGTTTGCCAGGAGATTCTTGGATTTTAAGATCTTATACTATGTTTACTGGGCAGAATCTTGAGTAAGCTCCATTGGGTAAAAGGTGCGTGTGTATGTGTGTGTGTGTGTGTGTGTGTGTGTGTGTGTGTGTGTATTTTAGGGGTTAGGGGATTCTGTATATAGCCATAAGGCATCCTCCCCAATGCAAGGAACTTGATAAAAGACTAAAGAAAAAATGGTACCTGTGGAAGGCCATGAGGAATTGCCAATGCTTAGTGATTTTTAGAATTCAGTTCGGATTTTATCGGATCATGGGATTTACAATTAGAAGAGACTTCAGAGCACACTTTGTTCAACCCCATCCCAAATCATAAGTCCTATCTACAACATCTCGCAACATTAGCAGTCAGCCTCCACTTGCATTCCTACCCTGGTTGCCCCAACATGCCAACGTCCTTTCTAAAATTCAGCACCAAGAATTGAACACTGTACTTCAGAGTCGGACTTGTTCCTTGCTTTGAGTTGGAGCCTATTCTCACATTCAGAATCGAACACTAGCCCAGCCCTCCAGCCCTAACCCAGGGTACTCTACTCAACACATTGTTTCCCAAGCAATCTGTTCCCTCAACACACCTGGTGCTCTCTTTCCCCCATGACTTTGCCTAGACTGCTCCCTAATATCCTAACTTTCCCTTCTTATCTACTGAATTTCTAGCAATCCTTTGAAATCAAACTCTAATACAGTTTCCTTCTCTGATCTCTTTTTCTCAGTCTTAGTCTTCCTCTTTCACCCTGACAGGGCCCTTTATTTGTCAATTCTCTAAGCAACAATCACATACCATTTTGTATTTGAGTTATTGGGGGGAGGGGAGAAAAAGGGGACATTTCTCCATCTCTGACACTGCAGACTCTAGGGCACAGGGATCATTTCTCATCTCATCTTTCATTACTCCCAGTGACTAGTACATGGGCATTGTGTTGAATTAATTTGCTGAATGAATTAACAATCCCCCGGACAGGCTGAGTGGCATGGTGATAACTCCATGGTTATTAGGAGTCCTTAAGCCTGTCCCAAGCTCACTTGGACCTCAAGGAGCCTGGCTGCCACACAAATCCTTTGCAAAGTCTTCCCTTCTGTGGCCCCCACATGAAGGAAAGTAACTGTTCCTTCACTAGAGTCATTCATTATATTATGGAATTCTGCCACCTTCATTGCCTACACACTCAGTCAAGGCCAAAAGTAAAATATGATAGGTAATACAAATTATGACTTTTCCAAAAAGACATCCATAGGCCCCTATAATAACAGGCATAGTCAGCAAAGGGACAATCTGAGCTGTTTGGTTTGTTGATTCCAAAGTGGGAGATGGTCAATGCCTTCTGCATAAAAGAGAGCTCAGCTCCTTAGATATTCAGGGTAAAAGGCAAACAGAAACTTGGTACAGAAATGGGATGTCAGAAATGATCAAATCTATGACAAAATCAAATATTTGTGCATGGAACAAACATAGAAAACAAATGACATCTATTAGCTAGAAAGAACTGCAAGGTACTGATGGTGGACGGAAAAAGAGATGAAGTACATCCAGAGAAAATGGTTTCTGTTTACAGAAATCACATGAAGAGGCGTGCATGCTGGGAAGGCTGGTTCCCAAGCCCGAGTGCTCCCATTTTAATACTAGATGGACTGAATCTTCACTCTATGGCCCACTGCCCTTGGCACTATCAATATATGTGAATTCTGCTCATAAGAATCCTAATGTTGATGAGTGTATAAGAGAAACCTTTGACAGAGCAGACCAATAGGCTTAATGCAGTGACCTCCAGGCATCTGAATGTACATGGCCACTAGAAAAACCCTTCTGAAAATCAACAGATCCTCGCTCCACTAATTTAATTCCCAGAGGCCTCTGTTGAGGTGGGCTGGGAGGCAAAGGAATACGTTCCATGTTAGCTCAGGAGTGATCATGCCTCCAAGGAAGGGAATTGCCAAACTCTTGCCATTAAAACCAAACCAAACCAAACCAAAAACCAAAATCAACTAACCTCCTTCCATCCATTTCAAATGGGTTGCTTCTTAATTTCACTAAGTGCTTTTGATATGTGGAGTAGAAAAAAACACATCAATTTAGGGAATGGCTCAAATAATATGAATTATTTATAAAGGCACAAATTGCTATTACTTAACCTTATAATTAAGGGCTATGAGCTGCAGTAGCCCAGCACTGCCAGCCAGCATTCATCCTAGGGCACCATTCCAAAGGTCATCTGAGTAAACCCCCTTGGACTTTGGCAATAACCTTTTCAAACTCAAGAGGTTTGAGGATTGTCCATTTCATTGGCTTCTATTATGGTCCTTGTCACAAAACCCAGTCTCACTGATAGCACAATGAGAAAGTATTCACAATAGCCCATTTGAAGCTCTTGAGAAACTGTGAGTTATATGGGAAGGTAGAGGTCTGTGGCCATTTCAAGCTAATCACTTTAATAATGCTCAAGAAAAGGCAAACAGCACATGCCAACCCCCTGTTTCATGGCTCTGAGATGTATAATTCAGAGGTCTGGAAATGTGTGTTTGTGAAGACTTGCATGGCTCAGGCCCTAATAAATCATGTTAGATGTCAGACCCCCACCGCAAAGGGTGAGCAAATTTGCTGGATTTCATTCTTCCATTCTGTAGAAAATTATCCTTCCCCTTTATCTCTCCATTGAGTTAGAGAACATAGCAGTAGCCACAAACGGGAAACATGGGAAAAGTCAGCTATGAAATCAAACTGTCAGCATCCTACTTTTCAAGCAAATCATATTAATGCAACCTCTTCATTGACAAAGATTTAATCCACTAGAAAAGGTCTTAGAAAAAGGTTGACATCTTCAGAGTGCCTTTTGGGCATGTGGGATGATGCCCTAGGCAGATCATTCTAGATCTGAATCAAATGGAAATCTGTAATAAAAGGCAAATTGCCTGATAGGAGTCAGGCCTTTCTAACAGGTACTAAATTCTTTGCCTTGATTTCTTCTCTCCCACCCCTTCTGAAAGGGAAAAAAAACCCTTTCCCCCTTTTAACTATTGTTTCCTCAGATAATTAAAGGCAAAACAGCATGGGAAACAGTATGTGGCTTGTAGACAGCCAGTCACTAAGGCTGTAGAGCACATTGGTTTGAGACAAACCTGTGACTATGATATTTCTCCTTCCTGCCAAGTTCTGCCAGCTGCCACCATGTTTACTAAATAATGGACACAACACTTGATTGAGCAATTAGAACAGTTGGAAATTCACAGCATCTGCACCTATGGGCCCAGGACTCATAAGAATGGATTTGAATGGAGGAGAAAAAATAATTGATGAGGAATTCAGTGTATATATGAACAGAAAAATGAAAAGTAAAGATGTCCATAAAGTGACTGATTCACTTCTTTTCTCACCTTGCCTTTCCCTCATTAAGAAAAACATGCACACAATCCCCCCCACGCCCACTGAGATCAACAGATGATTAAGGTGATGTGGAAATGGATGGGACAAAGAGATCCAAAGAGTGGAGCAGCAAGCTCAGAGAATATCTGGGAAGGCATATATTGTAGCAAAACAAAAATCAATCGAGCCGATAAAAGAAGAAAGATCAGTTGGCTCTGAGAGCATGCAAGCACAAATTAAACGCTTAGTGGAAAAGACAGTGCAAAATACAAAGGCCAGGACAGGAACAATCCAAATAGATGCTTCCTGACTCAGCAGGAGTTTGTACAACTTTCTTAAGATCAACAGTTTTTGTATATAATGAAAACTGGGAAAAGATGATCTAATTAATACAAAATGTAAAAACCCAAGAAGCTGAACCTGCAGCCTATGGCAGAGGGGGGAACAGTCTACAACAGGGAATTAATATCAGGTTATATCTTGTCTATGAATTCCTGGTTGAGACTAAAGACTTGGTACTGGTCGCTCCAAGTTCTGAGGTTCCAACTTAAAAACCTTCTCAATTTTTTGTCAGATACCAGATCACACTTATTTTCCCAACTCTCACTTTCCAGGATTAGCATTACACATCAAATCCCGAATCCCATCCATTTTCTCACTCACCAGAATCTTTTAGGCTTCAATTCTAGCCTTGTCTCCATTTTCTTTTCTTTTTTTGGAGGGGGGAGGGTAGGGCAATTGGGGTTAAGTGACTTGACCAAGGTCACATGGCTAGTAAGTGTTAAGTGTCTGAGACCAGATTTGAACTCGGGTCCTCCTTACTCCAGGGCCGGTGCTCTATTCGCTGCACATCTGGGACAAATTTTGTAGCATCCTTCACTCACTATGGGGACTCAATAGGTTTTCAACAAAGTCTCCCACTGTGGCCCTGACTCTGCTGAAGGAATCCACATGACTTATCCTTTGCTTGAAGAAGGCTACATATAGACAGCCATGCTTTCTTCAGCAGTGGAAAATAATTTCTCCCTCAATGGACCCATGATCTGATTCTGCCATATGACAGTGCATGTTGGCACCACCCAACCAGGTTTTGAATGAGTAAGGTTCCTAAGCTGCAAATCTTCATAGATGGGGACAGCATCAAAACAGGGAAGACCCTGCAGCTGGTAGCCCAACACAGAAACCATAAATGTCCTTTGCTCAGGCCTAACAATGGTCTGATGACATTTTAAGCAGCATCTGAAGATGAGGCTGCCTGGCTGGGCAAGACCCATGATCAGAAACCAAGAAGCCTTTCAGGATGGCCAAAAATCCCATCTGTTCCATCAGGCACTCTTCCAATGTTCGCCCCCAAGGATGGGTTACTGACCAAACTGAAGCATCTGGTGTAGCTTCATTACTGCTTTTATTGTGTCCATGAGGCCAGAGACCTCTCCCAGAGGACAGATAAGTGATTGCTTTGGTACTATTTTTAACAATCAGCTAAGCCTCAGAAGAGAAATGTTCTCCCACTATTTTGTGGCATGCTCCTCTCAGGAAGTCCTGCTGCAAATCTTACACATACATGTATAGATGCATATATACATATATTTATTTATTCACATAGCACAAATAACAAGGGGAAAAAACTGAGCTCAGATGAGAACCCATATTGTGAAGCTGCCAATACCATCTCCATTTCCACCACTTTCAATTTCAACATCCAGAGCGTTCCCTTAAGCGAACAGAAATTAAAATGATTCTGCCTGATTAATTTTAATTAAAAGATAAGTTACATTCTCTCACTCTATCTGGTGAGTAGCTGTGAGTGGTTTAAAAAAAACTGGAGTGAAAAGTGAATACAGAACAGGAAGGAAATGGACCACTCTGGCCCATTGCCACGGGCCTTTTTCTGTCTGAGCCAGGCCAGCAGCTGCCCTCCGGCCCAGATACTTCACCAAGAGTAGAATACGTAAAGGCGCTGGCTATGCAACCTGGTACCCAGCTGACGGCCTCACCGATCCCAATGCCTTCCATCACAAGCCTGAGTGTCACAGGTATCCAAGACTTATGTCTACTCCATCGGACTGTGATGTCCTTGAGAGCAGAAGCTGCATGTTACTTTTCTTCATATCCTTAGTCCTAGCACAGAGCCTGGCACATAGTAGGTGCTTAGTAATAAATACTCATTGACTTTTTTTCCCCAAAAACCAGCCCTCAAGGAATTAAGATTCCACTGAATCATCTCAAGTGTATTTCATCTCCGCCATTAGGCTTCTGAAGAACCTTTGGACTCCTGTTCTGAGTCCTGGACTTGATTTCCCCACATGCCCTGCCACGGAGACAAATGAAGGCCCCAGGGCTCTGCTCTGTTGGATTTTTCCACTTGCTCCCCAGACAGCCCTCTTTCTGGCCAGGAGCCTCTCAGCACTCGGCTTGGCCAGAGCACACAGCCTGTTGTCCCAGAGTCACTTCCAAAGGCATTTCCAGCATGCCAGGACCTGCAGTGTTTCGACTTTGAGACATGGGGCTCACCTCTGAGCCACAATAAGTCCTCAGAGGCCTCTTTTTTTAGAAGGCACTGAATGTGGACAACACTCTCATTTTTTGTTCATTAATGACTTCTTTTCCTTGAGAGCTAGTTCAATACACTTCAATAGAAAGATAATTGTTTGGGGGAAAGTCACAATGGGGTGGTGTCATCCTTTGAGCTGGGCAGAATTTCAGGGAATAAAGTTTTGAGGCTAACCTTTGCAAAATGGACAGATCATTCCCAAATACTTTGAATCCGTGTTAGTCTCTTGATCATCCTCCCAAATAATGAGGGCAAAATAAACATGGCACACTCATTAAAAAGCCAAACAGAGCAATTTAGTGGCGTTAGAGGGAAATTTCATCAAAAAGGGCCATTCGTGACATGTTTATTTTTTCCATCTAGCCTTTCTTCCCATCAATACTTTGTATTTAAGTGTATCAAGAAAAAAATCATTGGTGACAGAAAAAAAGTGGGAGGGCTGTTTTTTTAAAGAAGGAATTTGAATTGAAGATATCAGAAACAGAGAGATCAAAACAATTTATGGTCCACTGGATGTCACCAGGGAAACAGATAAGGAGAAGAAACAAAGATAGGCCAATTATAATGAAAGAGAAGGGTAACCTATGACCAAGTGGGGTTTGGTCCATTGGAAGAGATCTACGGTAAGGAACCCATCACTCCCGTGGCATATTTATGAAAACAATGGACAAGAATCTCAGACCAGGCAGGTGTGGATAGCTGCAATAAGCATAGGGCCATTAAAGTAATCACTTCCCCTAACTTCAAGGGTCCCTGCCACCTTCTTGGAACCCCATCTGCCACGTAGAGAGCAAGTTGTGAGAGTATCACAGTATCACAAACAGAAGAAAAAAATGGGGCCAAGAGCCAGGAAATGGCTTACCCAGGGGCCCCCTGGCAGGATTTGAACCCAGGTCCTTCTGATTCCCAACAAAGTGATTTCTCTACTACACCCGACAAGCTTGTCTCAAACCAACTAAAAGAGGCTTTCAAGGCATTTTACATGTACAACATATTAGGCAAGTGTTCAGCTCACTTAGAAGGCATGTCTCCACATAAAGCCACCCAAAGTTATAACAGACGTGTCAGGAATGAATGATTTCCAGGAATGAGGCTCTCCTGCATCAATTTCCATTGTGATTGCCTAATGACATAATGCTGGAATCATTGCTCCTGTCCGTGCCACCTCCAGCATCTGGAGGGGGCTCTTTCCAAAGTCCTTTAGCAGCAGTCTGTGCTGAATAATTAAACAGCAGGACCTGTTCCCTATTTGAAAGAAGCGGCTTCTTGGACTCAGCAGAGCTGCTGTCTGAAGGAGTGTCTCTACACCATCAAAGCATCCAGATTTTTCAATTATATCTGGATGTATGGGTGATATAGAAAAACTACCTCAAGGCATATCTTTGAGGATTTCTCAATAAATTCTCATTCAAGGCAATGTAATGATGAAGAAGAGTTTGTAATAGCAAACCTACTTTCATGCCCCAAGGGAGACAGTTAATATTGCTTTGTGGAATTGTTACAATAAATCCTCTAAGGCGAATAAACCTGTGGAAGAAACGCTCTCTAACCCCTGTCCCATGTAGCTAATACAAGAATGATCTCTCTAAAGAAAATCCCAGTGTTCTTTTTGCATGGCAGGTGGGGAGACAAAAAGCAAGGCTGACAACAAAGAGACCTTTCCACCAGTCTTACTTAACCACCAGCTTTTGGTCATCCCTACCTACTTCTAAGAGTCAACACCATTCTACCTATGTTCAAGTCTAAACATTATTTTAAGATCCTGAGTTTGAATGTCATGAGGTTAAGTGTCTTGCCCAACTCACATGAGTAGTAAATGGCAGACCTGGGATTCCAACCATGGGTGTTTGACTTTCAAGTCACCAGCTTTGGTAAGTATGGAAATCTCTGCTTCCAACTGGAATGGTCGAATTTCAAGTATACTGCTGAAAGCTACTCCTGCAGTGCTGTCCATCATCCTCTGTGCCAGCTCTGAGGTCTGTAACACCCACTTATCTGAGATTGTGGCTCGCTGTCTTTGCTAGAGTGCTTACATTCAATGTGACTGACTTGATAAGCATCGATTAAGCATCGACTAAACTTCAGGCATACAAGGAGATCAAGGACGTCTTCGAGGCAGAATCCGAGTGCAAAGGAAGAAGGGCTGCTCATGTGTCGAGGGATGGGGGATGGCCCATGTGCTCACCTGAGGTCCTCTCTATGGCAAGAGAAAGTGAGGAAGCAAGGCAGCACATGGGGAAGACCCCTAGGGTGAATGCCTATGAGGCCTTTGGCCAAGAGTCCCACCGAATCATTGCAGCAAGCTTCCACCTCCATGATTTTCCAGGCCTATTTATGTGTCAGAAACAGGCCCTGTCCAGCAGGGGCTCACATTCTATTGCAAGGCCAGCTCCTTGCTTCTCCAGGTAGCTCCTAGGACACCTGGGAGGCCGCCTGGCCATGATCCCTGGGCTACAAATAGCATTTAGAAACATTCCCCTCATCTGAAGTAGAAAACTAAGCCAACAAAAAGCCCCTCATTGGGAGCAAGTTTCAAAGTCATGATTTCTTCCTTGGTTCAGTGCATAAACAACTCCTGAGAAGAGCAGACTGCTCCACCCACATCATGTGATCAAAGCAGCAATAAGAGTAGATGCCATTTCTATGGCATCTACCATGTGCCAGGCATTATTCTAAGCACTTTACAAAAATCTCATTTGGTCCTCACAACAACGTTGAAAAATAGATGTTGAGGAAACTGAGGCAGAGAGAGATTATGTGACTTGCCCAGGGTCATACAGCTAGTGTATCTGAGGCTGGATTTTGAACTTTCCAGGCTCTCTCCATTAAGTCACCTAGCTGCCTATCAATCCATATGGCCATACTTTTGATATAAATATCCATGTATATGTGCCATATTCTGACAGGGAAGAAAGGAAGACTATACTTGTATACCCAGCTGTGGAAGCAAGGCCTCTTTTTGGCTTTTCTTCTGCCTCCTAATTCAAATCCTACCAAACTTCCTCTCATGGACAAGGATGAAAATGAGAGACATTCCCTTTCAGTGGAATAGTGGCAAGAGGGATTATTGGGAAGAAATCTTGCTTGAATTTAGACAGTGCCCTGGGGATGTTGGAGGAAAAGAAATCTCAATAGATCTGACTCTAGGATTCACCTGCACAGAAATAAGATGAAATGGACAGTCAAATGGCCCTGTTGGTCTGAGGGCTTGGGCTTGGGCGTTAGCAGTCATGAAGTTACAAGCAGCAGAAAGGGCATCTCAACAATCTTTAACAAGAGGTCATTCGCCCTCTGATGAAGAACACCCCCAGGACCTCCAAAGGCAGCCCATTCCACTTTGGGAAAGTGCTAACCTTTAGGGAGTTTATTCTTAAAGTAAGCCAAATTCTTCTCTTCCACAGCTTCCACCCATTGCTTCCCATACTGCCCTTTGGGACCAAGGAAGACAAGGCAAATCCCACCTTCTGCATTATAACCTATCCATGACCTTGAGAACTGTTCTATCCCCTTATCTCAGTGGTTATGTGTGCTTCCTATAGACCCTGCATGCAGGCAGTGGACAGAAAAGGTGATGAATGAACATTTTCCCATTTGATATTTTTTGAAGAATTTTTTCAACAATGACACATCATTTTCAGCTTGAAAAATGGCATTTGAGGCAACATCACAGTCCTTGTGCATATTTTTGTTAAAGGTTTAACAAAGGGTCTAGAACCCCCCTTTCCCATCCAGCTCCATTTCTTTCCCCCTGCTGCCTTTCTCATGGCTTACAAAGCAAAGCTTTGAGTACCATCTTTGAATAGGCTACACACAAAGCAATTCAGAATTTTCACCTCATTCCAAGTTGTTCAAGTTTGACTTTGGGTTCCGGTTGTAAGCAGCTGGAAGCAAAAACAGAAATACAAAACAATTGTCTGGTGTGATGAGGACTTGGGTTCGGATTGGAGCAACAACATCCAACAACTATAATTTCAACAAAGGTCACAACCCTTGCAAACAAAAGCAACTCTCCCTAATGCTCCCGAAAAATGACTTTTTGGTTCCAACTGTGGCAGTTTTATGATCTATTCTGAAGCTAAAATTATCACAAGATGAATGTGATGATAGATACCTGATGATGAAAAACATAAAGTGGAGATAAATGATCTTCATCAGTGATGTCTGAAACACCTTCAGGACGGCCTCTGACAGGTGGTAGTAGGTATGGGAAGCTAATCACAAGATACTGTCATTATTTCCTTGGGATAAACCCTCATTCCAGCTGAAGTTTCCAAGTAGGAAGAGCAAGAATAAGTATAAAATATCACATGTGGCATTAAAGTGGATTTCTGAAGGATGAGAGAGCTTCCTAACTCTCATTTCCCCTCTCACTCTTTGTTCAGTTTTCCCAAATGCTAGCCTAATGCTGACTTTATCCAGGAGATTATGAGGAAAATCTTAAGAGATATTTAATGGAACACAAAATGATCCTAAATAAAAGCTATTGGGGTATCAGGAAAGAGAGCACATCTTCAAATTGTGAATTGAAAATCTAATTTGGGGAATGGAAAAATTAAGTTTGTGGCCCAGTCTGCTGTCTAAACCAAGTCTAGTGCTGAGTCCAAAATGGGACAGTAATGAAGCACTTCCATTTTAAAAAGATGGTTCTTTGATCATTTCCCCTGGACTTTAATCTCCAGTCCAGTCCCTATAACTGTGCTGTACATGTGAACAAGGACAAGGGAGCACCAAGATCACCAGGGACACAGCATGTTTTTGTTAAGCGATAAACGAAAGGGGAGCTTGCTAACTGGTCTGAAAATTGACCAAAAGCTCGTACAGTCACAGGGCCAAAAGGGACTGATATATATATAAGGTAGCCATCAACTGCTAAAGTAACCAAAGTGTGTGTGTGTGTGTGTGTGTGTGTGTGTGTATTTTACAGCTCATGTAAATTCATCCTCTAGCACATCTAGCTTCCTTCTTTTCCCTCTAGCATCAGAGGAAGTGAATAACATATGCATCAAAGCGTATACCCAGAGTGCTGATTCTTTCTCCTTTAGCTATTCAAAGCTGTTTGGCAGTCTCTTTCAGGCAGCAGGAAGCCCCACTCTTCTCTCCTTTCCTCAAAGGGCTTATTTTCAAATTCTTTCTTCAGCTTTGTGACTCTTCTCACAACTTTCTCCATGTCCCTGAAATCTCTCTTCAGTAGAGGAACGCCAAGATGGACATAATACTTCACTAAAGACTTGGGTTAGGACAGTGCAGAATGGAAAAACTCTCCACTGAGCCCTTTGCCAAGCCTCTGTTAAGGATCATTAACCACATTCATTTAAAAAATCCCACCAATGTCATGCCAATGGCGATGCTGTTATTTGGACTTCTGAATGCCAGTGTGCTATCTTCATGCTAAACTAAGTGCTCTCAAATCAGAATTTGTCTTTAAAAAGGCAGTGCAAGCAGAGAAAATGACTCTCCAGGGATTCTGACTTAGCAGCTTCCACTGGAAATCAATACACCGGCTCATTACCAAATTCCCCTATGCCTTTCTTGGAGTGGAAGCAGGAGTGGTGGTGGTAATGGGTTCTCAAGGTAGTTAACTTCAATGACACCCCTGAAACTTAATTCCTTCCTCCTCAGTTACATGTGGCAGCTAAAGTCCCTTGGATAGGCTCCCATCCAGCATACCTGACTGCTCCAAGTGCCATTAATAGAGAAGGACACTCGATAGAAAGACTCTAAAGTTAGATATCAGCTTAACCTACAGGAAACATTTGTACATTGGACAGTGACAAAGCTCATTCAAGTTGCTTGACATTGTAGCTCCTCATTTCCATGAATACTGGAGAAACTCTTTGTTAGAAAGTGTCCTTTAAACCAGCTTCCCTGTGATGGTTCTGGGATCATGGGGATGTTGGTACTTCGCCTGCACCCAATGTAGATCAGACCCTATCTTGGGTATCTCTTGTTCATGTCTTCCTGAAAATCCACCATCACAGGTGGTATGAGGGACCTTCTTACACAAGGTAGCTATGACTGCTATACATAGCCCCTGCCTCTTTCTGCTTCTGTGACTGATTTGCCTTTTTCTGGCTTTCCATCTTGTTGATGACATCCTTTACACAGTGTCTCTTATCCTATGTAGCATCAATCAGAACATGCATACAATGGAGACATTGCCCCTAGGAAGACCATCAGCCTGAATTCTTCAGGGAATAGGGTCTCCTCTAACCTGTTGATCTCTAGATATGTATAAAATGAGTTTGCCATATGGGGCATTCTCACTTATTAAAAATGTCATGAATCTGGCATCTTTGGACTTTTCTCCTACCATTTTTGCCCAGTCTCTTCCAACAGAACCACCAACCGCACAGTAACCTGGCTCTAAAGCAATCAGTTCTATGCTGAATCTTCAAGGTTGCCAAAATGACCTGAGATCTTCACCCTCCCAACACTATCATTAGCCTCCTTTGTTCCCAGTCTCCAAATTGGCATCTTAAGGAAGACTTTTGGGGTCGGAGTTCTCTACATTCATCCTTCTCTGACCCAAGGAGGTGTAGTCAGAGGAGCCTACATTGGGCTAGGTTACTACAAGTATTCTCAAGAGATTCAAGCCCACTACCCTGTTGCCAACCTCTTCCCCTCTTCTCCAGGGAAAACTAATCCTTTCTGGGAAAAAATACAATTTGGAGCAACATAAACACAAGGCTTCTCTGTACCAAAATAAAGTCTGCTGTCTCATACTTGCAGGAATTGTTTAAACGAATTTAACACCAAAGGGAGGGGGATGGAGAGGGGAACTATACCGTCGGCATTGTTGGCCCCAGCCCAAGGATGACAAAGTACATTACCAACTGTTCAGATTTTCTGCATACATTTAAATATTTTTGAGAAATTCAGTGTATGGATGGAAGCAGTCTTTTCCAAGTTGCTTGAAAACTGTGATCAGACAACATCTCTCTCTGATCTCACCAGCTGATTCACCTCCTCTCCTCTACCCTCTCTTCCTTCAATGCACCTGCAAGGGGAGACCTTCCCTGATCCATCTAAAAGTAGAATACTAGTGTCCTCTCCCCTCAAATATTTTATATTTATGTGGCATATTTTGTACTTTCTTATGCTTGTGATAACCTCACCTCCCCCTTCTGAATGTCAATTCCTGGAGGCCAGGGACTATATTTACTTTGTACCCCAGTTCCAACAAACAGGAGGTCCTTAATACATACTTGTTGGACTGAATTGGATCCATATGATGAAAGATTAAATGATTTAGGAGATGGAGCACTGGTCTTGGAATGAGGAAGTTCTGAAACTTACTAGCTGTATGATCCTGGACAAGTCACTTAACCTGAGTCTCAGTTTCCTTCTTTGCAAATGGGGTTAATAAGAGACCCTATGTTACAAGGTATTCCTGAGTTTTAAATGAGAGAAGGTACATCAAACACTTTGTAAACGTTAAATGGTAGTTATAAGTCAAGTGTGGTAATTCAATCAACTTATTTTTAATTATTCCTTGACCTTTCTGGTGGTAGTTTCCTGTTTAATGATTGGACAATGTAAACAACAAAGTCATGAACAGAAGCATCCAGAGACAAATCCCCATCAGTAGCCAAAATCACAAGGATTTTGGATATGGGGAACTTCACACATTGGTCTTCTCTGTGAATGATGGAGAGAAAACTCTCCAATAATAGTTCTATCCTTATGCTAGGACTAATTCTGAGGAACTCATTCCTTGGTACTCACAATGAACTGAATGTGGAATCAGAGGATCTCAGTTTAAATTCCAGCTCTGTCCCTTTCCCTGTGTTATCTTGGGTAAGTCCCTTCCCTATTGAGGGCTTTAGTTTCCTCCTCTGTAAGATGGAGGTGGGACTAGATGACCTTCAAGGCTCTTTTCAGTTTGAAGTCTATGGCCCAATGATCCAAAATTTAGATTCCATGAGGTAAGGAAGAACAAAACAAATGCAGACTTTCAAATCATACTGGATAGGCTGCCTATCATTTGGGAACACTGGTGGCAAGCACAGTACCGCCAAGGAGGTTTTAAAAAAATAGTAAATGTTCCCAAAGCTCTAGAGCCTCTTCTGAGAACAGTACTCACGTTTGAGAAAATGACTGCTTTTACTGGGCCACAGGGAAAGACCATGAGGCACTAATGTTGTTTTTAGCAATTTCCATCTCTGGTTTTATGAGGTGGAAAGTAAAGATGAAGAATACCAAAATCAGTTGAAAGTCATTTTTTTGCAATAGGATAGAAATTTGACAACTTGAGCTTCACTACAATTTAACCTTCATTAGCCAATCTCTATTTAGTATGCGCTAAAAATAAATGCTTAACCATATGGGCTCATCACAGATTCTCCAATAAATATTGCACTAGAAATGTAGGCGTATTAAATAATCATTTTTTTTTACCAATAAAGTCAATTAAAAGAATACCCAACAACTTGAGGAAAATTAATCTGACTCACCAAGTATTCCTGTGAGCCAATTAACAAAGACTTTCCAACAGATACAAGTATTTACCCAAGAATGCCATAATACTAATCTGAAGAAGAGCCAGGAAAGTCTTTGAAGCCGGCTTCCTCCAGTATGTGGGCTCTTCTCCCAGAGCCCCTGGAGTGCAAGGAAGTGGAGGCCAAGATTACTTGTCTCTGCCAGAGGTGTCCAAGTGAGCAGATAGTATTAAGATTCAATTCTGTCACTAGTTTGAAAGCACCTCGAGATGTTCTAGAGAAAATCATTATACAAACAACTCCTATTTGTAGAGAGCTTGAAAACTGATAAAGTCCTCTCCTTACAATTACCCTGAGGCAGACTGAATTGGTGGTATCTCCATTTTACAGACAAGGAAATTAAAACTTGGGATCCAGACATCAGATTTAAACCCAGACTGGGTGGCTTTTTCCATCTGCAAAATGAGGCAGTGGACTGAATGGTTTCAAAGAAGTTCATGGGATTGGACTGTGAGCTCTCCAAGGTACTTCTAAGCTCTAAAATTCTATGACTATCTTAATTTGACAAGGAAGAAGAAATAGAAATTAGATTGAATAGTGTTTTTAAAAAAATATCCAGGAAATACTCCAAAAAAAATCAACTTAAAAAACACCCAGAGGGGACTTAAACAATCCAATAAAATAGTATTCAATGGGAAAGGTTCAATGTCTCACCTAACCTTCTAGTGGGCTAACAGCCCACTCTCCCTCACTCCCTCACTCTCCAGGCAACCCTTCCTCACCACTCTAGCAAGTCCACTCCACAGATTTCTATTTGACGTTTGATACCCTTTGAAAATTGCTTTTGAACACTCCCTTTTTGAACTGATTTGAATTGCAGTCCTGCAGCATATACTTCTATAAATGACCTTAACCAGTAAGTTAATGACCATGTGATGATGTTAGTTTCTAGGTCTGCCACTACACACAGTTATTGATATAAAGACAGGATCTTGGATTATTGTGACAAATTGTATGACATTATTGTGATAAATCCTCCTAGAATTTACTTTGTTCCCACCAAATAGCTTGGGTATTAGAAGAGTTTCTATTCAGAACAGACATGAGCAACAATCACTACCTATTCTCAACTGAATTTTGCCCCAGTCCCATAAAGAAGGGATTATTCCCTGCTGCTTCTATTCAGCTGAGCCTATCCTACTCTGACGACAGAGACTTCTGGAGGAAAGTCGAAAATTACATCCTTCACAAGACAACCTCAGATTAGAGCTGCCTAAGTCGAGCAAGAGTATACCCTTCAAGATACCAATGTTCTGTGAAATTGAAACTCAATAAAACATGGAATTAACATGATCATTCTTATTAAGTAGACTGACTATCTGTACAGTCTGCTAAACCAGCACATGCTCTAGGAATCTAGTCCTAGAAAATAAATAGGATTCAGCAGTCTAATGCCCCTTAGTATGAAAGGGATCTCTAGGAGTCTCCCATATTTAGCATTGATTTGCCTCTTCTCAGAACTTCTGGGGATACTTAGCATTGGCACCAAAGTGCTGTAACATCTATCAACCACCATGTTTTCTTGTTTGCTAAGTATTTCCCATATTGGTCTAGCCTTCCCACTTAAGCCAGAAGTTCCCTGAGAGTTTGGACTGGATTTTAATATTTTCTATCTCCCACGATGCCTTGCAACAGGGCTGGGCACACAGGTGCTCAGTAAATTCTTGCTGACTGATAGATCTGGAGGTTTCAGAGGGTGGAAGGAAATCAGTAACAGAGAAGGATGATAGAATGAAGAAATAGGACATGCCAAAGGAAGAACGTTGGTGAAATAGGGCCACTGTGAGGCTAGAGAAGACGAATTCACCAACTGCATTTGCATCTGCAACCCAGGAATAACCCAGTAATAATCAGGTTTTCTACTCATTACACTTCTTCAGAACAAACTCCACATTCTTGTGTATATTTCTTGGCCAGCAGACTCCCCACCCTTCATACAGACCCTGATTATAATACTACAATCTAGCTAGGTTAAAAACTCAGGGTAGAAATGAAGAGTAAGTAAAGGCTAGAAACAAACACCTATGTGCAATTCAATATCTGGTTTGCAGCTTATCTTTTTAAAATTTTAAAATTTTTATTTTTTTTAAATTTTATTGTGCAGCTTATCTTTTCCAAGTTTCTTGGCTTCTTCCTTCCATGTCAGACTGACAGAGGAAAAATACAGTAGAGGGGACTTTGAAAAATATTGACCCAAGGCAGTATTTTGCTTCACCTTGGAACCCCTCTGACCATTTTCTAGAGTAGACTTGGGGCTGGGCATTCACAATGACATTCTGATTGCTTCCTGCCTTTATCTTCTATGTTTACACAGAAGAGAAGGGAAATGGAAATGCTGAAATGCCCAGCACTCAAATGAGCAAAGTTGGGGAGCCTCAGTCACCTGACAGTTGTACTGGGGATCACTCTGTCTAGACTAAGTGGGCTGACCACTACACCACTCAAAGACCAAGAGACCAGAGTCTATACATGAAGGATGCCAGTTTTGAGCTACCAATCTCCCCCCAGAGAGAGGCTAAAATGTTGGCTAATTGAGAATTTGGAGACAGAGCCTGAAGGGGATAGTCTGAGTTTCTCCAGTATGTTGCTTATAAATGAGGTGATCGATTCCATGCTCTTTGACACACCAACTGCTATGATGAGGATCAGAGTAGATCAAGATTCATCCAAAGGAATGTTTTTCAAACAAGTTGATAGGATTTTTTAAAATTAGCTAAGCCATGAAACTGCAGAATTCTGTCTCATAAATATCCCCTCAAAAATATTAAGGTCACTGAGGTAAAACCTTCATAAAACCTTCTGCAAGTCTGTTAACTTGAGCCCTTTAAAGGCAAAGACGATTTTGTTTCTGTTTCCACACAACGCCTCCAGCAGTCCCCTAGCATACAGGATGTGCATAAAGACTTGTTGGTTCAAGTAGACAAAGAGAAAAGGGGGCCCAAAGCAAACAGACCATTAGCTTTATTGTCAAATTTTGTTCTATATTTTTAAGAGAAAGGTAAACAACTGAGACTTTCTTGTCTAGTTTTACTTGGGGCTCAGTTCCATATTCTGCTTATTTGTACTGATTGAAAGGATTCTATGTCTAATAAAAAGTGATTTCACTAGAAAGAAGAAGCAATGAGTTTCAGCTCATGTGCGACCTCCAATCTATATCGACCTGTACCCAGACACACTAGAATTTGCAATAAGTCACTTCCCATTTCCGTTTTGGGAATTAACAATGAATATTATTCGTCATCATACTGAAAATTACAAAGCTCTTGTATTCTAAAGCAAATAATTATGTTTTGTCCAGGGAATTCACCAAATGTAGGTGATATGACAATAAGAAAAGCCACTGGGCTCCTTCCCCTTGGCCAGCAAAGATTTCCACAATCAGGTACTTTCTGCCTAGGGCTTTTGTTTGAGCATTAGGTATTTGGAGCTATTATCTGGAGTGGCCATTTTCCCAAGAGTTGTTGAAGCTGTCTTTTCTTCCCAGAAGCCAGCCTGACCATTTTCCAAACACAATTGTGTTCAGACAAAACAAGCTTATTTGCTCAAGAAAAAGTGTTGATCTTATTGTATTTACCCAGACTGACAACAAAGGAGCAAAACAACCCTGAGAAAACTCCAGGTACCTATGCTCATTTTTTCCCTCCCTTCACTCCCTTTGAAGCCTTGTAGCTTCACATTATGTACAACTACATGGACCAGGACTGAAGACACATTTCCTTTTCTGTTCAAAGTATCTGTCCTATTGAGAGGGAAACAGGCAGCTGTCCCCATACCTGAGCAACTTTCAAAGATTTGTGATTTTTTTCCACAACAGAAAGGGAAGTTGCATCCTTCTGGAAATCCTCCATTTTTCTTTTCAATCCAACAGAAAAGCATCTTACAATGAGCCTATGTAGCCCAGTTGTCAGGTGCTGTAATGATTTTTCTGTGTCCTGTAATGTGTTAATATAAAATATTACATACTGAGTTTATAAAAATGGAATAAGAAACTTAGAATTTGTAACAAAAGGTCACTGAACTCTTTTGATTTGGGATGGACTTAGATGGGTTAGGAAGAGCTTGAGAAAAACCCAGCAAGAAGAAATCAGCACATAATCGACACTTCATCTCCTACAAAGATGCAATGGGATGTAATGAAGACAGATCTGGCCTCCAAGCCAAGAAGATCTGGGCCCAAGTCCTTCCTCTGACACATACTGACTGTGTGACCCTGGGTAAGTCAATTAACTCTCAGTGTTCTGGGCAATTCTCTAAGACTAGAAGGTACAGAGAAGATGTCAAATTTCAAGCTTTAGTGTTTCTGAAATTAGTATTATAGTGCCATGTATTCTTTTGTGCTCAGCTTCAGTTCCCTGACCTTCTTTCTATCTGTAATAGAAAAGTGTGTATATACAAAAGTGTGCACATATATGTACATATGTGTATATACATACATATTATGTATTATGTATTAAAAAAATCTACATAGGTCAGTTTGTTCCCTGGCCAACTACTCTGGACCCTTTAGACCAATTCTATACTTAGAAGCATCCTTGGGTTGTCAGGATTTCCTCCCTGAGGACATTCTATCTCTTTTGAGCCAGTTCTAAATCCTCTGCCTAGAGCTCTCCCCCACGTAGGCAGAGCACCTCAGTCTCAGCCTGCCTTTCACCTTTCTATTCCATATCTAGCAGCCTTTGCCCTTTGCTCAGCTTCAACATCTCCAGTTATCTCCACTGCTCCCCAGACAGTGTGGGTTTAAGGTCCTTCCCCCTTCCTGTTTCCCCTCCCTATGCTGAGGGTCCAGAAATGAACATCTACCCTCTGCTAGACCTCCATAACTTCTTGCCCAGACACGATGATCTTTCCCAAATTGCTAATGAATACAACTGGGATGGAAACTCTTCAATTTGAGGCTGAATTGCCTTTTGAGGTAACAAGTATAGAAGGACATAATTAATAGCCTTCAACTCCAACAACTCACTGACTCTTAATTAACTGACCCTTTCTACGGAAATACTTTTACCCAGAGCTCTTTGCCCTAAGTTAAAATGAATTAATTTCTGGGATGTACAGTGAGCTGAAAGTCCAGAGTTCTAGGTTTAATGTCTGATTCGATCCGGGCTACCAAATGCTCCAACTTCAGACTTATTATGTAAAGATTAATCCATGAGAATGTATACATCATTTGTACAGAGCAGTAACAAAAATAAAGAGATGAAGGTATATAAATTAGAGAGACAATATCAATCATTCAATCAATAATACTCCCAGAAGTAATTGCTTCATCTATATCTCCAAGAAAAGAGATCCAGCAGCACTTCATCTGTTAGGCAGTCATTGATTCTGGACCACAGTTGGGAGCCAAGAAAGAGGAGGGGGTGTGGGAGGTGTGGAGAGAAAGGCCTCAAAGCAATCTGCACAAAGGTAGATATGAACCTCGCATTAAAGCCCATGCTCAGGCTCAAGCTCACCCAGTTCTTAGTTATGCCAAGTTTTTGGCCATTTTAACAAGCTTGGTTATCTGGGCTCCCAAACGCAGAGAAACAATCTGCATCGGGGAAAGGGAAGCACCCTCCCGAGAGGCAGGTACTCAGAGAGTAGCAGAATCATAGGGTCCTTGGTGGCTGCACAGTCTGAGCCCTACATCAAAACAATCTCTGCTATCACACAATGGACAAGGGATCACCTAGCCATTTGGCAAGAATTAACCAGGGAGAGGCTGATAGTGACTGGCTTCAGGACCTCACAGAGCACCTTCCTCTGGGATGTTGTCTCTTCCCTCTACTGGTATCTCTTTCCATGTCTCTGCATCTCCCAGCCTGAATACCTTCAGGTCAAAGCACCCCCAAAAGACCTAGGACAGGTGTTGGCTTCTGATCTAATTCCATTTTCTTTGCTGCAGTTTCATTGTCCTTAACTTAGGGCCAGTATGCAGACTTTTATCCTCCATTTCTAGGAGTCACTGTTGATGGATCTGTATGTGGGTCTTAAATTAGTAATTTTCCTCTAAGCTGATGCATTTCCTCTTGTCCCTCTCATCCATGACATTCCAAGAATAGGAGAAAGGCCCAGGCCATTGCACCAGAGGTAGATAAGGCCACCTCAAGAAGACCAGAGCCATGAGGGGGGAGAGTCTGGGATACACTGGGATGTCTTTACTTTCTTGCTTTCTCCACTAGGTTCCTGCTGACCCTGGCCCTACCCTTGCATTGCTGTGCATGCAGGAGACACAACAATCCAAGCAGAGTTCAGAAGGAAGATTCAATGACCTGCTTGCGAACCTTTGCATGAAGCTAGTAGGTGAACTTTCCTGGAAAGTGTCACTATCAGACGCTGGACCGATTTCCAACAAAGCCTTTTGATATTTGCTATTACTAGCCACGTTTCCAGTTTCTGTAGTAACATATCCAGAAGCATGACACCATAATTTGTGAAAGCAACGCATGGTTTTCATTTCTCGCTACAGCCCAGAGGAAAAGAGACAGAGTCAGGCATTTGGGGTTTGTCTTGTCTTCAAACTTCCTTGAAGCTGACTGTGCAAAGTTGTAATGTGGGGCATTTTATGGAGCGTAATAAGAGCAACAACAGCGATAACAATTACTGCCAAATGCTTTCTCTTAATTACTTGAGTCTCAGCACAGCCCTGCCAGAGCTCTCATGAGCTCCATCTTACCAATGAAGAAACAGAGGGGTTACGACCAGGACCCCGAGGCAGGCAAGGGACAGACATACTTCATAGTCATCCACCTGTGCAGTTGGGTGGCCTTTGTGTACCGCTATTCTTTTCTAGCTCGGCAATTCGGCTACTAGCTGAGCTCGCGCCTTGCCAGTATCTTCTCTAAGTCTTCAAGAGGACCTTATTCTTTGTCTGGTCCAGATTTTTTTGGAAACTAAATGAAAGGCCTTCCCCGACTCAACATTGCCATTGGCAGTTACAGTTGTGTACGTCTCAGACTCAAGATGGCCATCTCAGTGTCACCTTGGCACATGCCTCATTTCTTCTAACACCCCAGATTGAGATCTCCAGTCTCATAGGACATTACTTTAGCGTAATTATAAGCTGAATGTCATATAATGTGTATTCTAACCTCTGAATGAAGGGAGCCCAAGTACAAGGGAAACCGGGCCTTTTGCATTTGGCCTTTGCTTTATACATGGAGCACAGAAGTCCCAGATTTAGCAGCACCTGCCTTTATGTCTCCCTCATCCTTTTCCTCTTCTAGGTGGAATGTTTCAAAGCCTGAGTGCTCTACAAATTGAGGGGATAAAATCAGGCCATTTTACTGGCAGAATAACACAGAGGGTGATTTCTAATTCAGGTGCATATTGGAAAAGATGGCATCTGAACAATTTACTTGTGATTCAACTTTGTTACCACCTGCTGCTAACTGGTTTTCAGCTGTTTATAAGCATCAATGCTAAAGGGTCTTTGCTATCACTTCAGGCTATATGAAATCCTTCTACATGATACATTGTGCAGATTTCTGGGAACTAAAGGCATGTCCCAAAGCAGGATACTTGGCCAGTAGGGAATTCCAACAAAGGTGCCTTGGGGCTTGAGACTGAATGTTTAATCAATGATATTACAAGAGTGGTACTTATGAAAGGTTATTGACTGCCTCAACAATCCTCTTCATGTTTGGAACCACCATGCCACCTATGAGAAAACCACTGTGGAGCCACTTGAAAAATGGTTTGTGATATTTAACCCATGTTTTACAATGATCAGGAAAGAAAAGGCAAAGCCCTATTAAGAAAGATTAAAAAAGGCTCAGGGGTGGTGGTGGAAGAGCTAAGATGGTGGAGTAAAGGCAGGGACTCACCTGTCCTCTCCCCTCCAACCCTCCAAATACCTTTAAATAATGATTCCAAACAAATGACAGAGGGGCAGAATCCTCAAAAAGATGGAGTGAAATAATTTTCCAGCTTGAGATAACTTAAAAGGCCATTCCTTACAAGGGGGTCTGGCTGCACAAGAGGGCCATTCTATGTAGCCTGGAGCTTGCCAGAATGAATTCTGTATCTTTATCTGTGTGTGTGTGTGTGTGTGTGTGTGTGTGTGTGTGTGTGTGTAAGGCATATGGAAAGTGTGAACAGGCAACACTTAGGGCATTTGTTAAAGCTTTTCCCAAAAGCAAAAATTGAAGCCAGATACACTAAATAATAAGAGCTAGAGTCAAATGCAATTGGATATATAAAGTACCCAGATATTTTTATTTCTTTAAACCTTGCTCTATATTTTGACCACTTAATTCATAAGTTCTTACTAATGCTTAAACAACTTATTGTTATGTTTTAGCTCATTCAACTGTTTGCCCAAGTAGTCATAGGATCTCTCGTGACACCTGGTGGCAACTAATTGAGTTGCAGGCACAGAGCCTAGAAGTTCATATATATATGAAATATATATATATGTATATATATATATATATATTAATAGCTATTGTGTGCCCATTACCCTACTGTGGAGATGCCACAGCTTCAAGATAACATTTCCATACCTTTCCAAGTGATGTCATGGCATATAACTGGAGGTATTTGTGGGCATCCTTTCTGGCTAATGGAAAAGCCTTCTAAGCAGAAGGGTCTGAATAGTTTCTAGACTTCAGAGTTCTAAGACTCACTGACCTTCCTCTGTTCTATGTTCATATTGTCTTCACATCACGCTCAATTTATTCTTTGATGTCTGCTTGGTTACTGGCATCAGTGATGGGAACAGTGACTGACATCTTAATTTGTACTGAGATTGTCTGATTTGTGGAAGGAAAAGTCTTTATGGCCATTTTACAAGGAAGGAAATGGAGAGGTAAAGAAGGCCATTCTGTGCATAAATGTCAAATCCAAAGGGATTATGGGAAGGCAACTCATCTCATCAACTGTCCAATCACCCAAATGGGCGACACATAGGTCAGTGGCAAGGCAAAACACAAATGTAAAACCCAAATCACACACATACCCAAAGCAGCATTGGGGCAGGGAAAGGGGTGTGCGGGAATACACCAATCCACACAGGTGCCTATTAGTTCATTTGATTGAGGAGTTCCATCAAAGCTTTAGGTAGACCAGATTTTTGTGGATGGAATTCTACATCTAAATGTACAGAAGACCTTGTTCTTTATAGGAATCCTTTTGTAAGGTGAAAATCATGCTCTAATTTGTCCACTGGGCAAAGCACTTTGATTCCTCTTTCTGCCATTTACAAGCTGGATGACCCTGGGCAAGTTCCTTAACCATTAAAAACCTCTGTTTCTCCTATCTGTAAAATAACAATAAGAGATTGGCTTCACACTAAGCAAGGATGCTCTCTCAGACAGGGACTCTAAGGCTCATTTCACAAGCATTATCACCTAAAGTCTCTCCTGGAACAAAAGAATTGTGTTTGTGTCTCTCAAAGGGCCCTTAACCTCCCTTAAGTACATTCAGACTAACAAGAAATAGATACAGGACAGTTAGAGTTAAACTACCAAGAGAAAGCCTAGGTTAAGCTGACAATGGTGCCCCTTAAGAGTCAGGAAGAAAAACTTCCCTTTCCTAGAGAATCCATGTGGACTGTCCCAGCAAAGGGCCCAGTCAAGTTTGCTTCTCCATTGACATGGGTCCCAGTGGGCTGAAGCTTCTCTTTCTTCGGTTCCACACTATGAGGTACAGACTATGCACTGCTTCTCAGGTCTAAGTGAGGTAGACAGACCCAGGTAGCTACTCCCTGTCTTGTAGGCTCTATGTCCATTTGTTCTCTCTTTCCTTGTATGGCTTCAGGTGGCACCTGACCCTAGGTGCCCACGTTTCCTGGTAAAGGCCCCAAGGATACACAGGTCTCTCATTGGGTCCGCCTGCAGCCCTGATCCCTGGCTCCCTTCCTCCAGAAGGCATCAAACAGTACTCAGACCCAAATGCGCAATCATTGATTACATACTCAATAAGTGACAGTCACTTGCTCTAACTCTTTGGAGTAATTCCTTGCCAGAGAGACATCATGGCTGTCAGAGGGCTTGGAGGTGCTGTTGAGTCCTGCAAATGACATCCATCTCCAGTCCTTCCAGCTACCAGAGGCAATGTCACGTGCCAGGAAGGACGAGCATTCCGCTGTACTGGTTTAGGTCACTTGGTTACTCCTGAGTAAGGAAACATTCTATGAGGAGTAAAGCTGGGACCTAAACCAGCTGCGAATTCAGAAGAACAAGCCCTGGAGACATCTTTCTGGGTGAACAGACTGGCCTCTGGCAGCCTTGAGACGAATGGAAGTAAGGATCAGCCTCTGCTCCTGGAGATGGGGACCTGTGGAAAGAAGTGACTGGGGAGGGCCCAAGTCCTCATTTTATCACACACTGGCATGACACTTGTTGGCCAAAGAGGAACCTCAAGGAGTAGAGTTTCCTTTTTCATCCTGGCAGGCCTCATGCCCCAACCCTGGTTGCCAGTAGGGAATGGAATCTTTTGCCAGCTGTCAAGCAAAGATATTTCTGAGCAATGTGGCACTGTATCTCCCCTGACTTATACATTAGTGAGTGTCTGGGGTCAAATTTGAACTCATGTCTTTCCTGACTCCAGGCTGTGCCATCAACTGACTGGTGACCAGCCCCAAAGCCTGATGGAGTGCAGTAAAGGACTTTTATTTTAGGAGACAATTGTGCCCGCCTCCCTAAGCCCCTCAAAATTACCCCAAATTTGAGAATTCTAGTTGGTTTTTGAACTTTTTATTTTAAAGAGATTATTTGGAAAACATGAGGGTATACCACAGTGCTTTTTGAAATTTCTGAGAAATTCTTGGGAGGTTAGCAAAAATTAAAGTCCACAACTAGTTCCTACCCAGGTAATGAGCAATGGCCATTTGATAGTGTTTCTACCAGTCAGCTCATTATTGATGCTGCTGGAGAAGGCAGTTATTGAACCAGCATCACAAAGCAGATGCTCGGCTGATGGCTGTCAGATGAGAAGACAGCCCAGTGTCTTTGATAGCCAACAGGTAATATGGGGGATTCTTGGAATCCAGATGTTTATGGCATCAATCTAAAGACCCCAGATGGACAAAGTTCACTGCCTGACCATTAGAACTAGACCTTAAAGCCTCAGGCAGAAGCGATGCAGATATAGCAGACTGAGCAATCTTGATGGTCATGCCAATGGAAATCACCAAAACCAAGCAAAGAAGAGTCTCTAGAGCTTACTGAGGAGTGACTGAAGGGATAACTAAAATGGTCTCTCCAAGAAGGAAGAGAAAAACTGGAAAACCCTGTAGTTACTGAGAAGCATGTCTTGTGGGTTAGGAATATAATGAATGAGCTAGAGGGGTGGCATCCCCTCCTGCCCAAACAGATACAGAGCATTGGGCACAATTCAATGTTAAGTTGTCATGTTTCTGCTATGTTTTTATAAGCATGGCAACTTTGTAGGGTGCCACTCTGAACATATACTTCCGTACCCCAGCCCCAACTGAGCTAAGCAAATAATGCCTACATCATCCCAGAAGGGCAGTTTTCTTCCAGGAATCCAAGAAAACATGCTTCTCCTACCCAAGAACCAAATTAAAATACAGCACTAACATCAGGGGGAGGAAGCAGGAATAATCTCAAATGAAGCACACAACAGCCCATGCCCTCAGGGTAAATGCTAGGAAGAGACAGGATGCTGGTGAATTCTCACCTACCCACATGGACCTCCAAGAGAAAATGAGATTATTTTAAGAAACTTAAAGTTAGGAAATAACTATTTCAAAGACTAGCTTTTGACATCTTGTTATTTATCAGTAGATTTGCTGGAGGTTGGGTTGCAAGGGTATCTTCAAATATAATTTATTTGATGTTAGTACAACAAAAGAAACCTTTGCCTCCACAGGCAATTTTTCTCTGAAGGGTGGCTTTCTATGTTCCAGATGAGGGAGATGTAAATAGGACATTCAGAGATTGCAAGAGGTGAGGGGATTTTTCTCCCAAATCCCATCTCAATCTTACTTCCTCCTCCTTCCTAACACCCAACATATTTCCCCTTCAAATTCATTTTGCTTCTCAGGTCACCTAGGAGACTCAAGGGGACTTAGGATACTGAGTCAGAATTGTCCTTTCTGGTTTGTCTTTGCCTGATGTCACTAAGAAGAGTTTCCTAAAAATGACCCTCATCTCTTTCTACTGAAAGGGTTTCTGAGCCATTGCTCCCTTAGTGAGCATGTAGGAGCTCAGCCACTCAATGGCTGCAGGATTCCACCTCAGTTACATTTTCTAATAGTAAATATAAAATATCACAAGAGGAAAAAACTCATAGGCTTACTTGCTGCTTTTCTAAAGTTCATTTAATTAGAGTATTGGCTGAGGTCAAAGAGACACAGAATTCTAGGTGAAATGGACCTTAGAGGTCATCTAAGCCTTTTACTTGACAGATGAGGATTGGGTCATCATGAACAACTGACTTGCCCACTGTCAAGGTATTAATAGAGTCATGTTCTGTGCTCAGACTGTCTCTGTCTACTCTTCCCTCTGCTGCAATAGGCACCATCTGAGGATCATTCAATAGCTATTCTCTTCTCCTGTCTCTAAATGCACTGGGGAGCATACATA
The DNA here is from genome assembly GCA_028646575.1 of Pseudocheirus occidentalis. Lineage (NCBI taxonomy): Eukaryota > Metazoa > Chordata > Mammalia > Diprotodontia > Pseudocheiridae > Pseudocheirus > Pseudocheirus occidentalis. Next base: position 4,773,209 of record CM053602.1, on the reverse strand, counting down.
TGTCATTGTCACTTTTCAGGAAGCTCTGATGGGCATCATGAACTATTACCAAAGTTTGATTATTGCAGCTGATTGCGTAAGCAAAAGCAAAAGGTAGCCCCCTCCATATCTACCAGTCCAAAAAGGAAACACGTTTAGTTAGGCAAGTCCTATAGTATGTAAGCTTTTCCAGTAGACTGGAGGACTTTTAAAGTCAGGCACTGTTCATGTTTATCCATATATCTCTAGTGCCCTGAACAATTCCTGGCACAGAGTAAGTGCTTACTAAATGCTGGTTGATTGATCGATAAAGTTCTATGGGCTCCCAGTGTGCTCATCCCACTTCCTCTTCTAGAGGGTCACTAAGTACTTAGTAGGCAAAGACCCAAACTTCTTTTGCTGATGGTGTCCTATGCCAAGCAAAACTTTGACATTTAAGAATCAACTGTCAACAAGGTTCTACCCTGAAGATTGGAGATAATTACTAAAGGCTTGGCAGGCACCTGGAAGCCCAAATACTAGGTCCCACAATGCTTTCTTCCCTCCTCCTCCTCTGCAATCTTACACACATGCAGAAATAATGTTTCACTATTGCAAATAGCTATATTTAGTTTCTCCACGAACTGTGAGAGATGACAATATGTCCTCAGTTGCAAAGACTATGTTTCAAATGCATTAACATCTGAAAAGAGCAAACCATAGGGGAAAAGCCCAAGTCTTAACGCCACAAGGACCCATTTCCTTTGATTTTTCTCAGCAAGATAATCAATCCCATTGTCATCGCATCAAAAGGAAAAAAAAACACCTTATTTCCACTGTCCCAGAGAACAGGGCTGCTTGCTTCACTCCAAGAGAGGAGGGGGGAAATTTTCCAATGAACTCAGTGTTGTTTCCTGAGGGAGTCACCTTTTCCCAAGGGATTGTGAGACACATACAGAGGGCATGAACCACACACACAATTCACTACGGATTTCCCTTCTCTGCTGCACCAGTGGCAGGTAAAGAGAAGACTTTTGGGTAGGGCCAAGAGGGCCATCACCAATGGACTTAACTATATCCCTCAAGAGACAGAATTTATCCTATTCTGCTTCAAATCTACCACATCCCAACTGTCTCCTTGTGAGGCTTTCTATTGCCTGAGGAAACACCAAGTGGCTCAAATCCCTTCTAAACTGAGCAGAAACAGCAGGGACAGGCTGTCATGTGTCAGAGTCACAGTGCTAGAGATAGAGGGGGCCTCAGATGCTGCAGAGTTGGACCCACTCATTTTTTATCTCACCTCTTTCTGCTGGAAATGAATCACAGCACAGTAGACAGAGAGCTGGCCTCCAAGCCAGGAAGACCATGTCAGCTCCCACCTTGGACACATATTGGCTGTCGGACAATGAGCTATAACTTTGTCCTCTGTAATATGAAGGGGTTAAATCTAATGGCATCTAAAGCCCCTCCTATCTTTTCCTGCCTTCTCACCATTGAAGACTGCTAGTCTAGTCTCTTTGTCATGACGTACTCTTTGAAGGAAGGGGTCATGCTCACCGAGCCTCTCTTATGAATCCCTCCAAACAAAAATGCCACCCCACCAGAGGCTATCTGAAATGTAAGTGCTCAAGAACTAGTCTTCTGATGGACTGAACTGCAAATTGCCTTTCTTTCCCCTTCACTTTTTTATGGCCTGCAAGATTCCCATAAGAGCAAAGGGAAGAAAGGACAAAAGACTGAAACAATTCTTCACCTGACATTTGTGCAGGATTCTTCCAATAGTCAGATGGTTACATTGAGTTGTTGAGAAATGTTTCCAAGTTATTTAAAGCAAAATAGAATCACAGAATGTCAAAGTTCACCTAGTCTAACTCCCCTCATTTGACAGTGGGGGAAACTGAGGCCAAGAGGAGTCTAGCTCATCTAATATTTTTGCCACTAACAAGTGTAGCAAAGGGCTTTCCATCTCTTAATTAACTTGACCCCATCAAATACATGAGGCAGTCATTCCCAAGTGTTATCACCTCTGTTCTAAGGATGAGGGCCAGAGGCATGAACCTCTTCTAGAGGCAAGATTCCAACTCAGGTCTCTCTAAACTCCAAGGTCAGTGTGCATTTTCCTGAACCTCCTTGCTCCCCTGTATAGTGGTGGACCATCTCCCTCCCTCATTCTCTATAGTAGCAACATTTCTTCACCATGCCAAGCACAGGCTTTTTGTTAACAATATTAATAATTTGCATTTGTATAGCATTTTCCCAGTAAGCACTGTGGTGTGCTGCTGGCCGGGATCCCTTCCAATGCTTAACTCAGGGGGTCCCCCTAAAAGTACTGACCAGCCTCCCTCACCTCCTCCATTTCTCTTAGATACACTTTGTATTTGCTTATCTGGGTCCAAAGTTTCTCATGGTAGAATGTAAACTACCTGAGGAGCTAAAATGGAGCCCACAGTAGCACCTACCTCACTAGATGGCTGAAGATCACAGGAGATAACATCTATAAAGTGTTTTGGGAACCTTAAAAGCACTATAGTTACTGCCTTTAGTCTTCAGCACCTAGGCCAGCATCAGGCACATAGCAGATGCTTCAGAAACACCTATGGTCGATTCATTTGGCTTTGTCATATGTATCTGCCACTTACTAGCTGTGGGATCTTGAGCCTCAATTTTCTTATCTGTAAAATGAGGGGTTTGGGTTAGATGCCCTCTAATGCCCCTTCCAGCTTAAAAACTTAAGGCCCAATCTGTTTCTGGTCATATGAGTGTGATAAAAGTGTTAATGGAAAGTTAGGTGTCAAAGCAGATGGAGCACTAGACCTGGAGACAGGAAGATTCATCTTCATGAGCTCAAATGTGACCCTGGGCAGGTTACTTCACCCTGTTTGCCTCATTCCCTCATCTGTAGAATGAGAGCTGGAGAAGGAAATGGCAAATCATCACCCTCAGCTTTGCCTAGAAAACCCCAAATGAGATCACAAAGAGACTGAACAGCAGCAATAGAAGTAAACAGGGTCCAGTTTTCATCATTCATCCACTCTCCAAATTGGGGTTTTGTTCGTCTAAAAAAGAAAGAAAGACAGAAAGAAAGAAAGAAAGAAAGAAAGAAAGAAAGAAAGAAAGAAAAAACCAGCTCAAGCTAATTCCCCACCAGATTAATCCAAAGTATTATTTTCCTTTTACAATTCCTCATATGACAAGAGGCCTTCTATGGAGGCTGCTTGGGGTAAGGATAATTCTGCTACCAGGTATCCCCAGGGAAAAGCTATTCTCAAGGCAGCCAGGAGAAGCCTTGGGGAACCTTGCTGCCTTATTTTATCTCCCTCTAGTACCCTGGGGCCATTCATTCATCCAGTAGCATATATGGCATTATGAAAGGAACCCAACTAGCTTATGTCTGAGCTTGGTCCTGCTTGGTCCTGCATAAATGGAGCCAAGTGGTAGATAGGACAACCTTTATTACACTTATGAATCATGCTTTTCCCTTCATTGGTATCATCAAAATCTGTTTGTAAACTGGAAACTTGGCTTATCTCCTGAAAAGCAACATCATCTTCATTATCATCATCATCATCATCATCATAATCACCATCATCATCATCACCATC